>OY728128.1:32180000-33430000 GCA_963277665.1 Viscum album | reverse complement strand
GAAATGAATGTTCCATTCCATCCTTGTGTCACCGGTAGACCAAGGAAAAATGTTATCTCTCCAATAATTGACATTTCAAACTCATTTTTCATGAATTCGGAAAACTGTCTGCACTGAGCTTCATCTGATCCTCTAAATATTATGTCATAGACATAAACCAACACCATCATCCTTTGATTACTATCATTACTGAAATAGAGATTGTAATCAACTCCTCCACTCTGAAAAACAAGCTTCTTCAAGTACTAATCAGGCCTTGTGTACCATGCTCTTGGTGCTTGTTTCATCCCATACAATGCCTTCTTCAGCCTGCAAACTTTGTTCTCATCCTCATGAATGAGAAAACCATATGGCTGCTCAATGTACTCCTCTTCTTCTAGAACCCCATTTAAGAATGCAGATTTGACATCCATCTGGAACACTTTGAACTTTCTTTGCACTGCTATGGCCAAAAATAATCTGATTTTCTCCAGCCTTGCAACCGGTGCAAATGTTTCATCTACATCTATTCCCTCGATCTGGGAGTACCCCTTGCATACTAGTCGTGCTTTGTTCCGAATCACCGTGCCATCTTCATTCATCTTGTTGCAATAGAGTCATTTAGTCCCGATGACATTCTTGTTAACTGACCTCGAAACAATCTCCCATGTTTGGTTCTTCTCAATTTGATCAAGCTCTTCATTCATAGCCTGAACCCAGTTTTCATCTTTAGCTGCATCAGAAAAACATTTCATCTCTACCTGAGAAAAAAATGATGTTTTCTATAATGATTTCATTCTTCGAGTCTGAATTGGAGCTGTCTGGTCACCAATGATATTCTTCCTATCAATTTCAGCTTGACTCTTTGGCTTCCTTGCAGACACAGACTTTACACTTTCTTGTTCATCATCATTATCTTCTTCTGAGTCATCCTCTGCCACTTCTACTCCCCTTGTTTCTCTTACCTCATCATCACTTTCATCCAAAAAAATTTCACTAGGTCGTTGAGCATTCTGTTCATTTTCGACTATAGTGACATCATTGCTCTCAACAATTTTTCCTAGCCTTTTGTTGAAGCATTTATGTGTTTTGCTTTTCCCTGAGTAGCCAAGGAATATCCCTTCATCTCCTTGTGCCTCAAACTTCCTATTATTTTCTTTGTTGAGAATGAAACACTTACTTCCAAAGATTTGAAAGTATTTCAACATTGGATTCTTTCCATACCACAGTTCATACAGAGTCTTCCCTTGCTTCGGACACAACATAGACCTGTTCGAAACATAAAATGATGTCAAAACTGCTTCCTTCCAAAATTTCTCTGGTAGTTCTTTATCAATAAGCATCATTCTGGCCAAGTTATTGATGTTCTGATTTCTCCTTTCAACCAATCCATTCTGTTGGGGAGTTCTCACTGATGAAACTTGATGCCTTATCCCATGTTTCTCGAGATAGTTTTCAACTTGACTGTTTGTGAATTCTGTACCGTTATCAATAGGAAAATTCATAATTTTCTGCCCAAGAATCTTTTCTGACTCCCTCCTATACTTCTTTATGCAACTGAAAACCTCTGTATTATGGGTAATGATGAATACCCAGGCCATTATGCTATAATCATCAATGAAAAGAACATAGTACCTTTGCCCATTTATAGCTCGTGGTGAGATAGGTCCACATACATCAGCATGCACCAATTCGAGAACTCCAGTTGTTTTTTGTTCCTTTGGCATGTATGTCTTTCTGATGATCTTCCCTTGTTGAAAAGCATCACACGTATGAGTGCGATCATGTGATAGTGTGGGAAGGTCTCTAGAAGCATCACACTTTACCAGATCTTCCATGGATGGTTGACATAGATGACCAAGTCGCTTATGCCACAACTGGTTTTCTTCTTCTCTGGATAAAAAGAACGAATCTTCTTCCCCACCTACCAGGTAAAGATTTCCCTTTGTTCGTTTTCCCTGTAGAATGACTACTCCATATTTTCCTTTAACAGTACACATCTTCTTGGTAAATCGGATAGAGTGCCTAGAGTCACATAGTTTACTAACACTAAGCAAGTTATGAGTGAGACCCTCTACTACCAAGACATCTGCACGTCTCATTTCTTTTCCCCTAAACATGGCTTTCCCTGAGCCAACAATCTTTAGGCCTTCTTCATTTCCAAATTTGACAACTCCTTCTTTGTCATATTTTTTGCCTGTAACAAGATCCTTATTACCCGTCATGTGGGATGTGCAACCACTGTCAAGGATCCACACACTAGATCGATCTGATGCTTTAAGGGCAGTCTCCGCTACCACGACCTTCTCATTTTTCTTCTTCTTGGTCCATACTTTTTTTTTCACACTCGGCATGGATTGATACTTTTGTTCTTTCTCAGAGTATGATGGACCAACCTCATCTTGCAAAGCCACAAATCTATTCTGCATTTTTAACTCACCTATCAGTTTATTGATCTGCTGCTTGCGAACGTTATGATTCTTCTTTGGCACATTTCTCTGAATGGTAGAAGTACAATACCTAGCCATGTTCCCAAATCCTCCGCACCAAAAATAGTGTCCTTCGAAATATGTTCTGGAAAACCATTCTCTGTTTGGCTGCCATCTCTGTTCTTGTTCTCTTCGATATCTTTTGGCTATGGAACATACATATTGTGAATGTACTATCTTTCCACAACAATAACACCTGATATAAGGTGCATTCCTTCATGTTACTTCAGCACTAAGAGTTTCTCCTTGGGATCCTTGAATATTCTGATTCTGCTTTGTGCCCAAATCCACCTTCAATCTCGGGACGGGTGCTTGCGGTCTGACTTAAACTGCCACAGATTTTTTGTTTCTGATTAAACCATAAATAATCCTTAACTTCTGAGCTCAATTGCTGCTTCTTTCCTGCTGAACTACTAGGATCTTCTTTCTTATTTTTAGTCTTCGTGACGACCTGCTTTCCCAAGAATGTGTTGGGATTCAAAGGTTTTTACTGGTCTTTAAATTTTCTCCGCAGACCGACAACTTCCTCTTCAAGATCTTCAATACGCTTGATGTGATCTTTCACTTTTCTATTCAAGAAATCGATATCCCTTTCCTGTTCTTCAATCTTGAGATTATGCTCATCAACCTTTTTTGTGCGCTCTAGAATGGAAGACTTAAGATTTTCAATTTCTTTCACTAGCTCAGACTTCTCTTCTTCTTATTGTTGCATGTAGAGTTTGGCATCATGTACCACATTGTTGGATTTCTTTGTTTTTTCTCTCCAAACATCTATCTCTTCAAGAGATGCTTCTAATTCAGCTTCCATGTCAACTCTCCCTTCAATTTCTTCTTCTTCCTCATCAGTTTTGTTTTCTTTCTTTTCTTGAGCACTACTGACAACAGCCACCATTGCATTTTGTCCACAATCTTTACAGTTTTCTATCTCTTCAATTTCTTCACCCTCAGACTCATCTTAACTGTCTATTTCTTGTGAAAGAAGATTCTTCTTCTTAAAAATTTTTCTCTTGAACTGCTTCTTCCCTTTCACATAGGCTGAAGATTTTTTCTTGGGAATTTCAACTTCATCTTCATCATTTTCTTCTTGAAACTTTTTGGGGCACTTTGCAGCAAGATGACCAACTTTTCCACACCTAAAGCAAGTAAGTTGAAGCTTCCCTTTGAATTTTCCTTTTCCTCTTTGAAGATTTGAGGAGAGGAATGACATTACCTCATCTATATTTTCTTCTTCCTGAGAATCTTCAATGGTAAGATTCTTCATGGCCTTAAATTCCACCTCTTTGGACTTCCCCTTTTCCACAGCCTCATTATCATCGTTCCTCATTTCATATGCAACCAAGGTACTGTGCAAATTGTCCAGTGTTATCTCTTTTGGATCTTTATCTTCTAGAACTGAAACTTTCGGATTTAACCGAGGTGGATGTTTCCTCAAGATGCGCTTTACGATCTTTATGTCTTCAATGAATTCGCCAAGACCTCGCATATCTTCCACAACAATATTAACCCTGTCAAAGAATGCGTCAACAGACTCATTCGAGTTCATTTTCAGATCTTCATATTTGTTCCACAACACCTGCAGCTTTGCCTCTCTGACCTTTGTATCCCCTTCATATATATTCAATAGCTTTTCCCACATGGATCCTGACGTTTTGCATGAAATCACCTTTGTATAGATAGGATTGGATAGAGCTCCCCTAAGGTATTAATTGCTTTGGCATCTGCATCCAACTCTCTATGTTTAGCTTTTGATAATGCGCCACTATTAATATCAGCTGTTATTCCATGCATTTCTACTGTGAATACATCCATTCCCAAAGATCAAAAGTAGTGTTGCATCCGATTTTTCCATAGCTGAAAGTTGTTCCCGTCGAAGATCGGAATCCCTTTATGATTAATGACCTCTATTGAGAGAATACCTAATATCAAACTTTCCCTCTGATACCAATTGTTAGGTCCACAAGGCTGAATACCCTAAAAGGGGGGGGGGTGAATCAGGGTATGACTATTTCAAAATTAACGCCCGTTCTGATCTTGTTTCACTGTTAAGCAAAACACTCTTCTCTCTCTTTCCTGTTGCATAAAGTAAACAGAAAGTAAAGCATGCACAGGACACAACAATTTTACTTGGTTCACAGCAAAAGGCTACATCCAAGGAGCATACGCCGACAAGTTTCCGGTCGTACCAATTCCACTAAACTTCCCTAGCTGTGGATTACAATGTTCGGGCGAGATCACTTCTATGCCCAGGCTCACTGCCTTTACAATGTTCAGAGTCAGCTCACTGCTTCCCCAAGGGTCACTCCCTGTTTCTCTCTCTCTGGCTCAATTCTGGTGGAGAGGATCACCTTCTTTCTCTTCCTTTGCTCACTTCTCTTGGAAGGAATCCACTCACAGTTTATAGACTTGTAGGTCTCTTCATTTGCATGAAAGGATGCATCTTCCTCTTTAAGTAGATGCTCTGTTTAAGCCCAATTTTCATCCGTAGATGAATCTCTCTTTTCACCGATGGTATCAGGAAAACTTCCATCTTCCACGCAGCCCGAAAATCACTGCTGGAAATAAACCTTACTTGGCGCGCAAGTATCGGCGCGCAAGTCACAACTGGCGCGCAATTCTACCTCAGACACTTGCGTGACACAACCTTCTTCAACCCAAAACCTGCGCGACTCACTTCCTTTTACGCCCAAACCAATATTGGCACGCAACTCCACACTGGCGCGCAGCTTCAAACACTGGCACACAACAATCACCCCTGGCGTGCAAGTCCCACCTGCGCGACCACACATACCACTTGCGCGACCACCACACCTGCGCAACGGGAGCTCTGATTTCTCAAACTGTTGAACTCTGGTCCAGAATGAAGAGGGGTGGTCCAGTATTTATAGGCAAATTGACCACCCTACGCGACGGCGCGCAAGTCACCTACGCGATCCAGTCTCGGCGCACAAGTCTTCTTCCCTACTAGACACTTGCGCGACCAACTACCAAACTTGCGCGAACTTGTTTCCTTTTCCATATTTTGAGCTTCTGATCTTGAAAAACATATGGCGCGCAAGTTTCCTATGCTCTAAGCCCTCATCGCGCAAGTCCCTTTTCTAAAAAAACTTTTCTTCATTTGTCGATTTTCAGGCCTTAAAATTTGGCAAACACTGGAAAACGACGCCACCTTGTATCTGTTATTTTGTACCACCTCCAGATCATCCATTACTTTTGTCGACATTCTTGAATCAAACATGGATCGTTGACCATAGCTCTTGGACTCGATATTCCACCATGAAACCCCTTTTGTCAACAAATTTGTATGTCATGTTTTGCGTTGTCAACAATCACAACAGATGTCCACTTTGTCAACAAACACAATCACCTCAATAATGCTTCAATGATGCCTTGAGGGATTTTTTCCCAACACTATCCCATTCATTTCTTGAGTACTTATTGGAGTAGGGGTACAATTTGGGGTTTTAAATAATGATATGGAGTTTAGGTTTGAGATATTGAATTTTTGTACATAATCTTCCAAAGAAACTATAACTAGTTAAAAACAGGATGTAAAGATAATTTTTTCAATTTTATCATCTATTTTTAACAAATGTCTATAGATATAACATTAAAAAAACGTTTTTAGCATCATTTTTTGGAATACCTGCACAAGAAATCTTTATATTTTCTTAATTATTAAGTGTTGGTTTTTATAGAAAGCGACACCGAAAGTTATTTTTTTGGAAAATTTTGAATATTACCCCAAAAAAAATTAGAGTCCCGGTAATATAAAAAACAGTACACGACCATCAAACATCATGTATCATTGACTAAAAAACTATAAAAACAAACATACTTTTAACAAGTTAATCAAAAAATTATCTACACATTTTATTATAAATTATAATTAAAACACAAATACATGAAAATTATAATATGGTCAATTTGGGTTTATATTGAAGAATTATTTTAAGATCATTATGTTAAAACAACTTTTATAACAAAATAATTAGTTTTTTAATGCTTGTTATTAGGAAAATGTAATACTAATAGTAAACATTATAATATACATACATTAAATTGTAATCATACTTAACAAATAGTTCACAATCAAATATCAAATATGGGAATGTTTATCTTCTATATAAGATTCGAAATCATTGAATGTCTATAATAAAATTGAATTATATAAGATTAAAAAATATATTACTAGGATACAAAATTTAAAATAATTAATATAACTAACCTTATCAAATTCCGTAGTTACCCCAGTTTTCGTTATCTCATACATGAATCATAAAACATAATAACCACATTAAAAATTTCCTTGTTGATGATGAAATTGTGGTTATAAAACATTAAATTGGTAATATATATATATATATATTAAAACTTGGAATGATACCTAATATAAAAAATAATTATTGTTACATTTACATAGTTGATTTCATTTTGGTTCTTTATCGACAAGTGAAATTTATTAATTTTTTTCCATGAACATAATTTTTATATATATCATATAATAATACATGTATATACAAATATAATTAAATATAATTAAGTTATAAAAATTAATAAAACTCACTTTTCTAATAAGGTGGTATATTTTTTACAGACATCACCTAATGAAGAGAAAAAACAATATTAGGTGAATTCACTTGGGTTGAATACACCTAAAATTTTATTCCCCCTACAATAAAAACTTCACAATTAATGAAATTAAAATTAACATTGGTCCATAATTATGTTTGTGTTCTTACCCATCAAGAAATGGAAAAAACCAACACCCAATCTTCATCTTTGATAATCTCTCACATATACATGTAACTCTATCAACAATGTTTAAATATTTCACAGCTGTTGAAATAAATTCTGGATCTATAAAACCATATATTTCTTTGGAAATTTTTTTAATAAGAATTGTGTGTAGATACCTAATTAAAAAATTAATATAGTTGGTAAATTTAAACCATATTTAATTACAGAAATAAAAACCGAAATGTTGATTTACTTACATGGAAAACAACTAAAACACAAGCACACTGATATATTTAAAATAAATTAGATCAATGACATATTTTCTGAATATTCTCAATGTATATTCTCTTACACATATTTCAAACATCATCCGAAACTCATAGATATTATCCAAGGAAGAAGTAGCAAGATATAATCTTTATATCATATCAGAAATATCATAAGTATCTCATTTTTTTTGTTCTTGAACCATTTGTTTCCTTTTTTATATTTATTTTGATTTTAGATACTCATATATAAGTTAACTATCAGAAAAAATTATAAGTAAATTTCAGTTATATTTAATTATTATTTAAAAAAAATGCATACCTCATATGAAAGATAACGATAAAGTACATATGGAAAAAGTAAAAAATCACCCTTACAATCCCTAACTATGGTAGCCTATTTAGTAGGAAATGGTAGTAGAGTAGTAAGATAAATAATATCATGTACTAATACTCTAACATGAACCATATGCATAGGCTAGTGATGTATAGAATCCCCCTAAAAATAAATTACTCTGTAGGCTACAATATGTACTTGAGGATCTACAACATACAACTCATAGTATAATGTTTGGTCTAAGGGAAGAGGTGGGGGATCTAAGTGGGAAGGCTAGAATAATGGTCCAACTAGGATGATTGTATAGGCTGTGTGGCTGGTTGAAAATGAAAGAGAGGCTGGGAAGGCATCACATACTGTGACTATATCATCATTTGTTTAAACATAGCCTATATAGTTGATTGAATTTGATCACCCATGGACTTTTTCAAATATTTAATCTCATATTTTAAGGTTATTATTTTTTGATCTCTTGATTTCTTACTTTGATGACCAAAAACATTCTGAATACAAACACCCAACTCATATCCTCTTATCCAGACATGGTGTTCTAACTTTCCTAAAGTAGTGGCGAGGATTCTTATCCTACCCCCATGGATAATATTTACCTTTGATGATTTCTCCTAAAGTTTATCTTGAAATGAAAAATGAAAAATGTATATTTTTGTTGTAAATTTATAAAATAGAAAATATTATGAAATATAAATAATATTTACTTATAATTCGTTCAGCTAATTATTTTTCTTTCTCTGTAAGATACTTTTCATTTATTCTTCTTCTCACTGTTTTTCATTTTTTATGGAGGGTGGGGGAGATGGAGGACCGAACTAAACCTCATTAGAACCACTAAAATACTGAGTTCTTAATGCTTCAAACTTTTCCTCAATCATTTTTCCCCAATAAATGATACTCTCCATGTGATAAAGTATGAGGTATACATTCTTCAACTAGATGTATTGATGGGATTTCCTAGAGACCTGTAAACTAATAAGTAATTAGGTACATATGTAATAAATTTTACAATATAATATAATTATTATACTAGAAAGTCTTCATCATGTTGGAAGAAAAAAATTTATTCCATGTATCTTCATCTACAAACTCATACATGAGGAATGGGTGGTCATTTTTCTCTTTCAAAAAACGTAATTTTTTGTCAATATTATTTTGAAATCTCTCCCTCAAACCGCCAAAAAAGAAAGCTATATTTTATTAATTTATTTTTTCCTCAAAATTGAATGTAATATGTAATTTAATAAAATAAATATTAGTCATTAAAAATATATCATATTCGAAAAATGGGATAAAATAAATCAATTGAAATATTTAACTGTTACGATGTCCCAAAGTTGATTTATCAGTGTCTTGTCAACAGACTTCCATTCAGGATATAAAATACTAATCCTACAATGACTTTTCATAGATATTTAGCTGATAAAATGCATTAAATTTTCTCCAGTTGCATTCTTTTTATCATCAAAACTAATATTTAATTATTATTCTCCATGATAAAGTGGCATTTTTGGTAGACGTGTAATTATATATTTACCAACATGAGAAATGGATTTATTAACAATAAAATTAGAAGACTCCACCGCTAATGTATCATCAGTAGTCCTATAATTAGTTTTTGTAAATTAAAGGTTTTATTTTAATAAATAATTATATTACAGGATATTTAATAATATGAAAAATGAAAAATACCTCAATACATGTTCCTATATCTATTTATAAGTACCCATCATTGAAATAGTAAAATGTAATGAAATTATTTTCTAGCTACATATTATTAGGAACTCAAATAAATAGAATATAGGAGAACAAAAATATGTATGTAAAAAAATTAGCACACATGTGTATGTTAAAAAAAACAATGATGTTGTTATTCTTAACCAAAAATATATAAAAGGTAAACTATTAAATGTAAACATTAAATATAAATATATAGGAACATTTAAAAATTTAAATATCAATGTTTGAAAAAGTGTTCTCATACAAATATCTTTAAACAAAATATAATAATGTACATTAGGTATTTCAATGAAAAAATGTTTAACCATAACCGTAGAATATCAAAATTTAACACAAAAAATCATATATGAAATCAAATATATATAATTAAATATCTTGTAGATATTAAATGATACAGTTTTTACACATGTAAATTTTGAAAAATAAATATAATGTAAATAATTACCAAATTAATTAGGAGGGGAATTTAATTTTTTCCCATATCCCTTCATCATGATCATTTTTTACAACATGCACTAAGTTTTTTTTATTGTCATTGTTATCCAGAATCATGTAATTGACAAAGAAGCCTCATATAAATCAATTATATCATCATCATCCTCATCATCCAAATGGATTCTTTTAACTTAAAAAATGATGGACCCCTGATCATTTGATGGATCAATGAAATAAAATATTTTCCTTGCATGCGTGTCCATGATAAGTTTTTCCTCATTGCAACTAAATCTTTTCAAATCAACCATTTTAAACCCATATTCATCAAGTTTTACACCGCTAGTACTTGAAACTCAATTAAAATTAATCATGGGGACTTGAAATTTAATATAATAAATTTCTCATATGTATTCAGGAACTACAGAATATGGTGTTGATGTAGAAATTGGGTTTTAATCTTTTTTTTTCACTCGAAAAATGTAGTGCTTCAACAACGACCATTAAACCACTATTTAGAATGGTACTCTTATCATTAGGATTTTTTGTATAAAATGTGTGCCCATTTACATCAAAACCAGACCATGTGATCACATTAAGAGATAGTCCCCCTTCCAACCATTTCAATGTTTCGGATGCAGATATATCTATGATGAATTTATCTTTAAACAGTGATACAAATACATTTTTTATCAACCATTAACCAATTTTTATTTCTTATCAGATATCATAACATTAATTTACTAGTATGTTATGATATATATGATTGAACCTCATTTGTGTTGTTCAAAATGTATAAATGTTCCTACATCACATCATCACGTAGAACGGAATTTACCTTTAAGCCTAAAATCCCTCTACCTTCACTATCAACTTACATATGTCAAGATATAGGGATAACAATATTCTCCACTTCAAACAAATAATTAGTACAGAAGCTAATCACATATTCCAATATATAATTTTGAACAATTGAGGCCTCTGGTTGATAAGGTTTTTTAATATATCCCTTCAAATTTTTCATATATCTTTCAAAATGATACAACCACCATAAATAAATAGGCCCAAATATTATTATCTCATGGAAAAAATGAATCACCATATGAACCACTATATCAAAAATTGTTGACCACACATATTTTGATAATCCCAATTATGCTTTTACATACTTTGATAATCCCAATTATTGTTTATCTATATCTTAATTCTTTCAATCTATGACATTGCTTTTACATACTTTGATAATCCCAATTAATGTTTATCTATATCTTAATTCTATCAATCTATGACATTATATTATCAAAATTGATAATAATATTAAAATAATCTTTGAAATATGTTAACCAATGTTTATCTCTATTTATATGAATTCTGAAATAATTCTAACTCAATCGGATATGTTTTGCATAAAGTAGATAAGTGTTAAGTCACTAATATGCTTATAGATACTAATACAGATCTACCTGTACTTAGTCTACCGATAGACATAGTTACCAATAAGAAAAGGTCACCGATACATAGAGCTATCGGTATTTATAAATCCACCGGTAAGCATGCCACTGACAGATCAAGTCCACTGATACAGACAGCTACCGATAGAACAAGTCTGCCGATATGCACAAGCTACCAATACAGAGTTTACCGATACAGAGTCAAGAATACAAAATGATCCCCCAATACAAAAGATCCACCGATACAAGCGAGCTAAAGATAGACCAAGAGCTATCGATAGAAGGAGTCACTGGTACATAGAGCTACAAATACACGGAGTAACAATTACCGATACAAAGAGCTACCGGTACAAGGAAAAAGAGCTACCGATAGGAGCTCACTACTATACAAAGTCCACCATTACATATCTACCGACAGAAATCTACTGATGAAAGACTTTAGTCATTGATTCCTAAACTCTAATTTTTTCAACATTATTTATTTATTAAGAAACAATCATATTTTATGATTTTAATGAAGTTAATTTTAATTAGTGTGGGTTGTTGGAATGTCAGGGAACCATACCTAGCACCCATGAAAAGGTAATCACTCCCATTGACGAAGCTGAAAGATATAAAAGGAATGAAAAATTACGTGCAAAAGGGTATGAAAAATAAGGTGCACAAAAAGAGAAAATGAATGCTGTAACACTGTACATACACGAAGCGATTCATACAATAAGAGAACACAAACCTAAATTCAGCCAAGGAGTGAAGAACTACAACGAGCTGCTCATACACTCAAGCTGATCAAGACGAACCTGAAAACCAAGGAAGGAAACGACACTATGTTCTCCAAACAAAAACCAGAGAAGGAATCAGAAGCATCTCTGTCAAATCAAAAGGAGTCAAGAGATGCACTTCAAATCACTAGATCTTTCTAAAACTCATATCTAATTTCATAGTGATTCTTTTATTTACATTTTGAGTAGTGTATATACTATGAATATTTTATTCACACTATCTCCTAAGCTAAGATAGAGGATTTATAAATCCTCACACAAACCTTATTTAACTCTTTTTTATCCCACAGTGGATAGTGGTAGAGGTTAAATAAGACCTGGACAGCCAGTGTGCTGTTGTTTTGTTTTCCCACGTAGAACTGTGGTAGAGGTCTTAGCACCTGGACAGTCTTTGCACTATTGTTTACCCCAATCCAGGGTGTGGATCAAATTTATATAAATTTTTTGAGAGGACTAGGTCTCAGATTGGGACTGAACATCTTTTTTAAAACTGTTGTGCTTCCTTATTTTGTTTTTAACCTATATTTAATATTCCGCTGCTAATTACTTTGGAATATAAAATTGTTTTAAAGTTACATTGATAGTTAATCTAGAAAGTGTTTGTATGTACTGTAAATAATTAGGTTATCTTTAAAAGTTAATTAATCTTCAGATTAGATTAACTGATTACTAATCAATCTTTTAAGAATCTACCTGACCCTTTATAGTTTTACAAATTCACTACAGATTATCTTGTTATTCAATTTGAAGGATTTTAATAAGAAACTTTTTAACAGAAATTTTTAATTGTAACTCAATTCACCCCCCTCTTAGGTATCCACTCTGACCAACATTTGGTATCAGAGGTTGTTTATTATTATAGGTTTTCGAAACACTCTGTTTTTAAACTGTGATTTTAGTTGTATCTTAAAGATCTTAAATTTCTGTTAGTTCTAAATTTTATCTCTTTAAATAAATTTTCTATGATCAAACTATGGATAATATAATTGAAGGTGCTTCTACCAACAGGACACCCTTCTTTAATGGTAAAAATTATGCTCAGTGGAAGCTTAAAATTAAAATTCAATTAGAGAGTATGGGATTTGATATCTGGACTGCTATAGAAACTCAATATAAGATTCCAGACACCGAGATAAATACTTGGGATGAACCTACTAAAACAGCTTACAATAATAATTATAAAGAAATGAATGCTTTGCACTGTGCTTTAGGTGATGAGGAATTTAACAGAATATCTTCTTGTAAAACTGCTTATGAAATTTGGGACACTTTGGATATTTCCCATGAGGGAACAACCAATGTTAAAGAAATGAGATTGAACACAAACACTATTAAATATGATAATTTTAAAATAAAGCCTGATGAACCCATTTCTGATATGTATCTCAGGTTCAATGATATTTTCAACACTATGATCTCACTTGGAAAAGATGTTCCTGCAAAGGAACAAATTATGAGAATACTAAGATGTTTGCCAGAAAGATGGAGAGGCACATCTGTCTCCATAAGAGAATCTTGTGATATAAGTTCAGTACCCATTAAGGAATTGATTGGTAAGCTTATGATGCATGAGGAGGAACTCAATGTGAACAAGGAAGAAGATGATAAACCAAAAAGGAAGTCATTAGCCTTCAAGACATTTTCTTAAAAGAGTAAAGACAAAGGAAAAATTAAATGTGAAAGTGATAGTTCAAGTAGTGATGAGAGTGCATCTGACAGTGATGCTGAGATGGCTCAGATAGCTAGGAGATTCAAGAAGTTCTACAGGAAGAATAAATTATTCATAAAATCAAATTACAAAGGAAAATATGATAAAAAAGGTTATTGGAAGAAGGACTGGAAGAAGCTTGATAAAAGTGATGAGATTATCTGCTATGAATGCAAAAAGAAAGGACATATAAAAGCTGACTGTCCAAAATTAAAGTTCAAGAAGAAACATGAATACAAGGAAAAAAAGTATATGAAAGCTATAAAATCAACTTGGTGTGCTTCAGAGGATAGTTCAACTGTTTTGAATTCTACTCAGGATGAAAAATCTCAAAAATCTAATATGTGTTTCATGAAAAACACGTCTAAGGTAACACTGGATACTCCTGCTTTAAATTCTTATTATCCTGAAGTTGATTCTGATTCTGATTTTGAAAATATGTCCAGTGAAGAATTATTTGAATATTGTAATGTAATAGAAGAAACATGTAATGAATTGAAGGAAAAGTATAAAGCTTTAAATAAACCGCATGCTTTGACAAGCTCTGTTAAATCTTCCCTTGATATAGAAAAGGAATAGAATGCTCAATTACTTAAGGAAAATACTAAAGAGAAATTTTCCAATGATAAATTAAGAAAGGGCTTAGAAAAATTCACAAATGTAAAAGATACTCTTACACAAATTTTAGGTAAACAAGTGGCACCAAAATATACCACTGGAATAGGCTATCAGCCTGGACAGAGACAGTTTAGCAAAACTAGATTTATTTCTAAATCTGGACAGAATGCTGCTAGTTATAGTTCTAGAAATTCATATTCTTCAACTAGTTACTCACATATTTATAGATAAAATAATGTTTATCTTTCAAAATCTATTGATTCTACAAATTATTTGAGACCCATAAGACAAATCTGGGTACCTAAAGCTTTGATTGCAAACCTATCTAGACCCAAGAAAATCTGGGTACCAAAATCATTTTTTGTTTAAACCTATTTTGTAGGAATCTTTCTTGAAGAGTTCCCATAAGAAGATATAGTATTTGGATAGTGGATGTTCAAGGCGTATGACTGGGGATTACTCATGTTTCAAAAGATTAATCAAAGTTGATGGAGGCCATGTCATCTTTGGTGATAACTCTAAAGGAAAGATCATCGGCCTAGGCCAGATTGGTAACACTGATTCAGTTTTAATTTCTAAAGTTTTATTTGTTGATGGATTTAAATATAATCTGTTGAGTATTTCTCAATTATGTGATGATGGTTTCATTATTAAATTTGAAAACTATTCTTGTAATATTTTTAACTCTAAAAATGTTTTAGTATTTTCTGCTTTGAGAAATGAAAATGTTTATGCTGTTGATTTAAATTCTTTATACAAACAAAAAATTACTTGCTTAAATGATTTTCATAAAGAGTCTTGGCAATGACACAAAATATTAGGACACTGCAATGTTTATTCACTTAGATAACTGACTAGGAATAACATAGTGAGAGACCTACCCAAACTTGAATTCCTAGCTGATAAAGTTTGTAATCCCTATCAAAAGGGAAAGAAATATAAAGTTTCTTTTAAATAAAAGAAAGAAGTTTCAACTTCTCAACCTCTCGAGTTGGTTCACATGGATTTGTTTGGACCTTCTAGAGTTTCTAGTTTAAATGGGAAGCACTATGTCTATGTATTAGTAGATTACTTTTCTAGATATACATGAGTATATTTCTTAGCTCACAAAAGTGAAACTTGTTCTTACTTTATTAAATACTCCAAGTCTGTAGAAAACCTTAGTGGACTTAAGATTAAGACCCTGAGAAGTGACCATGGTCATGGGTTTGAAAATAATGAGTTTGAATCTTATTGCTCACACAATGGCTATAGTCACAATTTTTCTACCCCTAGAACACCTCAGCAGAATGGTGTAGTAGAAAGAAGAAATTGAACCCTTCAAGAAATTGCAAGAACTATGCTTAATGAGTATGACCTACCAATTTATTTCTGGGATGAAGTTGTAAATAAATATTGTTATATTATTAATAGAGTCTAGATTAGACCCATTCTTAGGAAGACCCCTTATTAATTTTGGAATAATAGAAATCCTAGGGTTAATTACTTCAGAGTTTTTGGTTGCAATGTCTTTATTCTTAATACAAATGATAATCTTGACAAGTTTGTATCTAAAAGTGATGAAGGAATTTTTATTGGTTATTCATTGAATAGAAAATCCTATAGAGTTTTCAACAAAAGAATCAAATGTGTGGAAGAATTTGTTCATATCAAATTTGATGAAACTGATCCACATGAACCTAAGTCTTCTCTTGAAAATATTGAAGAAGATTTGTCTATTCTAGACCTTAATGACAAAAATAGTGACCCTGCTGTAAAGACAACCAGTTCTAGACATATTCCAGAATCTACTTCTGTATAACCCGAACCTAGATAAGAACATGAAATATCTAGTCTTACCTTTACTAGATCAACTAGGATTCTAAAGAATCATCCTTTAGATGCTTTTGTTGGTAATCTTGATAGAGGGACATAGACTAGAGCTTCTCTAAGAAATCTGGTTGAAAATCAAGCCTTTCTTTCATAGTTAGAACCTAAAAATGTCAACGATGCAATCAATGATGAATTTTGGGTAATGGCTATGCAAGAAGAAAAAAATCAATTTGAAAGAAACAAAGTCTGGGAATTAGTTGACAGACCTAAGGACACTTTGACTGTAGGCACTAAATGGGTTTTTAGAAACAAAGTTGATGAGTCTGGGAATACAGTTAGAAACAAAGCAAGGTTAGTTTCACAAGGATATAGTCAAGAGGAAGGAATGGACTATGAGGAAAGTTTTTCCCCTGTAGCTAGATTAGAATCCATTAGGATTCTACTTGCCTATGCTTCTCATCTGAATTTCAAGTTATATCAAATGGATGTTAAAAGTGATTTTCTAAATGGTTTTGTAATTGAATATTTTTTTGTTGAACAACCACCTAGATTTACTAATCCTCATTTTCCAAATCAAGTTTTCAAACTGTTAAAAGAATTATATTGTTTTAAACAATCTCCAAGAGCTTGGTATGATAGACTTAGCAATTTTTTTATTTCAAAAGGTTTTACAAAAGGGATTGCTGATCCAACTCTTTTTATTAAAAAAATTTCTAAAGATGTTTTGATAGTACAAAACTATATTGATGATATTATTTTTGGATCTTATAAACATTCTTTATGTACTGATTTTTCAAAGAGTATGCAAAATGAATTTGAAATGAGTTTAATGGGAGAACTCAAATATTTTCTTGGATTTCAAGTCTTACAAAATGAAAATGGTATTATTTTGAATCAAAGTAAATATACAAAGGATATTTTAAAACGTTTTGGTTTGGATAGTATTAAAGAAAGTGATACACCTATGAGTACTGTTTGTAAATTGGACATTGATGAAACTGGGAAACCAGTGGATCAAACAATATATAGAGGTATGATTGGAAGCTTACTTTACCTTACATCTAGTCGAACAGATATTATGTTTAGTGTGTGTATGTGTGCAATATTTCAAGATAATCCTAAAGAATCTCATTTTCTTGGTGTTAAAATAATTTTACGTATCTTAAACATACTGAAAATTTAGGTTTGTTTTATCCAAAAGAACAATCATTCGACTTAATGAGTTATTTAGATGCTGACCTTGCGGGTTTCAAGTGGGATAGAAAGAGCACTTCTAGAACATGTCATTTATTGGTAAAATACTTAGTATCTTGGTGTAGTAAGAAACAGAATTCAGTTGATTTGTCTACTACTTAAGTAGAGTACATAGCTGTTGGTAGTTGTTGTGCACAAATTCTGTTGATGAAACACACTCTTTTGGACTATGGATATCAATTTGGACATGTATCTGTTAACTGTGATAACACTAGTGCAATTAATATCTCTAATAATCCTGTATCTCACTCTAGGACCAAACACATTGATGTAAGACACCATTTATTGAGAGATCATTACCAAAAAGGTGATATTACTCTTGAATTTATAGGTACTGAACATCAATTAGCTGACATTTTCACCAAACCTTAAGTTAGGATAGGTTAAGTTACATTAGACATGAATTTGGAATGATAGACTCTGTTATTTAGATACCTCACCGTTATACCTCACTGATATACCTCACTGGTATTAAACCTCACCGATATACCTCACTAATTAGTGGATCTCACTGTTAGGAATTCTCACCGGTATACCCTACCGATGCGCTATTTTAAACTTCTGTCGGCCGCTAGGATCTGTATCATTTATACTTTATTTATTATATGATAATTATTTATTTTATGATTCCTAAAAGATAAAACTAAGTCTTAATTACTTCTATATCCACATCAAACCTTTTTCCCTCAAGACTTAGCTCCTGAATCTCATGAAAACCCTAAGTTCCTCGAAACAGAAATGGAAAAACCAAAATACCTACTATCAGAGATGACATTGATGAGCCGAATGCAGTGAAACAGAAGACAGAGCAAGAAGTAAGTAGCTGTGTTAGTAGAACAAGGTCGGGGAGGTGACCAGTGATCCCGCATTTACAAAATAGATTTATTGTTATCGAAAAAGAGCTATGAGTGGAATGACTATTGTCTAGTAAATCGCTATTTCTAGAGGTGCTGGAAGACTAGAAGTGGTTAGAATGCTTTTCAAACAACAATGACCCCTAATATTCTAAGCCGGTAAAACAGTTCTAGGAGTTTGTTCGGTTTGAGAAATCAGAAGTCAAGAATAGGATGGTATCTTTCGTAAATGGAAAGGAGATAACTTTTTATTCTATGGAGTGGACTGAATTCCTGAAGGTTACACAAGAAGGTGTTTCTGGATATTTCTCGAAATCAGTACCACCTACAAGTGACATTTTTGATTATGAGACTACCTTAGAGGAGCTCACTGGTAGTGGCAAGCAAAGACACGTGGTGGCTGGTGAAATGGATGGAGAGAACTGATTTCTATTCAAGTTTGTTCAACATGTTTTAATTCCAAGGAGGGGAGACTTTGCACATTTGAGAGATCAAGATATCTATCTATTACATCTCTTGAGACATGTTGTGAAAGTAAATTTGTGCAGGCTGCTAAGGACTCAAATAGAGGATATGATTAGACCAAATTCAAAAACAAATGCCTTATTATTTTCCAAGTTGATCTCAGTAATGATCAAAGTGAAAGGAGTAGCTGAGTCTTAGGATGAGATAGTGGTGTTAAAGAACAACTTCTGTATCACAAGCACTGTATGTAAATACATGAAGATAAATTGGAACCAATGGATAGGAGAGTGGGTTACTGATAATAAGAAGCTATATGATAAGTTCAATCCTGTGGATCATCCTACAAGGCCTAAGGATGTAAGGGATCCAGGTTTGGGACCTGATGAAGAAGATCCACAGTATAGTGATGATTCAGAAGAGGAAGATTCCTCTACTGCAGATGGAGGAGATTCTGACTTGCCTCCTAGCCCAACTCTTGAAATTGTGTAACAAGAAAAGGGAATTAATTCTTTCAACCTACCTAGTACAAAAACTATTTTGGGTGTAATCAATAAAAAGGAACCTATGGATGAAGAAGACCAACACTGACCAGATCAATAATAGGCTATTCCAGAGAATGAGGAACAAGAAAGAGAATCTGAAACTGAAGCATCATCTTCTGCCACCTTGGGCTTAAGTCCTCTGATTGGAAGTTCTGTTATGCCTTTAGAGGTTGTTCTTGATAAAGTTGACATACCTTTACCTATTCCTGAGGAACCTATTACTGTTGGAGAAATGGAGATAGTTGTGCAAGAAACTAATGAGGAAGACCAAGTAGCTGAGGGTGTTGTTGCTGTACAAGAGAATGAACCAGTTGAGGAGGTGCATCCAACCAAGTTTGGCAGTGTTTTAGTGGTTGTTGAGTTTGAAGATTGGGAAGAGGACCCAAGGTTTGTATTTTGTTGATTAGATTACATAGATTATGATAATGAGACATCCCTTCAGAGTCCAAAAATCAATTATGATATTCAGTCTGAGTTGTTACCTGAAGATGTGGTAAGAATACATGATCTAGATAAGCTCAAGTTTGATCTCAAAATCAGTTTTTTGGAAGAAATAAGGAAAATGGAAGCTTCACTGGTGTCATCTATTCAATCGATTATGAATGACTCTGTGTCAAGTATATTGTCTGAAAGAGCACCTGTTGTGACTGCACCTGCTGATATGATCACCAGGGATGACTTAGCATCCTTAAAAGATGGGATAAAAGATCTTGTGAGTGTTTTTGTTGCTGAGTTAAAGAGTTTCTTTGTTGAAGAAATGAGAAATTTGTAAAAGTCCTTCGAACTCTCTCTTGGTTGTAATATATCAACCTTTGTGGCTGAGATAGTAGATGAAGTCACTGCTTTCCATAATCAGATGTCTAGACTGGCAAAGGAGGTTGAAGTTGTAAAGCAATCAGTTGTCTCTCTAGAATCCTATATGAGTTCAAAATCTCAAGTAGACAAGGATTTGGCTTATGTGAAGAGTGTAGTCAGCCAAATGGTCTCAGTTTTTGATGAGTTTACGATTTCCATAACAAATCATGTTAGTAACCAAGATTCTGCAGTGAAAAATCTTATTAGTGGGCTAACTTAGAGTTTCAAGGAAACTGTAACCTTTTCTCTTGGTTATCTTGCTTCCAAACCTTCAATGGATTTAGATCAGCTAACAGCTTTGATGAAAGAGGAGCTTGGTTCAGCATCAACCAGTGACTCTGTGGACTCATCAGATCTGACCAAAGTGGTGAATTCTACTAGATATACCACTATAGATATCATGAATATTGTTCAAGACTATATGAGAGAAGCTTATGCTTCTCAGAAAGAGGTGAAAGACAAAGTAGATTATTATTTACAAAGGGTTTATACCAATCATCAACTCAATAATAATTTCAAGCTTATATTAGAAAACATGAAGCTACCTCCAGTCAATCAGGCCTTCAGAGAACAAGTTAGCAATCTCAGAGAATTTACACCTGCACTAGACAAATTCATGGAGAACAAGGATGATTTCATTTCTGCTATGGAAAGAGGAGGCATCATTATGGATTTCAGAAAACTCTTGTTTTCATTCTTGCATGTCTATGCTAGACCAGTTATTATACCTCCGGCTTTACATGTATCTGCATCTACTTATTCCCATGTTCAGATGACTCCATCCTAAGCCATCCGAAGCCTTACACCTATGATCACTCAGAGAGCTACACAATACAGACCTGGAATAGTTTTAGTATCTCGGACACCTATGATCATCTCTGGTGTTCCTAAGCCTTCACCTGAATCCACCACACCTAAATCCTCTTCTGATCCCAAAGGGAAATCTCATTCTGAGGATGCAGATTGATCTGTGATTAGGATTTTTGATAGGAATCACTTGTATTTCTTTTTGTTTTATTTATGTATTACTTTGTATCTATTTTCTCCACAAAATATATATGATCTTACTTTCTTTTACACTTTGTTACTTCTCTTATCCTGTATTTCATTCTTGTCCCACTTTTTGATTATCACAAATAGGGAGAAATACTATCCAAGGGAAACATCTATGGGGGGGAAATAATATCTTTTATGACAAAGGAGGAGAGATTAATTCATTATACTCTGGTACATTTGTTTTATATTTTATCCTTTATATACATGTGTTTGAAAATATATTTTTTTTTTCTGATACAATTGGATTTAATTCTATATCCTCTGATTCATCTCTAATTATTCTGGGCTTATAATATAATAAGTTGTGATTATCAAAAAGGGGTAGATTGTTGACCTCACCTGTTTTGATAATCCCAATTATGATTTTACATACTTTGATAATCCCAATTAATCTTTATCTATATCTTAATTATTTTAATCTATGACATTGATTTTACATACTTTGATAATCCCAATTAATGTTTATCTATATCTCAATTCTTTCAATCTATGACATTATATTATCAAAATTGATAATAATATTAAAATAATCTTTGAAATATGTTAACCAATGTTTATCTATGTTTATATGAATTTTGAAATAATTCTAACTCAATTGGATATGTTTTTCATAAAGCAGATAAGTGTTAATTCACTGATATTCTTATAACTACTAATATAGATCTACCGGTACTTATTCTACCGATAGACATAGTTACCAATAAGCAAATGTCACCAATACGCAGAGCTACCAGTATTTATAAGTCCACCGGTAAGCATGCCACTAACATATCAAGTCTACAGATATAGACAGATACTGATAGAACTAGTCTGCCGATATGCACAAGCTACCGATACAGATTTTACCGATACAGAGTCACGAATACAAAATGAGCCATAGATACAAAAGAGCCACCGATACAAGTGAGCTACCGATAGAACAAGATCTACCGATATAAGGAGTCACCAGTATATAGAGCTACTGATACATGGAGTAATAGATACCGATACAAGGATCTACTAGTATAAGACAAAGAGATACCGATAGGAGCTCACTGCTATACAAATTCCACCGTCACACATTTACTGATAGAAAGATACTTATGAAAGACTTCAGTCACCGATTCCTAAACTCTACTTTTGTAAAAATTATTTATTTATTAAGCAATGATCATATTTGATGATTTTAATGCAATTAATGTTATTTAGTGTGGGTTGTTGTCATGTCAGGGAACCGTACCTAGTACCCATGAAAATGTAATCATTCCCATTACTAGAGCTGAAAGCTATAAAAGGAAGAAAAAATGACGTGAAAAAGGGTATGAAAAAGAAGGTGCACAAAAAGGGAAAAAGAATGTTGTAACACTGGACATACATGAATTGATTTATACAAGAAGAGAACACAAACTGAACTTCATCCAAGGAGTGAAGAACTACAACAAGCTGCTCATACACTCAAGCTGATCAAGATGAACTTGAAAACCAAGGAAGGAAACGACACTCTGTTTTCAAAAAAAAAACCAGAGAAGGACTCAGAAGCATCACTGTCAAATAAAAAGGAGTCAAGATCTACTCTTCAAATCACTAGATCTTTCTAAAACTCATATCTACTTTCTTAGTGATTCTTTTATTTACATTTTGAACAGTGTGTATACTCTGAATATTTTATACACACACTGTCTCCTGAGCTAAGTTGGAGGATTTCTAAATCCTCACAAAAACCTTCTTTAACTCTTTTTTAACCCACTATAGATAGTGTTAGAGGTCAAGTAAGACCCGGATAGCCAGTGTGTTGTTGTTTTGTTTTCCCACATAGAAGTGTGGTAGAGGTCTTAGTACCTAGACAGTATTTTCACTATTGTTTACCCCGATCCAGGGTGTGGATCAAATTTATATAATTTTTCTGAGAGGACTAAGTCTCTTCCTGATACTGAACCTCTTGTTTAAAACTGTTGTGCTTCCTTATTTTGTTTTTAACCTATATTGAATATTCCGCTGCTAATTACTTTGAAATATAAAATTGTTATAAAGTTACTTTGATAGTTTATCTAGAAAGTGTTTGTATGTACTGTAAATCATTCGATTAGCTTAAAAAGTTAATTAATATTTAGATTAGATTAACTGAGAACTAATCAATCTATTTAGAATCTAACTTACCCTTTATAGTTTTACAAATTCACTACAGATTATCTTGTTATTCAATTTTGGGGATTTTAATAAGAATATTTTTAACAGAAATTTTTAATTGGAACTCAATTCACCCCCTCCTGAGTATCCACTCCGACCAACAAAAAAAATAGTTGGGAAATAAATTTCTAGTTGAAAAATAATAAGAGAAGATTCATTCTCCAACACATCTAAAAAATTTGGATGAAAGAATTTTCTAAAAAGTAATTATAAAAATATTCCATTACTAGATGATAGTCTTTCTGATTGTTGTCGACAATATACCATGCATTATGACTAGTAGAAGTTGTTGCATCAATACATGAAAATCATGAGATTTCATACTTTCACATACAATACATATTTCAAAGGTATTTTTCATTTAATTTACATCCTTGCTTTGTTTTGGGGGTTTACCTAGGTTTTAGGGAGGAATAGATGAGTATTCATGAATTGGGCCAAACCGTGAGCCAAATTCCAGATTAAAAAATAAATTTTGAATCTTTTATAACTTTTTCATTTTTCAACATTTTTCATCCATTAAAATTCCTAATTTACCTAAACTAAACTATTAACACCACCAAGGTAATTTGGAGCTTTTATAAATCCATAACCAGGGTTTATTTGGGTTTTTATCTAAGGGGTTTGGCCTGCCCGAAAGCCCAATTCCTGTTTTAAAAATAACATTTGATTATGTTATAACTTATTCAATTTTTGGTATTTTTCGGTGATTCAAAGTGGAGCCCAAGACCACTGAACCCAATCGCGCGACCATTCTATCTCCCTCCTCCTTGGAGCTCTGGTTAATCACGATTTGGTGCCGAACTTCATAGGCTTCCCCAAATCGTCCAGATTTGAAGTGGTAAGTTAATTCCTTCATAACTCTGTCAATTTTTTCTCTTTTTACCACATTAAAATTCCTAAATGATCTAATTATCCTTTTTATAACCTCCCTTTAAGGTTTGAGAATTTTTAAAATCAGATACTGGTATTTTTGGGGGCGATTTCTACAAGATATTTTAAGTAAGTTGTTCTCCTTCTTTCTTCTTTCAATTTGTTTAGGGTTACATCAAATGTACTTAGGGTTTTGTCAATTATCATTGAGGTTACTAATGTAAAGGAAGTAGGGTTAAAAAATTAGGGTTTTATATTGTGTTTCATGGTCTTAAATTCTTCTTTTAGGTCTGGTTTACCTTCCTTGAGGTGCAGCGGTGGTGCGTTTGAGTTTTCGCACAAAGGGTTCAAGGGTTTCCTTGGTTTTGGTAGGTGATTCCATTTTGTGTGCAATTTTTGTGAATTATCTTGCTATGTTCATGGTAACTCAATGTTTATTTCACTTGAATGTTTCTGTAAAAATTTGTTTTAGTTTTATTTATAATAAAAATGAATTTTAAGTTACAATTTTTTGTGAAATTGGGGGTTTTTCATTCAAATCTTTTATTGGTTCATTTTGGGCTGACCTATAGTTACTTGGTTGATTTTATTGAACTATATTATGACTGAAAATAATGTTTTTAATGTTTATTCTTTTTTTATTGTTGCTGTGAAAGTTTGTTTAAATGGTTTTTGGGAAGCAAATGGGCTTTAAGTGCCATGTTTGTGTGAAAATGGTGGTTTTTAAAAGATATAACTTCTTGGTTCACATTGGGATGACCCATAACTGAATTGTTGGTTTCATTAAAGGGTATTGAAATGAAATTTTGTTTTAATGACTTACAATTGTTCACATAGTGTGAAAAGTGGATATCTTAAAGAGATTTGGGTGCAAAACAATGTGATGTTTTGAGAGGTTGTTTTATTGAAAATAAAATTATTTTATTGTGTGTTTTAAATGGTATAAAATGTCTGTAGCTACTGTACTATTTGTTTGTGACCAGTAGTGATATTTTATATGTAAAAGGATGTGTGTTGTTTGCTGAAATTGTTTGAGCACAAAAGGGGAAGCCTGGGTACCTAGGTGGGGCAGATTTGTACTAGTACGACTAGTGGATTAGATGGGTTTTGTCCCTGTTCCACTTAGCATTTGGATAACGAAAAATCTAACTAAAATAGGTGGATGATGATTGGGGACCACTAGGTTATGGGTATGTTCCCTACTAGTGGCTCGTGCACGAGAACTGATTTTTCTATGGTTACTCTACACTGAGGTACGAGGTACATAGGGCCCGAGACAACCTAGTGCTTAGGGGTGTTCCCGATTTTGATGCTCATTGGATTTGTGGTATTTAACCTTGTTGTGGGGTGTTTTGTCAGTACTTTAAAGTATCTCACATATCTATTTAATTTGTTAACATACTGGAATTCTCAGATTGAAAACTGTTTTCATTTGAAAGTTGCATTTCTTTGAATTTTAACACTGTTTCACCTTGTGTATTAAAATTGCTTGTTTTGTTCATATTGTATTGCATGCTATTTTGAATCATCTGGTGGTATCATATTGGGATTAGTCTCACAACCTACTTACACCCCTTGGGTGTAAGTAGACCTGCTTATGCTTGACTCAGGTAAAGGGAAGGCTAAGGGTGATGGCGGTTCAGGGTGTTAGTCCACATCGTTGGGGCGGAGTTGCGGAGAAGGCTTGCGGGTGATGACCCCCTTGTCGTGTGGAGTCCATGGGGATGTCTTTATGTTGTCATTATTTGTTTTTAGACCACTTTTAGTGTCTTTAAACATATGTATTCAGTTCTGGTTTTTGTGTAAACATAGTTTGGTTTACATTTTTCAGATTCAGTTTATTGATTTTTTTAATGTTTTATGCCTTCATATTCGGGTAAATCGTTCCCAAACAAAAATAAATGATACCCGGGCACTTGTGCCAGCCTGTGGGGATAGGTAACGCCCTTCGGGTCATTTCACGGGCTAGGTTTGGTGCCGGTTTTGGCGGCGACCAGATTCGGTTCGTGACAAAATGGTATCAGAGCAGGTTCGCTCTTTGGGTCATGTTATTTGGGGAAGAGTCGGGATAGTCTGGAGCTAGGATTGTCGAGACTTTAAATTTCAGTCATGGGTAGTGTGCCTGGACAGCACACCTTATGACGGGATTCAAGTCACCAGGGGAAGTATGGATTTATCTGAGTCATTTGGTTTTCTTGGTTTAATGATGACTATGGGAAATGAAAAGAGAGTTGGGAGAATAATCTCAGTGAGCTCGCAGGGCCTGGAAAGCCATGTGGAGCCATGGATATTTCCCTAGAATACTCTCTGTGATGGAGAAGTGATTGGAATATGGCTTCCAACCATATGTCCAAGTCACCCACCAAAACTAGTTTCCTCTCACATTGTCTTGTGTCTCTTTGTTTTGGAATCTTGGAAACTTGTTTTTCTGAAGCAAAAAAAATGACTTCACTTTAAGGAGTGTAAATTTTTGTGAAGTTATTTTCTAGTAAAGTGAAAATGGTTTTTTTATTACCTATAAATGGAATTTCAGAATTATTTCAGAAGGGTAAATTATGTGTTTACTCCTCTTTTGAAAGTATGAACTATGTTAATTGGGGTTTTGAAAATATGTTTCTAGTGGAATTTTTTTTAATCGTGGAAAAGTGTTTTGGATTGAATTAAGTGTTATAGAATTTTTGTGTGGGGGTTGAAGATGGATTTTGGGTTTGGTGACTACTGAACATTTGAAAAAAAAATTATGAACTTTTAAAACCTTGTCTTGAAATGAGAAGATTTGAGTTCTTAATTAAATGGAGATTTATGAAATGGTGTTTTTCATGAAATTAGAAGTGTTTTGTAATGGTTTGAAATGTTTTAAAACAATTGTGAAAGGCATGAATATGTGATTTTATTGAATTATGCATTCTTTTCTAAATTGGTTTGTGAGATAAAAAATTGGGTTTTGATATTATGGTTAGTGTTTTTGAGAAAGGAAAATTGTGGTTAAAAGTTTTATTTTAAAAAGAGGAAAGGTTTGATTTTTGGTATTTGGTATTCTCAAGGGTGACCACATTCATAGGTTTATTTGGGAATATGGATGGATATGAGGTGGGTTCCCAGTGTGGCATGTAAACAAGCATGTGTGATGCTCATGAGATACCATCAGTAAATGCGCAACCGACCAGCACTGTTTTTTTAAATAATTTTTTTAAGGAAAGTGTTGTGTTTTGATAATGTATGGTTGGGAGGTATTGATTATGTGTTTTCGGGATTATTATTGTGGGATGTTTTGAGTTCAATAACCCCTCTTGTTGGAATGATGTTTTAGTTTTGTGTTTCATTGATAAGTTGGAATGAAGTGTTGGTCAGTGGTTTCTTTTGAGGAAAAGTTTTGGAGGCCAATGTGGTGG
Organism: Viscum album; assembly: GCA_963277665.1. NCBI lineage: Eukaryota > Viridiplantae > Streptophyta > Magnoliopsida > Santalales > Viscaceae > Viscum > Viscum album. The sequence continues at coordinate 33,402,180 of OY728128.1, read as the reverse complement.
CTTCCCTCATGTGTTCAGTTTAGGTTTGTGGTCTGTTGTGACCAAATAACCATATTGGTTGGGTCCTTGGGTTTTCCTGTAGGCTAGGGAACGCCCCCATAAAGTGTTAATGTATGATTCATGTTTGGCCTTTGGTGATTCACCGTTGGATGATCCTCCAGTTGATCAACATAAGGAATTTATTCTTGAGGTTTGGAGATTGTGTTTACCCCTCTTCCTTTTCAATTATGTGGACCCCCCTATAGTGGGAGAGTGTTTGTGGGAGGTTGAAATAGACCTTATTTTCTTATGTTTCCTAAGTTGTCTAAGTTCAATGATGTTCAGGGTTGTCAGTGTAGAATGATGTCTTAAAGGGCCTCTGGGTCTTTCGTCAGTCTCATTGAAGAAAGAGTTCATGTTAGGCCACCAGTGTGCAAGATCTGGCCAATAGTGGCTTTTATGGACACTTTCTAGAATCATGTTCTGTTTGGGACTCAGTACAAGGTCCCTATCCTTGTGTTTTCTTTTATCCACAATGTTTATGTTTGGTGATGCCTTGCGATGTCATGTGTTCATTTGACTATAAGGGTGAAGATTGTGCAATCTTATGAGAGTCACTATTTTTTATTTGGATGTGTGTCTCCCTATAAAAAATTCTAAATCCTATGTTCTAGAGGAATGTGTTTCTATATGTCCTTTCATTCTGCTATTTAGCATCCGAAGAAAAAAAAGGGGCGATGTGTGTGCATCCTCGAAGTTCTTGTTTTGGTAAAATTATGGGTTGGGGAAAAGCGGGGTTGAGGTGTGTCATGTCTCAATGAGACCATATGAGATTACAGTATAATTTTTTTTTGGAACTGGAAGAATATGTTCAGTTTAGGGGTTTCCAAATCCTAAATGCAAGGCCAAAGATGCTTCAATCCATTGAGCTCCAGCCATAGGCCCCGGAGAGAAGCTGGCGCGTAGTTAGGGGAAATCCTAAAGTCGTTCAAACTTTTGGTCAAGGTCATATCTTCAATATGAAAGATAGGAATAGTTTAAACCTCTGGTGTCGTCTTCTTGTTCCAATTTCTCACATTTGGTGGAAAGAGGTGTGAGTACCTTGTTCCCATGTCATACCCTGAGTTTATTTTTTTCCCCTTTGGGGTCCCTTGTGTTTTTGGAGAAAAGTTTAAAATTTGGGTTAGGCAGGTTGAAGTGCATAGTCTGTGTGTGGTTAGCAGTAACCATGTGCCAACCCAGGGGACTGTGTGATAAGAGACAGTAGATACCGCATGGTCTCCGCACATCCATGATCCTTGTCCAAGGAAACCGTGTGAAGTTTCCTCTTTGGACAGAATGATCTGCACAGTTAACTCATGGTTTCCCAAACCGTGTGAACCAACCGTGCGGCCATGCCAGCTCCTTAAAATTCTATTGTTTTTTTATTGTTATCCCATAATAGTTAGTTAATATGGTTTGGTTTTGTTTTGGGTATACCCACAATGGGTCTCAGGTATGTTTCATTGGATGAATTCAGATATTAATCTACCCCTAATGCAGGGAAGTCCGTTCGAGGCCCCCTGTTAGTGTCTTGATTTTGTCTTAAGGAAAGTTGTGTTTGTTATTATGGTGGGGAGACCCATCATGGGTATCGTGTATGTTTTCTTGGAAAATGAATAGTTTTAGTTTAACCCTTATTATGGGGAGATCATTCGTTCCTTCCCCAATTGTTATCCTTATTCTGTCTTAGAAATTGAGTTGTCCCTGGTGGTGGGATGTCCGGATTGGGCCACCCCGTACTAGTGACTCAGTTTTCTCCTTGGTGTATTATAGGTAAGAGGTAGTATCGTTCAAGTCTATCAATCCAAATTTTTTTTACTTGGGTAAATTTGGGGTTGGAGAACACCCAATGGTTTTGTTTACATAATGTTGTGGTAGCGTTATTCGAGTTCGTTGTTCGTTTCAAGTGGATTGCTTGAGTGTCGTCTTGTAGTGTTTGAAGTGTTTTGTTTTGGGATGTGTTTTGAATGTGTCTCATAATTTTAAGTAAGTGGGGTTATTTTTGGTTGATGAGAGTATTATCTTCCTTTGTTTGATCAACTGGTGATGTTCGTCCTTTTTGAAGCGGGTGAAAAGGTGGCAAGGAAGTCTGTCTTGGTTTATCGTTTGGGCTTTGCTTTTGCATCTGGTCTTGTTGTGGAATTCCGGGGGTGGAATGCTTTATGGTTGGGATAATTTTCACATAAAATACATATTTTAAAGGTATTTTTCATTTAATTTACATCCTTGCTTTGTTTTGGGGGTTTCCCTAGGTTTTAGGTAAGAATAGATGAGTATTCATGAATTGGGCCAAACCGTGAGCCCAATTCCAGATTAAAAAATAAATTTTTTATCTTTTATAACTTTTTCAGTTTTCAACATTTTTCATCCATTAAAATTCCTACTTGACCTACCCGAACCTATTAACACCACCAAGGTAATTTGGAGCTTTTATAAATCCATAACCAGAGTTTATTTGGGTTTTTATCTAAGGGGTTGGGCCTGCCCGAAAGCCCAATTCCTGTTTTAAAAATAAAATTTGATTATGTTATAACTTTTTCAATTTTAGGTATTTATCGGTGATTCCAAGTGGATCCCAAGCCCACTAAACCCAATCGCGTGACGATTCTCTCTCCCCCCACCTTGGAGCTGTGGTTAATTACGATTTGGTGCCAAACTTCATAGGATTCCTCAAATCGTCCAGATTTGAAGAGGTAAGTTCATTCCTTCATAAATCTCTAAATATTTACTCTTTTTCCCCCATTAAAATTCCTAAATGATCTATTTATCCTTGTTCGAAGTTCCCTTGAAGGTTTGAGAATTTTTAAAATCAGATACTAGTATTTTTGAGGGCGATTTCTACAAGATATTTTAAGTAAGTTGTTCTCCTTCTTTCTTCTTTCAATTTGTTTAGGGTTACATCCAATGTACTTAGGGTTTCTTCCATTATCATTGAGGTTACTAATGTCCAGGAAGTATGGTTAAAAATTAGGTTTTTATCTTGTGTTTCATGGTATGAAATTCTGGTTTTAGGTCTGGTTTACCTTCCTTGAGGTGCAGCGGTGGTGCGTTTGAGTTTTCGCACAAAGGGTTCAAGGGTTTCCTTGGTTTTGGTAGGTGATTCCATTTTGTGTGCAATTTTTGTGAATTAGATTGCTGTGTTCATGGTACCTTAATTTTTATTTCACTTGAATGTTTCTGTAAAAATTGGTTTTAGTTTCATTTATAATAAAAATGAATTTTAAGTTCCAATGTTTTGTGAAATTGGGGGTTTTTCATTCAAATCTTTTATTAGTTCATTTTGGGCTGACCTATAATTACTTGGTTGATTTTATTGAACTTTATTATGACTGAAAATCATGTTTTTAATGTTTATTCTTTTTTTTTGTTGCTGTGAAAGTTTGTTTAAATGGTGTTTGGGAAGCAAATGGGCTTTAAGTGCCATGTTTGTGTGAAAATGGTGGTTTTTAAAAGATATAACTTCTTGGTTCACATTGGGCTGCCCCATAACTGAATTGTTGGTTTCATTAAAGGGTATTGAACTGAAATTTTATTTTAATTACTTAAAAGTGTTCACATAGTGTGCAAAGTGGATATCTTAAAGAGCTTTGTGTGCAAAACAATGTGATGTTGTGAGAGGTTGTTTTATTGAAAATAAATTTATTTTATTGTGTGTTTTAAATGTTATAAAATGTGTGTAGCTACTGTACAATTTGTTTGTGACCAGTAGTGATATTTTATATGAAAAAGGATGTGTGTTGTTTGCTGAAATTGTTTGAGCAGAAAAGGGGAAGCCCAGGTACCTAGGTGGGGCGGATTTGTACTAGTACAACTAGTGGATCAGATGGGTTTTGTCCCTGTTCCACTTAGCATTTGGATAAAGACAACTATAACTAAAATATGTGGATGATGATTGGGGACCACTAGGTTATGGGTATGTTCCCTAATAGTGGCTCGTGCACGAGAATGGATTTTTCTATGGTTACTCTACACTGAGGTACGAGGTATATAGGGCCCGAGACAACCTAGTGCTTAGGGGTGTTCCCGATTATGATGCTCATTGGATTTGTGGTATTTAACCTTGTTGTGGGATGTTTTGGCAGTACTTTACAGTAGCTGACATATCTATTTAATGTGTTAACATACTGGAATTCTCAGATTGAAAACTGTTTTCATTTGAAAGTTGCATTTCTTTGAATTTTAACATTATTTCACCTTGTGTATTAAAATTGATTATTTTGTTCACATTGTATTGCATGATCTTTGGAATCATCTGGTGGTATCCTATTGGGCTTAGGCTTACACCCTAATTACACACCTTGGGTGTAAGTAGACCTTCTTATTCTTTACTCAGGTAAAGGGAAGGCTAAGGGTGATGGCGGTTCAGGGTGTTAGTCCCCATCGTTGGGGCGGAGTTGCGGAGAAGGCTTGCGGGTGATGACCCCCTTGTCATGTGGAGTCCATGGGGATGTCTTTATACTGTCATTATTTGTTTTTAGACCACTTTTAGTGTCTTTAAACATATGTATTCAGTTCTGGTTTTTGTGTAAACATAGTTTGGTTTACATTTTTCAGATTCAGTTTATTGATTGTTTTTAATGTTTTATGCCTTCATATTCGGGTAAATCGTTCCCAAACAAAAAAAAATGATACCCGGGCACTTGTGCCAGCCCTTGGGGATAGGGAACGCCCATTGGGTCATGTAACGGGCTAGGTTTGGTGCCCGTTTTGGCGGCGACCAGATTCGGTTCGTGACACATACCGATTAATTTAAAATACTTCAATGACACCAAATAATTAACTTTTGATGTATAACCACTTTGTACATTAATATCATGAATACACTGAAAAAATGAATCTTCTCAATATTTATTAATGTGTGAATGCCAGAGCTAAATATGTTATGTTTTCTTTTATAGTTGGAGCTAACTACAAACATATTCCCATTGATTTTGAGTCCAATATAGTATGAAATCCATATTCTGCCTTCCATTTTATTTCTAAAAAAATTCCAATCAGGCGATCACATATGTTTTTCTCAATATTAATCACATCAATGTTATGTTTTATCTCTAGAAATATCCAATATGGTAGTTTGAAAAAGATAAAATTTTTCTTCTAAATATTTTTTTAAAGACTAGAACTTATTTTCTTTCCAAATGTCAAATTAATATTTTTCCCTTTCATAGTATTCTTCAACTGACAATAGTCTTGGGAGAAGATTATACTCTTGTGAAACATTACATTCTTTTTCAATAAATGATACATATGATCAATTATAAAAAATATTTTATGTTTCATGTGCAATGTCTTTCTTCCATCATTCAATTGATAATATGAAGTCTATTATTCACAAATTAGACATGATTTGTGTCCCTTAGCACTGTATCCAGATAATTTTCCATATATAGGAAATTACTTTATAGTGAAAATCAGCATAGCATAAAGAATAAAATACTCTATCTTGTATTCATCAAAAATATTAACACCCATCTCTAATAGTAGTTTCAAATCATCAATCAATGGTGGAAGATTCACATCAATATCATTTCCTGACTAATTTGGTATAGAAAATTCTCAAGCTCATCCTAACATATTTTTACTTCATATATATATATGGGGACAAGTTGTAAACTAATAAAGAAACATGAAATGAAATATGTTGGATGTCTAGGATCTAATATGGATTCATTAAATTAGTACACAATCTCATTCTGATATTTATAACTTCACTTCCAAAAATCATGAAATTTTTAATTAAATCTATTCCACTATGGTGAATCTATAGGGTGATGTATGTTACCATCAGAGATTCACTCATATGAATTACATATTAACCTTTTTGAATCAATCAAATATGAAAATAGATTCTTTAAACAAGGAATTAATGGAAGGTACCAAATTACATTAGTATGATCTTTGATTCTGGTACCTAATAATGAATCACTATTGAATTATTAGAATTATATGAAGGAAGTACTGGATGAAATTATTAGAAAGTAAAAAAAAAAATATTTTTCATGAGGTTAGATTCTAGTACCTAAGAATGAATCTGAGTTTATGTTTTCATCCATCTTATAGAATGATGTCCCACATGTAGTACAATTTGATAAATATTCATATTCCTGCATATACAACACAAAATCATTAGAGAAATCATGTATCTTTTTTACACCCTAATCCCATTGGGAATAATATTTTAATCGCCCCATAATTGGAATCTAGAATCCCATTTCCTCCTAGAAGCAGCTCTTTTAAAAGATAAACTAAGTTAGAAAATCTTTTATCACTCCACCCATTTCTTTATTTCAAGTTAACTAATATCAAAACTGCTGATAACACTATATATTTACGACCACCAAGGAATAAAGGTTTCCTAGAATCTCAATACAATCATTCAATAGTATCTATTTTTTCAATGGTTTAAAAAACTTAATCATGAATAAATTATTCAATCAATCCACTTCCTCATTCTGAATATTTTCATCAACATTAGATGTTGAATTTTTCGTTCTTTCAGGATGCCATATACAATGTGTATAATTATGGCTAAAACCATAAAAAATGAGATGGTCCTGCATTTATCTGCAGTTAAACTTTTTCATATTCAAACACTTCACACAAGGATAGAAAATCCAATATACATTTTTAAGGTTTAATTTATAAAATTCCCCGAAATCATCAACTCCTATTTCATATTCACTAGTGGTTCTTCATAAATTTATCAAATTATGACCCATTCAATACCAGATATCAGAATATAATTTGTGAATATATTAAAAAATATAAACATTTAAATATATATATATATATAAATAGATAAATTGTGAACATAAACACATTCTGTAAAAGTGATTCATAATGATATTGGAAACATTAATTATTATTATGAATAAAATTAAAACTAATATACTAAAGGTATTTATTTTGTGTGATGCGTGTCATGCCGATCCAATGGAAATCACATGTAATGACCCTAGAAGAAATTCCTAGAATTAAATCTTGATTTTTTAAACTAATCTATTTTTTGGTTTTAATTTATTTATTTTTATTTGATTATATATATGTGATATTCCTAGTAGAAAATTATGATTTTTTCACTATATGTATGTTTTCCACACCTCATATCATCATATTAGTATTTTTATTTAATTTCATACCATAATTTTTGTGGTTGTGTATGATAAATGGTTACTTATTATACTAATTAAAATTATAATATAGAAGGTATAGTCACCCCATGGTAACTCCTTAAACCGCTAATTCCATTGAAAACCTCTTTTTGGTAAAAACAGTATTAATCACTATTTACATGAAAATATATTATTTTTTAAAAAATACCAAAAAGTTATAATATGATAATATTTAAATTATAAATCAATAATTGAAATTCATTTTACCAAATTATAGTTTCAAAATTAAATTTTTAAATGAATTATTATATATAATGAAAAACATTTTTTTATTGAAATGTGACCATTTGAACATTTATTATTTTGTAGTATTTTTTCAAATGAATATGAAATATAAATAATTTTAATATCTTAGTTCATATATGGAAATATCATATATTTTTTCAATCATTTAAAATTGTTTGATTTAATATATTAAGGTCAATTACACAAAATGTTAACACATTTTATTTGAAAAAAATCATATTGTAAAATACATTATATATCTTCTAAATTTAAAAAAAGTAAAATTTTTGTTTTCATATTTATACATGTGGTTTATTGATATTATAATTTTATTATTTTTAGTCATTTAACATGTATTAGTTCATTTTACATAGTTGTTGCAGTATTTCGGTGTTTCATGTGTCAAAAGGTATTGAGGATTGTATTAATTTAACCGGTGAAAAATATGGAGTCATTACATGTGATGTACATTATATTGATGAAAGATGAAAACAAATATCATTGTTCATTTCATAATATCATCCAGAGAATCTGATAATTTTATTAAATTAATTTTTTTCAAAATAAACAAACATTAAAACAACATTTATAAATAATAATCAACTATATACAAATAATTGAAACAATAACTCAAAAATATAACTAAATGATAAATAATTTTTACTTCAAAATTAAAAAAACATAAAAAATTTGGAGGTTAATTAGTAAAATGGATCTTTATTCCGAACATGCTCCCTTGAATTCCTTAAAAGAATAAACACTGCAAGATATAACAAAAATGTTTGTAAAAAATGAACAATAAATAAGAAAAAATAAATAAAATCAAACCCAGGATGATGGTTGGACAAAAAATGGGTTTTGAAGAGAAATATTTTCATGGATGATGAAACAATGATAAAGGATAAAGAATCAAGACCACAAATCTTGAAATGATGATAAAAATAAAAGAAAATCACCAACAATGGCCATTGAGGATCATCAGGTTACCGTCGAGGTCATCTTGTGTTGATAATAAAGTTTCACAGATTTAGAAAATGAGAGTTTCATGATCCCAAGTTTTTTTATTTTTTTTTGTGTTGGTTTTTACATAAATCGATGCTAAAAAATAATAATCAGCATCAGTTTTTGTAAAAACAGACATTAATAATTATTTTTTTTAAATTTATGGCACCAATTTTTTATAAAAACTATTTCCAAAAAGCCATTCGATGACCATTTTTAGCATCAATTTTGTTAAAAACTTAGACCAAAAAGTCAATATATTTTTTTCCTTTTCGGTTTATGTTTAAAACGACCCAAAAAAGTTACTGTAGATACAATTTTCATCAGTTTATAAAAATCTGTCATTATAGATTCGACGTTGAAGCCACTTTTTCTACTAGTGTAGACCTCAGTATCCTTAGTGTGTATTTGTTTTTATAATTTTATGTTAAGAATAATATAATAATGTATGTTTATGGGTTTGTTTAATATATATACATATCATTGAAATTATAATCACTCTTAACTTATCAATCCTTAAATTATCCTAAACAAATATCCAAATAAATGGATGACATGGAGTTTGAGTTTTAGGCGGTACGGGTGCTCTGCGGCAATGGCGATTAGGCGCCTTCATCCTAGGGTTTTTGATGTCCATCCCAAATTATTTTCATTCCATGCTCATGTATGGAGAACTAGGTTTGACCTGGAATGAAGGTTTTCTACATCTTGGTACTAGAACTCTCTTGGTTGACCTACCCATAGTTTATCTTGATGCCGTGGAGAAAACTTCGCTTCCTTCAGTTGATCGTGATGTTCGGACCGCCACTTGTTGGGAAGGAGGATTTGTGCATGTTATCGCTTCAGATTCAACTTTTGTTTCGAATGTGGTTTCCACATCCGATGACCACGATGGCTCTAGATCAAAGCTTGCTAGTTTGGATCGTGTGGCTTTGGATCATATTGATGGTTGCACACAAAATCCAGATCTGTTACTTGTGATGAAGGATTCGGTGGATTGTGATTCCTTATATGAGTTGGATGATATAGTTATTGGTGTTCCTCATATGGATGGTGATGCTAAAGGGTTTAGGGCTGCCCTTCCATTTGTGCTGAAGAGGGTGATGTTGTAGTCCAGGTTTCCATCTCCTTCCTTAAATTCTGATCTATGGATGAAGAAATAAAAGGATACCTTGAAGGTCCTGAATAGTAGTGTTAATGTTAAGGATATGACGGGCTGGGCTTATATGGACGGTCCTGCATCGGTACCCCCATTTGAATCATTCATTTACTCCTATTATTGTAAAATCCTCTGAAAGGGGTCATCATCTCATGTTGATGTGAATCCTGATGTGTTTGTTGAGAGGATTGCAATTGGGAAGAATTCTCTGATTGCATGTCTTATTCTATTGAAGGGTGAGAAGCCTTTGCTGTTTGATGATTTGGTCAGGTGAAAATATTTTTCATGGGGATCCTCTGATTGGAAGTGTGCATCTCTTGGCCATGGATTCTTTCATTGTATTTTCCACCGAATACGTTCAAAATACATGTGTAGAGCATTAGGTCCCTATCTATAAAACTGATATGGATTCACCTTCATGAATCTCCCTAGATTTTAATGTCTCACATGTATGAAAAGATTTTTCCCAGGTTAGGGTCTAGTTTCATGGACTTAATTTGGTCCTCTGGCATCTAATGATTCTACATGACATCATCATGGAAATTGGGACTCCTATTCACCTTGACAAGGAAACCAAGGTTGTTTGGTTTGGGAATTTTTCCTAAATTCTAGTAGAGGTAGGTCTGAGTTCCACCTTGATTTATATGTTTACTCTCTTCACTCCCACTGATAATATCCATATTGATGTTGAGTATGAAAGGAAGCCACTTTTATGTACTGAATGTATGGACATCGGGAATTCTTGAAGTTATGTCAGCGGAAGATATCCTGTGAGAGATGTAGGATGAAGGGTCATCCAACTAATCTCTATAGAAGGAATATTTAAAGAAATCACGTGGCTCTATCAAAGTCTCTTTTTTGTGATGGCGATTCCAAAAATTCATCTTCTGCTAAGGCTGATATGTTTCCTGTTGAAAAATCCATCTCTCAAGTGTCTAATTTTGTAAGGCAAAGGCCTTATGGCAGATAATTACTTAATGAGAGCTAATAGTGGTCCCTCTAATGATTGAATAGATTCTCCTTATGAGATTATTTCCAATGATGGTCGTGTTGTTCCCCTAAATAGATTATTTGAGACTAGAAAAGAAGCTTGTCTTCCTTTTGGTGGCTCTCCTGCTCATTCTAAACATCCAAATCCAAGTATGTATGATAGTCCTAGTACACGATTGTTATGTGATGGGACTATTGAGTTGGCTGCTAGCTTGGATGAAACTGGGACTCCTCAACATGTTGATTTTCATAAGGAAATCCAGAATATGTTGAACTCCTCTAAGATATCAGAGAAGTGGGGTGACATCTTTGGGGAGGAAGGGATGGAAGTGAGAATCAGTGGTCCTACCTATTTCAAATATGCACTCTTATATGAAAAAGGGATGGAATATGATTTCACTCATGCTCCCTATAAGTGAAGGATGAGGAATGACTATTCTATCACACCTCGTACTATGTCTACTCGATCTTCTAAGCTATCGAGCATGCTCAATACTGATATTCATATGATATTCAATCATGGTAAGTCTCAATATGAATGGGACACTTCTGATGACTCTGATTATGGGAATGACATGTCTTATTATGATCTGTAACTTTGTTCTTGATAGATGAGGGTGTCCCTTTGTTTGACCCTGCCTGTCTTCTCTGTACTTTTTCTTTAACTTTAATAAGTACCCAGGAGCTTAGCTTCTGGTTGGACTTACTGGGTAAATATCCAAATAAGCAAAGCTATCTAGACACAACTCTAAAACCAAATGTAAAACCCCAAACCCATACACTTGATCCTAGTTTTATAAATACATACTTTACGCACTAGATTCAATACCAATTATATATTCCCTAATATAACTATCCCACAATTATATGACATTAAGAACATATTTAATGTCCTAAATTCTAAACACCTTTTAGTTATAAATTTTCATATAATATGGAAAGAATGAACCAAAAAATATCCATGTCTTTATCAACTAATGTATATATTTTTCCACTATATGAGAAACTAAATAATCCATAATAAGTGTTCAATATAACCCATAAATACTTTCAAACATGCTATTGTTCTGAATATATCACGTGTAATAATTTTTATCAAATCCTAGGTGATGGAAACATAAATAAGGGGTGAGATGAAATACTTTGTAAGGGTAACACTGAAATGATGTTGTTAAAATATAAGCATAGTATACATAATATGGTAGGAATAAATAACCTGAATAGGCTAGAATCAACTAAAACTGAGAGCATGCAATATCAATGTCAATAAATAAAAACATGGATATAAATAATAATGATATTATACTTATGTAATACATAATTTTGGACATAAAAAACATGATTTCAAGGATTTATACCAATAATGTTACTTGTTATCAAGACCATAGTTAATAGATCTTGCTGAATTGGGAAAGAATACACAAAATATCCAAACATGTTTTTTTTCTCATGAGACACGTTGATGAGCTATGTAATTATAGGCCCCACGTATCACTTAATTAAGACCAATTCATTAAACATAAGAGTCAATAAGAACATTCATACAATTACATAAGGAACCATCAGATGAATAAAAACATCACTATATATATAATGAAGAATACATAATATAAACACATGATCAACATAAATTATAAGTGAATAATAATCCAGAATGACAACACATTTAATCATGTCAATTAATAGATAAAATTGTCATAACCAATCTATAGAATGAAGTTGTATAGTCAAAAAGACAAATTCAACATTATAATAATCATCTATATTTTAATAATAACCTACAGAACACCAACACTTTTCATCATGTTAATAAAATGGATAACATGATCATAACCCATCCAAAGAAAGATGGTGGATGTTTGAAAAATAATAGAAACCAATAAGTGATAAATTTTTTTAAAAGTGTTTATGTGATAAGAATGAAATTACCAAAATAAATATGAGATAACAAGACATAGTACAATAAAATATTAAAAATGTGACAAACATATATGAATCAATCTCAAGAGAATGATCATAACTCAATGAATGAATGTTTTGTTATGAAAAATCCTTAGTTCTGGGCATACAACTAAATCAATTTCCATTTTAATAATGGAACATTACTTGGATATTAAATCCCATAAAATAAAAATAATATGATAAAATTATATCCATGGGTAGTGAATACACCATATAAAGAAGACGTGGTGCACAAGATGTATTATGTAACAATGATTTTGAATTAAGGCCAAGAAAACCCTTACGATTTTAGAAACATTTGAATTAAAACCATTTAAAAGGGAGGGATTGTAATTGAACTTCAAATAAGTTGATTAATAGATAATTCTTTGTATGATATCTCAAATAGGAACTATATAGTCTAAAAAAATAAAATAAGGTTCATAATAGTAATCCTGTAAGAAAGAGTGGAATTTGAGATGAAAACCCTTAACTTCATCTTGATTCATTCTTCAATTTCAAAAAATGTCAAGAATAATTAAATTAAGTTCATTAAATAAATAAAAAATAAATTTATTTATAACTATAACTATTTATACTCCCCATATATAATCCTTCCACACAGACACACAGATATATATATATATATATATATTAGTTTTTTACATGTTTTTAACACCGAGTCTATGTAATCATTATTACTCTAATGTAGTTTTGTAAAATTCAGGAAGGTATTTATTATTTCTAAAAATTAAAACACTATTATATAATATAAGGTAGTTTAATAAATCTTTTGAGATAGTTTATACATCTATTGTTTCATTTTATTTTATTTTTAGTCATGAACTATGAAAATAAAATCTGTAGTGATCATGCTTTACTGATTCTTAAGGAATAATTTTTCATTAATTATTGAGTTAAATTTTAATATAGCCCTATAGTAATAAATAAGGAATTATTTACTTAATTATATCATATTATACTAATAAATAATCTCTCATATTCCTCAATATCATATATGTATAGTTTTATTCAAGTAGTTGGTTAAACAAGATAACACATGAACCAACCATGTTTAATGGATGATTATGAGATATTTTAAGTGTAATATAATTATAAAATAAGAATAATGATTATATTTAATATTTTTTAGTTTGATATATCAAAACTAGAAATATTTAAGAGGAAAAATTAATTTTTATAATGACATTACTTACAATGAAGGTATCATTTTCATCTGAGTTTGATATTTTTTAATTATTAAATTAAGGATAATGATTTATTGAAAAATATAATTAATTAGTTATAAAATTTATCATTATAGAAAAATAATGATTTCATAAAAATAATATTTCTTAATTAAATCATTCTAGAACCATAAATTATATGTGGTGATGGCAAATAAATTTAATTGCTCGTGGTGTCGGTAGTATACACATTTGCATGACTAATGTTTTTTTCTTAATGGATGGGATATATGAATAGAAAATGATAATTTCCTTAATATAGTAACATTAAATTATATAAATGAAAATAATATCATTATATTATATTGTATTGAATTTTTTATAATTAAGATTATTATGAATAAAAGTTATATAGTTTATAATTTTCACGTTAGGAACTTTAATCTTATTTATAATTGTCCTTGGAAATGAATACTTTATGAAAAATAATGGTGTTCATATGATTTATAATTTAGGAGAGGTTTCTAGGAGTAATTTTTTTTATATTTTCGAGGAGAGTTTTTATTAATATGAATGTCTTGAAGTTAAGGAAGTGTAACATTTTAATAGGTGAAGATAAGGGCACTTCTTGAAGCACCGTTAACATTTCCAATAATGTTATGTTAATATTAGAAGGAAAATGGATCATAAATTGAAAAAAGTGGAGGGTAATGATTTTTTTGGGTCAAAACTCACCTCAAACACTCATTTAAGAAAATATATTGAGTGTTTTATGGATTATGTATTTAAATTTTTAAGCTTTTCCCAAATTTACTTTAACCTTGGTATTTAATTTCTAACCATAGTAATTAATATTAATGAAAAAAATTAATATAGATAATTTAACATAAATTTAAATTTATGATTAAATAATAAGAAATATTTATAAAAAATAAAATTTATAATGGTATGAAAAGTTAATTTTTAGATTAGCACAAATAACACGTAAAAATAGTTTTCTTGGAAAAGTTTGTTTTTAAAATATTATTTGTTGTATAATCAATAATTATTAAAATTATTGATAATTATGAAAAAATGGTTTATTTTAGAAAAACTAAAATTTATTAGGATTTCATAAAAAATCCAAAACTGAATCCCACTTTTAAAATACATTATTCAAAGAAAGATTAAAAAGGATTTTTATTAATGTAACATTTTACATTAGTACTAAAAATGTTTTTCATAGGTTTTATAAGATAAAATAATATATTAAAATTCAAAAAAACATTCCTTAAATTTATATTTGATCACTTAAATGTTTTTTAATATTTAATATCATTCTTATATAATGATAAATTTATAAAATCTACAGGTTTCCTGAAAGCTGTATTTTTTGACAAAAAACCAACCTTTTCGGAAAAACCTCAAAAAATAATACTATGTTATTTTATATGAATAATTTAAAAATAATGTTCATATATTTTAAATTTAAATTTAAAAATAATTATAAATTTAGTTTTTGAATAAAATTATAAAATATAATTAAAATAACATTTTTATTGGAAAATAACAATTAAAAATATTAGCCGTTATTATTCTTTTTTCATGTCATTTAGAAAATAAATTTTTGTTCCCCAATTATTAATATGACACATATTTTTGTATTCAATGATCAATTATTTCTTGAAATATAAATTCATATCATATAAAAATAAAATTTCTAGATAAATACTTTTCTTTACAAATAATGATCTTATTAGTAAATTATGTAAAGTAATTGAATTTCATTCATATTAAAAGTCGTCTTTTTTTCATTATACATATATTTCATAAAGATGTTACTACTATTCATTCATGTTAATTTGATATCTAGGTTTTAATTATCATACTTAAATATTTTTATTTTATCTAAATATATCATGGTTTCGTTTATTTTTGGTGTCACATGTGTTCAATGCTATCAAACAAATTGGATTATTCAAAGTCAATAATATATATTAAAATATCATGTCATTACACATACACCACTATATGATATTGTGTTTATTTTGGATTTTTAATGAGATATATACATTTGATTTTTTTATTAGTGATTCACAAAGAGAGAAAACCCATTTCTAATTTCACATAGAAATCAAGTAAGGGAAGAAGGTCTAGATTCATAAGTAATAACTTCCCATAAAACATGAAAATTATTTATATGATAATCATACCACTGGGGTTTTTCAATTATAATTCACTATCTAGTAGTTTATTAAGACTTATATGAAATAGGGGAGGATCAAATCTAGAGTGAAAACACACTATCCACTATGTTAGTTGTATTTTCATAGGGTTTTACTTAGTTTCATGTTTATTGGTGACTATTAAAATCATTGGCCCTTGAATTGGGATACTGAGTATCATAATAACCAACTCTATTACAATTGATGAAAAATATTTTTATAGATTCTCTATTTCCCTTATACTTCTGAGTTTTATAACCTTCATCTCCACACATATATAATTTACCTATCCCTTTAAGGAAATTTCCTCCACGATTACTTACATATTTTTGAAATATAGGAAATTGATTCCTTTATTCCACCATTATCTTGGTCACCTGACATTATATGAGATTCCATTATTCTCTTCTTCGTTATGTTTGGGTTTTCGACTTCATTTATACTATTAATTATAATTCTTAAAAGATGGTTTAGAATAATACAAAGATTTCATACCCCATCCCTTATCCATTTAGGATATTCATTGGGAATTTTTTTTTCATTGTTCTTAGAATCCCTTATTAACTAGGGTCCTACGAGATTCATAAATTACTAAAATAAAAATATTAAATATGATTGATGATCGTTATTAGTGAATTATCATAAATATCCACATGAACATTTAACCTCAAAAGGAATCACTTTATAACAATATCATATTTTCCTAATAAACTTTTATATGACTCTCTGTAACTTATATCACCAATATTTTTACCTATATCATTATTGTATCAACATTTAGTGGGCTACTCTCATACATGTTAACTTAATGCAGAAAATTGAGATCCCAAATTACCATGATTTTTGTAAAATATTCAAAACCCAAAAATCATTGAAATATATTCTCTTAAAATGTAACATATAATTTATTTAATAAAGGACATATCAATCAATATGTTACTTCACTTATAAATATCAACATTTCAATTTATTCTATCCACAAACACTTTCAAATTAGGTTATCTAACATAAACATATTCAAATACCTTATAATTTTACTTAAAGAGAATTTAAAATATCCAAATCATTTCCCAAAAGAGTTTCAAATGACGTGAGAAGTTAGAACTATTTATAATGAACAAGGTTATGATTGAGTTAATTCCAAATACACCTTTTCTAGGTTATTACCTCTAGGTACATCTATTTTAGATACAAAATCATCTTACACTATCCAGTTAGTGATGTGATTTCAATGATATCCATAAAATCTCCACTTTACCAAAACATTTGGAATGTTAACTATAATTTGAATTATTTATTAGACTTATCCCTAGTCTTTTCACTAAATTTATCTAAACTTAATCCCTAAATATAATGTGTATTATTACCTTATCATTATATCGTATACTTTCTGAAAGTATTATCTATATCATTTAAATTGTGATAAAACTTAACATATCAACCAATAAATTATCACCAACAAACATCCTCATGTCCAATGTTATCTAAACCTTTCTACGATACCAATTATGATTCCTTATCCCATGCTCTAAGATTTGATACTAATAAAAACATTCAATACATACTATGTTTGGTAATAATTATAGATATTTGGAATCAACTGTCTATTAATTATATGAATTAAATAAAATATTACATTAAATATATTCTCATGACCATTTAGGTTTATAGTTTTAGGGGATTTAGAAAAAAATTAATAAATCCCATGATATTTTTATAAAATGGAAAATTTTCTTATTATATACAAAAACACTTAGAACATAATGATTATTTAACATCCCCCAAAAATTGTTCCACACATTCTATCATTCTAGACATATCATGTACAATAATTTTATTCATGACATGTGGAAATGGGATCATAAGAATGGGTGAGCTCAACTTCCTTGAAAGGGAAACATGTAACTAAAGTTATAAAAATATAATCATGGAATAAATAATATGAAAAGAATAAATAATCATAAAAATTACACAATAAAGTATAACTGAGACCATTTTATATCCAAGAAAATAAATCAAAACATGGATATCAATAATTCGAATCTTTTACTGATGGAATTTATTATACTGGATAATAATATAAATTTTCAAGGCCCTATTCCTTGACACTATACTGATATGAGGAGATTTATACACACATTCCCAATTTTTTTATCATGATACCTATTGAAGATTCAATGTGATATATAATTATTGGCCCCATATGTCACATTATCAAGTGGAATTCATTCACCAAAAGAGTCAAAAAAAAAATTTCATAACATTCCCTAAGTAATGTATTAGCTGAATAAACACATGGATATCTATACAATGAAAAATAGATAATTTCAATACATAACAAACCTAAATTATCCGTTAATAATCATCAATAATGGAAATAATTCCCCAAAAAATAAATAATCTTTCTTTCTAGGTGAACATCCTCCAATATGAATTTTCTAAAATGAGATGTTCACACTGTGTAGGGAAATGGGTATATGGTCATGTTAATAATGGAATGTAATGTTCATAAGACATCCATAAAAAGAAGGTGTATGGTTGCAACAAAAAATAACCATAGTCTAAAAAAGTAAACATATAAGGGTGTTGATATAAATGAAAAACATCCTCATATAATTAATGCTTAGAATAGTATAAAATAAAGGGGTATCGAGTATCAAATTGTTTGATAAATTTATTTCAATACCCCAAATGATAAATATATGTATTATAGGATAAATTATGAAACATAAACCACATTAGGTTAAATTATTATCAAAATGACATAGGAAATGGAAGAATTTTTTTTAAATATATTTATGAAAACATTTTTAACATTGATGAAAAATAAAAATAAACATTCCATATTCAATGGTAACATTTTAAAAGGTGATGTGAAATAATTTTAAAATCCATTAAATTTAAAAATAATCACTAATAATTGATCTTTTAAAAGTCATATTGTTTATCCTGGGGAAAGGAAAAGAGGAAGAAAAAACATAGGAATGTGAAAGGAAAAACATTATTTATTATATTCAAAATATCATGATTTAAAACATAAATTATTTGAAGAGTACAAGAAATTAATTTGTATCAAAATATGTTCATTATCTATAATGGAAGATAAAATACCATATAATAAAATATTATAGTGGAAAAAAATGAAATCATGGATGAAAGAAGTTCATGATGGAAAAATATAACACAATGAAATGAGAGTTGCATTATCAATATCCATTATGAGCAACATACCCTTTGTAGTAAGAAATAATTTAAGAAGTGGATCTATGTGGTATAATTTTTTATAAATAAAATACCATATAATATAATCAAATGGTATAGTTTACCCAACTAATATGAAATAATAACATGTAAAACATTCATAACTCAATGAAGGAAAATTGAGTTACCAAAAATGCTATACAATTAGAGAAATTACTAAGTAATTTTTTTGATAAAAATGAACTAATTTTATTTAATATTTACCCTAACTAAGAAAAATAGATGATTAAAATACAACTATGGGGATTGATTATACAATTCAAAGGAAAACATGGGGCATAACAGAAACATGTCTCAAGTAATTGAAGTTTAAGACAAAGAACACTTGGGACATGTGTAACATTTTACTCAAAACCTCTTGAAATATATAAATTGTAATTCAATATAAAATAACAACATTAAAATATAATTCATGATATGATATCTCAAACTGGGTGTATATATACCAAAAAAGTGAAATTATATGTATAATAACAATCACGACTCAAAGAGTGGAATTTGAGGCAAAAAAACTTACCATAGTCTAGTTTCGATTTGTAGTTGCACCCAATGTCTTGATTAATTATATTTATTTAATTTAATAAATACACGGGAACCTTATTTTATAGAATCTATTTTTTTTTATTTTTTTTTAATTATATTAAAAAATATTTTCAAAAAAGACAGAAAGACGGTGCATGATTCTAAGGCCCGGTGATCTTAAAATTAATTTTATAGAAATATTAAATATATTAGTATCATGTGAACAATTTTTTTAAAAACAATGGAATATATCTTGAAAAAATTATCATATTGGAAATCTAAGACTACTATTGAATCTAGAACATGGGGTTCACCCTAAGTGTATCCTAAAGTTGGTCAACACTGGATGATTGGACGATACAACCATTATCGAGTATTTTAAGTGGATTAATTAATTGATTTATTTAATTAACTAAATAAATTCCAAAAAAATATATTTGCCTCTATAAGTTGGATATATGTAAAATATATAGTTCTATTTATATAACTTTGGAATCATTTAGAGGAGGTTTCATCTTTCTTCATTGGAGAATTGATATCAGATAATGATCGGTGATCGGATCTAGGAGAATCAATAGGCAGCAGATGCAGTAGATCATTATCATCTCTAGAAAACACATTATTCACCAATTATTGATCCAATATTGATTTATGGATTGTGAATTAGGGTTTCCACCCTTGATTAAAATATTGATCATGTTCTTATATACAATTCTTTGATATGTGATTAATTTAATCCTTCGCATGAGCCCATGTATCAAATTAAAATTTTAATTTGATTTATTATTTATTATGCCATGTTTCTCACAAAGAATATCCCTAATCAATGATAATTGGATAAGAAGTATTGTAAAATTATTTAATGAACTTTTTTATTGTTTATTTCCCCCACCTATTCTTCATGTTCTTCACTATTGGGATACATGGCCATAGTTCAACATTTCTGGGAAAGTCCGAGCACAATCGAACCCCCAAATTCATGGTTTATATGTGAATAACTAATGGATTAGTGATATGTAGATATACCACGATGTATTACATGTAGTATTAATGAATTTATGGTTACATGATACTAGGTGGTGATTTCAGTGGCATGGGAGGCTTGTGGGATTCACTACAAGATTCCTACGAGGGGCCAAATTTCAATTTCTAGACTCCATAGTTCTAAAATCGTCCGAAATAGGTGATTTTTGTGGATTTAAGGTGGTCAAATGGTATATTCGACACTAAGAGTGGTGAATTAGGAATCCGAGGGAAATATATTACTTTCTACAAAAATACCGATTATATGGCACATATATGGATGAAAACATGAATTGTAGTCACCTAGTTGTGCCAGCTAGGGTTTCAGGTTGAAGATATGTATCAAAAAACACGTGGGACTCTCAAACACAATGTGACCTAGTGCTGGAGTCCTGATGTGTAATTTGAAATTAAACAGGAATTAACACATCTAGACAAATGGAAAAGACCCAACTACACAACCATGGAAATGGCCATGTACCCTGGATAGGACATGACCATGTTTACGGCTAGGTACATGGCCAGGTACATGGGAATGACTTGATGGACACAGGAAAGTATAGGAGCACATGAATCAAACCCACAAGGACAAGAAATACCTTTTAGTACCCTTATATGCTGTGTAGTACTACATGGACAATGCATCATGTGTTATAAAGGACACAACCATGAGGCTAGGTTAGGTTACACACCATGTGACCCCTAGTATCTGTTTTGTACTATTCCCAAGAACTTTTACCTCTCACATACCATTCTAATTGAACAATAATTTGGAATATTAGTATCATATTTAGAGTGTTTTTCAGTATAGAATGTGATGGTGGCCTTTATTGTAACCTTTGAGATATTGTGTTAGATGTTTGGACCTTGATTCTTCATTAGGCGATGCTCGATAATGGTAGTGATTAGGCTAGGTCATCAGAGAGAAGATGGAGTTGAAAACCCCTATTTTATACTAGGGCATTAGTTTCCCATACCCTTCTTCTTACTAAGTGGAACCCCATGATAGACTAGGGTGTGGGTCCTCTACTTATTAATAAAAACACCCTAATAGACTTGGGCATGAGTCCTCTACCCATTGAGTGACAACCCTGACAGACTAGGGCATGGGTAATATACCTAATTAGTGGAGCCCCAATTATGGACTATGGTCTGGGACCTCTACTTACTAAGTGGCACATCCTGATGGACTATTTAATGGGTCCTCCACCTACAGAGTGGACCCCCTGGTAGAGTAGGGTGTGGGTCCTCCACCTATTTATAATCACTCCCTGATTAACAAGGGCGTGAGCCCTCTACCTATTGAGTGGCACCCCTATGACTCACTTGAGCGTGGGTCTAATATCTACCAATGATTATAACCCCCTAATCATATAGAGGTGTGGGTCCTAAACTTGGATTTTGTGCCCCCTCGATTATGCAGTATAGTGGCTAGGTGTGGGTCCTCCATACAGTTATATCTTCAGATAGACCTATGATATGTTGGGAATTGATGGTAGACCGTTGGAGCTGTAGGAAAACTCATCATTCTTGTCTAGGCTATAATATATAGATCCACTTTCTCTCTTGTCTATGATATTTATATGAGAATATATCTAGGTTATTGAGTTTGATTTATCTTTCTCTTTAGGTTGACTTCACTATTTCTATTGTTTATTCTATTTATCCCTCTCTAGTTTTTGGGATTCTTATTGGGTATATATATACTCATCCCTATCATGGATTTCCCTGAATGAGTCATCTCTTATGAAGATGATTGATCGATCATCGGTGGAATTGGTGGAGTATATGGATACTTGAGTGCATTTGACCATGAATGGTGGTTGAGGTTTGTAGATCAGGATTTAGGTAGCATTCTTTATTTTTTAGTTATTGTCCGGTTGGGAAATATTTTCTCGTTGGTTGTATATATTTGCTTTTACTTTTAGAATACACTATTATACTCTTTTGTATTCCCTTTTTGTTATTACACAGATGTTTTTTACTCTATATGTTACTGTCTTTTATTATTATTCCTTTTTTCACTTCTTCATGGAGATGGATGGGTGTGTACATGTTGGTAATTTGACCAAATTCCTCCCATTTTAGTTTTTTTCTTAGTTCCTATCAGTAGACCCTAGCCTATGGAAGTAATCTTGGGGTTATAATGACCTTGTCTTTCACTAGCTAGGTGGGAACCAGTGGGTCTGGTCATTATATATAGGTATCATAGGTGGTTCAAATAAGAGACAATGTTTGGAGTTTTTACCTTTATTAGGTTTGGATGAAAATTTTGGGTCATAGTGTCAACGTTTCATGAGTGTTGATTGAAAGATAGGGAATCCAGTGTTGGTGTGACAACTAACGTGTCCATTCACCGTGAATCTGGATACAATCTTGTCAACTCAAAATAAGAATACATTAGTCACATGGAACTTTGTTACATTCATCATATAGGATTGAGTTATTTGGATTTACTTCTCATGTCAGATCCCTATATATATATATTCTCATCTGACCATGGTATTCATTGATAAATTGTAGGATTCATCATTTAAGGAAACCAACTAGGATACTGATTCAAGATCATGATGATGATTTGATGATTGATGCGGCATATTTTGAGGGACCATCTCATAAGATCTTTCCTCTAGATGGGTTGGTAGTATCACCTAAACCAATTGAGCAATATGCTATACCCACATAGTATGCACAAGATGTGTAAAGGAATAGCACACTCCAAAATCTCTAGTGCTGGAGGCTGCTGAGGTTCCATAGTGAGAAATATCCCCAAGGAGGAGAGGGTTTACTTGAGTTGGTGATTTGATATTTCAGACTTGTATCGACCCAAACTTAATAGATGGGTGAGATAAAACCTGGTTTTTTCTAAGAAGCATGTGGGGCCCTTTAGAGTCTAGTCACATATACACATGATGAAATGGTACTACCATGGTTTGACTTTTAGTATCTATTTTAGGTAGAGAAATACCCCTCATTATTAATCTTAGTTCAGATTCATGACATTTTTAAACTGTAGATAGGAGGGATGATATTTGGAGAGTATTCTGTGAGGGTCACTAACATTATGCGGTACTCCCTTTACATGATTTGGTACGGTTACTTCCAAGTGTAGAAGTTTGTGTAGGGTCTCTACATAGACATCTGTACCACTGTGGTACCACAATGATTTTCCAAATACATTAGAGTAATAGAGTCGGAACTGGTGATAGGGAGATTCCTATATAAGGTATATAAAGAAAATGGATCTTAAAGAGGATTTTATGGTGTTGATTCATCTAAAACAACTAGATGAAACTAGTTAGTAGGGACTTGGCATAAGAGACCTCCTCATGGATGGACTCCAGTTTGTGTTCATGAGGCACATGGACAACAAAAATGACCAAGGAATCCTAGAGTGTGGAAATGCTATGCCTATGATAGGAGAGGTCAGATCAAATATGATTATGTGAATAAATATGTTGTATAGGGTAGTTAGATAGTTGATGGACCACCACAATAGAGGAAGTGTTGTGATCATTGTTCTACCAGGTGTGGTAAGGGTTTCCCCTAAGGAGGTGGAGTTTTCAAAGGAGTATGTGGGGCTCCTGTAGGAGGATCTGCTGATGGTAGATGATGTAATGATCTACTTCCACTACAACTACCTGGAGGCCCACACCAAGCTTAGGGATCTGATAGTCAGGGATATAGGTAGCTACTGATTATGGAGTCTTATGATATGAAAACTCACAAGATTATTATAGGTACAATCTATGTTAATTATACTCTTTCTTGAGTACTAATAGGAATAGGTTTGAGTCATTACTTCATATCCTTACTCCTGATGCAAGAGTTGAAGCTCCTAGATGAGACTTTAGCCCAATAGATTAGGCTTGAGGTTCTTATAGGGAATGATTATTCAATATCACTTATCTGCTGACAGTGTGAGATATTACTTGGTTGAGATAGTTTCTTATTGGACCTCTTAATCATCACGATGAGACCATATGACATCATATTTGATATATACTAGTTATCTATGGTCGAATCCCATATTTATTGTCACCGTAGATATGTATGATTCCATCAGACATATGGGACAAGATTATCATTTATGGATGAGAGATATCTCATGGTGGAGCAAGTTGTATTTGTGATAAGGAATCTTAAAACCATCACCAATCCATTAGTGTGATTATCCCTTAGTGCATAGGGCTCTTCATGCATATGGGTTCCTTCAGTTGCGGAGGATCTTATTAAAAATTTCCCCGAGGATGTTCCAAGACTACCTTTGAGGAGGGAGATGGATTTTTGCATCGAATCACACCCCAAAACTACTCCAATATCTTATGAGGAATATTGGATGTCACCTACTGAGATATAGGAGAAGAGGGTGAATTTTAAGGACCTTCTAGATAATAGTTTTATTAAACCTAGTGTGTCCCCTTGGCCATCTCTAGTGTTGTTTATGAGAAATGTGGATGAGATCTCATGGATTTGTATTGATTATCATTGGATAAACTGGGACACAATAAATAATAAGAAACACTTTCCAAAGTTTTATGACCTATTTATTCAGTTAATTGGTGAGGTATGGTTCTCAAATATCAATCTTTGGTCTGGATACCACCAGTTGAGAGTTCTCGAGGATGATATTATGAATATAGAATTTTGATGAAGCTACAAACACTATAACAATACTAGAATCCTAGATTATCCCAATAGTTACAAAACATTTCTATAGTCTAGATAAACATTGGTATAGATTATACAAATGTTTCTCTAAACTGTCGGTTAAGCTTCTATTGGTATAGGCTTATACCAAAGGTTTTTAGTAAACCATTTGTATAGGTCTAATGTAATTTTATGTTACCAATGGTTCTGATAGAACCATTGGTATATCTCTAATACATCACTTTAAAATCATTGGAGTATACCTCCCATAGAAAAACACACAACATCACCCCCACCCTACCAAAACAACCATTAGAAATCATAGAAGTACTTCACCTTAGTCAAATACCTACAAAAAGGATCACTAAATTTCTTCAACCAATATACAAACAATTATTACACAAGAAACCAATTAATACATTCATGTAGTGATAAAAAACATTCAAAACATCACATATATTCATTCATAATTAATTATCAAACATAAAATGTCATAAATATAGATAAAAAATGTAATGGATCAATATATCCCACATCAACATCATGATAATTATTATCACCACCATCATTACCATCATCCTCACCATCATCCTTACCATACTCCTCATCTCCATCCTCACAATAATCCTCACCATCATCCTCACTATTACTGTAACCATCACCGTCACCATTTCCATCACTATCTTCGTCGCTCTCACCATCTCCTAGAACGTTATCCACTCAGAAACCTTTAGGACCATCATCCAATGCACTATATAGTGTACACAACATTGAAATATATGTATCACAATATATAACAATATCTGGTGGAAGCGATGGACATAAGACTACCATAAATTTTATTAATTCTTCATTGGACTTTTGACTATGTTCACGCTCAGGTATGACCATTTTATGTCCTCTTATACCTTAGACAGAGCCTGTGGTACCCGTGCATGAGCTGTTTCCAACTCAGTGCTACCAAAACAGACACTTGAAGTGGGCCAATATATAGTGGGCACAATACTCTTCCCTTCCTAACAACATACTCTACCATTGTTCTCATCTCCCAAAACCCAATGTTAATGATCGTTTGGCATAATGTTTTCATATTATTTTTCATTAAGGGCCTCTAAATCACATTATTATATATATAAATAGACAACTTTGTAACAAAATAGATATTAAAATTTTAAATTGACAAAGTAAAACTTAAAATATTATGATATGTATATTCATTCACTATACTTCCATATTTCTTCATTACTATTGAGAAAAACAATTTTTCTCGAATAACACATCTTTTAATATTCAAAACCGCCCTCTATAACGACATTGAATGGAGAAACCCATAATTAAAAACAGGTTATTATTAATTAATTTACAATCTAAAATCAAATGGATATACTCAATGTGGCAATATTATTTTCTATAATGATTGATCAATTTGGGCTAGTATGATATGAGTTGGTTAAAAAAGAAATTGTATATAATAAATTCTGTGAATTGAGAATATGATTGAATAATGATATGATAAATTAACATAAAGTGGAATTTAAGGATTAATGTTTGTATATATTATTTCTATGAATATAATGGTGATGTAATTATAGAATAATGGAAATGGAATGTCATTATTGAAAAAACTAATCATGATTAAATAAAAGTATAATATTATAAAATGGAAATGTGAAAGGTATGCTAGATGTGTTCCTATTTGGTTGTTTCTATGTTTCTATGATTTAATTTTGATTATGTTAAAATAGGGAAAAGAAATGTAAATTTTTTATTGATGGATATTGATGAAAGCGTATAATAAATATTGGTGTTTTTTTGTTAAAAAAGACACATGAAAAAATTGGATTTATTTTTTATTTTTTAAATAATGTTAACGTTTAGTCAACACGAGATTATGTATAATTAAAATTTTACATTCTAGGATACTTAAAAACCTATTTTCAATGTTGAAATGGCATGTATATTTCTTTCATTATGGTTTATGTAAAAGGAAAATAACTTCTTTTTCTTTTATGTTTTCATTCTAGTATTTAATTTATGTTTTAATTCATGTTTTAATTTTAGTTCTTAGTTGATTCTTTCTATGTGGCAATTATAGTGGGTATTAAGATTCTAATCCTTACAAGGAATGGTAGCATACCATGAGGTAATTTATTGTGAACCTATTTGAGATTATAATTCACTACTCTAGTGTATTATAGTTAATATAATAATTAAAATTTGTTTTTTTGATAGTTTGATATAAAATTAGTTAATAATTCAGTTTGGTATGTGTTAACATGATTTATTATAGATTAAAAAATATAAAAACATGTGAAATTATATCATGTTTTCCTTAAAATATTGTAGGGAATTAAGTATTCTATGGAATATAATGATTTTTTTAATTTAATAGAGACTTTAAGTGGAATAAAATGTTTTATGATGTTTTATTTTATTGAATTTATTATGTGAAAATTTCATTATCTGGAATTTAATAATCATGAAATATGTTTTAAAGGGGTAAATTGATGGAATATACTTTAAAGGTGATAATGGTGCCAACTGTTTAATTAATAACACTAAATCATATTGATGTTTTTGGATTTTTAATAGTATTTTTTATGTGTTGATAGATCGTTAATGATCTATAATGATTTTTTAAATCATCATGTAGCATGTTGACATTCAAAAGATCTTTTACATGATGTAATTTCTTGTTTTCATTGCATAACTTGTTTACGTGATGTAATTTATAACATGGAATTTGGAAAATTAACTCAGGGTTTTTATTATTGTGATTTTTTGATGAAATTTTAGTCTCATAAACTCTCTCTTTCTCACATAAGATTCTTTTATTTAATTCTCTACTATTTCAAATAAAATTTTCAATTTTTTGGTAAAATTTTTTCTATCAGAGTGATAGATTCAATAAACCTATATTTTTCAAATAATTTTATGATGTTTGGTCTCTTTTAAATACTAATATTATATTTTATGATTATAGTTTGGTGTGTTATTGATTCTTTGTGTTCTTAGAGGATTTAAAACCACCTTACCGGTGAAAATTTTGTTTATTGTTTGATGTTGGAAAGCTATTCATTTTATATTGTGTTTAACTTATGATTAAATATTATATTCACACTATTTATTGATTAAATAATTTCTTGTGCGTTTATTGGAATGTAAAACTAGTTATTATTTTAAGGATTAATATTCTATAATTTTTTTTGACATTGACATTTAAATGTTGTTTCTCAGTGATGGAATTATGAATTACCATATATAAAGTGATGAATTAAAGAGAAGAATGGTGAAATGAAATGTGTAAATTATGTAATCATTGATGAAATTATTAAGTTGAATAAATAAGGAATAGAATTTATGTTTAAATGATGAATTAGGTGTGTTATGTGTTAATAATTAAGAAAAAAATTAACATTATATGATTATCAATTTTAGTTTATTATTGGGATGAGTTTTTATGTTGTTTGGGTTTAAAAAAATTATTTCTAATGTAATGAGTATATTATTATATGAAAATAATGGTTTAATATTAACAAAACTTAATTAACTAGAGTATTTAATCTTGTGTCTGTGTGATGTGTGTTGTGAGTTTCGTGTGACTTTCTATGATGTGTATTTTTTAATTTGTGATTAAAATAAATCTATACTATGAAAAAAGGAGTCTGAGATATTATAATGATGAATCTATAGAAATATCATAGTAAAATTTACCAACCATCCTAGAAAATTAGGTTTTTTCCAATTCATGTTTTATGTATAGTGTAAGATTCAAAAAAATACATTGGTGTATGATAAAATTTGATAGGGAACCTATAATTTTATATGTGGTGGATGTGATAAATTGTTGTAGAAGATACTCCCTAAGTAGTACCAAATAACAATGTTCTTATTAAAAATCAACATTGAATCAAATTTGGAAAAAATTTAATTGAAATAAGAACACTACTTTTTAGTTACTTATAGATCTGTAAAAAATTTGGCCACATAGTACATGTTTTTTGGGAAAATATATAAACTTATTGAGTTTTATGAAATCTTTCACCAATGGGAAGAAATGATATAGTGAATAAAATTACACAGAAGAAGGATAAAAATATGTTTTCCTCAAATATTAATGGATTCTAGGATAAATTCTATATAAAAATAAATCAAGGTGGTTTTTATAAAGATTTATGTTTTTCATGTTCATCAAATAATATTCCAAAACATATGGAGAATATAAGACCCAAAAACTCATATTATGAGAAAAAGTGAAGGTAAGTATTCCTTAGGTTATGTATAAAATTTATTTATTAAGAATAACACACCCATGTAGGAAAATAATAATGTTTCACAAAAAAAACAGTTATATTAAAGAATTAGAAGAGATTCTATGAACGATTTTAAACAATCCTTGAGTTCTATTAATGATTTAGTTATGTTGATTCAAAAGAACCAATAAATCAATTTATGACATAAGAGTATTGGTTTGATGGGGGATATTCATGATAATCTTAGTGAAAGTTCAAATAAAACTGACTATGCTACTAAAGAATACATGATCAATTATCTAGACAAATTACAAATGAAATGAAATATGGAGGAAAAAAAAGAAATTTATTTTTCGAAAGAAAAAAATGGATTCCACATGAATAATGAATCCTATTTTATGAGTTGTTTTCATGACCGGATGACCCAAAAACTACTGGGAATCTATTTGGGAGGTGTAAGAAGTCTAGAAATATTTCAAAGGACTTTTTGATCATACTACCATCCCAAATAGTGATTCTAAAAATATGAATCTTACCCCAAGTGATCCTTCTATTTTTATTTCAATATTTCAATGTTTGTGGACTACATTACAAATAAATAATATTGGTTTCTTTTAACCGATCATCATAAATCATCTAAGTTAATGATTAATATATAAAAGGTGTGTTTTATTTATATTCATCTTGTTTATTTTCTATTCTTCTAACAAGTTATCTTTCAAAGTGGTTTTATGTTTCTAAAATGTTAAGATTTTTTTGATATAATTTATATTAATTGTAACCATTCCCCACTAACCACTTTCCAATTACCACATAAGAGGAACCCTAATCTCTTTTCCCATATTACCCTAACTAACACATATAACATTCACACATGATTAAGATATTATATATGATTCGTGAAGAAAATATTCTATGTTAAACCCCATTTTAAAGTTATATATAATAACAAAATATTTAACATATCCCAAAATACCTAATTATTCAATATAATTTTTTGAAAAAAATCTAATTAATATATGTAATTTAAAATTAATGAAAAAATATTTCCATAATTTATTTAAATATAAAAAATAAAAATGAGTGTTATACCTACTTCATCTCATGTTCTGGCATTGTAGTCCATCCCGAATTGTGGAGGTATTTTTTAGAATCCTTATTGATTTATTTTTTTATACTTCCTAAAAAATAATTTTCAATAATAGAAAACTTTGTATTAATAAAAATCATAGTAATTTTCATTCAAAAACATCAAATTTGATTAATAATATAAGCTTGACACTCTTCCAATGAGTAATAATTTCCCAATAATGTGTTACTAGACACTCATTCATGATAGGTGTGGCCTCTAAATATGTACCAAATCTAGTACACCAGCCACTATACAAAAAATGGTTATATTCTCCCCAAATTTAAACTAATTCCATGAGCCATGATTTCCTCACAGCCTCACCATCAGGAAAATTATAACGAAGATACCATCAAAATATTAATTCTTATAAATAAAATAATAAATTAAGATTAAATACAATTAATTTTATTACATATATTTTCACCCAGTCATTATCCTTTACTTTATTTGGATGGTGTCTCCAGGAGAGTGGCCTGACAGGAATGATGTCAGTGTATTTGGAAAGCATATCCATAAAAATCCTTGATTCTCGCACTATTTTTCCAATCATTTTATTATCTTCATTGTACTCAACCATAATATATGTGAGGAGGTTCCTCACCACACACATGGGTGGACACCCACACCACCAAGTAGCAGATACAAATGTTAAAGAAAAAACAAATTTAATATTTATACATATTATAATGACAATAAATTATGATCAATTTTTTTACTAGGGTTAAATAAACATACCCGAGGTAGTGTGATAAATGGGTGCTACTAGATCCATAGGCTATGAAGGATTTTGAACCCGTGCAGAATGAGTGGGACCTAATGTCTACCCTGGAGGCTTATAATGTGTTAGAGTATAAGTCAAAGGAGCATGAATATAGAATCTCGGAGAGAGGGAAGTAAATGGAAAATTATATGGAATATACATTTTTTGAAATTTATAATATGGATGGGGAGTAGTATCCTTCATCAGATAAGGGAAATAAGGTGAGTAGGATCAAGTTCAAATGGTAGTGAAAAAATAGGAATCCTAAATATACCAGGTGCCTTAAGAAACATTGTGGAATAAGAATATGTGCTAGATGGTATGTTAGAGGAAGGGATGGGGTGTGATCGGGTATACTGAGTGGTATGTATAACTCTAGTACCACCCCCTCACTTCATATGGATACGAACTACTACCACTAGTCTCATCCGAGAATAACAATCTCATAGTTGGTGGATCTTGACTAGAAGTTAAAAAAATTAATTACATTTCCTTAAATGTTATCGAAACATTTATTTGAAATAAAATACACACAACTGGAACTAAAGGAGGGGCACCTATATCTCTCATGCGAAAATTATTTTCTGTCATCCTTTTCCTTTATACTTCTTCAATTTTTTTCATTTCCTACATTTGAAAATAAATATGAAATTATTTATAATTTCATAACTAATGTGTAATACAAACAAGAAACAATATGGGAAGTTAATTAATTATGGAATACCAATTATGAATCCAAATTAAGTATATGTAGTTATATAAAAAATCATTTTATATTTAGTGGGAATAATATCAAAACATAAAATAATTTCCATAGAAAAATAAATAAATTCAAATTTATATAGTATGTGCATAAAAAATACTATAAATATAAAATTAGTGAATGAATATTGAATTTAAATAAAAAATATATTTATGGAAATGTTAATTGATCAATATATATGAAACTTTAACTTACACACTAGTCTATATTACAATCATAATATAAAATACTACACAATACTATATATATAACATAATACTATAAATATAAAACAATGACATTATATTTCATTATATCAATGTGTAATAACTATAAATAATACTATATAAAATTGTGTTTATAATTGTTGTTTTTATTTTTTATCTTATTCAATTTATTTTTCGAGTGTGTGTGATGATGATTGAAAGTGCGATAGAGTAGATAAAATAGATGAAAAGAATAAAAAAGTGAAAAAACTAAAAAAACATTTGGTGATGAAAAGTGTGGGTAGCAATGAGAAAATGTGAACGATGAGTGTGTAAGATAAAATTGTGAGAAAGTGAATGAAGTAATGGAAACATAAAAGAAATTAATAAAATAATTCTAAGTGGGATGTTTTTGAATTGGTACACTTGATTTTTTTTCTAGAAATGTGTTTTTATCATAGGATAACCGATCCTTTTATAATGTAGGTTGTATATATAGTATGTAAGTAATATATTAAATAAAATGATTTTGAAATTTTATTATGTAAATTATATTTACATATATTAATATAGTTATATTGGTTTAATACCAGTGATTCTAACTAACCTTCAATCTTGGAATCATGGAAGGAATTCATAAGAGATCCATTTCTCCAATTCTTATAAAATACACAATGAATAGTGATTAAAAAAATCATCTATAAGGTAATTTGATCAAGTAGGCATAACAAATTATCATAATTATTTGATATTCCTAGAGTGGGAGGGGCTTTTTTCATATTTAATAGGTTATCGGTTAAAATATAATTATTCTATAAGGAATATGATTCAAGTTAGCTAGGATTTCACACAAAGAGTTGGGTGTATGGTACTTTTTGAGACATGAAATGAATATTTTGAATTTTTAAAATAAGAAATTGAAATTAATAATTTCATAACCCTCAAATATTTTCACAAAATAAATATATATCACACAAAATAATAGGTTCTTATTAGAATTATATAAAAGTAGAGAGTAACTGAATTCAATAAAAATACGTCACACACAATAGGATTTATTATGAAATTAAATAAAAAATATAAATTAAACTAACCTTTGATCGATGAATCTGGAATCTGAAAAAAAATCAGGGTTATTCCTTCATACCTAGAAAATAAACAAAAATGATGGTCAAATGAATATATGAAATATTTGGAACATAATAATATGACATTAAAGAATAATAAAATGAAAACCTTAATATATGAGATATTTATGTGGATGGGGAAGAAAAATGAATGTCATAGGTTAGTGTTTTATATGCAGTTAAAAATGGAAAATGATTCTTGGAAGAATATATGATGGATTTGGAACTCACCAATTTGATGTTGAATAAAAACCAAATGAAAAGAGAAACTGAGGATGGATCACCATGCCTAGGGAAGAAGATAGAACCACTTGTAAGGAACAATGTTGTATTTTAGATATGAAGAGGTGTAGCCTATGGTGGAATTTTGGGGAACTCTATATCCATGGGTTTTTAATACCATTAGTATATAGAATTTATACCACCCTATACCAATAGTTATATAGAACCATTGGTATATTTATAAGATATACCAATAGTTTTATAAATATGTTGTTATAAACTTCCTAAAATTATTATATACCAATGGTTATTACAAAACATTTATATATAAGGAGTAGTAACAATAGTGCTTGAAAACCATTTGTATACATCCAATAGTGTAGAATACTTTTATACTAGTTTGAGTTCCTAGTGATGCCTTTCAGTGTATCAAATTCCCAAGATCTATTTATGGATTTAATGAAAAAGATATTCTTTCCGTACTTGAATCAATTTTTTGTTTTTTTCATTGATAACATACTCATTGACTCTACATCAGAGGAATATCATGCAGAGCACTTGAGGGCAGTCTTAGATTTTATTCAGGATAAATAGCATTATGGTAATATCTCAAAGTGCCTACTATGGATATTTGACATTCAATTTATGGGGCATGTAATTTCTGAGCATGGAATATCTATGGACTCAAAAAAGATCAATGTAGTGATTGATTAGTATCCACCCAAGAGTGTGTTAGAGGTGTAGAGTTTTCATGGCATGGTGGGGTAATATATGAGGTTTTTGGAAGAATTATCTAGGATTTCATCCCCTTTTACCTACCTGATACCGAATGGGGAGTCTTTTACCTATACCAACCAGTGTCAAATAGCCTTTTAGAGCTGAGTCTAAGAATAAAGAGTGCTATTATTTTTAGACTACTAGATGAGGTCATAGAGTATACAGTGTGTTGTGATGAATTTGGAGCTAGGATCAGATACATGTTGTGCAGAGGTAATCAGTGATAACATATGGGTCGAGGTAGTTGAGTCCCCAAGGGCATAACTACACAAATCATGACCTAGAGTTGGATGCGATAGTCTTTTCTTTTAGGATATGGAGGCACAATCATTTGGGAGATTGCATTGTTGTTTACATGGACCATAATAATATCAAATATGTCATCATGTAGAGAGATAAGAACCTGATATAGAGGCACTGGATGGAGTTTCCACATGACTATTTCTTTGAGATAGTCTATACTCTTGGGAAGGAAAAAATGGTGGCAGTTTCCTTTAGTAGGAATTTATATTCTAGTTTTTTGGAGGAGTAATATTAGTAGTTGGATACCTTGAAACTAATCCCGGTGGAGGAGAGGTGTGAAGAATATCACCAGTCAATGGAATTGATTCAACTAATTCATCATTGTGTGAGGGAGGCTCGGTTTGGAGACATCAATTGTGAGATCTTATGTGACTAGATATATTTAGGATATTCACCAGATGGATTATTCAAAAGAGGAATCACATCATCCTTTTCTATGAAAGGATTTTGGTTCTGGCCATGTTGGGAGAGGAGGTGGTGAAGGAGTTTCATGCATCTCTTTTTACTATACATAACAGTGTAGGAAATATGTATAGAGGCCTTCAAGAATAGTTTTGGTGGGATTCCATGAGAGGAATATTACTGAGTTTGTCTCTCTATGTCTCACATTTTAGAAGGTGATGGATGAGCACTAGGTTCCAACTAGTTTTTTGTAGTTATCGATGTCTAAATATGTGTGTCACAGGAGAGTTCGAGGAATGCATGGCTGGTTCAAAGTGAATTGAGGCAAAAAAATCAACAGAACCCAATTAAAGGATTGTTTCACAAAGGACAAAAGCATTGATAATGGATCTAACTCATTGAATTCCTAGACACATGGATATTTGATGGTAACATCCTTCTAGTGTATGTTCAGTTTGTTTAGATTTAGATCATGGAAGTCCCAGACCATTTGAAGCTTTGATAGTAAACTTCACATTGTGTAACTCTAGTTCTTGGAGCCCCCACAATTAAAGAATCTTATAAAGCTTAACGAAAGACTTTATATTTCACAAAACCAATTCCCTTACTGTCTCTATGACTATAAATACCACCCATGTCTAAAATTAAATGGGACACAAACTTTTAGCTTTTGAGAAAAGTTCTAAACTCATGATACTCAGAAACTTCATGAGAAGAATAAGAGATGGACGTTAAAAGGTAGCCATAATCCATGAAACCAACTACCATGGGTTTTTATAACCACAACCCATGGTGTATATTCCTTTCATGAAGTTCCACGATCTTCATGTAATAATAAATCACTTTATAGATCTTGGTGTTTCTCATGATAAGTAAACTTTTTGAAACCAACCCCATGGGAACCAATAATTTACATTGATGTGGGGTCACCCTATTTCAGGAAACATACTATTTCAAGAGACCCTTGAAATCTATGAGATACCTAGACATCATAAAGATCTGAACATTCATAAAGCCCCAACTTTAATGAAACCCTTCTTCAAAGCCTACTTATGGTGCCTCCTTTTAGCCAAAACCCTTCCATGAAATTTGAGTGACTAGGATCCCAATACCAATCTAGGACTGGGTTAACTATACCATAAGTCCTCATGTGGCTTGTACCACTTATCCTTATGTCCACCCATTTTTCATCAAGTGTGTCCTGAGCCATTACCCAACCTGTTGTTCCTATAAATAGGAACCCAAAACTAGAACCTCATGATTTACACTTTTCAACGATAGTGTGTATTCCATGCTCTACCCAGAGTCGCATGATCATTGGACATGTAATACTTTAAGGTAGAATCCTCGAGGAAATAAATTATTTGTCTTATAATAGAGTCCTTATGATGGATCTTTCCCTTGAATTAAAATAGAACCCTTTAGATGTAACCCCCATCCACATATGAACTAAATTACATAAAACATCCTAGATCCATATTCTAGTCATATGATGTTAGATTGCATGAATGTTTCCATAGAGCATGACATTCAACTTTAGCCTTTACCTATGTGATTATCACAGGGTTCCCCATGTTTGATCATCATGGGGTGCCACTCCCTTCCCGACCATAGGATGAAAAAACTACCATGGGAAGATTCCATACATAAGACCCAAAACATCCTTCCCCACAATGGGATAAAACAACCACAATAAGAAGATTCCACATATAATCCCCACACCATCACTCCTCGATGATCCTTTTGCGACACAAGCATCCTTACTGCATGAAATTAAACTACATGGACCCGTCCTATAACATGAAATTAAACTATATTAGAAAATACATGGGTTTTGATCCCCATTTAATAATATGGTATAAAGGACTCATCTATGAGGTTCAATCCCAACCACCATCAGTGTGTGAAATTAATCTCCTTTGGGGGACACTCTCCACCATCCATGTGTAAAATAATTCCACTTGGGGGGATACAATCCATAAAATACAAGTGAGAAATATTTCCCTATGGATAAAAACACTCTAAAACATGTCCCTGAATGATGTTAAACCTATACCCAACCTATAACCTCAAGATGTTAAACCTATAGCCAACTTATACAAGCAAGACATTAAACCAATGCCTATACTATCCCCACAAGACATTAAAATTGCACCGATTTTGTCTCCCCAAGATGATAAAATTGGGTCCTAATAAAAAATACCTACCCCATATATTAAACACTGTATTCTAGAGGTAAAATGTCTAGGAGGACATATGACCATAGAGTCAAATACCTCGTGACTGACACGAGATTACTTGGGTTCCACACCTATGATGCCTCAAACACGATATTCCCTCTAAAAGAGGAACTCGTTACAGGTGCCCAACCTACCCACTGTCTAGAGATTCCCAACGTGATTAACATTACTACCTCTCAAGAATAAATGTTCCTTCCCTATCAAGACATAAGTAGTTTAATTAAATGGAGTTCAACTCAAGATAGTACTGGGAACGAGTTTCACAAACATGAAATAAATCTATGAGGGAGACCTGTAATAGGAGAAAAACTCCAAAGAGGAATACATGGAAGGTTGAAACCACATACCATCATCCTATTTCAATAATTTAGCTAAAATCACCCATTAATGTGATGGAAGACACCTATATTTGGAAATTGGGAATGCAGGGTAACAAAAGTAGCATGTTGCCACTTGGAGGAAGGATGACTCTAACCACAGTGAAAGAGTTAGAAACAAAAATGATGAACATGATATGAAACTATTCTCCCTCAAACATGGGGATTAATAGTTTTTAGGGTATCTTTGGATTTTTCATGTCACCATATCAAGATATTTAGTGCTACGTTCCACCCTGGTAATGGTGGGCCTAGCATGAAACTCTCATAAAACATGGGACAAATAATTCTAGGAATCCTTGGTATGTGAAATTGACATAAAAAATCATTATATTATTTAGGAGTAAAGAATAATTTTGGGTCATTGGTAATCAATTTAACTATACCTATAATGATGGATGAATTAAAATTTCTTATTGGACTCAAGATACAAGAAACTGATGACCCAAAACCAACAGGCACATGGGTAGGGGAAACATTGGTGTAGAAATCCCACATGATTATACCCATAAAAAACTTTCATTATGACATTATCTTCTAGGGTCCGACGCCCCATCTCACCGTCTAAGTTCATCCAGAAGAGAGTGATTGATTCCATTATTCACTAATATGAACAAGATGGAGTCATTCCCACCAGGTATATGTCTTGACAATATCTTGAGGCATTAGTGCCTTATCAAAACCACCATGATCCAGGGATATATTGGGGAAAACCACCCCAGTTACAATGAAGAACTACCAAAGGAGTTTATCCCTAGATTTATCTAATAGATTCATACCCTATATAAAAAAGGGAAGGGATTTTCAAGCCAAACCTATAGAAACCACAACCTAGGTGCTTCCTAGGAGGGATCCCACTAGGGAATACTGGCACCAACATAGATTGGTCCCATAAGAAAAACATGTGGATTGAATTCATCCTCTCTTTGCTAACCCTGATCCAGAACACCCTACGATGAAACTAGGGGAAAAACAAGAATGTTTCTAAGTGTAGGAGTATTTTGTGGCTCTAGTGGTCCATTTAATTTTTAGATTATCTCATCAGATACCCAAAAACATTCAAATAGGATACTTCTTAACCCTATTAGGATCGAAACCCCAGTCATCTCTTAGGAATTCAGTGTTTACTCTATTAGTTTATGGCACCATCAGTAGTATTTACGAGTAATATTATGATAGGGAATACCAAGTTTAAAGTCCTCCCCACACCACCACAAATAAGTGTGGATCCCCCAATGTTGAAGACATGCCATGTTTTAAAGAACCATCACAATTTAGGAGGGTTAACACATATCGCGGGGGACATTCCCAAAGTGTAGTCTATAACCCCCATGTAGAAAACCTAAGGGACTATCAATAATTTTTTCTTGGAGAAATCTCACCCTAGTTGAGGAAGAACCCTAAGAATCATAATTTAGTCATTGACTTCTCAAATTAAAAATAAACGAATGAATAAAAGAGGGAACCCTCACCCATGATGTCAAATTCTAGGGAAGAAGCCCAACAATTGAGGATTTTTATTTTAGATGATTAGGTCTATAAGATACACAAATCCTTGAAAGTTGATGAAATTATAGCCTCCTTCTAAAGAATCACAGTGAATCTGTCTCCATCACCACCAGTTTCACTCCTCTCAACCTCCACACAAGAAGTTAGAGAGATGTTAGGGTCAGGGTTGACACCCTTAGATGATGATGAGCATCCCCATGAGCCCTAAAGGTATGATAGCTCTCTCATAGATAAATAATTGGTAAATATTACATCATTTATGGATATGATCTTGAATCAAGATCCACCTCCAAGATATTTCCTAATGTGTAGCAGAAAATAGACAAGTCTGGTGTTCGCTCTTCCAGCAGAGTAGCCACATGGAAGGTCTATGTTGGTGCTGCCAACCTTATCCTGAAATATGAAAATCGTGGCCTGGGATGACCAAGAGTAGGATCCTTACCCTAGGTAAGAGGACTTATGGGAGCTCCTAGTTTCAAAATAGATATTATTAGTGTTTTGTCCACCCGTAGCTCCCTATTTTTTCATGCCAGTGTCCCTCACCGAGGGTCAGGTAACGTATTTTTGTTAGATTATTTGAGTGAAGTTACACTACCTCTAGGACCATCAGTTGGCTTACCTTGGGGCCATGAGCACCTTTATTCCATCAACCAATAGTATAATATGGTTGATATCACATTACTCTTATTAGCTCAAAACCTAGAGTCATATGGATACCATCAAAATATCCAACAAACCTACATTAAGGCCCTTGCTATGATCTTCCAGGTTATGGAAGATGAATCTCCATATGTACTGATAAAAGGACGGGGATGTATGAATCCATCTTTTTAGTTCCTATCTTATGACAACATTATGATCGTTTATCTGAACCAAATGTAGACAGTGAAGTTTCACCTCTGACTACCTCCACAGTGAATCTGGTCACCACTGACCAGCTAGAGGATCAGAGGAATAGGGACGCCGATGTATGACATGATACGAAAAACCTACCTAGAGGAGAGAGACAATACCATGTAGATCTCTCATCAGGAATCCACACTCAGTTGCATAGATATGCACATGGCCAAAAAATTCCCTCAAATGAGACATTATTACCCACCCATCAGTACATTGGAAAAGCCCTGGGACATGTCAAACCCTCAAACCTATCCAAGTTTTCACTGAATGTGGAGTTAGAGCCTAGGATAGTCTCTTTTCTCTAAGTGATCGAGGAATAAAAAATATTAACCTCTTAACTTATCTCCAAGAAGTCCCCAAAACCTATAAATTTTATGTGGGTCACCGTCACTCCTATAGTGGGTCACCTAGTCCTCCTCAGTGAGATTCCCCAATTCGAAATTTGTGGCCCCATGCACCTGGTTAGGGTAAAAGTAGAGGGATATGAAAAAGGACTAAGATATGAGTTACCAACCCAACCTAATCAGTGTTATTATCTACCTTGGGATAATTTCCCTGATGCTCCCTAAGTCTATGAACCCATTAATGAATTGGTGGAAAAAAATACTCACCAAGATGACATGAGAGTTTCTCTCTTCACTTTCCTTGAGGGTTTCGAGACATGATAGGTGGTATTTCTATGTAATGAAAATTCATATCCAGTATGAGTGGATCATGTTCAGGCACCCCCAACATTTGGTAATCCCAGACTCACTCCATTTAATGGGATGGGATACCCACTACATCATTTAGCCCATTTTGACTTAAGGTGAGGCCCAATGTCATGGACTCCAGAATATTTGGAAGCTATAAATCTCTGATACTTCATCCGGACTTTGGAAGATCCCGCATTCGTCTAGTATAGCCAGATATCCACAAGGTATATTATCATATGGGAGGACCATCATAGATATTTTCTCTACCAGTTCATCTCCACCATAAGGAAGAAGAGCATCACTGACCTATTCAAATGAAAACATAGTCTTGATGAGAAAGTTGATAAATTTTTCACTCAATGGAAGGGACTCACTTACTCACTCGAAATGCTAATGTCCCATGAATAGTTTCTCACAATGTACATGGAGAACATTATGAATTAGCTGACCCCTACCCTCATCTACTTTTACAATTCATGTAGATTTGTGGAGTTCTCTAAAAAGACTTAGCACCTGGAAGATGCATTACAATGGAATAAAAAATAGTCTCACTCATTTACACTTCTAGTTCAATTTAGAAGACCCATGAAATTAGATATATCCACTACTGTTCATGTAGAGGCTTATAATCTAGTACATCTACTGTACCCTTTACCAAATCAGCCTCTTTGAGTGAAGCTCTAATAGCTACAACCTTATCCAGTAAAACCACACAAGAAATAGCCTCTCTAAGTATAGCTGCTTCAATGAGAGTATATGGATCTATCCACCCATCATAAATAATATTCCAGGGTTCCATTCATAGAAAGAAGAAACTTGATTTATTCCATCAGAAAATTATTGGTACATGGGTACATTATCTTCACTCTAGAGAAGCGAATCCTAATTTTTCAAGAGTGCATAATACACCAAGAGGCTGGACTTATAGGTTTTATTGACCGTTTCTCATATCATATGATCATAAAACATGCCATCAAAGAATAATTATTGTTTAAATATTGGCTCTATGACCAAGTGGATCATGGATTATTCAAGATGGGTGACCTTTTAGCACAGGTGACACATGTATATGCTGACCCTGAAAGTGATAGTGAAGACCCTGATGAGTGGATACAATCCCCCATCAATTATACACAACAATACAATAATCTATTGGCTAAAAATGTAGTTTCATATATTCATGGTATTATCCACACTTGTATGAGAAAGATAAAACCTCCTATGGTTTCTGTACCTCCTATGACCGCTGCCACTACATCTTCACCACAACCTCCCTAGTCTCAGAAGAACTAGCATCAGTGGAATATGGTAGATCAGATTCCTCCCCCAATGTTGAAACCATTTATCACTTGTAGTGACTTTATGAGTCTTGAATTGGGAGATGTTCCTAGGGTACACCCATGTCATGAAACTCTTCAGGGATCTATCCCACCAGAATACCCAACCAGGTCCGTGGCATGGACTAAAGGGCATTCCCTATCCCCAAGGTCTGCAAACTAGTGACAGACATCAAAACAACAGTATTGGGAATGATTTTATCCCAAAACCTAGGATATAAAAAACAAAAATAGACAAGCAGTAAAACTTACAACTGAATCTCAAATAAATTTACAATTTGATCTAGATACAAAATAAAACTTAACAAAGCTAAAAATCAAACTAAAAAAAACCAAACTTCTTCCAACACGGTCTCCACATGACCTATTTGTAACCTCCAACCATAGGACTAGACTGCTCCAACATGAGCACTCGAACTAAGGACCAGAACTTTCAATACACCTCGGGTCTACTGCCACCGAAATATACAAGTAGGGTAG
Source organism: Viscum album (assembly GCA_963277665.1). Classification (NCBI taxonomy): domain Eukaryota; kingdom Viridiplantae; phylum Streptophyta; class Magnoliopsida; order Santalales; family Viscaceae; genus Viscum; species Viscum album. Next base: position 33,359,361 of record OY728128.1, on the reverse strand, counting down.
GAGCTAAACAGCCTAGTTGGAAACCACTAAAGAATATATGAATTTACTTTCCCAAAAACATTCCATTAACACTAGTTTAATTTTTTTTATGAAAATAGGTTTTTCATATTTTAACAAACATTAATTCTTTTATTTTTAAAACAACACACACCACGTTTTTATTTTCAAAGAAGTTTTTACCAATTTATAAACCAAAGTAAAAACAAAGGGATACCGATATGTGATGAAAATACAGTAGTAGTATAAAGAGAAAACCAAGTGTAGCAAAATATAGACAAAAAATTATAGATAATAAATCATGAACATTTCCTAAACATCCCTATAGAAATCCCTGAACATAAATGGTTCATAACTACCTACCAACATATGGTGAATTTCCCTATTCATTATCCAACTGGCCAACCTCAACTAGCTAGTCCAGTGGCACATCCCACTTGGCCTCTCAACTAATACAGGGGGTGCCATCCCGTCTAATTGAGGATGATCATCAACCACCACTCGACCCTCTAAAATATTCCTAGGAAACACATGGTAAAAGTATAACGTGTAAGTAGGAGGCCCTCACACATGTGACTCACCTTTCCTACTATAACCACAATTGCCTACTCAAAACACTAACACCACTATATAAAAAACCTTATAGGGAAATCCACCTATAGAGGTGCCCGTCATATAAAAAACAGATCACAAGTGCCAACCGGGTAGTCACATCACATAAGATTTTAGAACATTTTAAAAAACACATTAATTTTCCAACTGGACATTCAAATTTGAAAACCCACATTCATTTCCCTAAATTAAAAAGTACTAACTGGGCATTGAATCATGTCCATCTCAAATAAATTTTTCAAAATATTTCTTAGCTATTTACAAAAATAATAGAGACAACCATTTTTAAGAGAGTAATTCCAAACATGATTTCATACCAAACATTCACCAAAACAAGTCTCAATTTACAAATGGTCATAACATTGAAGATTACAATTGAATCCAGTTTTAGAAATCACACTAAGGAATCAATATACCATTTAGAATCCAAGGAACCATTTGATGAAATAAGTTTCAAGGAAAACATTATTTTAATATTTGAATTCCCATACACATGTTCACCTGGTGAACCCATTGATGTGCCAAAATCCAATGGTACACATTAAATTTCAATGAGAACACCTAGAACCATTTTTAGGACAACCAATTTCTTTTTAAACCAAACCCAAAAATTTCACATAATGGAAAGAGCATAAATAATACTTTTTAAAGAACTATGGTAATCCTTCCAAAATATTTCAATACAACCATCAAGCTATAAAAAATTACCAACACTTAAAAAATTCCAATTCCACAATCAAACGATTGTAAATAAATATTTCTAAGGGACAACACCACCCAAACCACCCAATTGTTCTATCAAAATTCAATTCAAATTTCATCAATCACATTTGTTATGCATACACATAGAAATAAGAAAAGAGTCACTTCAAAATCTATTTTTAACAATTTATACCCATAATAAAACACTAAAATAAGCTAACCATATACGTTATAAATGTTAAAATATAGTTTAAAAAGTAATTGGAAGAACCCAAGCATCAACAGAATTCATCAGAAAGGAAAATTATGGAGACACATACCTTAATGGTCTGTGGAAGTGATGAAACTATCAGAGAAGGGAGATCTTAGCAGAATAGACCATTCAAGCACCCTAGAATCGAAAGAAACAAAACCTACACACAAACCCAAGTGATTAGGGTTTAGCCAAATGAGAAACCCCCAAAGAATAAAAACAAATAATTAAAAGATAAGGGGAGAAGGAAAAGGAAAATGTCTAAAACCATAATAAACTCACCTTAGATCTTTGGAGGAGAACCCATGGAGGAGGAGGAACCAAAGAGAGGGGGATAGGGGGTTCCCTTCATGAGCCAATATTGACCCAAGGGGAGGGGTCTGTTTTTGGGATAAAAAGGGTGGAGTGTAGAATATGGTTTTTAACCTTTTAATGATATGGGCCGATCACATGGTTTGGACACAAGATTTACCAAACCGTACACCAAGAATGTGGTAGCCACTACCTAAGAGGGAACCAAACACAAGAGCAACCTGCATGGTTTGAATGACCATGCTCAAACCATGAAGTATATTCAATCAAACACCAGGACCTACCACATGGGCACCTGGGATGAACACCACAGTTTCACTAACCGTGCACTACTCCTTCATAGGCGGAAATAATCACATAGACTTCTAAAATTTGAAAATTTTACCTAGGACTCAACCTGAACCTCATTCGAAAATATCCAATACCAATAAAATAATAAAAAAAGAAGTATATGAGGTTGGGGTGTGACAATTCACCCCAAAAAAGACACTTTATTCCCCTAGAAAGTCACCCATATGAAATTCAAAATAAAATCGGACCCATGCCCGATCAAAACCAAGAGAAACCATGAACCTCAGGGTGACTACTCACTCTAAAAGTCACACTCAACTGATCAGGAAGATACTGCATCATAAGAACGAGGGGATAAAATGAGGGCATTCTCCCCACCATAAAAACTCTGCTAACAGAGTAACTTGAAAATCCAAACAACACCACCAAGACTTAAATTAGAAATACACTATTAAGTAACCCAGAAAACTAGGACTTTGGGAACTCACTTAACCTATATATACTAACCAAATAACACACTCATCTCCATAGGGAACTCAGGAACTCCCAACGTAGACTGAATGCCCAACACTTGGAGAAACCCATAAAAGAACATAAACCAAAATCGAAAACACCATCCATTACTTCCACAAAAAATAAATCACTTCCAAATAATCACTAACAAACCGAGACCAACCCTTACAAGGGTTCATCATACATCAATAAAAATTAATTATTCTGAAAGCTAAATTTAGATAAAAACAATCATTTATATCATGAAATAACAAGTTCATCATACATTAATACTAAAAAGTTAACTTACAAATGTAGGAAAACTAGAACAAGGGAACCTTAAATGTATCTATCCTAACATGGGAGATAATACTAGGATAAGATATTCTACATCCCCTAGTGACTCTTGACTCTTCATGAGATTCTCTCTGAGGCCTATGGATGGAGCCCTGATGAATGATGTATCTTCTTCCTCGTAGTCAGGAAAAGACATCCTCTAATAAAAACTCCATCTTCATGCAATGCTTCCTAAAAAACTTCCTTAAATGACCCAAATGAAAACAACAATGGCAGGTCTTTGGAGGGATGGTACAAGATAGCTTCAAATGCCCAAACTGGTGGCATAGAAGATGATGATATGAAAAAATGGAGGCTATAACCAATGAAGAAGACTCTTTAGAGGTATGTTCCTCTAACATGTGATCCTCTCCATATGGGGAACCTTTATATGCAACAAGAGATACCAAATTTCTAACTACCTACACTCTGGAAACCAATTCATCTAGAAATTCTTTTTCCACCAACTTCACAAAATGAAGTTCATTAGATGAGAGGACCCCCTCCTTGATCTCTGGATAGAGACCCCTATGGAAAAGAGAATCCTTCACTAGATATTACGATGACACCTTTATAAAAAAGGAAACCGCCCCCTTGAAGTGATCAACATAGGAATTCACCATTTGTAGGCCTTAATGAATACTAATGATCTCTTCCCTTTTATCCATCTTTACCTTCTCACGTATAAACCATCAGGCATATATAGAATTGAACACTTCCCATGTCATCCCAATTCGCATCGATGGTGGGGAAAACACTCCATTGCCTATAATGCATCTTGATCACCACAAAAAATAGGAAAAAACTATAGAAAACCAGAAACTCAGTGTGAATCATTAGAAACATTAGGGACGTTTCTATTCCACATTTTCTGAATAACACGATAAAAAAAACATCAAAATAAAGCACAATAAAAAGAACATTTCGAGCTAAAATGACATGCTCAAAAACCAAACTCATATAAACACAACCAAAATCATATTTTCAAAAATCTCATTTCCATTTTAATTTTCAAAACTACCTTATTTAAAGGATACTTTCCAAATACAAATCCACTTTTTACCAAACAAAACCCACAATATAAAACAAAACCAATTTCTAGAATAATTTTCCCTTTTCAAAATAACTTTTAAAAAATGAGGCCAAGCCTTTGATCTAAAACACACACACATGGAATCCCACGAACTATTGCACATGTGTTCTTCCACTTCCATCTGCATGTTCAAACACACACTTTCCACATACATACCCTCACACATGAAAATTTTCTTAAAGAATATCGATGGATTCACACAACACCTATTCACCAAACCCAGGCTTTTTTAAATTTATCAATCCAAATCATGTTCAATTTTAAAGCACATTTTTTTCAATTTAAAGACACATGGGAGAAATAATTTTAATTTTCATAAATCAGTTTTCATTTTAAAATCCTACTCAAATCAACTTAGACTGAAACAAGACACACTCAATCTAAACTACCCTAAGTAGGAACTAGTTTTTATTCCTGAATCAACGACATGGTAGTGGGTCGTGCCCCGTGTAACAATAACTCTAGGAGAACCCTGAAACATGTACTTGGACTTCACATGGGTCACCAGTCCATGTGAGATCACAACATGACACCAGATCTACTATATTATCATTCCTCAACCCAAACAAAGACAAAAGACTGAAATCCTAGACAACCCCTGGAAACATAGGACTCTTCATGAGGGGTGGTGATCTGGAACCAAACCATAAACTCCCCCATGAGACCCAAAAATCTTAGTCTCTAACCTATAAAACACCCCAAATAACAAGGGACTACTCTGATACCATTTTTTCACGAACTAGGTCGAGGTTCCAACCAAATCAGACACCCAACCTAGTCTGTGGCATGGCCTGAAGGGTATTCCAGGTCCCCACGGGCTGGAAACTAGTGTCGTTCATCAAAAAAATACAAGTTGGAATGATTTTGTCCCAAAATCCCTAATCAATAAAATAAAATGGACAAGAAGAAAAACTAACAACTAAATATAAAATAAATTCACAATCTGATCCAGATAAAAATTACAACTAAAACAAGCCAAAACTCAAACAAAATAAACCATACTATAACTAACATGATTTCCACGTGACCTCTTGGTTGCCTCTAACCATTGGACCAGACTTCTCTAAAGTGAGAACTCAAACCATATACTAGAACTTGAAGAATAGCTTAGCTCTACCTTTAAAAAAATGTACAAGTAGGGTGTGAGAAAAAAAACTTATTAGGAAACCACCAAAGAATCCAGGTGTTCAATTTATTGAAAAAATCCATTAACACTAGTTTAAAATACCTTTATGAAATAGTTTTTTCTTATTTTAACTAAAATAAATGCCTTTATTTTTAAAAAAATGAACACCACATTTATATTTTCAAAGAATATTCTACCACATTAAAAACTAAAATCCAAAATAAAGGGATACCAGGATGTGATGAAAATACACTAATAGTATAAACAAAAAACTAAGCTCAGAAAATTACAAACAAAAAATTACAGCTAATATAATCATGGGAATTTCTTAAACATACCTAGATAAATCCTTGAATGTTCTCGGTTCAGAACCATCTACCTATATATAGTAAATATCCCTAGTTAATAACCAAATGGCCACCCTCAGCTGACCAATCCAATGACATATACCACTTGGTCTCTCACCTAATCTTGGGGGTACCAACCTGTCCAATTTGTTTTGATCAGAAACTGTTACATGACCCTCTAAAACATGCCTAGGAAACCCATGGTACAAGTATAATATGTAAGTAGGAGGCCCTCACATGCATGACTCACCTTACTCACCATCACCACACTTTCATACCCTAAACACTAACACCACTATATGATAACCCATATAGGGAAATCCCTCTATAGTGGTTCCCATCATATAAAAAAACGATCACAAATGCCAACCGGACAAACACATCACAAAATATTTCAAGCCATATTAAAAAACACATTAATTTTCCAATCAGAAATTCATATTTTCAAAACCACAGTCATGTAAAAATATTACAAAGTTTTAACTGGGCCTTACATCATGTCCATCTCAAATACATTTTTCAAAACATTTTTCAAATATTTCAAAAATAAATACCAAGAACCACTTCATGAGCGCAATGAAAAATGGGTCTTCATACCAAACATTCACCCAAAAGATGTATCAATTTCCAATTAGGAATATCTTTAAATATTACAATTTAAATCAATTTTAGAAATCACAAAAAAGAACCAACATACCATTTAGAAACCAAGGAACCATTTTAGGAATCATGTGTCAAGAAAAAAATTATTTTAAAGTGTCATATTCATTTGAATTACCATACATTTATGCAACTTGTACACCCATGGATATGCCAACATTCAATGGTACACACTAAATTTCTCAAAAAAAACACCCAGAACCATTTTTCGAACAACCAATTTCTTATTAAACCAAACCCAACAATTTCACATAATTACTAGACCATAGCTAATCCTTTTTAAAGAACCATGGTAATCCTTCCATAACATTTCACTACAACCATAAAGCTATAAAAAAGTTACCAAATCACAAAAAAAATTCCAATTATACAATCCAACCATTTTATATAAATATTTATATGGGAAAATACCACACAAATCTCCCAATTTTTCTATAAAAACTAAATTGATATTTCATCAAACCCATTTGGTATACATACACATATTCATAAGAAAATAATCACTTTGAAATCCATTATTAAAAATTTCTACCAAGAGGAAAAAAATATAATAAAAAACCATGTGCATTATAATGGTGAGAATCATGTTTAGAAATTAATTATAAGAACCAAAGAGTCAACAGAATGCATCAGAAAGGACAAGTATGGAGGCACCTACGTCCACAGTGTGAAAAAATGATGGAACTATCAACGAAGGGAGATCTAAGCCCCATAGACCATTCACACACCCTATAAACCAAGGAAATATAACCTACACAAAAACCATAGTGATTATGGTTTGTCCATATGAGAAAACCCAAAAGGAAAACCAAATATTCAAGAGAGAAGGGAAGAAGGAGGAGAAAAAGCATTCAAAACCCTAAGAAACTCACATGGGATCCTTGGAGGAGCACCCATAGAGGAGTAGAAGTCAAAGAGAGGGGGATAGGGGTATCCCATCATGCATCAAATTCGATCCAAGGGGAGGGGGTATATTTTTCTGGATAAAAGGGTGGATGGTAGAATATGGTTTTTAACTTTTTATAGATTAGGTCCAATCACACGGTTTGGACGCACAATTTATGAAATTGTGTTCCAACTATGCAGTAGCCACTATCTAAGAGGTAAATGACCTCAAAACCGACCCTCACGGTTTGAATGACAGTACTCAAACTATGCGATAGATTCTATCTGACACTAGGACCTTCAACACGAGTACCTGGGATTAACTGTATAGTTTCCACTAACTGTGTAGTGCCTGTGCATAGGTTGAAATACTCACTCGAAGTTTCAAAATTTGAAAATTTTACCTTGGAATCAACTCAAACCCCAACTAAAAAGATCCAAGACCAAGAACATAATAATAAAAATAAGTATCCAAGGTCAGGGTGTGATTACAAATCTTTAGAGTATACCACTAATGAGGATAAAGAGTAAACATACATGAATGATATCCAGATAGTAAACCACTTCATAAAGGATAACATTGATGAATTCCATGTAAACCCCATTAGTTCCTCCAGATGATTCCATATAATTAGAGGAATGGGAAGTGTGAGCTATCATAATTCCCAAGATAGCACTTTAAACCTGGTTATCCATGCAACTAAGATAAGGAAGTAAGCCTTGCATAGATTATAGCAAGCATAGTCTTCTCAATCCACACCATCAGGTTTTCCTTTGCAGCCAACTATATTAGTTGACTGTATAGCATAGCCATGACCCTGTAGTGATTAACCACATCTAGCCAAGTCTCAACCATAGCTAATCAGAACATAACTGCTAGTTGTTCATATTTGGATAACTAGTTAGTAGTATAATATCACTAGTACTTGCCAGTATACAATGATTCAACCAACATTATCCACTACACTCCCTTCCATGGAATGAAACTCTGTGAAAAAAATATTCCCCTATAATGGAAATATGATGTGATAATGCTTCTCAGTAACATACTCATGGGGATTTCAATCCATGAGGCTCGCCTCTTGTCAAATTAAATGCCTAATTCCCATGCCTAATCCTTGAAAATCCCTCATCAGTTTGTGGATGAGGTATATTCCAATGTGGACTACTATGTGGAGGAGGAACAATAAGAGTAATGTTGAGATAATATCATATTTTCTAGAGAGGTCAAAGTTATCACCATTTAGGGGAAAATGTGTCCATTGTATATAAAAGGTCAGTTCAATGGCATAAAAATGCACCACTCCCTAGGATATTAGATCCTAGATCAACCTCATCTTGACTTGGACTCTCCATAATATGGGGCTTGAAGAAGCAATTAAGAATCCCTCTAAACTAACATTTCAGGTGCACGATAAGAGTGATTAGAAACTGCAAGAAATAATTTGGATGAAGACTCATTTCAATGATCCAATATCATGCACTAAATTCATGGTATTACCATTTGACACTTCTTACAACATGATTCTGTGAAGAAACTAGCATCACCTGCATGCAGTGATCCCCTATTCATACTACTAGTGCCTCAAATACTCCATTGATGGTAAAGTAGGTGTAATATGGGGTGATGTTCCCACCTTTGTCTCATGTGAGGCATAATACCAAGATTCACACTAATATAAAAGTGAAGGAAAGTAGGTTTAGACCGACAAAGTTGAGTGCACCAATGACCCCAATAATCTAACAATCACTACATCATACCCATGGAAAGACTTAAAGGATATCTTTTATGAATTATTGAGAAGTTCTCCCCATGGAAATCAATCTGTGACACTAAAACATGTTCCAAAAAGAAGGGATTCATAAATGAAGTTTGAATCATCACTATTTCATCGATATCAAGAATTGAAATTACATCCAGAAACATGATGGAATTGGATTAGTAGCTTTGGTCACAACTATCTTATCAGAACGAGAATCCCTCATCAAGGATTCTATATCTACCAGAGCATAAAATAGTACTACTTGGGTAAACTAGACTAGAAGAGTCGTCCAATACCTCTATTCCTCATATCTCATATGAAAAATAGGATTTAGAAAACAAGCCTTATGCATTTGAAGAAGGTGTTTCCACCACTTTTGGTGTGTTAACCCAGGTGAGCTTTGGTATTGATGAGGATCTGAGGCTAATAATGATCAGTGAAATCGTGTCTCTAGAGGATAAGAAATAGTTTGTGGCCTTATTGAAATATCACCATGATGTAATATCCTAGATCTATGATGAGATGTTAGGGATAGACCCTCAAATCTCTGTTCATCACCTAGGCCTCCCAACGAGTCATCCCAGGTTCAATAAACTTCCAAGAATGATTCAACCCTCTCACGGTGCTATAGTCAAGGAATAAGTTTACAAGATCATTAAAGACAACTTTTCAAGGGATGTCTAATACCATAGGTTCCTATCTAATATTTCCTAAGTTAGTAATAAGAATAGACATGTAATATTCTGTATTGAATTTTGGTGACTCAACCATTATTGTATGAAGGATGATTTCCCCTTCAAGTGACATAGTTTCTGATTGATTATACATTAGGTTTATATATCATCTTATTCATTGATGGATACTATGGGTATAATTATATCTAGATTTCCCCTTAGGATGAGGAGTCTACCACCATCAGGGTTTCCCAAGTGACTTTCTACTATTAGGTGAGGCCTTTTATCTTAAAAATTACTAGATTCACATAAAAATGGTCTATACACCACATCTTTACAAAAATTCTCTAGATTTGAGAGGAATGTTATGTGTATGATCTAGTGGTCAAATCAAGACAACTTCAGGATCTTCCCAAGGATCTTGAGCAAGATTCAAATTTCTCTGATCCCAACATTTGATGATAAACCCATTGAATTTTTCCTTTAGGGTTACCTTCAGAAATTTTTTTGGTTTCACATTAAGGTAGATAGAAATCATGATTGAATGAAAAAAAGATCAATTCCATCAATCAAATGCCACCATAGATAAATATCTAGATGTTTTGTGGCATGTAAGGACACTTAGCCTATATACTCCGATTAATTTGAAATTAGTTTGAAAAGTATAATCACATCTCTAGGATCATGGAAAATTGAACCATTTACTAGTGGGATGAGGTGTGCTATAATTCCATTGAGGATATCAAGTAGCACTTGTTACATACTCTGGTTTGGATTCAACCCATCTCTAGAAAACTTTTGGTACTTTATGTGATAGCTCTAGAATGGCCCCTTGATGTCCTCCTAGCCTAAAAAAACAATTAATTCAAGGAAAAAAACCTATACTCACTAAGATGCATGCTCCATGATATAGAGACCCTATAGTACCCTATTAAGAAGGTTTACCTCATCTATTTTTTGTTGTGTAGAATTTGTGACATTTTATACATCATCATGATATAAAAATAGTGTCTTGAGTAAAGCTGATAAAGTATATACTAAATCTCCAGATGTTTATGGGATTATTATCTTGTTGGGAGGTGATATTCTAGAAGTTTGAAATTGGTTTTTCCCACAGAAGGCTATCAATGGCCAGGCATTGGAAAAACACCTAGTTGCATGTCTAGCCATTGAAGAATTTCTCCCAGATAACAATTTCCTAGATGAAGCTATTTTATTTTTTAATCAGGCAATACCCAGTTTGAAGATTCATTTCTATGGTTCCTCTCAGAGCTTGATTTGTAGAAGGCTCCATAACCCCAAGCTTAACAGGTTAGGCTGAGGAAAACTTTTCATCACCCTAACACAGGCCATCATTCCATATTCTTTCCTGTTTTTAGGAGACTTCACCAAAAATGAGGTAGATTATCAAACTCTCATCACTGGTCTCAAGTTAAACCTCAATATTGATGTCCCCTATTTACATTTAAAGGGAGATTCTAAACTAGTCATCAAGCAGATCATGGGTGACTACATCATTAGAACTAAATAAATAGTGTCCCATTTAGAACAACACAATCAGTTGATGGAAAAATTTACTTCTTGGATGATGGTGACTAATATTTTCTGATCACACAATGGTTAAATTGATGCATTATAATGTTTATCCATATCCCTCGTAGAACCCAATCAGGATGACCTGGTCACTCATGTGGCATACCAGAGGGTCATCACCCCCACCACTTCTGATAGTGGAAACAAACAGGTTAATTAGCTGGTTATCGATACTTCTATGCCAAAATCTCTAAATCCCCCCCCACAGTTGAGGAAATTCCTAATTGGATGTCTCCCTTAATAGAGTATCTCCAATGTGAAATTATCTTACCAAACCGAGCCATGCATGAGTGAATCCATCAATGTGTAGTGTAGTTTAACCTTCAGAGTGGGGCTAACCTTGACCGAACCCTCTACATGGATGGGTTTTATGGAATTATCCACCATTGTTTCTAAGGAAATGAGATAACTCAGTTCATATAGTTGGTCTATAACATCCTGACCCGACCAATAGGTCTGACCTAGAATGCAACACGAACTCATGTGGGCCTCCCCCTACGCAAGATGTTTCTGACTAGCTATGAGGGTCTCAAGTGAGATCATAGAGAGACTATACCCTATGTATAATGTCATAGGATCAATAATAATAAATAAAACAACTAATAAAAAATCATATTAAATGTGTAAATAGAATAATTAAATACATATAAGAACTCCCAAAGTGGTAAGTTTTTTCCAAGTATAAAGCAGTAGACAAAAACAGGATAAAAGAAAATAAATATCCATTTGTGGGGTACTCCTGTGGTTTGGTTTGGGATGTTACAAAATAGTATGAGAGAGTATTTTCTCCCAACTATTTCTAAAACCTAAAATTAATTTCCATCATTCAAGAACCGAAACCCCTTTCACCTTCTTTGAAATTTCATTTCCACCATGGTTAACATGGAATGATTTTGAATCCGTCAAAAAATGAATTTTTGACTGATTAATCATTTGAAAAAACTAAAAGAGAAGCTTTTAAACACTCCACACCAATTTATCATCTAGAATAATGGATTGATGATGTGGTTTCAGTTCTAGAAAAATGGGCACACACTTTAGGTTATATAAATATTAGGGTGTTTTCTACCTTGGGATCTTACCAACTGAGTTTGATAGAGCACCTTACACATGCCACTGAAGGTGTTGATTCTGATTTCTAGTTTTCTTATCCAAGTGCAGTGACCGATGTATACTCTTTATTCCCAAGAATCCCTACATGAGGTTGAATAAAACCTTTCCATTTTAATTTATATTTTAATTTTTTTATTCTCATCATTCCATTTTTTTACTTTTTATAATAATCTGAAAAAATGATTATTTTAAAAATATGAAGAAAAATATTTTTATCAATAAAAATTACATAATATATTAAAATGATAATTTAAAATACATTATCAAATTATTTTCCTTAAAAGTAATTAATGAGTATTATTTTATAAAAAAATGATTTAAGGATTATTATAAGAAGTTACCTCAATGATAATTGCAATTTTATTAAAGATATGAATCATTGAATTATTTCTACAATGAAAAAAAAATTATCACTTGATAATTTTTTTTTGAAATTAAAATAGCGAAATTGTAGAAGGATAATTTTAATCACATGCATTGATTTTAAATGATAAATTAAAATTATCCATGAATGATAATTATCACAACATGAGATAATTTAAATGATTTTTAAATAAATATAAATTATCATCGCATGAGAGAATTTAGATAATAATATCAAAATTATACAAGAATGATAAATTATCATTTCATTTTATAATTTAGATAATAATTTTAAAATAATCTGGGTAAGATAAATTATCACCGCATGTGATAATTTAGATAATAATTTTAGAATTTATCCCGGAGAGAGAAAGTATCATCACCAGTGATATTTTATTTATTTTTGAAATAAAATAAATATTTTTGGTTCTATGAACCATGGACGAACCTTGAGCATTAACATTTTGATTTTTTTATAATTAATGCTACAAAGAAGTGTTCTTGACTGTTGAGGTTTCTACTCCATCCATCTAACCACATAGGTTGTCCTATCCATACCATTGACATCAAAATTTTTGAGGTAGGATGTTCCATATCTCTTGGGCTTTATTTTACAAATGTTTTACATATTTTATTTATGTGTTGGATTATTTAAGATTATGCTTGATTTTGATCACATGTGGTTGTGTGTGTAGCCAATGGGACCTGTTGTGATTCCATGAGTGATATTAGTGAATCATATTCTATGTTTTATTGTTATCACATGATGTTATTTTTGCTTATTTATTTCTCATAATGATATATTATGATATGATATTCATTGAATTTTATATCATGTATGCATGTTGCCTTGCTTTGGAGGTACCATTCTTGGTGCACGGAACATGTGGACCATTGTGGCATGTTTACCCCTTAGAGGGGGAATACAATCGACATGAATTGTTTTTCAATTATGGAAAAGATCACATGGTGGATATATAATGGAATTCGATGTTTAATCTATACATGTTTCCTAAGTACCAGGCTACATGATGCCTAATTGATTTTCAAGTAGAACACTTGATGACTGGTTGATTTGCGAGTAGCGTGCTCGATGCCCAGTTTATTTTTGAGTGTCTTACACTATGCCTAGTTTATTTTCTAGTAGTAATATTTAATTTAGGTCTAAGATATGATGATAATGGAGTAGTATTGAATATGCACTCAAGGAATTGGACGCCAAGTATCAGTTTGTTCTATGTCTAGTTGATTTTTGAGTACCGCATTCATTGACTAGTTGATCTGTGTGTAGTATGATCGATGATTAGTTTATTTGTGATTGGAATATTCAATGAATAGATTATGAGAGAAAAATTGAATACTTGAGGCCTGGGGTGACCCTAGTTTCATGTACACATGATATCGTGAGGGTTTCAAGAAACAATGTACTAGTCTGGTGAATAGTTTGGATAATAACGACTTTTTTGAGAGATAGATTTTGAATTCCATGAACTATTCCATTCATAGATGAATTTCATGTTCCATGTGCTAGTCCATTCATAGATGTATTTTGAGTTCCATGTGATGGTCCATGATCCTTGAAAAAAATTCCATGATTATCTTTTTACATGGATCCCAAATAGGTAGGGTCGGGGGTTTGTGGTAGCTTGGTTTGAACACCACCACCTGGTTTTACATTTATTTTTATATTCTTGTTACAAATTTATTATTGTTATTGAATAGACTTTTATATGTGGGAACACCAGGTAAGTATGCATTGATGATGTCCTTCCAAGTCTTGTTCTCACACCCTACTTAGGTTTTTCGATGTACTTATAGATTTCATGAGTGAACCGGTGAATGGAAAGGGCACTTTTTTGGATGGATGAGAAAATAGAGCATAGAGCATGGGTGGACAAGGAAAGACACTAGAGGACCCAATAGTTCTTTTATTTATCTTTTTATTTTCCTTACTCTGGATAACTTTCCACTTTCGTAGATCTTATTTATATTCCTTGTATGTCATATTTATTTTCCACATTTACTCTAATTATTTTATTACTTCTCTTGTAATTATTATTTATTATCTTTCCTGATAACATGATAGAGATGGTATAGTCTCCACATTATCAGACATAGACCCTTGCTACTAGTCGGAAGCCTCTTGCATACGGGGAGGCACACATGCGGTTATGTGGTTTTCTAGCTCAAACCCAATGGTTTATGTTTGGATGTTACAAGGTCCACAATAGATCCTTTAGATCCCATCAAGCATGATTGGATCTCTCCCACCAAATTATGAGGTTGGGATACCTTTGGACCACTATGGTTTGTGAATCCATTCAGTTCCCCAATAGGTTTCATGCATGTTAGATCCATGATAACTTTTTTCATTGATTGCCATAGATTCTCCACACTATTAATTATTCCTGGCCCTTTTAAATATGGGCACTCAACATTGTGGGTCCATACCCTATAGTTAAAACTCGACAGTACAAGTTAATATTGATCAAAGTAGAATTATTTTCCAAATGGGTGGAATAGTTTTCCCCCAAGAAAATTAATTCCTGATTTGTAATTGAGTTTGTGATCTCCAAAATCATTGATAAATTTAGTGACCCTCACACTATTATCAAACATAATGAAACCAACTACCAAAATACCAATATAAAGAAACTGTATTACAAGTACAAAATACAGTCAAAATAAACTTCTCACTACTATGTGAAAGAAAATGGGTAGAATGAAGAATTCAATATGACCCTCTCTAACATTCGGATAACATTTTGGTTGATAAAAAATTGAGTTGTCTCCACAAGATCCATAATTCACATTGGGCCTATCAAATGAAAACTCATAATTCCACCCAAGTGACCCCATACTATGTAGTCTATGGAATATAGGTAGTTTTACCATTTGAGTTTTAGTTTTCATCACTCTGAATAGTTTTTTATTACTAGAAGACACAAAAAATAATGGGATAATTTTGTATAACTGAGTTATAATCCTTCATGAAGAATTGGATAATTCATTCATAACATGGAGAGTCATCAGAACAGAATTGAGATAGTGTTCAACGAGAAGGTTTTCTATAGCTCTTTCCTCCACAGTGACATGTTATTGGCTCTCAGAATGCCGATGATACCCATAGACAAACAACCGAAGCTAGATCCCAAATGGTAAGGACCTTATATTATCTATACGGTATATTTCAATAGATTATAATTTATTAACACTATATATTAAGTGTGTATCACACCACCAATAACTCATGTTTCTCAAGTAGAACTTTGCGTGAATACCACAATCCATGCATTTTGACCTCAAACTATTTGAAGTTGGTCTGGACTATATGATATTAAACATGGAGTCATGGTCAAAAAAATTATAAACTTAAACTAATCATTGAACCTTTTGTCTGAGCACAATGACCTTAAATTGGTAGCATGAATAGTTTGAGTTGTACGACATGAAACTATAAAGCCCAACTTCCCTGACACACAATGTTAATCTTCACTCTTATCCTATGTAATAAATATAGAATTCCACACATAAAAAATGTTTTTTGAAAAAAAAATCTAACATCCTTATCACATAAAAATAATATATAAAATTACTCTATGACATAAATATGGGATTCCCCATGGTAACCATGGGATGCCTTAATGTACTTTCTAGAGAGGAAAACACCCCGACAGTGTCGTTCTTCTAACACACACCATTACAAAACTACATGTGGATTGATTCCCATTTAATAGGATATGAAGTAATACCTACACCCTATGTCTTCAGGCCCATAAAAAAATTCACCATAAACTATTCCCCTAGTGGGAGGGTGGGATCACATCCCCCAATATTCATAAATTTATCCTAACTCACAGTCCAACAATTATGACCATAAACGATGAACAGTTTGTTTCAAGTTATTTATGTGGTATGTGGGTCTGCATCACCCTCATTTTACATCATGTTTTAGCTATTTTGTTCCACAAAAATACCCTAAAAAAATAATCCCCCAATCCAATTATCATGAATCTAAACTATTTTCCGATTTTCCCTATTCCAAGACTTGTGACCCTAAATTATGTGAAAATGGCCTTAGGATCACTTCCTATGGTGAAAATAATCCTTCGGTCTAAGCTTTATAACCTTAAACTAGGAATCATATTATAATCATTATGAAATTAAACTATAGTAATTCAACCCTCATTCTCATGGTTTTCTTAATCCTTGGTTTCTAAGAAAGCCTTTTCCCCCCACCTCTTTCTATAACTATGTGTGGCTTGATTCCCATTACCATGGGATGCGTAGTGATTCCAAGAAATTATATATCCTAGACCAATGACAATTTCACAACAAAACCACCCATTAAATAGAACACCGTCACCAAAAAATGACTTTATGTTCCCCCTTTCTAGGTATAATCCCAAATCACATTCCCAAGTTTTCTAGTGAACTAAGATTCCTAAATGACCAGATGCAAGGAAGAAAGGAATGAACAAAACAATTGAAAAGATCCACCAATATCTTTAGAAAAATATTTTAAATTGTACCCTTACCATGTATAAATTCAGAATTCTTCATATAAAAAATATGAGAAGATTCAGTATCATCATGTGATAGGACAACACCTTTACTAGAAATGATCTCTTACCACACCACCTTCCAGAACTACACACCACTTGATTCCTATTCCTCAACACATGAAATTAAACTACAGCCTTACCCTATGTGATTAAAACAGTATATAACATGTACGATCATCATTGGATGTCGTTCCCTTCCCCACCATAGGATGAAACACCTGATACAAGAATCTTCCATGTGTAACCCCACACCATCCCTCACCACCATGGGATGAAACACCCATAATGGGAAGCTTGAATGTGTATTCCCTATATAGTACCTTATCAATGTTCCTTCCACAAAACGAGCATCCTTACTACATTAAATTAAATTTAATGAAATGATCATGTCACATGACCATAAACTGCGGAATCAAACTACATGGGGTTTTATCCCTGTTTATCAGCATGGTATGTAGGATGTCTCCATGAGGTTCAATCCCAACCACTATCCAAGTGTAACCTTATTATTCTTGAGGGTACACACTCCAACATCCATGTGTGAAATAATCCCCCTCAAGGTGACACATTCCATAAAATCCAAGTGAAAAATCATACTCCTTAGGGGATGTAATCTAAAACCTATCCTTGTAAGTCACTAAATATTTACTCAACCTATCCTTACAAGACATTAATACTATGCCAAAACTATCCCTGAAATATGAAAAACCTTTTCCCAATCCATCTCCATAAGCTGTTAATCTTGTAACCTGATCAAGAATCCCCACCCCATACAATTAACATGGGATACCATGGGATCTATGCTTAATATTCCACTCTTGTGAGATTCCCTCTAATATAAGAAGACTTTATAAGTTCCCCAGCTACCCAACGTTAAAAAATTAACAACTTGAACAATGGTACTATCTCACTTGACCAAATGTTGTTTCCTTAGAAAGATATAAGAAACATAATTAATTAATGTCCACCTCGACATGGAACTAGGAATGAGTTAGATGAACAATAATTAAATCTATAGGGGAGACCCGGATTAGGTGGTGAAATCCAAGGATGAATTATTAGAAGGGAAAAAGAATATCCCAAAGTACATCTTTGATCAAGGATCCGACTTCACCAATTAAAGTAATAAAATATTCCCACCTTTGGAAAGTGGGAATGTATGGAAAAAAGTAGTGCATTACTGATAGGTGAAAGGACGAAACTGTCCCTTTAAAACAAATTAGAAACAACATCCTCTCGAAATATCATAGAGGAAATAGGGAGGAATATCCATGGGATTTTTGATAGGGATTCTATAGAAAGTGAGAGTCCATGATGCCATCTGGGTGATAAATATCAAATCTTGATGTGATCTGGTGATCCATCGTCTAGGTTTTTTGGGAATCCACACATGATGTGACCTGGTGATCAAATCCTGACATGAACTCCAGGAGTTGATGGACAAGGAAGTATCCAAAAACATGGAAACTAAATGACTACATGATCTTGGTCATGGCCTGGCACCAGGGCTGAGACATAGGCTAGTACACGACCAGGTACATGGACATGACCTAAAGGAAATGGGTATGACCTGTAGGAAAAATCTTGGTCCGAAGAGGTCGACACATGCTATGTATTACCCTTACACTCTATATAGTAAAACATGTCTATTGAGCCATGTGTTGGCGTGGATGCATCCAGGAGACCAGGTGAGGTTATAATCCATGTTACTCCTGGCACATGTCATGTTTTATTCCCATGAAATTTTACCTCTCATACCTCCTTCATTTTGACTGAGTTATTGGAATGTGAGTATCCTATCCTATGTTTTTTTCACATAGAATTTAATGGTGTCATTCATAGTGACTTTTGATATAATACTTGAGATGTTTAGAGCATGATAGTTATTTTGGTTATGGAATATGATGTCAGTGATAAGGCATGATCATCAGAGAGAGGTTGAGATTGGAAACACTATGGTGTATTAGGGTGTGGGTCCACCATACTCCTCTACATACTAAGGGGAACCCCTAGAATACTATGGAGTGGGTCCTCTACCTACTGAGTGGAACCCCACTAACAGACAAGGGCATTGATCCTATACATACCGAGTGGCACCCCCTGATGGTCTGAAGAGTGGGTCTTTTACCTACTTAGTGGTACCCTAATAATCAAGGGTGTGGGTCCTCTACCTACTAATTGGGCCCCCCTTGATGGACTAGGGAGTGGGTCTTATGTAAGGACCCGACCCCAGTTACCCAGAGCCAATGCCTTATTTGATTACGTTGGCATACAAACAAGGAATACGAATCCTGAATGACCAAGTAGTTTAGTATTATTGGAAAGAAGTTACATACGTAAGTTTATCATTACAACATGAATGGAAACAAAACACTATTTTATTCCACTAGAAACATCACGTCTCCTAGATTATAATTGCACGTCATTCATAAATTACTTCTTCATGTCCTAAGAAAAAGAAACATAAGAAAGGGGTGACATCAAATGCTCAGTAAGAGTAAGCAATACAGCGGAAGTTAATACAAACATTAGACATGGTGAATAGTTGAAAACACATGCCTTTAATAATGAACTTGAAGACATTATGGAAGAAATATGATCTGAATAAATAATTCCATAATAAAACATAATCATGGGTATTCTACTAGTCAAATAACCACATGAACTTCAAATACTAGAATCATAATAAGGGAATTTCATATTCCGGACACCATAACCATACCGTCCAAGTCTCGTGCTAGGACCATAAAATAATAATTTTGTCAAGGCCTCGTGCCAAGACCATAGTTTGTCTCATGAGACCTACCAATGCATCGATGGGATATAGTGGGCCCCACCCATCACATAATAATTCCAATGAATTCCTCATATGAGTGGGGATAAACATAAAAAACATATACATTCATATTGAAACTATCATATGAAATATAACTAACTTTCCCCAATTATTGAACATAAACACAAACCATTCAGAATAATATGGGGAATGGTTTTAGTATAGATCATCCAAAATAAAGTTAGTCATAAACCATTAAATAAAATATGGTATAGGAAATCATAAATTATTAACCCCAACAGTACATAATAATCAACAAGAGAGTTGAATCAAATGAGAATAATCTTTTAAAATCATTAAGCAATTCATGTGATAAATACTCATTTATTTTGAAAAGAAGAGTTCTTTTGAAAAAATCTTTGTACAAAACCAGAAGTAAAGTAAGATAGTATTTCATGATAAAATTAGTGTTTTTATAAGGATAATGGTTTCAATAAATATATTATAGCTTTCCCTTAAAAATATATATGAATTTGAGAAATTCCCTTGTATCGGGCTCGTATTTTTTGGAAACAGTTTTGAGAGCTTCTTTTAAAACATGTAACTATCCAGAAAATAGGGAAGGATTCTGGTTGGTTTAAATATATATAATACTCACACAGAATTTTTGAGGTGTACATAACAATACATAATAATTTCATCGAGGAAATTAGACAATAAAAGTAACCCGAATGAAAATGGATGTTCGGGTGAAAAACCCTTACCTTAACTCCAAACGTGTTCTGCTCTTCTACTTAAGATCCTGGAATATGAAGTTATTATTGTTAATAACTTATTTCAGAACCTATTAGACATGTATTTATTTTACCATAATTCTGGTTAGTTCATTTATGTATTTATTGACAAGTTATTGTATTGAATTTATTCGTTCTGGAGTGTTCGTTTCCTTCATATTCGGTTCACTTGTTTTTAAGTAATGGAGTTCATGTGGAAAGGTTATAAATCTCCAGGATTGGAAATATATATTATATATGAACATAAATAATTGTTAATGTTCATTTATATCATTTGGATATATGGAATTATGATGAATCATTAGATGAGAACCATTTCGATTATTTGGCGGTATTTGGATTATTATGAACTAGTTTTGTCATATAACTTAATTATATGCACATATTATGGTTATTTAATATTAATTAGGTTAGAATACGTATATCATAGTCTGGTTCAACCATAAATATGGTTTAATGACCAGTAATGAAGAAGAAATTGAATAATGAAACTTCATCGTCCACGAAGGCTATAAATTGGAACCTCATGGACGTTGATTTCGTTTATAAAAATAAAAGGGAGGGAGTAAGAATATTTATGATGGGTCTTCCATTCACATGACATAAATACAATTGATATATGTTACTGGAGTTATCATGATCATTTGGACAGAGGAGTTCAGGAGAGAAAAATAAAAGAGATGAACTTGAAAATAAAAGATAAGTTAAAAGATCCCTTATGAAAATTCGGCAGCTTAACTACGTCACATAAAATTTCATAAAATAAAATTATGAGAACATAAGGGTGTATAATAATATTTAAATCAAAAGGACAGTAAGAAGAATGAATAAAATCAATCCTCAACATATGAAAAAGTAATTTCAAATAGATAATATAAAAGGAGTGTCGACTTAACAAAGAGAACGAAGGATTCCCTTACATTGTAGAATAACTCCTACATATTTGAAGGATGGGAGCTTGGTGGATTAGGGACACCTTGGGAGGACTCATAGAGAGGGAAAACCACCAGATCTTCTAGGATGAGGGATTTAGAATGAATGAAAACGAATGGATGAGTGGGTATTTATAGAAAAAGAGAGGTAATTTTTTAATAATTTCAAATGGACACCTCATTAGTAGTTTTTTCCAAACCATGGGCTTGACCATGGTATTTTCCCATGGTTTAAGCCACTTGGGACACCTCATGTCATAAGTTACTATACACAAGTAGACCATACTTTTATATTTAATTATTACATCATTATGTTGTCATTAAACTACCGGAAACTCAAAACTGTATTTTTACTATTCATGAAAAATTCATGTATTTTAGAAAAATCCCAAAAATTCACCCCTACCATTTTTCGACGTGTATAATTCAAAAGTGAAATCCATTTTTCAAAAAGAAAAATTATAAATATTATTAATTTAATTTTTAAATAAGGTCATAGTTAATTCAAAAAATAATAATCTTGAAGTGTAATTAGTTTTATTGAAAAATTAATTAAGATCTCATTATCTTATTACCTTAAGAAAATAAAATAATAATATTATTTACTATTCATAAGGTTAATATCACTATTCATATTACTATTCATAAGGGTATGTTACTACTCACTAAAAAACAAGTTTGTTCTATCAGACTCCAAATGACTTACAGAACTCAACTCTAGATGACCATTTTTTGAAATTCAAAACATAGAAGAGGCAAAGTTGTGTTTAATAGTTAGATTATAAAATTGAATTATGTATTTAATTTCAAAACCTTGGGGTGTTACATTATCCCCTAATTACAAAAATTTGATCCTCGAAATTCACAGAATATTACCTAAAAATATTCGAGTATGTCTTTAACATAAGCTCCTCAGGCTCCCATGTTGCTTCCTCCATCTTATGGTTCCTCCATAGAACCTTTACCAGTCAAGTCATCCAATTTCTCAATACTTGTTCTCTAGTATCAAGAATCTTGATAGGCTCTTCACAATATGATAGATCAGGCTCAAGTTCTACTTCTTCATAAGTGAGTATATGTGTTGGGTATGGCATGTAATTTATTAACATTGACACGTGGATCACATTGTGAACCTTGGAGAGACTTGGTGGCATTGCCAAACGGTAAGCTACAGCTCCAATTCGGTCCAGAATTTCAAAATGTCCGATGTACCTGGGACATAATTTTCCCTTATTACCAAATCTTATAATACCCTTCCATGGAGATACCTTTAAGAAAACGTGATCACCTTCTTGAAACTCCAAATCCTTCCTTCGGTTATCTGCATGGCTCTTTTTCCTACTTTGAGATATTTTGATATGGTTCGGGATAATCTTCACTTTCTCAGTTGTTTCTTGAAAAAGTTCTAGGACCATGAGCTTTCTTTCACCAACATCATCCCAGCAAGTTGGTGTATGACATCTCCTCCCATATAATGCTTCATAGGGTGCCATCTGAATACTTGAATGGAAGATATTGTTCTAGTAAAATTCTACGAGAGGTAAATACTGATCCCACATGCATTGAAAATAAATTGAACAAGACCTCAAAGTGTCTTCCAATGTTTGAATAGTTCGTTTTGATTGTCCATGAGTTTGTGGGTGGTAGGAAGTGCTCAAACGAAGATCAGTATATAAGGCCTTCTGAAGACTTTTCCAGAATCTTGATGTAAAACGTGGATCATGATCAGAAACAATCGATATGGGTACTCCATGAAGTCTCACAACTTCATTAATATATAGTATTTCTAGACGTTCAAGTGGTAGATCTTCTCTTATAGAAAGAAAATGTGATGACTTGGCAAGACCATCAACAATTACCCATATTGCATCGTTCCTTCTAGGAGTCTTTGGTAGTCCCATGACAAAGTCCATCGTGATATTATCCCATTTCTACTTAGGTATGGGATGATGTTTCAATACTCCTCCAGGTTATTTCCTTTCAGATTTCACTTGTTGACAAACCATACATCTTGACATAAAATCAGAAATATCCTTCTTCATGTTGTCCCACCAAAAATGTTCCTTCAAATCTCTATACATCTTAGTGCTACCAGGGTGTATAGAGAAATTGTAACTACGAGAATCATCCAATAATTCCCTTTTTAGATCAGGGATATCTGGAACACAAAGTCTCTTCCCAAATTTGAAAATTCCATCTTCATATACAAAGTCACTCAATCTCCCATCATTCACAGCTTTAATATTCTTTTGAAACTCCTCCTCATCAGCCTGAGAACTTTTTATCCTTTCTAGTAAAGATGGTTTGGAAACCATTTAAAAAATAATTGATGTTTCACTTTCCATAGTTATTCCCATATCCATCTTTACTAGATCCATAAAAATAGGATCCCTTTAAACTCTCATCTTGTTCAAAACTCCATGATTCTTTCTGCTCAAAGCATCTGTCACCTTATTTTCCTTCCTCGGGTGGTAGTATATCATGAAATCATAATCCTTGAGTAGTTCAAGACATCTACTTTCCCTCATGCTATGTTATTTCTATGAGAAAATATACTTCAAACTCTTGTGATCAGTATGAATCTCACATTTATCACCATAAAGATAATGTATCCATATATTCAAAGTAATTATTACAGTAGCTAACTCAAGATCATGAGTAGGATAGTTTTTCTCATGATTTTTTAGCTGTCGTGATGCATAAGCAATAACCCTATAATTTTTTATAAGGACACAACCAAGTCCTTTCTTTGAAGAATCACTAAAAATAACAAACCTGTCATTCCCCGATGGTAGAGTAAATATAGGAGCATTGACTATTCTTATCTTCAGTTATTTAAAACATTATTCACAATATTTTGTCCAAAGAAATTTAACACCTTTACGTGTGAGCTTCGTTAGCGGGTTAGCCAGTCAGGAAAAATTCTGCACGAAACACCAATAATAACCTGCTAAGCCAAAAAAACTGTGTACCTCAGTTATGTTTGCTGGTGTGGGCCAATCTTGGATTGCATTTGTCTTTTCAGGATCAACTAGGATTCCATCCTTATAGACAATATGGCCATGAAAATAAATCTCTTGATTCCATAATTCACACTTGCTAAACTTCCCATATAGTTCATGTATTCTAAGAGTCTTCAGGATAATGCGCAAGTGATTTTCATGATCCTCGTAGATTTTGGAGTATACCAAGATATCATCAATAAATACCACTAAAATGTCATCGAGATATTCCTTGAAAACTCTGTTCATTAGATCCATGAAGATAGAGCGTGCATTAGTCAATCCAAAAGGCATTACTGTAAACTCGTAATGCCCGTACCTGGTTCGAAATGCTATTTTTGGAATTTCTTCCTTCTTCACACTCAACTGATGATATCTAGATCAAAGGTCAATCTTTGAAAAGTATTTATCTCCATGAAGTTGGTCAAATAAATCATCAATGCGTGGTAGGGGGTACTTTTTCTTTATTGTTATAGCATTGATCTCCCTATAGTCGATACATTACCTCATCGATCCATCTTTCTTCTTAACAAAAAGGATAGGGGCTCTCCATGGAGAAACACTAGGGTGAATAAATCCCTTATTACTCAATTACTCTAGTCATTTATTTAGTTACACTAATTCCACAGTGGCCATTCAATAAGGGGTCTTCAATATGGGCCTTGATCCAGGAATTAAATCAATTGAAAACTCAATTTCTAATTCTGGAGGATGTCTAGGTAAATCTTATGGAAACACATCAACATATTCTCTCACAATAGGTGAATCCTCTATTTGAACATTCCTTCCTCACCCATATTTATTTCATTATCTTCCTCCCTAATAATTGAATTTAGTTGAGCTATTGGGGGTGGATCTAGATAAGAATCAGGTGGTGACGATTCTGCTCTAAAGACAATATGTACTTTATCATCGTCATCAAAAATCATAACCTCTTTATTCTTACAATAAATTTTTGCATCATGGTCTGAAAGCCAATACATATCAAGGATTATATCAAATTCAATAATGGGTATGATGATGAGATCAGCAGATAAAGAACATTTATATGCCTTGATGGGAACTGATTCACTGAACTTTGTAGCAATGATACTTCTCTTATGAGTTTTGACTGACAACTCCCTTGTTAAATCAAATTGAAAATATCGAATTTTCTTAGAAAACTGGGAAGATATGAAACAATGCGATGATCCAGAATCAAATAAAGCGTTGGCTAAACTTGAGGAAATAATTAAAGTACCCTCCACCACATCATTAGGAACTTCAACCTCTGCAGTTGTGATTGCATAATCTTTTCGCTGATCCCTTGGCCTTTTCTATTGCATATTTCCTTGATGTTTTGGAAAATCATTAGCATAGTGTCCCATCTCCTGACAACTATAGCATTGAATATCATTGGCTTCCTTCTTCCCTTTTCAATCACCAGCAAGATGACCCTTCCGACCACATTTGTAGCATACTCATTTTCCTCTTAATAATTCACCAGGGTGTTTCTTTCCACAATTGTCACATGGTGGAAATTCAACTCTTCCCTTCTTCCCCGTTTCCTTATTTAATTTTACAGGGTTTTCAGCTGCCCTCTTCTTTTCTTTCTTTCCCTTAAAGTCATAAGACTTACAGAATTATTTTTATGTCTTGATGGAACATGAAACTATATCCTCATATGATGAAAAACATTGGGAGACCAGTGACCACCGGATGAATGGATTTAGGACATCAAAGAATCGATCAATTTTTCTCCTTGGATTTCGTATGTAGTCTACAACATGTCTTGCTAATATTGTGAAGTTAGATTCGTACCTTGCAACATTTTCATCTTCCTTCTGCCTCAGATTCAAAAATTGTCTCTCCATATCTGCTCGCTGCTCATGAGGGAAATATTTTTCTAATAACATTTCCTTAAAATCCCTCCATTTCATCTCTTCTATCTCTTCCTCCTCCTTTGTGTTTTTGATTAATAACCGCAATTGATCTTCATCTTCTGATAGACGATATACTTCCCTGATAACCTTCTCTCTTTTATTACATCCCAAAGAGAGAAATATCTTCTCAATGGAACATATCCACTGATCTGCTAGAAACGAGTTTGTAGTCCCATTGAATGATAGAGGCTGTTGTCGCATAAAGCGATCTAGCATGGCTCCTCCATGTGGTGGATCTAGATGCTCTATACGGGTAAGGTTATTATTCATAACCTGAGTAAGTTGTCCCAGTATAGTTATTAGTTGCTCAGCACCAGTCACAACACCAGATCCAACATCATCATCTTGCGTTAGAGGAAAATCCCTACCGGGGACACATGCATTCATGCGATTTCCATTCCGTCCACTAGGCACCATATCTAGATAATGACATACACTATATTAGGTTATGAATCATAATTTATAATCTCAACTTAAAAATACTCAGAAAAATTGAGATCCTGTGCATGGCTAATCCCATATTCACAAATATGGTTTCTTTGAGGAATATTTAACATTTAAATCCTTCATAATGGATTTTAAAGAAAATGTGAATTATCCTAAGCATATCCTCCGGGAGTGTCATAACCAAGAGTGTAGCATGGCCCGTTGTTGTGCACCAGTTCCCGTTTGAATCTAGATCAAAGCGTTGTTTTTGGGTTTTACCCCTAGATACATCTGTTCCAGAGCCGCCTCTACCTACTCGTATCCAGACAGGGATGTATTTCTTGAAAGATCCACATAATCTATACCTTACCAAATTACCAGGACGTTATTGTATGTATTTCCTCAAAGACTAACTTAGGGACTCTTCCCTAACTCTACATTTTCTAAATATAGTTTCCAAGTATTCTACTAAACTTCCTCTGATACCAACTGTAAGGACCCAACCCCAGTTACCCAGAGCTGGTGCCTTATTTGATTACGTTGGCATACATATAGGGAATACGAATCCCAAATGACCATGTAGTTTAGTATTATTGGAAACAATTTACATACATAAGTTTATCATTACAACATGAATTGAAACAAAACACTATTTTCTTCCACTAGAAACATCACGTATCCTAGATTATGCTTGCACGTCATTCATAAATTACTTCTTCATGTCCTGATAAAATGAAACATAAGAAAGGGGTGAGCTCAAAAACTCAGTAAGAGTAATAAATACAGCAGAAGTAAATATAAACATTATACGTGGTGAATAATTGAAAACACATGCCTTTAATAATGAACTCGAACACATTATGGAAGAAATATGAGTTGAATAAATAATTCCATAATAAAACATAATCATGGGTATTCTAATAGTCGAATAACCACATGAAATTCAAATAATAGAATCATAATGAGGGAAGTACATATGTTGGACATCATAACCATACCGTTCATGCCTCGTGCTAGGACCATAAAATAATCATTTTTTCAAGGCGTCGTGCCAAGACCATAGTTTTTCTCATGATACCTACCGATGCATTGAGGGGATATAGCGGGCCCCACCCATCATAGAATAAGTCCAATGCATTCCTCATATGAGAGGGGATAAATATAGACAACATATACATTCATATTGAAACTATCATATGAAATGTAACTATCTTTCCCCAATTATTGAACATAAACACTAACCATTCGAAATAATATGGTGAATGGTTTTAGGAGAAATCATCCACAATAATGTTAGTCATAAACCATTCATAAAATATGGTATATGAAATCATAAATTATTAACCCCAACAACACATAATAATCAAAAAGAGTGCTGAATCAAAGGAGAAGTATCTTTTAAAATCATTAAGCAATTCTTGTGAAAAATACTCTTTTATTTTGAAAAGAAGAGTTCGTTTGGAAAAAGCTTTGTATAAAACCATAAGTAAAGTAAGATAGTATTTCATGATAAAATTAGTGTTTTTATAAGGATAATGGTTTCCAAAAATAGATTATATCTTGCCCTTGAAAATAGAAATGAATTTGATAAATTCCCTTGTATCGGGCTCGTATTTTTGGAAACAGTTTTGAGAGCTTATTTTAAAACATGTAACTATCCAGAAAATAGGGAATTATTCTGGTTGGTTTAAATATATATAATAATCACACATAATTTATTATGTGTACATAACAATACATAATAATTTCATTGAGGAAATTAGACAATAAAAGTAACCCAAATGAAAATGGAAGTTCAGGTGAAAAACCCTTACCTTAACTCCAAACGTGTTCCGCTCTTGTACTTAAGCTACTGGAATATGAAATTATTAATGTTAATAAATTATTTAAGAAACTATTAGAAATGTTTTTAGTTTACCATAATTCTGGTTATTTCATTTATGTATTTATTGACAAGTTATTGTATTTAATTTCGTCGTTCTGGAGTGTTTGTTTCCTTCATATTGGGTTCACTTGTTTTTAAGTAATGGAGTTCATGTAGAAAGGTTATAAATATCCAAGATTGGAAATATATATTTTTTATGAACATAAATAATTGGTAATGTAAATTTCTATCATTTGGTTATATGGAATTAGGATGAATCATTAGATGAGAACCACTTCGATTATTTGGCGGTATTTGGATTATTATGAACTAGTTTTGTCATATAACTTAATTATATGCACATATTATGGTTATTTAATATTAATTATGTTATAATAAATATATCATATTCTGGTTAAACCAAAAATATGGTTCAATGACCAGTAATGAAGAAGAAATTGAAGAACGAAACTTCATTGTCCACGAGGGCTATAAATTGGAACCTCATGGACGTTGATTTCGTTTATAAAAATAAAAGGGAGGGAGTAAGAATATTTATGATGGGTATTACATTCACAAGACATAAATCCAGTTGATATATGTTACTGGAGTTATCATGATCATTTTGACAGAGGAGGTTAGGAGAGAAAAATAAAAGAGATGAACTTGAAAATAAAAGAAAAGTTAAAAGATCCCTTATGAAAATTCGACAGCTTAACGACATCACTCAAAATTTCATAAAATAAAATGATGAGAACAGAAGGGTGTATAATAATATTGAAATCAAAAGTACAGTAAGAAGAATGAATAAAATAAAACCTCAACATATGAAAAAGTAATTTCAAATAGATAACATAAAAGGAGTGTCGACTTAACAAAGAGAATGAAGGATTCCCTTACATTGTAGAATAACTCCTTAATCTCTGAAGGATGGGACCTTGGTGGATTAGGGACACCTTGTGAGGACTCATAGAGAGGGAAAACCACCAGATATTCTAGTATGAGGGATTAGGAATGAATGAAAATGAATGGGTGAGTGGGTATTTATAGAAAAATAGAGGTAATTTTTTAATAATTTCAAATGGACACCTCATTAGTGGTTTTTTTCCAAACCATGGGCTTGCCCAGGATATTTTCCCATGGTATAAGCCACTTGGGACACCTCATGTCATAAGTTACTATACACAATTCTACCATTCTTTTATATTTAATTATTACATCATTATGATGTCATTAAACTATCGAAAACTCAAAACTGTATTTTTACTATTCATGAAAAATTCATGTACTTTTGAAAAATCCCAAAAATTCAGCCCTACCATTTTTCGACATGTGGAATTAAGAAGTAAAATCCATTTTTCAAAAATAATTTTCTAAATATTATTAATTTAATTTTTAAATAAGGTCGTAGTTAATTCGAAAAATAACAATCTTGAAGTGCAATTAGTTTTATTGAAAAATTAATTAAGATCTCATTATCTTATTGCCTTAAGAAAATAAAATAATAATAATATTTATTATTCATAAGGGTCATATTACTATTCATATTAATATTTATAAGGGTATGTTACTATTCACTAAAAGAAAAGTTTGTTCTATCAGACTCCAAACGACTTACTGAACTCAACTCTAGATGACCATTTTTCGAAATTCAAAGCATAGAAAAGGAAAAGTTGTGTTTAATGGTTAGATTATAAAATTTCATTCTATATTTATTTTCAAAACCTTGGGGTGTTACATATTTTAGATATAAACACTCACCCCGTAACAAACTAGTGTGTTGTTCTTTTAACTATTGAGTGTCACCCCTTGAAAAACTAGGAATTGGGTCCTCTATCTATCTATTGAGTGTAACCCACTTATATTACAGAGGTGTTGGTCCTATAATTGGATATTATCACCCCTAAACTATGTGGTATAGTGGAAACGTGTGTGTCCACCATGTGGTAACTTATTTGGACAAAAAAGTGAGACGCTGGGAATCAATGATCAACCATTGAAGTTGTACGCACAATCAGTATCCTGGGTTGGGATGTGAGATGATGATCCCCTTTCTATCTCATCTAGGTTTCTTATATGAGTATATGTCTAGTTTATTTGGTTTTTTTATACCTATTTATTTATGTTTAACAGACTAATTATATCATTTCTTCCATTTCCCTCTCTTTCGTTTTCAGGTCATCGAACATGGTTTGTATATACTCACCCCTTGATGGGATTTTCCCACACATGTCATGTCTTATATAGATTAAAAACTAGTCGGTAGTGGAATTAGAAGAGATTATGGATAAATGGGTGAATCTAAATATTTATGGTGACTAGGGATTGGAGATCAGGAGTCAGGATCTCTCAACTTTCTATCATATCCATTTATTATCAGGTAAAGACATATTTTCCTTTTTGGGTGTTTATTTTCCCTTTATATTCAGATCATATTGCTGTAATATTTTTTATTCCCTGGAGGTTATTAAATTTATGTTTTTACTCTATATGTTACATTATTTTATTATTATTCCACTATAATTATTCATGGAGATGTTTTCATGCATGAATACAAGTAATTTAGATGAAAGCCTCCCAGTTTAGTTATGCCTTCTCAGTGCTTGTCGCCTGCCCCTAGCTTGTGGTGAAGGGCTTGAGGTAGTGGTGGTCCAGTTCACCATTGGATAGATTGGCCCTGATTCTTCAATTTATTACACTTATTCATAATGATAAATTTTTAAATCTCCATTAATATTTAATATATATATATTAGTTATTTTTTTTACTTATTTTGAACATTGGGTGTGAGTAATCTTTATTGATTAGAGATAGTCTAATAATAGTGATGTTTATTTATGTTCTTATATATAATTCCATATTCTTTTGATCATGTAAGGTACTAGAATATAGTTTCCCATATATTTTTCAATGATATAATCTCATTTCATGGTATTTTTGGTCTCTATCAATGAGGCTGAAGTCGATGATGAGCATGTTTCAATGATTCTTAATGAACGATCAATGATTTCATACTTAATGATTTAAATATTTTTATAAAATTAATTAAAAAAATTACTATTTATATATTAACTTAATATTACAATATTAAATAGGTTTTCAATTTCATCCATGATATAAATGTATATTATTATCGAAATTTCTTAGTTAAACTGACCCAAACATGAACTACTGTGATTAATGGGTGATTATGAGGTGGTAAAGTTGATCTATAATTATAGAAAAATGCATAATGATCTTATTTGGTGATTATTTGTTTGATATATCCAAATTTCATAGAATAAAAATTATTAGATAATTTATATAATGTCATTTTTTAGAAGTAAGAGATCATTTTCCCCTTAGTACACTCATTTTAAAATTGAACTAACGATGATTTTTTATTGATGTTATCATTAATAGGTTACCAAATTTATCATTAATTAACTGAAATGGTATAAAAGAAATAATATGTATCCAATAATTACTTTCTAATGAGCATCTATGTAATTTGATGATGAAAGGAAAACCAAAAATCAATCTTTCTATGGAGGAGGTAGTCGACATATATGCATGGGTAACAATTTTGTTTTCCATAGATCATGAGAAATATAGAATACATTTTATCATTTTAAAATATGTAATATGATAAATAAATCATAATTATTAATTAAATTTAACATTATTACAATCCATGTAATGTGGATAAAGAAAATAGAACATGATATATTGTGGAGGCGGTTGTCTGCGCGCACACACATGAATATTATTTCCACATTTCATTAAGGAAAAAAGAAAAACATAACTAATTTTTATTTAAAAATCATAAAAAAGTCAGTATTTAACCAATAATGATTTAATTAAATTGTATTTTAAAATTAAAATTGGAAAATAAAAACAAAAAATGAATGATGTTATGTAAAAATTACTGCTCACATTGAGGACATTGAGATTTCGACGGACGATCCTTTGGAAATGGATGAAATAGGCTAATTTTTTTGAACAGAAGCTTGAAATGGAGAAATTGGAAATTAGGATTTTGAATAGAGTATTTTTTTTGGAGGAAAATGAACTTTTTTGTTGTATTAAATGGGTGATGAGATTCACCTTTTATAAGTCCTGAGAATTCAATTTTGAAAAAAAAATTCATCTTATAGAGAACATGTTAAACCTCTCAAGTGGATCAATAAATAGACAATAATGACATTTAGTGTGATTTTATATTTATAATTTCTCATAAAATTAATTTAAAACATGTTTTTAACATTCTTCAATAACATTACCCCATGAATTATTACTTTATTTATTTAAACTTTTACAATGGTAACATTTTTTTACCCCAGGTATCATAGATTTTATAACTTAAAAGAATGTGTAAGTCATTAAATAATTTATACCAAATATTAAAAAATTTAAATCTAGTTTATTTTATTCAATTATAATAGTGATAAAAACTAATTTTAAAATACTAAATGTATGATGTATTAAAAATAATATTTTTTTGAAAAATACAATTTACATTCTAAAATGTCAAATATTTTTTGGTAAATGAAAAAAATTATGAAAATTATAAATTAAATTATAAAATACATTTATGGACTTCATAATGGTTTTCAATAATTTTCAATTTATAAAAATTTCATAAAATTCAAGTTATTTGTAAAAATGTTATTTTTTTACTATTCACCTAAAGATAAATCTTTTTTTTGAGGACTCCCAAAAATTCATCTTAAGAAAAAAACAATATGAAAAATCCAAAATTAATCATCATTTTTCCAAATAAAATTATAAATTTTAGTAATTAATCTTCTAAATAAATAGGTGGGATATAATATAAAACAACTTTTATAGGAAAATAATTTTTTTAGAATATTAACCACTCTCATTAAAATTTTGTATTATTTACCAATTAAATTTGTATAAACCAATTATTAACCTAAAATATATTTTATCTTCATTTAAAATATGTTTCATGAAATATAAATGTATATCACATAAAAGGGTATTATGGCCCGAAGGACATAGATCTTTGTTTATTTTGGATTATCCCCATTTTAGATGTTTTGATCAGGAACCCTTACATGTATCATAGGAATAGTGGAAAAAGACCAAGTACATGAAAAGAAAGACCAAAGAACTGACTACACTAAAACTACCCTTCCCGAAAATTTTCATCCTTGATGGTTCCTAACTCCCCTCCTTGCATGGATGATTGATAAGAATTCATATTATAGAGCTTCATAGTGCTTGATATAGATTGCATAGTTTTCAAAGCCAATCTGAATTCCTAATCTGGTTAGTTCTACTTTGGTGGCTTATACATACCATGATTCCTATTATAGGGCCTACTATTGTGTGTTATGACCTTGAATTTTTTTGGCCTAGAGGACTTGTGGCCCAAAAGCTAATGACTTGAAGGCCCGAGCTGTCCTGAAGGTCCAAATATGTGACCCATAGGCCCAAATTAAGTTAATAGTTCCAAAAATACAATATTTTTTATAGCAATCACTATAAAACATAGTATTATGACCCCTAAATTAGATACTATAGTAACTATGAGATTCTCCCATGTCTTATTTTGAACATTGATCTTTTGGATGGAGGATTAGATGGTTTATCACTCAGGCACAACTCCAACAACAACATAGAAAGGAGATTAATATGGTAATAAACTTCTAGTATCTAAATAATCAAAGTTATCATTTTATTTTTACTAATTGAAATGCATTCATATTTAATAAATCCTTTATCTTCATACTATAAATATTTCATAATTCAGTTAATTCTATTCTTTTATGTTAATTCAATAGATGTGTTTTAACTATCTAAAAATATCTTAGTTTCATTTTATTTTGGTGTGACATGGGAAGAAATTTATCAAACACATTTAATTATTTAAAGGTAATAATATATTAAAATTTTATTGGTTTATAGCTTATAATTTCATTCTTTCGAAATATCATAACCATCTTCCATGGAGAAATTCATAGTAATAAAACCCCACCAACTTTGACTTCCAAATATCACTGATTATTTTTGGGATAATTGTTCTATAAAATATGATATGCCTTGATGTGATACTGAATGTGCCTAACATTCTCTTCAATTTCCTCATCTATCATATGAACCAATAGCATTCATTCTCTAACTTTATCCAAGTATGTCAGAGTTTCAAATGTTTTTCCATATAAGGATTTATAAAGATCCATTTGAATTCTAAAGTTAAATATATTTTTATAATAGAATTTGGAAAGAGGTAGGAATTGATTACCACCACCTTTTAAATCTTGATAATAAGATATCTAAATATCCTCTAGGGTTCTAATGGTTCTCTTAAACTAACCATATATCACAAGATGATGTGCATTACTAAATCACAACTCCATAGCTAGATCTCGAGGATGAATTCTCCAAAACAATGAGGAAAACCTAGGATCTAAATTGGATAAAACTGAATAAGTTAATCCATGAAACCTTACTAATTATATAATCTATATGTTAAAAATATGATCAATAGA
Source organism: Viscum album (assembly GCA_963277665.1). Lineage (NCBI taxonomy): Eukaryota > Viridiplantae > Streptophyta > Magnoliopsida > Santalales > Viscaceae > Viscum > Viscum album. The sequence continues at coordinate 33,323,971 of OY728128.1, read as the reverse complement.
GAAATATTCTTTGATTGAAATGGAATGTTCTAAATTTATAAGGAGATGGAATACAACCACAATAGCTTTATTCTCATTAGGTATCTTGGGGATCCCTATGATTAAATCCATTGGTGTCTTTTCCATTTATATATAGGTATGGGTAATTGTTTTATTATCCTTTTATACATCTTCAATCCATCCTTAACTTGTTGGAATATCAAGAACTAAAATTCATACCCTGTAATATATCTCTTTAGGCTATCTCACTCGAAATTCCCCATAAGGTCTCCATACATATTTATAATTCCTGGATGAACATATAATGTTGTGATATTAGTTTCATCAAATAAATCCATCTTCATTTATAGTATAATTGTTGTGCATACTATTTCATTGAACCATATCATTCCATCCTAATCAATGTTGAACTTAGTAACATTTCACACCTTCATTAGCATATCTACATCATCCTTCTTCACCACATTAATCTTCAAAAAGATAGATTGTTAGAAACTCATTTGAGAAAGATTATATTTCTCCCCCTATTTAAATAATTCATGGTTTATCCTTTTAAAATTAATAAATGTTAGATCTTTTGTGATCCTCACCATAGATAAGATAACATAGAACTTAGAGCTCAGAGCATGAACTAACTTGTTTGCCTTCCCAGGTTTGTAATGTATCGAGTAGTCGTTATCATCAATAAACTATAACCATGTTCTTTGGTGAATATTCAAGTATTTATGGGTGAATATATACTTCAATCATTATTTTATCATTATATATGTCACATTTTTATTCATAAAAATAATTCATACAAATCTTTAATTCAATGATTATCATTCCTAACTCGAAGTCGTGGTTTGGTAAATTATTCTCATGTACCTTTTAACGATGAGAGGAATTATTTATCAAAATTCCCTTATACATAATATCACATCCTGGTCCCTTCATTAAAGAACAATTTTAAATGACAAACCTTTATCTACTATAGGGAAATGTGACAACAGGTTCACTAACCAAACTTCTCTTATGCTCCTTGAACTTTTATTCACTATCATTTTTCAAAAGGAATTTGAATCCCTTTCATGTTAACATTATGATTAATTTAGACAACCATGAGAAATTATTCATAAATATTTTATAATATTAGACAAATCTAAGATGATAATAGATCATAATTATAGTGGTTGTTCTCTTCTAATGTTCAATGACTTTGTTTTAGAATGATATACTAATATACCCCCTCTAGTGATGAAATTACAAATAACGATACATTATTTAACCATAAATCACACTTTTTGAATTTAGGATATTGTTTCTCCATAAATATGTCCCTAAACAACATTTTATGTTATATTGATGCTCTTCCTTTATCTTTAATTATATAAGAATATAAATAACACAGACTACCAAAAATTTATCATGCAAATCTATAGAAATTATTTTTTATGAATCCATGAATATAGAAGGTGAATTTGAGTGTATAAATAGATATACTATAAATTTGTAGTGCTGATACCTTATAAATAGGGTTTCCATAGGTATTTATTCACTTTTAACCTCAAATTATATTATCAAAAATGATGTTCAATATTTGAGAAGTATTGATCTCTACCCAATTGATCAAAAAATCCTTAATAAGATGTAGTAGATACTTATTATTAATCAAGATATTGTAAAGTTATAGATAAAAAATCCATAGTTTCATTGATCCATTATTCATATTAACAAAAAGAGATGAGTCACCCCATGGTGATGAAATTTTCTAAATTAACCCCTAATCAATATTATCATGGATTTACTTATTTAATTCATGTAAGTCAATCGAGGACATTTGATATAGAGTATTTTAAATAAGTAAATCATGAGATATGAGTTCAATTTAATACTTAACAACAATATTTAGAGTAATACATGAAAACTATTGTATAAATACATAAAAAAATATCATATAATATTAATATATTTGACATTGAGTTTCCCACCAACCATTTAAGATAAATATCCCTTATGAATAGAAGTATAGTCCTATAAAATTGATGTAATTTCCGTTAGAGTCTCATATTAATCCTCTCACAAATAAATGATCACATGATTATTAAGAATATTAATTTTACCATTAGTTCCATAGAAATACATAGGGTATCTATATAGAGGGAGCTAATCCATACCCAAAATCACATCAAATTCAACTAGAGGGAGAATAAGAATATTTTCATAGAGGACATTCACATAAACATCAATCAGAGAATAATTATAATCATTGGATGAAATAATTGTACTATTAAGAGTTCTTATTTTTATCTCAAAATCTAACAATTGAGGAGGTAATTTCATTCTCTTATAAAATTCATTTGTTATAAAATAGTTTTTGGAATAAAAAACAAATATAAAATTAGTAGTTCTTGAGTGGTTAGTCAGTTTAACTTTCTCCAAATTATTCTCATTACCCAAATTAGTAATAACTATCTCATGGGATTTACTTATATCACTAATTTTAAGAATTATTTAATGTTAATCATTGTCATTAACCCTCTTATTTGAGAAATAGTGAGTATAATTCAAATATTCATAGTTTAAACACTAGAGTTTGGGCGGTGTTATTTTGTAGAGATTTCTCTAAATTCGAATCATAATCTAACTTCTTCCCATCACATTGAAATTTTATTTCTTTATGACCTTAATTTCCACATATAAAGAATTTACTAGTCCCCTTAAAAAAATTTCCACCATGTTTCTTTCCATACTTCTGGAATAATGGAATATTCTTCTTATTTCCTTTATGAGTTTTATTATTATATTTTTCTTTAATCTCAAATTTATTTTCTATAAAAAACATGAGAATAATAGGTGAATATGATATCCAATTATACATTTGTAGAACACCAATCATTTTATTCATAGATAATAAAGTCTATTGTGGATAATACCCTTAAAAGACAAGGTTTTATGCCACTAATGAATAAATAATACTTGATTTTAGGTTGGATGATAATATCACAATAATACCACACAAGTCCTATTCAAGTTTCCTCATAGTAAATCATGTATTCATACCCCATATTCCATAGCTTAGGTAATTACTTCTCCATAATTATATGAAGAACATGGGGAAATAACTTATTGAAAAACAACCTCCTAAACTCATCCCACTCTATATATTCATTTTTTCTTATTTCCTTATGTTTTTTATAACATTCCACTATTTATATACTTCAACTTACCAATATTAAATTTAAAGTATTTTTCATGTCTCAATAATTGGAGAATGGGGAACATCAATTTAGTGGTACTGATACATAGCCCCAAAATTTGTTGATTAAATATCCCATATAAATAAGGAATATTTTTTGTCTCATCAAGGACTCAATAATACATTGTTTCATCCTTTTATAATTTGGAATCTAAACATGATTCATATCATGAGAAAGTTTCCTATGAAAATAAATAACATTCTACATTCCAAATCTCATAACATTTGGTTTCTCAGTAAAAAATCATTACACTATTTTCCATATTCTACTTTAACATGATTCCAAATAATTCAAACCATTATATAAAACTAAAAAATTAGTGTAAACAATAATAATTATAGTGAGAAATAATATAATCATTAAAAACCATAGGATTTATAAAACATGAAACCTTATCATAAATATATAACACTTTAGGTTTGACATTGGTTATCTAGGGTCATTATGTATTCAAGTCCTACATTATTATTCATAAATAAAATTTTAATTAACCCATGAATATACCCCAAGAGTAACTTTCTAGGTGTCCATTATTAGTCCTAATAACTTTTTAGTAGAGATGATAAATTTAATACCAAATACGATAATTTTATATCTAATTCTTCTATTTGAATCAACTTCACATCAAAATCCACTATTTAGTATCCCGATAGGGATACATTTTATAGAAAAATCAAACCATCTCCACTTTTCCCAAACATAGGGATGTTATCATATACTTGGACTTACCCCATGGTTTTAAAATAATGTTCTCTAATTATAATATCCAAAAAACAACTAAACTCTTATATTATACTAACTAAGGTTATATAAACATTAGATACATAAATATCACATTATTTTAGATGAATATTCAATAAACCTTGTAATAATACACACCCTTGAAATTAAATGGTTATTTTATTTGAAGAATAAATACATAATCATCTTATTTTCTAAAAGATATTAAATATCTTATACAATTTTCATCTTACATAATATTATTATTATTCATACCCTACATAAAACCTTTCTTCATAACTAGAAGAAAGGAAACATAAGAATGGGTGAGCTTAGATGATCAGTTAAGGTAAACATAGGAGATATCATTCAATGATCATATTTAATATTAACTTTAGAATATGGGAATAAGAATATAATAATAATATTTAAAAATTTTACACATAAATTCATAGATCATAATAATGGTGTAAGTATTTGTAAGATCATAAGACACGAATCATAAAAGAATCAAATATCATAGGATCATATCATAAGTATACGAACATGTCATAGATAGTGGCTTAAAATGTTTTGAAAAATCATAATCAAGGAAATACTATATTAAGGATACACACCAATACATTCATCACATGATAGGATTAGGATAACTATTTGTGTACCTTCTCCAGGCTTGTGTTAACCACCTGTGTACCCTATTTTGGGATTGTTCTAACAAAACATGTACCCTTTGAGATCATTAAATACTAATCAAAACCTAATGGATTTGAAGGATATAATAGAAACACCCATCATATAATTATAATCCCATCATAAGTATTCGGTAAGACCATGGAAACATGTGCCATTTATTCATAGATTAACCCATGAAAAAGAAAATGATTTTAAAAAATATATCTTCATAAAAATCATAAAACATCTAGATAATAAATAAACATGTTATCATTGGATCATATTCCGTTTGAATCATAAGTAACATGAACAGATGTTTTCCTAGATAAAATTACCATTAACTGACCACTGGAATATTTCATGAAGATAATACCACTATCAATTTGAAGTCATGTGTTTAAAATATAAGAATTTATAAACAATTAGGAAAAAGGTTTATTTTGATATGATCATTTTAAACATGTAAATGTAGCTTTAAATAAAATATTAGTCCTGATGTTGGTAAATTCTATCGATGCTGTATAAATTAAAACTAAGAATCTACTCACGCCTTTGATAAAAAGTTCATCATTTAGATTTTAATAGAAAATTTATTTAAAAATATAATATATTACGTAAAATGAGAAAAATTAATTTAATAAATCATAGGATAATTATAAAAATAATATTTAATTTTTTTTTATGAAATTAATGAACATCATAGAAAAACATTACCGACTGAATTCATAATGTTGAGAACATAGAGAGATGAAAATGAAAAGGAAACTGTTAATAAATATAAATAACTAGAGGAGAAGAAATTATATGTTATTTATGATATATTTATAATATAATCACATTATTTAAAATTGAATCCTAAACAATCATGGTAAATAGTGATATTGTCACATAAAACCATTGCCTCACGTCTTACTTTCTTCATAAGTTCTTTTACCATTATATATAATAAATTTATCTTTATCAAAATTATATGATGCAATAATATTCATACTTAAAACAATGTAAATGGTTTAATTATAATATCTTATATCATTCATTAACAATATTTTATTTTCATCTCCATTTTGGGTGTTAAATGCATCATTTTTATGTATATTTCTATTTAGAAGTTATATTCCATGAATATTGATCATGGTTACATAAGCATCATAATATTAATTGTAAATACCAGAAAATTTCCATGTAATTTTTTTAATTATATGGTAATATTACGAGTCCATGAAAATTGACGGTGATTGATTCCAAGTCCTGTTGTGCCGGAAATGCAGTTCTAATTTTTTTAGGTACATTCAGTAAATGCACGAGCGACGTTTTGTATCTTTTGAACCGGTTATCAAAAATGACATCCAAGGATACCGTTGAACTCACAGTGCTAATATTCACTTAAGGAGACCTTCACCTTGACCACAGTAGGTCGATGGTGGAAGTTAGTTTTTCAATTTTTCATGGGATAAGAAAAATAAAATAAATAACATTTTTATTATTTTTGATACCTACTTTTTGAATTTAGAAGGTGGGGACCACATGAGGGTGGTTGGGAATTTAAGGCTGGGAATTTAATACCCGGTTACACAAATTAGGTAACCATAACTCTCTTTAATTAATAGGGTTTATTAAAACTAAATTAATGAAACAACTTGTTAATGAAGAGTTATTTTATTAACTCTTCTTGAGGGAACTGAGGGTGGTTTTTTTCCGTAAGTGAAAGGTAGAGGAGGACTTTGCTGGAGAATCCTCCAACGAATAACTTCCTCCAACAAAGACTTTCTCCGGATCAAGAATGAGGACGATGCCTGAGTTCGGATCGGAAACATGTTGCATGAGGGACGGGCGCTGGTGTCCCCATCATCAACTTCATCCTCTTCCTCATGCCACCTACAATAAGAAAATGAGGTAGGGGTGTGTTTATGTTAGTTCCTTGTGGTTTTACATTGAATCTTTCTCCTCGAGCTACGTGCTACCGGTCTAACACAGAGGATATGGGCCAAACGAACACTACCCGATACCTCCGCAGCTTCATTGTTGATGCGTTCTTCATGGTGGAGAAGGATGAAAACTGACACCGGCAGGGCACAAGGAGATGGCCGACACTTCGGCCGGCCGCGATAGTGGAGGTGGCGCAACTGCGCTGCCAGAGGAGACTGCGGCCTGTCAGCTACGACATAGGAGAATGGCGGCCTACACGCAGACCAACTACATGGAGGTAGGGTGGCACGCCGACCAGCTGTGTGCCAGCAGGACGAATGATCTGATGAACAATTCAGGAATCCGGGGGGGGGGGGTGGAGCAAGGGCGGGCCCTGCCACAACCAACCACACCAGCCTAGCGGGCTGCACCGAGCGGGCCAGGACGCCCCCTTCGCTGGCTAGGTTAGACTATTGCACATCGGGTCGCGCCCACTATGGCTCAGGCCAACCGGGCTGGACTCGGACCGTGTTGGGGTGACCTGATCTGGGTCGGGTCGGCCCAGGCTAGGTTCGGCCGAGTCGGACAAGACCCAGGCCCATCTGGACCGAGATTCACCTTTTTGGACACATCTTGAGAACCGGGTGTCCGTTTGACGAACTGTCTTTGGAACCATAATATTTTAATTGAGATGGTCCTTTTGGTATACTCCACATGGGTTTCGGATTAAGTTGGAGTATGGACGAGTTGGATCAAACCTGAATCCAACCGGGCCCTTAGAAAAAATGCTAATAACTTACAGACCAGGCGTCCGATTGATGAGCCATCCGTCACGTTCGGTCCCTTTTTATGTGGTGGACCTTTGAGATACTTATTTATGGGACTTCATGGTAGTTGAATTATTGACTTATTGCTTTAGGAGCGAAACCTCTCGGAATCAAGCATGCTTAGTGCGGGAAACCTAGGGATGGCTATACTTGAAGAATCTTAAGATCCAGTGTGTGTCATCTTCAGATCCTGTGTGGGTCATCATCAGATCCTCTGTGGGTCATCTTCATATCCTATGTGGGTAATCGTCAGATTCTATGTGGTTCATCTTTAGATCTTGTGTGGGTCATCTTTAGATCCTACGTGGGTCAGCACTCAGTGATCCTATGTGGGTCAACGCATACCGATCCTGTGTGGGTCAATGCTCAGTGCATACCGATCCTATGTGGGTCATCTCCAGATCCTGTGTGGGTTATCTTCAGATCCTATGGGGGTCATCTTCGATCTTGTGTGGGTCAACAACAGAGCTTCTCGATGAAGTAATATGATCTAGCAATACAACTAATCATCTATACTTCCATACATAAGTTATACCTTATGTGAGTAGAGTATTTAACTTAGTGGTAATCTTTTGTGTGGTGTACCATTGTGGTACTTACCTTAGTGGTGATACCTTTTTGGTATTCTTCTGTGTGGTATACCTTTGTGGTACTTACCTTTATGGTGATACCTTTGTGGTATACTTCTATGTGGTGTACCTATGTGGTACTTACATTTGTGGTGATACCTTAGTGGTAATCCTCTGTGTGGCATACCTTTGTGGTACTTACATTCGTGGTGATACCTTTGTGGTATTATTTCCTTCATGGAATTGTTGTGTTTTTGTCTAAAGAGTTGGGCCTTGTGTTTCCTCTTGAATGAGATGGGAATACTTGATAATTTAGGTATATGAATGGGCATATACCTAAGTAGGGTTGACTGTTGTTTCCATGCCTTTTGGTTTATCCTTCATGGATTATAAGAGACCTTAGGGGGTCACGGGGTCCCTACTGAGTATTGTTATACTCACCCCTGTATGGGTTATGCCCGCACCATGTTGTGTCATGGGAAGACGATGAACATCGCTGATCAAGGTCGAGGGTAGTAGGAATAGAGGCTGCTCAGAGGTGGACCTTAGACGAGATGACCATTCTAGAGTAGTACCTACCATTCAGGTAGGATCCGTGGCAGGTGTTTACATGAGTTTTTTTCACTTTTACTTGTACTTTCCATTTGGGCTTGTATTCTGGCCCCTTTACTTACTGTACACACTCTCTTTACTATACAGTTTACTTTGTGCTCGTATGTTGTTGTGTGCTTGGTTGTGTGAGTTTCAAGGTTATAAAGGCAATGCCTTCCCAATTTTAGGGATATGTCTTTCCAGTGCTAGTCGTCAGCCCTTGGCCTATGGAAGGGTGGGCTTGGGGTAGTCACGATAAGGGCCCCGGGGGGCGGTTTGTGACAAATTGGTATCCAAGGTGCCAGTTCTACTGGAGAACTTGGACTCTGATCTTTTGATTTGACAATAGTTTTAAATGTGATGAGTGTGGTTTTCAGTTTAGGTAATCCAGTGTTGGTGTGGCGACCAACGTATCAATACACTAGGACCCTGAATTCTGATTTCCAACTAAGTACATGAAAACACTGATTGCGTGTGTGTTTTTGAGAAGTTTTCACTGTGATCTCTTGAGTCAGCTCAGTAGGTATAACTAAATGATTGTGGTGCACCTGTTTCTTTTCAGGATGCCTCCATGCAAACAACCATCCAGGGTTCCAGGTAGAGTACATGATGACAGCCCACCGAGAAACAAGGCTTCAGTGTAGGGTGCCCTTTCAGCAGTTGTACCATCCGGTGGTGTACCACCAGCACCACTACCCATTGGGAAGCCGATGCACCCATATCTACAATAGAGGGTTCACACATCTTGATCTCGTTGCATGAGTTTCAGAAACATATTCCACTAAGGTTCCATGGTGAGACAGATCCACAGGTGGCCGAGGATTGGCTAGATGTTGTGGTTAGAGTTTTTCTACTGGTAGGGACACCAGCTGATCTCATGGTGATCCTTGTCTCTAGTCTTCTTCAGGAAGCAGCAGGCAGATGGTGGAGCTTGATGCTCAATGTTCATGGTTAGGTGACACTCATTTGGGTGGACATCAAGAGTCTTTTCAAGGCAGAGTTTTTACCAGCAACCCTACACGCAGTGTGTATACTGGAGCTTCTCCACTTGCAGCAGAGTAGCATGACTATGGATCAGTATTCAGTGAGGTTCACCGACCTCTCACGGTACTCCAATGGCATGGTGTGAGACCCTTTCTTCAGGGCCTGGACCATCGATCAGGGGATTAGACGAGATATTAGAGCTTTGTTGATTTCTCTCAATATCTCGATGCAGGCAGGGGTGTTAGAGAGAGAACTCTTAGTGGAGAGCTTCCTTGCTGAGCAGTCACCGGCAGTGAGACACACCACCGGACGCTATGTAGCAGAGATATCTGTAGCTGGCACGAGACAAATGATGCAGAGATCCAAGAGGACCAGACCTACAGGTGGACGACTGCTGGATATAGGGTTGGTGGTGCGGGGCTCTCAAGACAGATTAGGACAGGCGAGGAACATGAAGTGTTATTCTTGTGGTGGGCAGGGTCACATGGCTTGCGACTGCCTGACCCATCGTACGGATGAACAGAATATGGTCGAAGGACCGCCTTGGCAGAGTCGAAGATTCAATCGAGGAAGTCTACAGGTAGGAGGCAAACATGGCAGAGGAGCATGCCATGCAGCAATCAGTGGTCAGTGATTCGATGTTCTACCGCCGCCACCTCTAGGTGGTCCACCCCGGCCATAGGGAGCAGGTGGAAAAGGACTAGCTTAAGTCTAGGTAGCTGAGGCCTATGACCATGATGCTCCAGATATGATATGTGGTATGATCTATTTTTAATCAACCCTAGATATAGTACTTAGACACATGATCTAGTCACTCTTTTATTGACACAACCCTTTTTCGATGACCAGAGATTTCAGTTGAGCTATTGGCTTGATCCTTACGACTAGATACTCCTACGAGAGAAGATTCGATGATTACACACTGGTTCCGCCAGTGTGAGCTTACTCTAGGAGGTGAGAACTTTGGCTAGGATCTTCTAGTAGTAGTGTTGAGGCCTTACGATGTCATCTTGGGTATGGAATGGTTATCCACAATCCATACTTAGATCGACTGTATTAGGCACAAAGTGCAGTGTGTCCAAAAGGATGGGACCACGTTTTCCATCATTGGTGAGAAGGGAACCTTTGCATCACATGATGGACTTACCCGGAGGAGGGTGCAGCCGATCACACATCAGTTGGCTAGCCTTACCCTCAGAGTGGTTGATGTTGAGAGTTTGAGCTATCCTATAGTGGTGGACCAATACACTGATGTTTTCCCTGATGGGGTTTCAGGTCTACCTCCTCATAGAAAGGTGGACTTATATATAGACTTGTACCACGAGGCATCCCCATTATCAACTCCAGCATATCATATGGCTCCCGTGGAGCTTCAAGATCTGTGAGTACAGCTAGAGGACTTGCAGAGTAAGGGGTTCAATAGGCCCAATGTTTCTCCTTGGGCAGCCCCAATTTTGTTCACTAAGAAGGCGAATGGGAGTTTGAGAATCTTTCTGGACTATCGACACCTAAACCAGGTGGCCATGAAGAGCAAGTACCACTCGCAAGGATTGAAGATCTCTTTGATTAGCTAAAGGGAGCACAATGGTTTTCAAAGATAGACCCCAGATCAGGCTATCACTAGATCAGGGTATGATATGAGAATGTGCAGAAGACGAATTGCAGATGTTGTTATGGGCACTATGAGTTCTTGGTTATGCCATTTGACATGAACAATGCCCCAACAGTGTTCATGGGACTCATGAACAGGATCTTCCAGCCAAACCTCGATCGCTTTTTGGTAGTCTTTATCGACAAAATCCCGATATACTCATCTACAGAGGAGGAGCATGCCTATCATATGCAGATAGTTCTGGACACACTCCGAGAGCACCAGATTTATGGTAATATCTTGAAGTTTCAGTTCTGGATATGAGAGGTCCACTTTCTAGGTCACGTTATCTTAGAGGATGGAGTTTCAGTGGATCCAGCAAAGATTGAGCTTGTGCTTTCTTGGGGACGGAGGTGCAAAGTTTCCTGGGTTTGTCCAGTTACCACCGGAGGTTTGTGCCTGACTTTTCCTGAGTTGTGGCACCCTTATCCGCATTGAAAAAAAGGGGAAACCCTTCATGTGGTCAGAGAGATGGCATCGGAGTTTCTAGGAGCTGAGGTAGAGACTGATGAGTACCCCCATCTTGAGGTCACCATAGGAGGGGGTTGGGAATGTAATCTACTGTGACACATCAGGGACCAGGCTTGGATGTGTCCTGATGTAGGAGAAAGCAGTGACCATGTATGGTTATCGATAGCTGAGACAACATGAGCAGAACTATGCTACCCATGACCTGAAGTTAGTAGCACAGGTCTTTACCTTGAAGATGTGGCGACATTACTTTATGGGAGAACATTTTACAGTCTAATATGATAACAAGAGTCTCAGGTATATCTTCTCTCATAAGGACTTGAACTTGAGATATCATCATTGGCTTGAGTTCCTCCTAGACTATGACTTCGAGATAGTATATACTCATGGTAAGGGGAACGTAGTAGCAGATGCACTCAACAGAAAAGTTGGTATATAGTTGCTGAGTGAGGCAATGAAGTAGCTAACCGCTTTGTGGATATCCAATGTGGATCGAAATGGATCAGATTATATTCAGTCTCTGACAGTCACTCCCCCACTCCTTCATCAAGTCAGGGAGGCACAACTTGGGGACACTAATTGCAAGTCTCGACATGCTTAGATATCCATAGGATAAGCACATGATGGATTTTCTGAAGGTGGGGAGCACGTCATCCTCTTCAGAGGACGTACTATGGTACCGGTGGAACTTATGGAGGAAGTGTTGAGGGAGTTATATACATCCCCTCTAGCGGTACATCCAAAAGTGGCGAAAATGTAATACGACCTCCGGTGTTAGCACTAGTGGCCAGGAATAAAGAAATCTATAGCAGAGTTTGTCTCTCGGTGCCTCACTTGTCAGCAAGTTAAGGCAGAGAATCAGGTTCCAACATGCTTAGTTTAGCTACTAGAGGTGTATAGTGGAAGTGAGATGGAATTTCCATGGAATTTGTGACAGGACATCCACGCAGGTCCAGGGGTCATGATTCTATCTGGGTGATCATTGACCGACTCCCCAAGTCGGCCAACAAACTACCTATCTGATAATAGAGATCAGTAGAGGGATTGGGATGCCTCTACATGCAGGAGATTGTATGGCTTCATGGGGTGCTATCTACTATTGTCTTCGACCGAGATGCATGTTTTACTTCCCAGCTATGGAAGGGTTTGTAGGAGGCATTTGGGATGCAGCTTCGGTTGAGCACCGCCTTCCATCCTCAAATGGATGGTCAGACAGAGTGGACAATTTAGACCCTTGAGGACATGTTGTGTGCTTGCGACCTTGATTTTGGCTGCAGCTGGGAGGATTACTTTCCCTTGGTATAGTTCACGTACAACAATAGCTACAACTCCACCATTGGTATTACACCATTTGAGGTGTTGTCCAGTCGATCTTGTAGATCACCTCTATACTGGACTGACCCAGGGGAGTCAACACTCATGGAACTAGAGATAGTGTGAGTTACCACGGAGAAGGTGCAGATTATCTAGGAGCAGATTATGACTGCACAGAGTAGGCAGAAGTCCTATGCTGATAGGAGATGAATACCTCTTGAGTTCGAGGATGGTGACCATGTCTTTCATTGGGTCTCACCACGATGAGGTTTGCGGAGATTTGGACAGGGAGACAAGTTATCTCTGAGGTTTATTGGACCCTTTCAGGTCCTCAGCAGAGTTGGTGAGGTGGCATACCGCCTAGCTCTTCCCCCTCAGTTGCATCAGGTGCATGACATTTTCCACGTATCCTAGCTGTGGAGATACATACACGACCCATCTCACATCATCGACCATAGCGAGCTGGACTTAGACGATGGGGTGACATTTTCAGAGGTTCTATTAGAGATTGAGTATTGACAAGCGAGAGTCCTACATGGGAGATCGATACCTATGGTGTGCATTTTTTGGCAGCACGAGAACCTATAGGAGAGCACATGGGAGCAGGAGGCTTAGATTCATGCTCAGTACCCAGACTTGTTTCCCTAGTTTGTGTTGAGGCTTTTGGGGACGGAAAGCCCTGAGGTGGGGAGAATGTAGAGACCCGGAATTTTCCATGTAATTTTTTTAATTATATGGGAATATTATCAGTCTCGAAAATAGACAATGTGTGATTTCAAGGCCGAGTGTGCCTGGAATGAATTTATAAAAAAATTTAGGTATGTTCAGTAAATGCATGAGTGGAATTTTGTAAATTTTATACCAGTGCTCAGAATTAAAATCCGAGGACACTGTTGTAGTCGCATCACCTATATTCCCTTAAGGATACCTTCACCTCGACCGTAGTAGGTCTAGGGTAGAAGTTAGTTTTTCAGTTTTTCGTGGGAGAAGAAAAAAAATTTTATTTTTCTTTTTGAAACCTAATTTTTGAATTCTAGAGGTGGGGACCACATGAGGGTGGTCAGGCATTTAAGGCTGGGCATTTAATGCCCAATTACACAGATTATGTAACCATAACTCTCTTTAATTAATAGGGTTAATTAAATCTAAATTAATGAAACAACTTGTTAATGAAGAGTTATTTTATTAACTATTATTGAGGGAATTGAGGGTATTTTTTTTCCATTGGAGAAAGGGGGAGGATGCCTTTTCTAGAAAATCCTCAAACAAATAATGCCTCCAACATAGAACTTTACCTAGATAAAAAATGAGGATGAAGCCTGAGCCCGGATCGAAAACGTGTTGCGGGAGCGACGAGCGTCGATGTCCCATTCATCAACTTCATCCCCTTCCTCACGGAACCTATAATAAGAAAAAAAGGGAGGGATGTGTTTATATTTGTTCTTAATGGTTTTATGTTTAATATTTCTCCTCAGGCCATGTGCTACCAGTCTAACACAGAGGGTACAGGCCAAACAAACACAACCCGATCCCTCTGCATCTTCATTGTTGACACATTCTTCGTGGAGGAGGATGATGACTGACACCGGCAGGGCACAAGGTGGTGATTGACACTCCAGCTATCCATGATAGTGGTGGTAGTGCAACTACACCACCAAAAGAGGCCGCAGATCGTTGGCTGTGGCAGAGGAGAATGGCGGCCGGCGGGCTGGCCGACCGTGTGGAGGTAGGGCGGCGTGCGTCCGTGCCGCCGGTTGAGTAGGAGGTCGCGGCTTGTCAACCGCAGTGGAGCGGGGTGGTGGTCGACATGCCGAATGATCGCATGGAGAAGTGGAGGTGTGCATATTCACCACTGATGCTCAAGACCACGACCGCTTGGTCGCGGCGGAGGACGGAGGGCAGCCGACACCTGGCCGCCTGCAGGTGGACAGTGGTGCCGTCACGCCGTTGGAAGAAGGACCGGTAGGGAATCCTGCCGTCCATGACGCACCAAGTTGGTGGAATGGTCTGATGGAACATTCGGTAATCTGGGGGGGTGCCTCCCCCGGTTCGGCTAGGGCGGCCCCTTCCACAGTGGGCCACACCAGCCGAGCGGGTCATGCCCCTTGGGTCGTGCCCAGCGGGCCGGGCGACCCCCTTCGCGGGCCAGGTCGGACCGTGGCCCAGCGGGCTAGGCCTACCACGGCCTAGACCAACCAAGCCAGACCTAGACTAGGTGGGTTGACCTGAACCGGGTCGGGTTGGCCCAGGCTGGGTCAGGCTAGGTTGGTCCGACCAGGTCGGACTGGACCCGGGCCCATCTGGACCCAGATATGCCTTTGTGGCGATATCTTGAGAACCGAGCATCCGTTTGACGAACCGTCTATAGAAGCATAATCCTTGGATCGAGATAGACCTTTTGGTATAATCCCCATGAGTTTTTTTATTAAGTTGGAGTATGTCTGGGTTGGATCAAACCCGAATCTAACCGGACCCTCCCAATGAAAACACTAATAACTTACGGGCCGAGCGTCTGATTGATGTGCCATCTGTCGCGTTGGGTACCTTTTTATGTGGCAGTCCTTTGGGATACTTCTTCATGGGACTTAGTGGCGTTTGAAGTATTGAAAAATGGATTTAGGAGAAGATCCTCCCGGAATAAATCATGATTTGGTCAAGAACCATGCGACTAGATGTACCGAAAGAATCATTAGATCCTATGTGGTTCATCTTTTGATCCTGTGTGGGTCATCTTATGATCTTGTGTGGGTCATCTTCAGATCCTATGTGGGTCATCTTCAGATCATGTGTGGGTCATCTTCAAATCTTGTGTGGGTCATCTTTAGATCCTATGTGGGGCAACGCTCAATGATCCTGTATGGGCCAGTACATACCGATCCTATGTGGGTCAGCGCTCACCGATCCTATGTGGGTCAGTGCATACCGATCCTATGTGGGTCATCTCCATATCCTGTGTGGGTCATCTTCAGATCCTGTGTGGGTCATCTTTGATCTTGTGTGGGTCAACAGAAGAGCTTCTTGATGAAGTAAGATGATCTAGCAATACAACTAATCATCTATACTTCCATACTTAAGTTATACTTGGTGTGAGATGAGTCTTTGCCTTAATGGTAATATTCTCTGTGGAGTATCTTTTTGGAACTTACCTTCATGGTGATACCTTTGTGGTACTATTCTGTGTGGCGTACCTTTTTGGTAATTACCTTCATGGTGATACCTTTTTGGTATTCTTCTGTGTGGCGTACCTATGTGGTACTTACCTTCATGGTGATATCTTAGCGGTAATCTTCTGTGTGGTGTACCATTGTGGTACATACCTTCGTGGTGATATCTTTGTGGTATTCTTTCCTTCATGGAACAATTGGGATTTTGGTTAAAGTGTTGGGCCTTGTGTTTCCTCTTGAATGAGATAGGAATATTTGATAACTTAGGTATATGTATGGGCATAAACCTAAGTAGGGTTGACTGTTGTTTTTGTGCTTTGTGGTTTATCCTTCATGGATTTTGAGAGACCTTAGGGGGTCTCAGGGTCCCTACTGAGTATCTTTATACTCACCCCTGCACGGGCTATGCCCGCACCTTGTTGTGACATGTGCAGATGACAGACAACGCTGATCGAAGTCGAGGGTACCAGGACTAATGGTTGCTCAGAGGTGGACCTTAGAAGAGGCATACCACAAAGATGACCGTTCGAGAGCTATCCCTGCCCTATAGGTAGGATCCTTGGTGGGTGTTCACATGAGCTGTTTTCAGTTTTACTTGTACTTTCCAATTGGGCTTGTATTCTGGCCTCTTTACTTACTGTACACACTCTTTTTACTATACAGTTTAGATTGTGCTCATATCTTTCTATGGTCTTGGTTGTGTGAGTTTATAGGTTATAAAGGAAATTCCTTCCAAGTTTTAGGGATATGCCTTTCTGGTGCTAGTCGCCAGCCCCAAGCCTATGAAAGGTGGGTTTGGGGTAGTCACAGCACGGGCCCCAGGGGACGGGTCATGACATTAATAATGATATTAAAAATAATATATATTCATTATAAATATATTTAGAACCTTTCATATGCAGTAGATATAGAAAAATGTATTACACCATTAATGGGGATGACAGTCTATATCTATGCATGAACAATGTTTCGATTTTCTAACAAAAACAATGAAATAAAGATAAATAATATTATAATATTATATAATCATAATAATATAATAAATATTATATAAATTCATTAAATCCATCATTATATCCTTCTTTGAGAGATGGTGATGAAAAATAAATCATATCTTTTTGTTGATACCGTAATCCATATGCACAGAGGAGCAAAAATTTCAATTCACATAATGAAAAATGGTAGCACTACTGGAATGGGAGGTTTTCCCCACACTTCATTACCAATGGTTTTCTGAAACCGTTGGTAAAGAAGGGCCAGGACACCCTTTACCAACGGTTCACTAGAACCGTTGGTAAAGGGTCGGTTGGACACCCCTTTACCAACAGTTTCTAAAAACTATTGGTAAAGTTTTACCCCAAATACACTCGGTTGCTCCTCTCCCCCATTCGTGAGACAGAACACTAAATCTGCAGTGCTCCTCACTCGACTTCCCCCATCCGAACCGCTGAAACTCAATCCCATTCATCTCAAATCAGGTATTTTCTTCTTTATACACATAAAATATTTAAGTGCTACATTGTTTTTATTGTTATTCATCTAATATTTTAGTTTTATGTTTTGATTTTGATGGGTATATCTCTTTTTTTATTTTTTTATTTAACCTATATTTTCTCCATTCCAATCTCTTCACATAATTAAATCTTTAACCCTCCATTGAAGATGAAACATCTCAAATTCATTGCAGTTGGATTCCAGATTTTCTAAGTATGTGTTTTTATGCTTTTTCTTCATCTTGTACTTAATTGTTACTTGGAAATTTATTTATATGTGTTTATTAATTTTTAGCAAAGTTTCTATGAATGTTTTCCTTGAAATTCCTTGTAAAATATTATTTAACCCTATTCTCATTGAATTAAACAAGTCATGAATTTGATGTCTATAATTTTGACATCTTTCAAGTATTTATGAATTATTCAATTCCATGATTGTTTAGATTTATTTTCAAAGAATATTTAAAGAATGAATTGGTGAAATTGAGTCTTTGTCTCAAGTTTTTATTCAGAGAATGAAATAAATTTATTTTCATGAAATGAGTTGACCTATTTAGTGTTTTCTAAGTAGTTTCAAATGATTTAATTTGTGAATTACAATGAACCCTCTTGGAATTATTTTTTTGAAATGATATTTATTTGGAAATTTTAAATTAGATATTTATTCATGTGGAAATAGGTTGTAATACCATGTTTTGAATTAATATTGATAATTTTTAATTGTAAAACATCCTTTAATGCCTTTGGGATTTTTTGAAATAAAGGATTTTTTAAAGGCTTGTTTAGAATTACATGTTAGTTTTTGGAAGGAAGTTGGTATAGATAACCTTTATAAATATTGAATTTAACAAGGGGTTATGAATTGGGTTGAAGATTTTTTACCACTCAGTTGGAACTTTTTGAAGATCCTCATTTGTAATAATTCATTAATGTAACTTTCTCAATTCTTGTAATTACAATTGATGGATGTTGAAAATGGTATTATTCACATCGATGGAGATTGGGGTGACATTGAGATATGATTTGAGGTCTGAATAATATGATTGATATTGACAAGGATTCTCATTGTGATCCTCATAACTTTATTATCTTACTCACCTCTTTTGACTAGTCATGGTGACTTAGATAGTTAGATGGGAAAATCTAGATTTTTGATTCACTAGTGGACTCATACCTCATCTAGTGGAATCCAATTATAGAAATCTAGGTTTTCCCAATGCTCTTATACCAATGTCTCATCAAAACCTCTGGTATAGGAGGACTTTACCAATGGTTTCATAAAACCGTTGGTAAAGGAATATATAGGTGATGATTTCCCAATGGTTTTATGAAAACTATTGTGAAATAATTCCATTTATCGTTTACTTAAATATATTTTCTATTAAAGTTCAATCCTATTGAATTTTTTATAACAAAATGACTTATATAAATTATTTTTATAGAATGGACAGAAGTTGGATGTATGAAACCGATCGGATCTCAAGTGATTTTTAAAACAATTTGAAGAGCTTTATAGATTTTTCATTTCACAATGCATCAGATATACACTGCCCATGTTCCAATTGTGCTGGTAGAACATGGTTGAGACATAAAGAAGTCTAATACACATAAAAAAATATGGATTTCAAGCAAACTACTTTGTGTGGTATCACAATGGGGAGAAAATGAAATTTCAAATTGGTGATGATCGAAATGAAAGGACTGGAATGGAGAATTTGTTAGATGATCAGTTTCTGTTTATTTGTCATCATGAAAAAGAAAGGATTTCAACTGAATAAGATTTAGATATGAGGAAATATGATGCATCTAGTGAAAATGATGATATTGATAGGGTGAAAAAATTGAATGATGCTGCCATGACTCCAGTATATCGACAATGCGATAAAATGAAAAATTTGGAATTTTTAATCCAATTATTTCATGGGAGAACTATGTATGGGATTTCTAATACACCAATCGATTATATTCTTAACCTCTTTAAGGATTTACTTCCATATGATGTAGATATTCCCTCAAAACACTATATGGTTTGGAAGTTAGTTGAGGAACTTGGATTTTCAAGAAAAAAAATTCATGATTGCCCGAAAGATTGTAGTTTATTCTGAGAGGAAACCGCTAAACGAAATGATTGTATAAAATGTGGAACAACTCATTAGAAGTCAAAATCTGATGGAACACCATACCGAATTCCACAGAAAGTAATGTGGAACTTTCCATTGATCCCTAGACTCCAGAATATTTTTATGTCGGATGACATATCAATAAAAATGAGATGGAATGATACCGAGATAAAGAAGACTAATGATGAGTTGGTTCATCCTGCAGATGGATTTTCATGGAAGAGATTTGATGCTCGACATCCTAATTTTGAAGCTGAAATGTGTAATGTGAGGCTGGGTCTTTTATGTGATGGTTTTAATCCGTTTGGGCAGATTCTTACTTCGCACAGCACATGACCAGTTTTTATACACATTTATAATCTTCCCCCATCGTTGTGTATGAAAAAACCATTCACTTTCATGAGTATACTCATATCTGGCCCTTCTGATCCTGGAATTGATATTGATGTATACATGAAACCTTTAATAAAATAGTTGAAACTTCTTTGGGATGTGGGTGTGTGCACATATGATGCTTGTTCGAAAGACATATTTCATATGCATGCTGTGCTTATGTGGATGATCAATGATTTTCTGGCTTATTCAATGATGTATGGATGAAGCACGAAGGGAAAACTGTCATGTCCAGTTTTTATGAAGAATAGACAATCCAGAAGACTAAAACATCAATTTAGTTTCAGTTTTATGGGACATCGATGATTCTTGCCAAAGGATCATCCATATAGAATGAATCGTCAAAGATTTGATAATAACATAGAGACAGATGGTCCACCTTAGTGTATATCTAGAAATAATGTGCTTAATGAATTGAAAGATTTTAGTTTTTAATTTGGGAAGGGTAAAATGAAATCTGGAAATAGAAATATTGTTTCCACTAAAACCTGTTACAATTGGAGGAAGATGAGTATCTTTTTTGATTTTCCTTATTAGTCAATATTTTAAGTGAAAATAACAACTATCATGCAGAAAACTGACCAAACGCATTTGGATTGTGTTGATACTTTAGAACAATGATACCTGGGTAATATGTGATTTATACGAGTCAACACCGCCTCAATCTGAGGCACGATGTTGCCCGTACCACTCAAATTGTCTTTTTTTTTTAAATGGACATCATTTTAAGTGAAAACCACAACTGACATACGGAAAACCGACCAAACACATTCAGAACGTGTTGATTCTTTAGGAAAACGATGCATGAGTCATATGTGATGTGTATGCGTCAACCCCATCTCAATCTAAGACATGGTGTGTCCAACACCACTCAAAGTGCCTCTCTTTAGTTTAAAATGGACTTCATATTAAGTGAAAACAACAACTGACATACGTAAAACGAACCAAATGAATTCAGATTGGGTTGAAACTTTAGGAAAACGTTCCATGAGTCATTTTGGACGTGTAAGAGTTAAACCTTTCTCAATCCAAGGCCCGGTGTGGCTGTCACCACTCAAAGTGTCTCATTTTTATTTGAAATGGACAACATTTTAAGTGAAAATAACAAATGGCATACAGAAAACTGACCAAACACATTCATATTGTGTTGATACTTTATCACAACGATCCATGGGTCATATGTGACATGTATGAGACAACCTCACCTAAATCCAAGGCACGGTGTGTCCAAAACCACTCAAAGGGTCTTTCTTTTGTTTAAAATGGACACCATTTTAAGTGAAAACAACAACTGACATACGAAAGACCAACAAAATGAATTTGGAATGTTTTGATGCTTTAGAAAAATGATTCATGAGTCATATGTGATGTGTATGATTCATCCCCTTCTCAATCCAAGACGCGGTGTGTCCGGCACCACTCAAAGTGTCTCTCTTTAGTTTAAAATGGACTTCATGTAAAGTGAAAACAACAACTGACATATGGAAAACTGACCAAAAACATTCGGATTATGTTGAAACTTTAATAAAATGATCCATGGGTCATATGTGTCATGTACAAGTCAACTGTGACTCAATACGAGTCACAGTGTGGCCGAAACCACCCAAAGTGTCTCTTATGTTTAAAGTGGACAACATTTTAAGTACATATGAAAAAACTGACCAAACAGTTTATGATTCTGTTGATACTTTAGAAAAATGATCCATGGGTTATATGTGACGTGTAAGAGTCAACCTTTCCTCAATGCGAGGTGCGGTGTGGCCGGCACCACTCAAAGTGTCTCTCTTTTGTTTAAAATGGACATAATTTTAAGTGAAAACAATAAATTACATACAGAAAACCAACCAAACGCATTAGGAACATGTTGTTTCCTTAGGAAAATGATCCATGAGTCATATGTAATGTGTAAGAGTGAACCCTACCTCAATATGAGACTCAGTGTGGCCGGCACCACTAAAAGTGTTTCTCTTTTGTTTCAAAAGGACATCATTTTAAGTGAAAATAACAACTGACATACGAAAAACTGAACAAACGCATTCGGATTCTGTTGAAACTTTAGGGAAACGATAAATGAGTCATATGTGATGTGTAAGAGTAAACCTAGCCTCAATCCAAGGTGCGGTGTGGCTAGAACCACTTGAAATGTCTCTCTATAGTTTAAAATGGACAACATTTTAAGTGAAAATAATAAATGACATACGGAAAACTGACCAAAAAAATTCAGATTCTATTGAAACTTTAGAAAAAAGTTACATGAGTCATTTTTGATGGGTAAGAGTCAACCCACTTCAATCCGAGGTTCAGTGTGGCCGGGACCACTCAAAGTGTCTCAGGTTTATTTGGAATGGACAACATTTTAAGTAAAAACAACAACTGACATACAGAAAACTGACCAAAGTCATTCTAATTCTATTCAAACGTTAGGAAAATGATCCATGGGTCATATTTGATGTGTAAATGTCAACCTAGCCTCAATCCGAGGTGCGGAGTGGCCGAAACCACTCGAAGTGTCTCTCTATAGTTTAAAATGGACTTCATTTTAAATGAAAACAACAACTGATATACTCTAAACAAACCAAATGCAATACTATTATGCTGAAACTTTAGGAAAACAATACATGGGTCATATGTGATGTGTACGAGTCAACCGTTCCTCAATCTGAGTCGCAGTGTGGCCGGGATCACTCTAAGTGTCTCTCTTTTGTTTAAAATGGACAACATTTTAAGTACATACGGAAAAGCAACCAAATGGATTCTTATTGTGTTGATACTTTAGAACAAGGATCCATGGGTCATTTATGAAGTTCATGATTAAACCTTGCCTCAATCCGAGGTGTGGTGTAACCGATACCACTCAAAGTGTCTCTCTTTTTTTTAAAATGGACAAGATTTTAAGTGAAAACAACAACTGACATACGGAAAACCGATCAAAAGAATTCGGTTTTTGTTGAAACTTTAGGACAACTATCCATCAGTCATATGTGCCATGTACGATTCAAATCCGCCTCAATACAAGGAATGGTGTGGCTAGCACCACTCAAAGTTTCTCTTTTTTGTTTCAAAAGGACATCATTTTAAGTGAAAACAACAACTGACATACGGAAAACTGACCTAACACATTTGGATTCCATTGATACATTAGGAAAATGATCCATGGGTCATATGTGATGTGTACAAGTCAACCCCGCCTCAATACGTGGTGTGGAGTGGCTGGCACCACTCGAAGTGTCTCACTTTTATTTTAAATGGATAACATTTTAAGTGAAAAGTAAAACTGACATACGGAAAACTGACCAAACGTATTTGTATTTTGTTGACAGTTTAGAACAATGATACATGGGTCATTTGTGATGTTTAAGAGTCAACCCCAGATCAATCTGAGGCCCTATGTGGCCGGAACCACTCAATGTTTCACATTTATTTGAAATGGACAACATTTTAATTAAAAACTACTGGCATATGGAAAACTGACCAAAAACATTAGGAATGTGTTGAAACTTTAGCACAATGATGAATGCATCATATGTGACGTGTAAGGGTCAAACCTGCCTTAATCTGAGTAATGGTGTCATCAAAACCACTCAACGTGTCTCATTTTTTTTTTGAAATGAACAACATTTTAGGTGACAATAAATGACATATGGAGAACCGACCAAATGATTTCAGAATATGTCGATACTTTAGGACAAAGATCCATGGGTCATTTGTGACATGTACGAGTCAACCTTACCTCAATCTGAGGCATGGTGTGGCCAGTATCACTCCGCGTGTATGTATTATGTTTAAAATGGACATCATTTCTTGAAAAAACACATTTAAATGAGTATGTTTAAATGAATAATGTATGTTCTTAATTAAGTTATGAATTCTGATTTAATTATGGATGTGTATAGTTCCAGATGAATTATATGTTAAATGTGTATGAATTTTTTCTGTATATGTATTTGTTAGTTGGTTATTGCAGGTACATTAATCGGAGAGGAGATTGGAGAATTACTTGAATAGATGGGTGAATGGATGGACACCCTGCCAGTGCTATGAAAATTGCTGGCTGTTGTGCAATTTGCACAGCATAGCTTATGCCAACAGTTTCAAACCATTGGCATAGGGTTCATTGAATGTTTTTACCAATGGTTCAAAGGGAACTATTGGTAAAATTACATTCCCAATGGTTTTAGAAACCGTTGGGAACCATGGAAAAATATTGGTTTTCCCAACGGTTTAGGGGAAACCGTTGGGAAAAACATTTCCCAATGGTTCCCAAAACTGTTGGAATAGGCTAATTTTTCTAACCTATCCCAACAGTTCTTTGTAAAACGTTGGGAAAAGCTATCCTAATGGCCTACTTACCAACGGTTCATAGAACTATTGGTATAAGGTATACCAATGGTTCTTTGGCCTTTCCCAACGGTTCAGAACCATTGGTAAATCCTCCTTTTCCAGTAGTGTAGAAATTGGTTTTACCCTAATAATAATATCATCTAAATATATTGATTACACCAGAGTACTTATTTTAGTATAGATACATGAAATTTGGAGATTATAGAAAAAGAAATAATCCTGGAAATAGCCGGGCAAGAAGATTATCTCTTCTTCGAGAGACATCCATTGGATTACACAATAAACCTTCTCAGGGTGATATTAGGGTAAAAACAAAAGATCATGAATGAAGGTAAGAAATATATGATGGTTTTTGTGTATGGAATTGATGATATTTAGGCCTAATGTTTGTTAATAATGCAGGATAATAGGTTTACTTTTATATGTTATAGGATATACAAACATGAAATTATTTAAAAGATTTAAAAAATATAGTAAATTCATTGTGAAAGTTGAATAAAATTGTATAACATTAAAAAGAATGATACGATATTTTATAAATATCTTCAACCAATAATTTTTAGACAATTTTATGTGGTATTTTTACACTTATCACTTAGTATAACCCCTTCGTTAACCAGTTGTAACCCTAATCATGGTAACAAATTTTAACTATTTTTACTTTTCATTATGAAAAAAATAAAAGTGAAATCATTATAAATTATGGAAATTCTACCAAAAATCAAATAAATTTTATCATTTTTTTCTAAAGTAGATGAAATAAGCATTAGAATAAGTGTGAAAATAATAATAAAAACCGTTTTTAGAAAAACAAAATAGAATTAAATTGGATATACATTCATTCCACAAATTCTAAAATACCTAAATATTAAAATATTTTATTTAATTTATAATATAAATATTTCATTAACATCATTAATCAACATTTATTTATTTATTTTATTTATTTAAGAAGACATTGCATATATAAATATAGTTTTTCTCAAAATTACACAATTTACCGTCAAATGATATTATTTTAATTCCAAACCATTAAATAATTAATATACGAATGATTAATTATAAAATCCCAATAAATTTGATAAAAATAAAATTTTAATATTTATCAATATATTTTTTAATAGAAAAATTCATAACACCTCAAAAAGTACATTTCATTATAAAAATAGGTCTTTTAATCATGAAATTATTTTTAAAAAATTTAATGAATATTTTATAGGCATTAATAAATAAATATGAATTAAATAAAAATTGAAATATGAAAATTATAATATTTCTAAAACTATTAACAACTTCTAATAAAATGGCTAGGTTTTAAATTATATTATATATTCTGGTTCTTTTAGACATGGGGTTGCAGGTAAAAAAGCTACAAAATTCTTGAAATTAAATTCAAAAAATACATATAAAATACTAGGGTATTACACAACCACTTCCTATCCCTTTTCAACCCCCAATGTTAGGGACCATTCTTGATAGAATTTTAGGATGATTCCATGTACCTATTTTCCTCTGTTGTATTCCATATTGGGTACCATTTTCTATAAATGATTTAAGATATTCTAGTTAGGGTTTTATTTTTGATACCGTCATAGCATAGTTGAATCCAGAGATAATTATGGATATATCATGTGTGGCGGAGAATAAAAATCCCAAATGGCTGAACATAAATTTTTGGGATTGGTTTCAGTGAAATGGTGATAGTCGATGATATTTTAGGTGATATTCCACTTCAGTTTAAATAAATAAATTAATTATTTATGTCATTTGGATTGATATACGAGATTAGATGGTGTTATGAGCTTTCAAAATGCATGTATAGTGATAAATATAATATATTATATACTTACATATAGATTTAAATTATTTAATCCTAAACAATATTTCATTTCGAGTTAAATTATATAATTGTTGGAATTTTGATGAATTTTGGTCTAAATTGTGAAAACTGCTTAATTATAGAATATTAATAATATTTTATCATGTTTAAAAAATTTTCATAACATTTAAAAAATTGATATAAAGTGTTAATTTTTTATTTTTAGGATCCTTTTATGTGTGGGCTTCATTTCATCCAATTGAGCTAAGTGCTAAATGAATCTTTATGAGGCCCAAATTAATTACTCATGTTGGAAAATATTTTGGGTGATAGAATTAACATATGTTCAATAAGTGAAGCATAAATTATTTTATGAACCTAAAAAATAGTTTATTATACATGTAGAGTAAATAGGACTCATGGTTGTATCTTTTTAATAAACATCATGTTCAAATTCTCTAATTTATATGGGTTATGGGTGTGTGAAAAAGGAGGACACCAAATAGTATTTTTAGGAAGAGATTCTAAATTTAGAAAATTTGGTATAATATTTTTAAAAAAATTCCAATATATAAAATTTTACGGTTAAGATTTATGAAATATTAGAACAACATTCTGGAATATACTATTACAATATTCTTCCTCCCAATATGCTAAAAGTGAGTCAACCTTTGATAAAAAGATCCTAAAGGAATATCTACCGCAAAAATTCCTATAAATTTAATTCTCCACATTTATTTTAAAGTACTTATTGGGTGGATATTGAATTTAAGTAGAGGATATGCTGGACTATACGATTTATAATGGAGATAATCAAGTTATGTTGGGCTAAACTCAAATTGGTGGTGGGCAGTGAAGTTATAAGGAATCCTCTCTTCTATGTTTGTTCTCTTCATTGTAAAATTTTATTGTATTTTTGGAAATTATTTTCCAGGATAAAGAAGTTATTTTAATTAATTTATTTTAATTTATTATAACTAATTTATATTTTTTAAAACTTGTTAATTTAAGTTAACTGTTATTTTTGTTTAAAAATATTTGGGAGCAGACTCCCAATTGACTATAATAAGTTCATTTATTTTCAGTTGTTCAGAGACCTTTGAGAAATAATATAAAATTAATAAGTGGATAAAAACCAATATTTAAGGTCTCAATATAGTGTCTAAGAATATTATGTGTTCACATTGTGGTCTTGAAGTTATAATTGAGAAATATAACTAGTTTATTCCTTTTTAGGGAATGAAAAAAGGAGTGCATGAGGATCAAATATTGTCCATTACCAATATTTTTAGTATTCCATTTTCTATTATTTATACTTCTATTATCTAATATCTAATTTTCATTTATAATAAAAACAAATTTTATTTTATTTTATATTCATCTATATTATTTTCTAAAAATACCCACTTTTAACTCTAAAATTTAGAATGAACAAATTTAAAAGTGACAATTATTTAGATAGAATACAACCTCCTCAAGAGAGAACCTTTGTGGTGACCACTATGCTAAATTTAATAGAAGAAATTATTTATTTAGGTTTTCAGGAAAAATCCCTAACTTTAATTAGATCCATTTCCAGGTATTTCTCCAAATATATTTAATTTTTTTTTTATTTCTATGATTTTAACCACTAATTTATAATCTTTAATAAATGGATTTTTACAAAGAATACTCCTATGCTTAGACCAATTATGAATAATTTTAGGATTATAGTAGAGAAGAATGTCTGAAATAAAAATTCCAAATAACTGATTTCACTATCCAAAAAACAATTTATTTCTTTTAAAAAAAATACATTTATGGTTCAATAATTAAGTAATAAAATAGTAATTATCACCACTATCTTCAATTAATTAAAATAATTTCCCACTAAAAATGGGGGCCACCAAAAGGATAAAATTTTCCACCAAGTTTTTATATTGAAGAACCATGAATGGATGGGTTGATAGATGAATTGTAACATTCTATTAAAATTTTAGATTCAATGGTGTATTCTAAAATTTACTTGAATATTGATTTGAATGTTGTAAATCAAAAAGATTTTGAAAATTACTGTGATGAATTTTTTGAAAGATAAATGACTTATGGAAAAAATTATTTTAAAATTAAAAAATCAAAAACATTGTTCTAAACATTGGTTAAAAAGGAATATTGAGATTATCCATTCAACATTGAAGAACATTTAGAGGAACTCAAATGGCTTCCAATATTCAATTACACATCCTTACACTCCAAAATAAAGCTACAAACCATGAAAAAACTAGATGAAGTCTCAAATTTTGATCCATTTTTATCATATTTTTTTCAAATAAATTTTGAACTACTTCCAAATCCTTTGATTTAATTCTAGTTATTATTGACTGGACGAAATTTTTAGAAGAATAGGATGTAAAAGGTGATATTGGGGAAAAATTTCCTGCCAAGTTGAGGATTATACAAAATTACATGAGGATAGTGTTACCAAGATAATTTGGAAAGAATATGTAATTTTGGAATCTATAATCAAATATGAATGACATCTTGTAATTTAATTTTAGAAACCATTGGATAAATATTATGATGATAAAGTGTTGTGGTGGTGCCCTTATATTTTGTTCCATATTTAACTACTTCATTGGAATTATAAATCCATTTATGGGAACCCAAATAAAACAATTCAAGGGGATTATATACTAGTTTTTTCAACTATATAATATTATAGAAATATTATTTTTGTTGTTCCTTATAAATATACCACACCATCCTTAACATTGGGTTTAACATTTTAGAAATTCCTCAGTAGGGGTAGTGAAATCCTATCATCCACTTGATAGTTCAAACCAAGAATCTATCCCCATTATTTCTTTATCTAAATTTTATTTCCTTAACATAAAGAAAATTTTCACATTACATTATCATTTTAATGATGGGATGGAGGTCACACAACCATTTGGAACCTCAAATAATCCTCACTACCTTCAACACAATACTATACATTATTTGAAATATGAATAAATAATTCAATCTTGTTGATGGTTTTTGATTGGATATAACTTTTATAGTGAAATTTTGAAGGATTTGAATTTTATTGATGATATAAAGATGTATTGGAGATGATATTTTCCTTATGTGAGTTTTGCAGAGACTAAACTTGAGTAAAAACTTGATTCATACATATTCTATTCTAAAAGAACCAAAAAATCCTTATTCCTCCCCAAATTTATGAGATTTAAATCCTACCATCCCTAATACACAAAAAATATCCTAAAATTTCTTCATCATAAGAACATTTCCTTGAATCATATTGAGTTCATATTTTAAATTTATCAATCTAATTGAGACCCTTGTAATTTTTTTTGCAGAGAAATGCCATGTTGAATTTCAATAATTATGTTATGATCGAATATTCAGTTGAGGAATTTTTTTTGTGTATGGGAGAATAAATTAAGTGGGAATAAATAAAATATTCTTAATGGAATATATAAAATATTTATTTTTATGAAACAATAATATTTTTTTCCTACCCTTAATTTGGTCGACCTCATGTGTATATGATTTTAAATTTTCATGGATATGTTTTTTAATGTTTAATTTTCCAAGAGTCCAAGTGGTATGTGTGGGGGAATTTATATAGATGATATTTTCAATAATTTTTATATGTATTTTAATTATTTAAATCCCACAAAGTTTTTTTGGAGTTATATTACATCATTTTTGGAATCTTGAGGAATTTTGGGATATGTTGGTAAAATCTATTAATTATAAAAATGCAACAGATTTTATCCCCTTGATATTTTATACATAATTTTTATTAAAATTAATGAAAATGTTATTTTATTATTTTTATCATTAGATTTTTGGAATTTATTTATTCCAACTGGACTAATTGTTAAATCTATCTATATTAGACCCAAATAAATTACTCATGTTAGAATGAAGTTTGGCCAACAAAATTGATCTATCCCTAATAAATTTAGCATAACTATAGTTATAAACATATAAATGAGGTAATTAAATATGGATGATAATGATTAATCATTATATAATCTCTTAATTAAATAAAAATAAAAATTTCTTTATTACAATGGCTTATGGGCACATGAAAAGGGAGGACACCGAACAATTTTCATGCTTATAAATTGTATCTAAATTAATTATCAAATAATTTTTCAAGGAAAATTGAAAGAGAAATAAAATTTATTTGATGAATATTTAATAAAAATTTGAACAAAATTAAATAATACCCCATTTAATATTCTACCTCCAACTATTTCAACAGTTATTAAACTTTTGATGCATAGATTCTTAAGGGAAACCTGCGAAACCATTTTCATATAAATTTGTATATCTAATTCCATTTAAATAGATGGGTATAGGTAAAGTTTTTTTAAGGTGAGGAAATTATAGTTAATAATAATTTTTATTGGGATAATCAATCCATTTTAGGAAGAACTCTATGTGGTGGTGGGTGGTGAATTTCTAAGGAATCTTCTATTTTTATTTTTCCTCCTTATTTTAAACTCATTTTTTATTTTTCTAGATATTATTTTCCTAAATGGTGAAGGTATTTTTATTTCTTGATTTTAGTTTTGTAAAAATATTCTATATTATAATTCGAATTATGAATATAACTTAATTTATCCTTTTTAGACATATTTGTGCGAGGTTTCTCCATTGAACCCAATAAGTTCAATAATTTTCAATTGTTTGTATGTATTTGAAAAATTGAATAACCATTATAGGTGAATAAGTAAAAAAATCATGGTCTTGATACGACAACTATGTAGATTATTTTTTCACATTGAGGTCTTAATTTGATCATTGAGAAATGTAAATATATTATACATTTGTAGAAAATGATTAAAGGAGTGTCTGAGGATCAAATATTTTCCAATGATCATATATTTAGACTTACTTTTTCAATTCGTTCTAGTTATAATATCAAATATCTATCCTTAATTTATAATATTAATCAAATTTTATTTAATTTATCTTCATTTAACTAATTTTACAACAACCCCAACGTTTTCTTCTAACATTTAGGAAGAAAAAATTAGCAAAGTGACATTTATTAACATATTTTGTAACATTATCATAATATAACATCATGGTCACCATTTTTCTATATTTTAAAAAGTAAATTAATGATTGGGTTTTTTAAAAAAACCTAGTGTTTTATTGTCTTGGAATAGGCAATGTGAAGTTGTGCTTGGGGGTAAATCCCTCATAGAGTTATTTTTTCCATTTTGGACCAGGGAACACTCCTATTTAAACATGATTGAATGAAACAATGCATGTTTCATTAGATTGGGTAGAATTTAAGGCCTACGAGAAAATAAATTCCTCTAAGGCCTATGGTACATATAATACTTACGCCTACGGGCCTTGTAAGGGTTCCACCTCACCCCTTGAAAGGTTGATTATCAAAATCAATAAAAAAAAATGAAGGCCATCGGGCCATTGGATGGATGGGTAGAATGTAAAGGGACCTAAAGTTCATGAATGGTAGATATAGGAGGGACATAATAAATATTAAATTATAGCAGGATCTTGGAAGCACCATGGATAGGTTGGGGTCACACATCCACTATGTCTCTATGGGGGAGAGATTGTGGGTTGAGTTAGTGAAAAGACTTGGGTAGGTATCCAAGGTATAAGATATAGAATGAGTAGATTTTTCTAGGGTCCTTAGAGTTTTTCAGGAAGTTAAAAAGGGTTTAATCCTAGTAGGATGGGTGAGATGACCAGGAATATCATTGTACATGAGGAGTACACTCCGAATGATGGATTAATACATAGTGAGAATGGTTAGTCAGATGATTCCTTTAGGATGAGTGAAGGTCTGAAAGAGAGGCTTTCCTTCAAGTAGAAAGTGAGTATATATTGTGAGATTAGTTTGAGATATAAATCAAGGGTGGATATTTTGAGTTTTTCAAGACTCAACAGTAGAATTCTAGGGGTTTTAGAGAGGGAAAACTAAAGTCAGTCCTTGAGTAGTGGGAGTACTTGATGAGGTTGGATCAGGACATGAGTTCTTCTTCGAAGGAGATTTAAAGAAATGTTTTCACCAATGGGTGATCATACTGATATAATATTGTTGAGAATAGACCACAACAGGTCTGTAAGACCTAGTTTACTCTCTAATAAGAAATATGAGAATTGAGTCAAGATGAAGGTATAGGTATCAAGTGACTAACACCCTGTGATCAGCTGGGGAGCTATATGATATGCTATATTCCCTATTTAATATTATTTATGTGCATCTGTTATGGGTGATATACCTAGAGAATGAGAGGATCAATAATCCTAACCCCACCATGAGTGTGAGGGTGTTGGTTGGAATTCCATGGGTGAGATAGAGTCCATGTGTGCATGATGTATAGACATTTACCTATGTGAGAAGGCTTATGTCAGATACATTTCCTTAAGTAGGATTGGGTTGTGACAATTGAACTCCATGAGTTAGAGTGATTGGTCTTGATGTGGCATAAGATATGGATGACATACCCTACTTGACTGATGAGGTCATGGTTCTTGATTTGGATGCATGACCGTACCCTATTAATTTGTGTAGGGAATCAATGAATTGGATGATGAAATACCATAAGTATTTGGATTTGACATGGGTAATGGTATATGTTTGAAAACATGTGATGATAACATGATTCTTGAATAAAAACAATTATGACCAAACATTATGGTTGTAATAGTTTGTGCCTCTATGGTACGTCACATTTCTAGTTTTGGTGGTTGGAGGTGTTTGGAGAAGGTTTTGGTATTTTTCATCATGGATGGAACTATAGAAGAGTTGTTTCAAGAAATACAGGCCATGTAAATTTATTACATGTTGTGTAATAGTGGTTCACAACTTGTGTATCTGGGTGGTTCACAAATTTAAAGTGGCTAAGTGGTTTCCAATAAAAATATTACACATTGTGTATGTGGGATTAACGATTTGTAAGAAATTCAAGTTACAAATCCTTTGAGGTAATGCATTTTTCAGAAAAATATAAAGCTTCACATTTACAAGATTTTTAGTAATTATAAGACATCTAAATAACATGTGCAACATATCTTTAAATACTGCAACAATCGAGTTTATTTCTCAAACCCTAGGACCAATGATTCATCTATCATTCAAGGAGACCATTGGCTCTATCCCATGAAATTATTGAGATTTATTTTAATGCGGATTGGTTCCAGGATTATCATATTAATTTTTTGTAGAGTTATCCTCTCATTCACATCCATTTCCTTTCGTTATTCTTTAGAGTTTCACTATAGTGGTGCAGTTTGGGTTGGGTTGTGTGTTTGAGATTTGTTTTTATGGATATTTGGTTCAGTTTAGGTTGATCCATGATCCCATATTGTGATTTTTGGTTTTGGGCCTTTCTTCTATTTCCTACATTGCACAATGAGTCAACAAATCTTATTTGAGGTAGGGAATACCTTATTTCTCTTTATTATTTATCATGTATTAGGGGTTTAATTTTTCTTATATATGAGTTATGGTTGTACTAGCTTAGTAAATGATAAAGAATTATGTAACTATACTTTAAAGGGGTAATGGAATTTTTTATATGGTTTTATGGGTTTGATATGATTTTGAAATTTTGATTGTATGTGATTGATGCCCTGTTGGAAATTGTGGCCATTATGTGATTTTTTTGTGTTTGATGATATGTACTTTGACTATTGCGTGTATTGTGAATGCTGTGTCATCACCCTAAAATGGAAATTTATTGAACACATAAATTTGGGTAATGAAATGGTTTCTATGAGTCTATTTCTTATATTAAAATCCTCCTGAAATAAAGTATAATGTGTTAAAATCCCCTTTTTAAATATGTAATTTTTTATGATGTGTTGTGATTTAGGGTTGTGCTTGTGGGGTGGCGGCCCAGGTGTTTTCGGGTGAGGTGTGATATGACAGTGCCTATGGGGAGGCTTTGGGTGGTGTTCATTCATGCTAGGTGGAGGGAATGAGTATTTTTTACTACATATTCATGATACCCTACAACTCTTGTCATGGTAGTGGTGGTAATGTGATGGACCAAGTGTCTATGGGTGAGATGTGATGTGACCATGCTTGTGGGGCAGTGTGGTATATGGAAGAGATAGGTGAACCATGATGCACAATGTTGCAGTGTGAGAGTGACAAAATTTTGGGAAATTAGTGTAGTGTACCCTTATCGATGTGATTATTGTTATATTATAGTACTGAACATGTGTTATTTTGTGATCCTTCATATTGAAGGTTAGGATGGATAGTTGACCTGTTTATGTGTGGTTGGTCCTTTTATTTTGGTTCATGTGCATTAGTATTCTTCTTTAAAATTTCAATGAAAGACATTGGTTTTCATAATGAGTAGACTTTTATGATCTCTCTCTATATATAAAAATATTTTCTGGTTTCTAAGAGGATTACATTAACTGTTATGAACATTACTTGCTTGAACCTTTGGAAAAATTCTATATCACTACTTTATATTTTCTTTTTGGTATTTACTTTAGAGACTTGTATCTGTATCAATTTTATTTATAAGTGCATTGTTGGATGGTTTTGGATTACATTTGTATTATTTCAGGGAGTTTATTGAGAATGAATCTTCTTATCCCCTAATCTTATTTATATTATAGAGGGTAATTCCTCCAATCTATGAGTTTTTTATTCCCTTGGTGCTATTCGCCAGGCCTACTAAAGGTGGGGCTCATGGGTCATTATCTCTCTCCCAACATTGTGGTGTCTTTAGAGGGATGGGGTCATGACAGAGTGGTATCAAAGGTGATGGTTGAGATATAGGATGGAGTTTGGAGTTAGGCATAGAGAGTATTTCATGGGTTGGTATGGAAATAGTTCCATTTGTCCTTGGTATGTTACAAAGTCTAGGGAGACCAGCTAGGACATGATATTTTAGGGATCCTATGATCCACTATATGGACTCTATGATTATTGAATGACTAAGTGTGGTGGACATGTTTGAAGGGTAGATGACTAGGAGAGGTACATTTATCATGATGACCTGTGTTATTATTTGAATTGGGTTTTTTGGGGAAGGATAAAATGAATGAAGTGAATTAAAATGAATCTTAATAAAATCCTATACTAATGATATTATGATTTTCTTGATTTATTTGTAGTAATAGCTCCTGTTTTTCATCTGTGTGTGGATAAGGAAGATGAATTTTTTCAGGTTGATCTGATTGATCCCTACATGGTTGATTCAATAGAGCAGGATGAGGCTTCACATAGGGTGTTTCAGACTCTCTAGCAAAAGGCTTTGGATAAGTACGAGGGAAGTGTTTCAGATATGGATATAGATAGCTAGCTAGACGATCTTGAGATAAAATTTAGTTTTACTGGGGACTTGGTAGGATAATGGATCCATTTGGTAGTTTTTCATATGCAAGGAGCTATGCGTTAGTGGTGTATGGTGTATCTGGGAGAGTGGAAGGAGGAAGATGCTTCATGGGTTGAATTTCTGAAAGAGTTTTGGGTAGAGTTTCTTTCATTGAACATGAAGAGAGTGAAGAGTTTGGACATTATTTCTCTTATATAGGGGAGTATGTTAGTGAGAGAATTGGGAATCAAGATCAATGGCCTTCTCTATTTTTAACCATATCTTTTCCCAGATGAGGATTCTTAAGAAATATTTCTTAAGGAGGCACTCCTTCCTTTTATCCAATATGTTGTTACTACATTTTTATTTGAAACATATATGGATGATAAAATTAAGGTAGTTCTGATTGAGTGGATTCAATCACAAGGAGGTTTACTATAAGAGGGGAACTAGTAGGGTTCTTTCAGGAGGATATTTATCAATGATAGGTCTTAGGCACCAAGACCATTGACATTTCTACCAGTGAGAATTTCACCTTAGCACCTTACTTTCCCAACTTTTGGGGCCATTGGTTTCCATGATTTTTGGAAGATTTATTCAATTGTTTTTTAGTTTTTGGGATTGTGAACATCAACTAAACTAGTACCATATTGTTCCCCGTTCCTATTTTTTTGGAGGTGTACATGTTCAACACCAGCGGTAGCAGCAGTTTCTAGTGAGACTGTTTTAGCAGAAGGGGTAGTAGGATTATTCAATACTGATGGGAGATGGGGTAAGTGGGCCCTGACCTTAGGATGATCCTTATATTCTAGGGCCCCAAAACAAATGTGTTTATGTAAGTGGTAATCAAGAGGTATATAGAGGAGTTGGGCATAGTCATTCTCATACATTGGAGGTGGCAGTGCTAGGGGGCATAGATTGTCAGAGGTATGATTGGTTTTTCTAGTACCATTTTTTGTGACTTGTTTTATTTGAGAGATCCAAAATCCCTTTTTTCAGTCTCTCTATATAACTCTTTTGGACAAAAAGAAAATAGGCTTTTCGTGCCCTTGGTGTTGACTATTCCAGTCATAGTCTAGACCAGCTTGTTTGTTGTGTGCCAGAGGTGCATACAGATGATGGGGCCACATTAGTACTATGGGATCATTTATTTCTATAGATTAATCCATATGTTGTTATTCACATCATAAAATAGTTGTATTCAATGCATCATTTTATTGACTACTTCTAAAGAAGATTCATGTTCTCATATGTGTATGTCTAGTGTGTGGGATTCAATGGTGAGAAGGGTTTTCAGGTGGGAAGATGGCATGAGGAGCCCCTTATTTCTTTTATGGATGAGTTCTATGTGAAGTCTGTAGTGTCTAGGATAGTAGAGGTTCCCAGGTTTTTTAGAGAGTTTCTAAATTTTTTCCCAGAGGAGTTTGCGATGCTATGACCTCAATGGGGTGTTGAGTTAGGGATATAATTTTAAACTAATTCTTCTACCATTTGGATAGATAATTATTAGATGGAACCTTATGAGTTTTGGGAGTTGAGGAATTGGATATATGATATTATGTATAAGGCTTTTATCCTACCGTATGTGTCACCATGGGGTGCTCCAGTCTTGTTTTCCAAGAAGGTGGATGATATTCTGAGGTTGTTCATATACTACAAAAGTCTGAATTAGGTTACAAACAAGAACCATTACCTACTTCCAAGGATAGATGATATTTTAAAATAACTGAGAGGGATGAGTGGGTTTTCTAAGATCTATCAGTGGTTTGGATATCACCATTTGTGGGTGAATGTGAGTGGTATCCCAGAGACTACCTACCAATAAAGGTATGAGTAATTTTATGTTGTCTTCATGCCATTAAATTTTATAAATGAAATATTTGTGTTCTAGGGGATTATGAACTACATTTTCCATGAGTTTATGGAATAGTTTCTTATTGTATTCATCGATGAAATCTTAATCTACTCAATTTTAGAGGAATAACTTACTGAGCATCTTAGATCTGTTTTGTAGGTCCTTAGACAATAGATTCACTATGGAAAGTTTTCTAAGTGTATGTTTTGGACACGAGAGGTGCATTTCCATGGGCATGTGGTTTCTCAGTAGGGTGTGGTAGTGGACCCATCAAAGGGAACAATAGTTGTTTCTTTTTAAGAACCCAAGAGTGTTGAATAAGTTCATAGTATTAATGGTATCTTAGGTTATTATCAGAGTTTTGTGCTTGATTTATCTTGAGATTCGTCCCCATTGAATGCGTTGACCCAGAACGACCAAGATTTTGAGTGGATCGATCAGTGCTAGGAAGCATTTAATTATATGAAGGGGAAGTTGTTTAGTGTTCCAGTGCTTCATTTTCTTGAAGAGGGGGTGATGATTGAGTTGTTTTATGATGCTTCCCTTATATTATTTGTATGTGTGATGATGTAGTAGGGAGTAGTGATATATTAAGGGTATATATAAATGCATACACATGGGTGTTATACCACACATGATTAGTAGTTGGAATCCTTTCACTTAGATGCAAGGGTGGATGATGGTAGAGGATTCCTCTTTTATATTATGGTGAAATTTATCTGTTATGGTAGGTGGAGGAGTCTCAGTGGGGAGACATACATGAAGATGTAATGTGTAATTATGTAGGATATAGTGATGATCCAGAGGATGGAAAAAGGATGGTTGTAACTAGATATTGTTTCAGGGGAGGTTTTTTTGTTCTAGTGGTGATGTGTGAGGGATCCATTTGTGAGTTTCATATTTGAGAGTTGGAAATACACCTAGGATTATCCAAGATGTACCATGGATTTAGGATGTAGTTTTGGTGACTAGGATGAAAGGGGTAGTGAAAGAGTTTGTAGATAAGTGATTGGTTTTCAAGTAGGTAAAGGCCAAATATCATGTTCCTTGTGGTTTTTTGAATCCTTTTGATGTTCCTGAGTTAAAATGGAATGCCATATCAATGGTTGTTGTTACAGGGTTACCCCGATCAAAGAGAGGTTGTGATGATGTCTTGGTGATCATGGATCAGTTGATGAAATAAACCAAATTAATAGTGGTTAAGGAGTTGGGTGTAGTGGACAATTTGGAAAAGAGTTATGTGGATGAGGTGGTGCAGTTTCATGGAGTTATAGGGTCCATTATATTGGATAAATATGCATGTTTTAACTCATGGGACTGAATAGTATTACAATATGTTTTTTTTCATTAAGTTATGCCTGAACACTACTTTCCACCCTCATGGATATGGGAAGATTGATCATATTATCCATACACTAGAGGATATATTTTCGGTGTGTATCTTGGACATTAGTGGATCATGGGATTTAAACATTCCCTTGATGGAGTTTTCTTATAATAATATCTATCACTCTTCCATCGGCATGGTTCCATTAGATGTTTTGAATAGGAGACCATGTCATTCAATATTACATGGGACAATGGTTGGGATACACCAGTCCTTCATCCCGATGTGGTGCAAATCATAATTGATAAGGTTTAACTTGTTTTTGAGAGAATAAAAGTAGATCATGACAAAAATAATTCTTATCCTGATCATAGGAGGAGGACCATGGAGTTGAGGTTGGGGGCCATGTGTTCTTGAATAATTCCCCTTGACATGGAAACCAAAGTCTTAATAGAGGGAGTAATAATTCTCCATTTATTTTGGGTCTATTTGAGTTGTTGGGGTTAGTTGGTGAGGTGGCGTATTGGTTGGAAATTCCACCATGGTTTGAGAGGATCCACGGTGTCTTCCATGACTCTCAGCTTCATTAGTATCTTCATGATGACTTCCTTTCCATTAAATACATTGTTTTGGATATCAAGGATGACACAACATACATAGAGTGTCCAGTATATATCTAGTATATGTAAGATAAGGCACTACATTGATGGACCATTCCTTCTATTTTATGTGATGAGAAAATTTCCATTGTTTGTGATGTATGTTTTGTGATAAAGTCCAAAAATATAAAAATGGGAGGACCTAATTCATAATACAGACATATTAACTCTAATGTAATTAAACACATGACAACTAGTCAGTTACACCAATAGAGGACAATATCTTGACATGTAGGTTAAAATTTACTCATTCCTGTGTTTGGGATTGTGTGGTTTGTTAGTTTTAGTGGTTTTCGGTTGGGGCAGCATAGAGGTTGAGATGGTTTTGAAGTGGTTGCATGGAAGGATGATTGTGGGGATGTGGTTTGGTGATGGAGGAGTTTTTGAGATGTTTTTGGCCATTTGGTTTGGTATGTTTGGTATGTTTGGTTGGTGGTAGTGTTTGAGGAATGATAAGATCAGTGAGAGGTATATTGCAGGGTGGTTGTTTGGAACCCTTTACTTATCAGGTTTTTTGGATTCTATAGGGATATAATCATTTTAGAGGCATCTGATGTAATGGTATGCACCTTCTCAATCTATTAGTTTTCTTGTTTTGTTGGTAGGATATGTTTTAAAGAGATTCCAAGGGTTTACCTAGAGGTTGGAGCTACAAAATAGTTGCTACTAGAAATA
The DNA here is from genome assembly GCA_963277665.1 of Viscum album. Lineage (NCBI taxonomy): Eukaryota > Viridiplantae > Streptophyta > Magnoliopsida > Santalales > Viscaceae > Viscum > Viscum album. The sequence goes on along the minus strand of OY728128.1, from coordinate 33,283,862 downwards.
CATGCCATGTTAATGTATTACATAACATGTAATGGTAGTTCATAGCTTGTGTAGTTGGGTGGTTCACGAATTATACACGAATAAAGGTATCCTTTTAAAAGGGTAATTCACATGTAAGTGGGATTCATGACATGAGATAAATTTATGTGATAAATCCTTTGAGTCATTGAATATTTTGGCAGAACATAAATCCTGACACTTTCACTACATGTATGGATAAATGCTATGTAAATTTCCTATGAAACACATCTTTAAAGGCTATGGAAATCATATTTATTTCTCAAAACCAATGGCCATAACTCCATACCTTGTTATAGGTGATAAGAATATCCATCCCTTGGAATGTTTAGATTACCTTCGATGGGGATTGGTTCCCATATTCTTATCATCAATCCATGGTGATTTCTCCTCTTGTTCTCATCCATTACCGTCTGTTCTTCCTTAGAGTTTCACTGTGGTGGTGTGGTTTGGTTTGAGTTGTGTGTTTAGGATTTTTTCTGATTGATATTTCTTTGTGGTGTTGCTTGATCCATGATCTCATGGTGCAGTTTTGGGTTTCAGTAATTTCTTCATCACACTACATTCCACAACAAATTAGAAAAGAATATTTGAGTTAGGGAATCCATCATATCTCTTTATTATGTGTCATTCGAGAGGGGTTTACTTTTTTTATCTATGGGTTATGATTGTAATGTATTTATAAATATAATGAATTAGATAATTGAAATTAGAAGGGTAAAGGAGAATGTTTCACATTATTTTATTACTTTGATATGACTGTGATATTATGATTATATTGGATTCATTCCCCATTGAAAATTTTGGCCATTGGGGGGTTTGTTTGTACTCGATGATATGTTTTGTGACTATAACACCCAAAATTTTTATGGACCTATTTTTTGATTAAATTGAAATTTTAATTTATATCTTAAAATGAACTATGTCATAGATTCCATTAACATGGATCTGACTCAGTGTATGTTCCATGAAACAGCGACTTAGCATACAATTCACACAACACTGAGTTGGCATATGATACACACAACACAAGGTTTCTAAAAAAATATATCTTTTATTTTTTTAATAATTTAAATAAGATAATTATAACAGAGGTTAAAAATATTAATTTTAATGTTAATAACCAATTTTCAGAGATTGTTTATAATTGTTTTATATAAATAAAATATAATATTTTTGGTAAAGTCCTTTTTATGTTTAAAAACATAGTTTTATCCAATGAACTGATTATAATAATGAAATTCATTTTAGAAACATTTTGAAATTTAATTTGGAAAAATTAAATTCATTTTCAAATTTAGGACATATAAATTAACTTAGGGTTAATTTTTGGGATTTTTCTGACAAACATCATTTTTGATGAATAGTGAAAAAATACATCTTTTTAGTTAAAAACTGCTTTTGTCTAATTAATTATTAATGATAAATGATATTATAATTTTTTTAATGTCATATTAGATAAATATTACATCTAATAATACAATTAAATTAATTATAATCAATTCCACTTTGATACTGAATACAAAATCATAACAAGTAGTTCAACTTTTTCCTACTTTAAAACATCGTTATTTAGTCTCATCTATGGGATTAACACTAATCTTAATTTTTTCACTTTTTTTATTGGAATTTTAAAAATATAACACACACCATTTTATTCATTATAATATTTAGTGTCTAAAAATACCATGTTATTTTTTGACCAAAATTATTAGTAAAAGTGATTAAAATTAATCACAACAATTAAGGCAAAATTAAGCTTAATTAGGGACTAAACCTTAAAATTAAGGTCACAAATGACCTATAAACTTGTCCAAAACCACTTGGATGTCCATATTTTTTCCATAAAACTATATTTATTGAGTTCTTTTTGGTTTAGTAATACTTATTTAGGTAATAACATGTGAAAAACTAATATGTTTCTGAATATTCCATGTGAGTCCTTTTCCTTCCCTATAAAAGGCCACCACCTCTACCCATCACTCACACATCTCAAACCATTTAATATCATCCAATATATTCACAAGTATCTAGAAAAAAAACCATCCCTATTAATTTTAAAAATTCCATTGGGAAGAAACCCTATCAAGGAATCCTTTTGGAACAATCCAAAAGGAGTTACCCGATTTAGAGGCAATGTCTTCTTTCAAGATCATTTCCTTTATTTCCATTATCCACCCATAAACTCTCTTTATTCCATTATTGTGTGATAGAAACAGTATCATCCATATAATAGTATGTTTTTATGAAAAGTTTCTGACCTAAAATTACACACACCTCTATCTAATGGATGTTGAACATACTCTTTTTGTGTATGGTGAACTAATAACTCATGAAATGATGATTGTTCATTTATCCTTTACCACCAATCATGGTGGCCATTATGATTGAAACTATATTTATATATGTAATGTAATAAATTTATTATTTAATTAATGTTCTGTATTACTTTTGTAACAAAAATATTTTTACCTTCTATTTGGTGTTAACACGATAATCTCGATTGAGGAAGTGTGGACTACCGCCCTCTCAAAGCGATGTGATTCGTTCACGCACCTCATAGAATGTATTAAGAACAGTTTTAATGAAAAAATATGATATATATGATATATTAATGATACTGTAAAAATTATATATGTATATTTACATACATATATATACATATTCCATTTACATACATTCTTTCAATACGACAATTAAAAACAGAAACAACATTCATGGGTTTGTACGTCTTGCCATCTCCATGAACGATGTATTCCATTTCATACTTATATATGATATAAATAATTATAATATGCACATATTAGATATAAATAATATTTATATCATGATATAAATTATCGAATTATGATATCAGTATAAGGACCCAAGATATAACAAATCAAGACACTTGCAAAGAACAAAGAAAATATTACCCGAAGTGAAAAAAAAACATAGGATCAATGAAAAATGGGTAATGTAAGGTCATAATCAATCCCTTATAGTATTATTTATAAGGATACTATTATTAAATATATATATATAATAAACTTGTATTTATTATATAGGAATCTTGTATGAGTACAGAGAGATTTAAGACACAAGGTAAGGGGATTCCATCTCATTTTTAATTTCTATGAGATACAAACTATGTTCACCACTCATTCATTTTGTGTGGTGTATATAATAATAGTGATTGTATTATATCTATATTGTAATTATATTTATGGGTATTCACATCACCTTTTTATGATCCTTCTTACATGAGGTTTATGTTTCAAAATTTACCAAATTGATAAAAATGTTTTTGTCTCAATTTGGCTTCTTTGAGACTCATGTTTTATTATGGACATAAAATCTATTTCAGGTTTCATATACATCCATTTTAAATTCCATATCATGAACCTCAATGTTTTACTGATATTATATTCTTCATATAACTTCCTTTCCTTATATGGATATCATAATCCCAAGACACCATATTATAAGAGTTTATCGAGACAATCTCATTGCTTTTAGATATTGTTTATGATTATGATTACTTTGATAAAATATTATGATCCATAAATCAATAATATTCAATATTTTCCTTATTATATATTATTTAATTATATAATCTTTAATTGTTACCATTTTTCTACACTTTGGTACATAAGATAGTTAAGAAAGTGTTTTTAGGAAAACCCGACTTTACCATCTCTTCGGTCATAAATATATGTTTTCTAAAATGGGTTTACATGAAAATTATACCATTAAAATATAATATATATAATAATGTTTTACCCTTTTTTTCTTTTAATAATCTCTTCAAGGGAATATTCTTGTCACTTTCTAAACAAGACACTTTTCTATTATTTTTACCGTGAAAAATTACTGTTCTTTTGACCACGTATGACATGTACATATTTACCTATCATAATTTCTCCCAAGCTCCATTTTCATTGTTATAAAGATTAATATTTATGAAAATTATTTGTAAAAGTAGTTTTCATATAAAATTATTTTCAAAATGATTTTAAACTTCTTTTATAAGTTTTGATGGAAAAATATTTTCAAAATGATTTCAAGTCTTATTTAAAAGTTTTCAATGTGATTTCAAAGAAATGGATTTAAAAACCTTTTCAAGATTATTTTTTAAGTTAAAAAAATGCTTTTAAAAATGTTTTCTTGTTTTACTTATAAGTTTTCAGAGTATTTTTAATGAAATCATTTTCAAATCTTTCTTAAGAAATCTTTAACAGTTTTCGATTTTTTTCAAAGAATATTTTTTAAAATGTTTTGAATATTATTTTAAAAATTTTCAAGGAAAAAGGTTTTCAGAATGATTTCATTCCTTATTTATAAGTTTTGAGGTATTTTATAAGAAAACTATTTTCAAATGGTTTTACGTATTAAAAAGCCTTTTTCAAAACAAGAAAGGATATTTTCCTCAATAAACATTTCTAAAAGATAGTTCAAAATTATTTTCCATATAATATGACATATATTGATGTTAATAATTACTTTAAAGGAAATGATATAAGGGTTTCCTTCATATAATTTCTATGAATGGATTATCCTTAACATCTTGTTATTTATGAAATCAGTTTCTTTTTCAAAGATTATTTGTTTATGATATCCACTTCTTTTTACAGGTTATGTTTATGATGAAATTATTGTGAAACCTGTATCTTTCCATTGGTTTTGATATGTTTACATGTTTATGATACCAATTTAATTTCTGGTATTATGATATGTTTATGATCTTGTGGAACATGTATGTATGATTTCATTATCTGACGGGTGGGAACTATGTCTCCCTCCAATGCATTAATAAGGATTTATATCTGATGAGATAAAATTGTGCTGGAATGAGGGTTACTCAGTTAAGTAATACATGGCTGCAATGAGGTTTAATCAGTTCAGTAATATAGGGCTGGAACGAGGGTCACTCAGTTTAGTAAAGGACTTTTTCCTTTAACACAGACTAGACAGTGATGCCTTGGCTATTATGGAAATCAATATATGCTTATGTGTTTCCACAATTACATGTCTTACTCTTATGATATGCTTTCATGGATTATGTACTTTACTTCCATTTTATTTATGTCTTGTGAACTACCATTATTTACGCCATGATTCATGTATATGATCTTTGATATGCAGGGTACGATCTTCTATTTTTAAGATCATGTTCTTATACCCTTATGATCATGTTTATGCATACTTTTCTTCCTTGTTTACATAAACTGATCATTTGAGCTCACCCCATTATATGTTTCCTTCCCTAGTCTATAAAGATATGTATTATGTTGAATGTTTCTAATAAGGGTGCTAGTCACGAGGAACCTAGTGGGAGATAATGTATCTCAATTATGTACCTGTTTTTATGTTTCCAAGTTTCCAAAAGAAGTATACCAACTATGGTCTTTGGGTGTCTATTTGAATAATGTTTAAACATTCTACAAATGTTATGTAATGTTTATGTTTTGTAAAGGAAGGGTATCTATAGTTGGAATCAGAGAAAATTTGTAGTTAAACTTTGGAAAATATGCTGAGAAAACCTTAGTGAGAACCCTAAGGACATGTATAGTGATAAGTTTGAGGACCAATAAAAGTATAAGAAAATGTTTCGGAATTTTAGTGAAGGATAGAGTGAGTGGTTTCTTATAAATACATACCTATATGGATACTACAATTGGATGTGGCTCTAGTTTAGATGTACTTAGGGGTAACAACTACGACAAGATGTTCTGGGTTTGACTCGGGGGAATCTGGTACATGAAAATGGGTCTTACTACACAGTTGGTTTAGCACTCTGGGGGGATATGATTTGGGAATTCACAAACTCTTCATGAACCATTATGAATGATTTAAATATAGTTTGGAAATCAATAACCTATGATAAACCTAAGGTGTCATATATTATGTAAGTTTTCATAAGTTAGACATCCTATAAGTTTTTTTTCATGATTACGTGGTTCTTGATTATGATAACAGTTTCGTACTCTATGATTTTGGTTTTAGTCAATGGATGAAACCCAAAGGAATTGTGTTATTGTGGATTTCAATATACAATGAAAGGATTTTCCTCCTAAGAAACCAAATGCTATGTGTGCTTGAATGAAAAATATTGTTTCTATGATCATATATATTTCTCAAGCCATGAATCATGGTGGACTTTCAAATGATCAAAGGAGGGAATAACATTATGTTTAGTATTTCATGAGGCAACTTCCACATTCTTTCAGAGGGCCTCCTGATTCACTTGTTTCTCAATAGTGGATCAGTACCACTGAAAATATATTATCCATTATTCAGGGTTTAGAGTAAGAGATAGTCATTCTGGCTGTTTATCTCTTAGAAGGAAAAGCAGATCAGTGGTTGTATCTAATCAAGATTATGAGGAAGTACGATGAGATTGAATCCATGATTTGGGACGAGTTGAATAAAATGTTTTTCAATAATTAATTTCCTCGAATCTTTCGTACCAATACTGAGAAAGAGATCATTGAGTTGAATTAAAGGGATAATGAGTATGTTGGCACCTACAAGGATAATTTTATGAGACTTTTGAGGTAAGATTTAGGAATTATCATTCAACCCAAAAGTAATGTTGATAGGTTCTTTGGTGGTTTAATGAAATTTCATAGAAGGGAGTTAGCCATTAGAGACTTTAGTAACTATGAAGAGACCATGTATTGTGAAATAATGGTTGAAATTGAGGTGGGAGTTATGTATCAATCTCATGGATTTGACCAGAAGATGAAGATGGAGTTTAAAGGAAACTCTAAAAACCATGGAGAAAAGAAGATGCACTTTCCATAATACACTACGTGTGGGAAGAATCATGGAGTGAATATTCTTAATGGGTTTAATAAATATTTTATGTGTGGAAGGAAATGCGATCGAACACCTAATTTTCAAGGTGATGGGAAGAAATGAAGAGCTCCAACGTGCTGGGATGAGGCTGGAGAAAGAAATCTATTAGGGCATGAGATTGTTAAAGAAATGGTCAAGAAGGTTAGAACCATTCAGTAGAATATGAAGGAAGATCAAAGCCAAAAAAAACATTATTATGATAACTATTGGTGTGATTTAGAATTTAAAGATGGATAAAAAGTATTTTTACAAATCTCACCCTAGAAGAATGTTATTAGTTTTAGGAGGAAGGGGAAACTAAGCCCTTGGTATATCAGCCCCTTTGAAATTATTGATCGTATTAGGACAATATTCATCACTAATAACTTCCTAAAAATATCTCTAAAGTTGATGATGTGTTCCATGTATCACTCTTGAGTAAGTAAAGACCTGACCCTTCACATGTTTTGAATTTAGAGGTCATACCTCTAGAGCATGATCTTTATTATAAAGAGAAACCTGTTGAAATTATGGACCAACCATAGAATGTTCTATGAAATAAGACCACTCACCTGGTCAATGTTTTATGGATAAATCACCTATTAGTGGAATCTATGTGGGAACTTAATGATATTATGAATCAGATGTATCCTCACTTGTTTCTACTGGAGTGATGAATTTCGAGGGCAGAATTCATTTTAAGGGGGGTAGAATATAACACCCCGAGTTTTAAGAACCTATTTTTTGAATAAATTTAAATTTTCATTTATATATTGAAATGTACTTCGTCAAATATTACTTTCTCATGGAACTAAATCAATGTACGTTCCACACAACCTCGACTAGGCGTACGGTGCACACAACATTGAGTTGGCATACGATACACACAACACTGAGTTTCGAAGAAATATCTTTTTTTATTGTCTCCGTTATTTAAATAGGATAATTATAAAATGGTGGTTAAACTTATTAATAGGAATATTAATAACAATTTTTCAAATATTGTTTATAAATTTTTTATATAAATAAAACATATGATTTTTGGTGAAGTCATTTTTATGTTCAAAAACATCATTTTATCGAATGAAGTAATTATAATAATGAAATTAATTTTAGAAAAAATTTTAATTTTAATTTCATAAAATAAAATTCATTTTTGAATTCAGAATTTCAAATTATCTTATAGTGAATATTTGGGATTTTTTGGACAAACTTCATTTCTTGATGAATAACGAAAAATACTGCTTTTTTGTTAAAAACTACATTTTTGTCTAATTAATTATTAATCATAAATTATATTATAAATTAGTTTTAAGGTTACATTAGATAAATATTGAATCTAATAATAAAATTAAAATCATTATAATCAATTCCACTTTGATACTGAATATTAATTATTAACAAACGTTTGAACATTTTCCTACTTTAAAACCCCGTTATTTCGTCCCGTATGCGGGATTAGCACTAATCTTAATTTGTTTGATTATGTGATTGGAATTTCAAAAATTTGATATAATTTTTTTTATTAAAACTAATATTTATAGTCTAATAATACCATGTTCATTTTTGACCAAAATGATTAGTAAAAGTGATTAAAATTAATAACAACAATTAAGGCCAAATTAGGCATAATTAGGGACTAAACCTTACAATTAAGGGCCCAAATGACGTATAACCCCATTCAACAACCATTTTATGTATATAGTTCATTCATAAACCTTCCATTATTTATTTTTTTTTGGTTTGATAAGACTTTTATTATATAAGAACATGTCCACACCTAATTTGTTTCTAAAAATTCCATATGACTCATTTTCCTTCCATATAAAAGATCACCAACTCTACCCATTCCTCACACCTCTAAAACCTTTTATGTTCATCCAAGATCTATCAAAGTAGCCTCCCAAAAATCCTCCCTTTTAAATTTAAGACTCAATTTGGGTATAAACCCTCTCAAGGAAACCATTTGAAACAAACCAAAAGGAGTTACCCAATTTAGAGGTAACGTCTTCTTTAATGCTCATTTCCTTTATTTTCCTTCTATACCCCATAAACTCTATTTATTAGGCAATTGCGTGACAAAAACAGTACCTTAAATATATTAGGATGTTTTTATGGATGTTTTATAATCTAAAATCACACACACCTCCATCTAATGAATGTTGAACATACTGTTTCTGTGTACGACAAACTTCTGCCTCACGAAACGATGATTGTTAATTTCTCCTTTACCACCAATCATGGTGGACATTATGATGGAAAATGTATTTATATATGTAATATATTATATTTATTATGTTTGTATTCTTCTAAATTCATTTTTTAACACACATATATTTTAATTTTATTTGGTGTTAATACGATAATCTCGATTGAGGAAGTGTGGACTACCTCCCTCTTAAAGCGATGTGATTCGTTCACGCACCACATGGAATGTATTATGGATAGGTTTAATGAAATTATATGATATATATTATATATTAATTATAATTTAATAATTATATATATATATACATATATATATACATATGTAATTTACGTAGATTCTTTCAATATGAAAAATTAAAAACAGAAACATCGTTCATGCGTACGTACGACGTACCCTCTATATGATTGGTGTATTCCATTTCATACTTATATATGGTATAAATTATTATAATACTAATATAATAGATATAAATGATATTTATATCATGATATACATTCGGGAATCATGATATATGTATAAGAACCAACAATATAAAAAATTAAGACACATGTGAAGAACAAAGAAAATATTATCTAAAGGGAAAAATTAACATAGGATATTTAAAAATAAGGTAATATAATATCATAATCATACCATATATGGTTTTACGTATAATTATATTTTTTTTAAAAGATTTATAAAAAAATATTTTTTTTATACATGAAGCTTGTATGAGTACAGAGAGAGTCAAGACACAATGTAAGGGGATTTCATCTCAATTTTAATTTCTGTGAAATACAAGTCATGTTCACCACTCTTTCCTTTTTTTAGTGTATGTAATTATAGAGATTTTATTCTATGTATATTGTACATTAATTTAGGGGTATTCACATTCCCATTTTTTTATCCTTCTTCCATGAGGTTTAAGTTTCAAAAGTTACAAAATTGGTAAAAATGTTTGTGCCTCAATTTTCTTTATTTGAGACTCATGTTTTTTATGAACAAAAAATAATTTTTGGGGTGCTCATACATCCATTTTAAATTAAATATAATGAACCAAAATCTTTTAATGATATTATATTCTTAATGTAATTTTCATTCCTTAGATGGAGAGCATGAATCCAAGGCACCAAGTTATAATATTTTATCGATACAATCTCATTTATTTTCATGATTTTTTATGTGTATTCTTCCATTGATAAAATATTATGATCCATATCTTAAAAATATTCCTGAGTTTCCTTATCCTATGTTATTTCATGATATACTCATATATTTTTACCATTTTATACTCTTTGGAACATAAGTAAGTTAAGAATGTGTTTTTAGGAAAACCCGACCACACCCTCTCTTCGGTCGGAAATCAATTTTTTCTAAAAAGTGTTTCCATGAATATTATACCATTTCCATGTAATATCTAAAATAAATTTTTACCCATTTTTCTTTTAACAATATCTTAAATGGAATCTTCTTGTCACTTTTCAAACAAGGCACTTTTCTATCCTTTTTACTGTGCAAAAGGAATTTATTTTTGACCTCATACAACATGTAAGAATTTATCCACCATCATTTAATTGAAGCTACTTAGGCATTTTTAAAAAGGTTAATATTTAATAATTTTTTTTAAATGTAATTTTTAAGGAAAATTGTTTTTAAAATTGATTAAAAAATATTTTATATGTTTTCATGGAAAACTATTTTCAAAATATTTTCAAGTATTATTTACAATTTTTCAATGTACTTTTAAAGAAATAGATTTCAAAACATTTTAAATATTCTATTATATATTAAAAAAGGTTTTCAAAAAGGTTTTCAAGATTTATCTAAAAATTTTTAGAGTAATTTCAAAGAAATAATTTTCAAAACATTTTCAAGATTTCTGTAAAAATTTTCAAGTGTTTTCAATGAAAATGGTTGTTAAAATGTTTCAAAGTTAATTTTAAAAGTTTTCAAGGAAAAATGGTTTCAAAATGATTTCTTGTCTTATTTTTAATTTTTCATGTTATTTCATATGAAAATTATTTTCAAGTGGTTTTATGTATTAAAAATATTTTTTTTCAAAACTAAAAAGGATATTTTACTCAGTAAATGTTTCTAAAATATATTTCAAATTTATTTTCCTTCTAAGATGAAATATATTGATGTTACTAATTACTTTCTTGGATATGGTCTAAGGGTTTTATTCATATCCATTCTATGAATGGATTATGCTTAGTTTTGTGGTATTTATGAAATCCATTTCTCTTTCACGGGTTATTTGTTTATGAAAACCGCTTCTTTTCACGGGATATATTTATGATGAAATTATTTTTAAACATGTGTCTTTATATAGGATAGATATATTTACATGTTTATGATACCAATTTCATTTCATGGGTTATGATATGTCTATGATATTTTGGAAAATGTTTGTATGATTTCATTATGTGATGGGTGGGACCTATATCTCCCTCCAATGAATTGGGTAAATATTTATATCTCATGGGATAAAATAGGTCTGGAATGATGGTTACTTGGTTCAGTAATACATGTCTGGAATGAGGGTTACTTAGTTCATTAATACAGGGATGGAACAAGGGTCACACAGTTTAGTAATACATGGCTGGAACTAGGGTTACCTGGTTCAGAAAATGAATTTTTTGACTAAGATGGTGTTGGTAGTGAAGACTTAACTACTCTAGAAATCAATATATGCTTATGTGTTTCCAAAATTACATGTCTTACTCCTATGTTATAATTTCATGGATTATGTACTTTAGTTCCTTTTGATTAATGTCTTATGAACTTCTAAGATTTATTACATAATTAATGTATATGATCATTGATATGCAGGGTAAGATTTTCTATTTTCATGATCATATTCTCACATCCTTATGCTCAAGTTTATTCTTAGATGTCTCTATTTTTTCCCTTACTGAGCATTTGAACTCACCCCTTTCTATGTTTCCTTCCCCAGGTTATAAAGATATGTATTATGTTTTATGTATCTAAATAGTGTTATAGTCATGAAGAACCTAGAAGGAGATAATGTAGCTCACTGATGTACCCATTTTTTATGTTTCTATGTTTCCAAAGGCACTATACCAACTATAGTCTTTGAGAATATATTTTTAAAATGATTACGTATTCCTAAAATGTTTTGTAATTTTTATGTTTTGTAAAGAGAGGGTCTCTATAGTGACTGTTGTTCCTATTATGATTGTTAGGATAACACCCAAAAATGGAAACTGATTAACCACTTATATTTGGTAAATGAAGTGGTTTCTCCAGGATTATAGCTTGTGTGATAATAGTCATAAAATAAAGTGTAATGTGATAAAATGCTATTTATAATTATGTAAAATGATCCTGATGTGTTGTGAGATGTGATTGTGCTTGTGGGGTGGTGGACCAGGTGTTTTCATGTGAGGCGTGATATGACTACAATTATGGGGCTACTTATGTTGTGGTTTATTCATGGAATGAGGAGGTAACAAGGTTAATGAGATACATGTTCCCAATACCCTACTACTATGGTTATGGAAGTGGTTGTTCTATGATAACCCAGGTGTCTACTGGTGAGATGTGATGTGACCGTGCTTTTGGGTCGGTGTGGTATATGGAAGAGATGGGAGTACCAGGATGTACAATGTTTGGGTGTGAGAGTGGAATACCTGTGGGAATGCAATTCGAGGTACCCTTGTTGATGTGAATATTTTTATATTATATTATGTGGCTTGAGTTATTTAGAGATAATGACTTGGTGATGTTGGGATGGATAGTTTACTTATGTATGTGTTGTTGGTCCTTTTGTTTTATCACTGGTGAATTAAAATGATACTTTCACATGTGCATGAGAGACATTGGTTTTCCTACCAAGTATAACTATATGATATCCCTACATATATAAAATCATTTCCTAGTTTCTAGGAGGATTACATAAACATGATGGACATTACTAGCTCAGACCTTTGGAAAGATTCTATGTCACTGCTTTACCTCATCTTTTGGGTACTTTCTTTTGTTACTTTTATTTTTATTAGTTTTATTTAGATATGTAATTTGGGATGGTTCTAGGTTTATTTTATATTATTTAATGGAGTTTATTTTTGATTATTTATCTTATATCCTGATTTTATTTATATTATATAGGGTAATATCTCCCATATATGATATTTTCATACTATTGGGACTAGTCATAAACCTGAGGCCTACTAGAGGCGGGACTCGGGTTGTCATTATCTCTCTCCCCTTGTTGTGGAATATTTTGAGGGAGGGGTACTGAAAATGGTGGAATTGTTAGAACATTTTAACCTATTGTTCATGGGTTCATGGTCACCTAGTTAGCACATGATGTCTAACAATAATGTGTTACACAATATTTATTTATTCCCTTATGAATATAAGTGTCTGATAGTTTTTATTGGGAAACTTAGTGAGAACATACTGAGATTTATTTCTCACACCCAACATCGACACTTTGGTGCTGATGTCATCTTTATGTATACTTTCATGTTGAGCATAGAACATGTAGTATATTGTGTTATAATAGAATGATGGTTTTTTGGAGAATGTGATTGGGATGAATATTATGGATAGATGTTGAGACTCTTGTTTTTTTGTTGAGTATTTGATAGACCTAGTGGGTGATCAGTAGATGTACTCTTGTATGATTGTGTGTCTGTATGGTAGAATTTGTATTTTCTTATAAAATTAAGTTATCTAATTATGCATAGTCTTATTATTTGATGTGGAAATTTTAGTTATCTCCACTATGTGTTTGAATCTGATATAAAAGAATATTATACCAATTGTATTGATTAATACATCACCACTAGTAAGTATAATATAGCATATTGGGTAGACACATATGAGACTATATAAAGACCACATCCTAGGATACGTCAAGTGGAATAGATCCATGGTGTTACAATATGTTATTAGAGTGCTCTATTTTTTAATAATACTTGGGGAGATGGTGATAGGTGGCCTAAAAATTTATCAAAGCTTGTGATGGACCTTGGAAATGTGAATCGTGAACAATTTTCGGGTGGGAATTTCTAGTAACCAAGGGTACGAGGTTGCATTTATATTTTTTGATTAAGGTGTTTATTCAATGTGATGTGTTTTTTACAGGATGTTAATTTTGGTTTTTGGATTTTGTATCATTTGAAAGAGGATCATGTACATGTATCATTTTCAACATTAAGATTCATTTTACCTATTCATTTTTGTGAGTGATAGTTTTTTTGATGATAGGTACACTTATATAATGTTTCGATGAAAACTTATATAGTTTTTCCCATTTAAGTTGTTAGTTGAATCATATTCACATGAACCATGATTTCACTCATTATTAGTTTTTTGTTGGTAGTAAATGTAGATTATATTGAAATATGCATTTATATGATGATTATATGGTTCCTTATGCAAGGGATGTATATAGAACCTTAGTGGGTTGGTGTGTGTAATGAATGCCTTGATAATAGAACCCTTCCTTGTTGGGTGTAAGCATTATATATCCGAGGGATGATATGGTGATGAGAATGTGTATCCTTAAAGATGTATGGCTATTTACTTAACGTTTAAATAATTTAATGTATATTATTTCCCCATTTAGAATCTTTTTGGAACTCTATTTAACCGAACTAGGTGATTCTATATATACCCTAATTGGGTTGAGTAAAGGCATGTAAATGCCATGATTTTTTGGGATGGAAAGAGATTATAGTTATTCTAGTATCTAAAAATGGTTTATAGAGTCAGATCAATTATATGTATCACCCTACACATTTAGGTTTTTCTTTCACTAGATGGTGGGAGCATGGGGTAGACACTTATGGTTTTGTAATAATGCATGTTTAAAGGTTAGTCATGATATTATCCTTGGCAGGAGTGAGATTCCATGTTCTATTGGGTGAAGTTGATATGTTATAGGAGTGTGTTTATTGGTTTATATGAATGATTTTATGTTGTATGAGATCAACTAATGTGTGTACATGTCTGATTGTGTGATCAGGTTGTATTGGAGTATGGACCTATTGAGTTTAAGGGAAATCATGGTAGATCACAGTAGAAAAACAATGATATGGTTCTCATTGGATCACTATGTCTAAGGGGGAGTGTGTATTTGGCCTTGATTTTTAGGATAAATTCATGGTGTGCAAGTGAAGGTGTGTGCTAGTTATGTGTGGTTTCTATTTTTATTTTGGATTGGCTAAAGGGACATGCACAAGTTTGATGAGAATTGTTAGAGTTGTTGATGAAATTGAATGATGATATAGTGGTAGTCTATTAGTGAGGAACCATTATCAAGATTGTCCAAGGTTTTTTCCCTTGATAGGTATTTTCATGGATTAGTGAGCATGTCTTGGGAAGAGGAATTCATGTGCGGTTATGGGACCCATCTAGGACAGTTCTCAATGAGTGGTGTTAGGTTCTCCTTTTAGTGAGGAGTGAACAATTGGACATTAGAGTGTGTGATCCCCATTTTTAGGGGACATTGAATGTTAAAAATTACCTTTTTTGGAGGTTAATAATAGGTGGTGATAAGACACATGGGTAAGAGTGGGACAATTGCATATAGTCACTATATTTTATAATGGATGGAATATTCACATTGGATATTGGTGTTATGTTTAGTAGTGTGATTATAAAAATTATATTGTGGGGAGAATCATATCAGTCAAAATTAAATGACACTCTTGTTAGAGTGGCCATGGGTGAGGTTTGACCGATTGGTGGATGGTCGAGATGGTATTGGAATGCCTATGTGTTATAGGATCTATTATCATATACCTCCCTAGGTAATACCAAATTTGTAGTGTAGATAAAATATTAAGTCGAGTCGATGTGTTGGCATCGAGCTTGGGATGGATTTGGCTGGTTATGAGAATGTTTTGGATTTGGGATGTGACAATGCATGTGGGGTGAGTATAACAATCAGTGTGCTGGTTTGTGATCTAACCATATAATTTCATCAAGAGTTGTGTTTTGAAATTTTTGGTGTCATTGAGTTATTCTATGATACCATTGGGTGTTAAGTCATCATGATAAAGCGATATATAAAAGCATTGATATTTGTGGCCATAAATTTTGGGACTGACTGGTTAGAGGAGGAACAATTGGGTTTTTTCATTTTTTTGATACAAAGTGGAAGAAACCATATCGGGTATGTGGTTGGACCACTGGATGAAAATCGTCTAAGAGGTTATATTAGACATGAGAACTATGATTTGGAATGAGCCTCTTTTTAAATAAATCCATAGAGTGGGGAGCCCTATATACTTTGGGTTAAATCAGTTGATGGATCTTCAGTACCTCATGAGATATAGGTGTGAGAAAGAATAGTCATTTTATTGGTTCTAGTAGCGAGTGAGTGGCTTGGGCTTTGTTGAATAACACACTTTTGTGATAATTGATTCAAAACATAATTGTGTTTGAGTATTTTAAATTGAATTACATGATATATATTTATAATACCATTTATGGTTGGTCGGAAATGATGGTTTGGAGACTACCATAACTTCTCAGGGATGTTCATAATTGTGGTGGGGAGTTTCAATATCCCACATATTTTTGGGTTATTACATTTAGGGGGAGTTTTAATTTTGTTATAGGAGTAGTGGAAATTTCATGAATTGGTATCAAATTGGTAATCTCAGTGTTATAACATACCATGAAGTTTTTTTAGACAAATAATGACACCATTATCAGGGTTTAGGCACTCAATTGGTTGTTGATGGATGGAACCAATGACTTACCAAAATTATTCTACTTCAGAAGGTAGAACTGTGAAGGTGAATGTAAGTACATACTCCTATTCATGGGAATGGTTTGTGTGGTAAACCATCAGGTCATTTCATTACAATATCATAGTATGAGATTCATCTATTCTATAAGAGGATTTAAAACATGACCCCTATGGCTATGTTATGAATCAGTATTGGGGTTGTTTATTTAAAATGGGAATACCAATATTTTTATAGATGGTATACTCATTATTTTAGAGGTAATATATCTTCATAGAGGGATATTAAGTTGACCACTCCCCCTTACTCTCTCCCTTATCTTCCCCATGTCGGGGAAGGTTCTTGGTGGCATTTTGTTGCGGTGCTAGTTATAAAACTCACTTTATTTCCATCCATTTTGGTTTCCATTTTCTAGTCATTTATTTTGGCTATTTGGTCTAGGATTCAGTGTCGATCCCATCAAATCAAGGTGAAATAGAGTGGGGATGATAGGGTTTTATTTTGTGGTGGTTAGATGTTATCCAAAAATGTTGATCACATGATGTTGGTTGAAGTTTCTATGAAACATTGATTGTTAATTTTCATTTAGGTGATATTCCTTTTTAGTTTGAACTAAATATTTAATTATAATACTCATAATTAATTATTTATATTTTTTTGGCATGTGATATGTTCTTGGGTGGTTATACAAGCTATTTCGAGGCATGAATGGGCTTAGTTGAGGTGATATAAAGAATAAATTATAGTAAAATCCCACATGGTTGTTGGTGGAATCTTTAATACAAATCCATATGACATTTTATAAAAGAGTTCTTTGCTACGTGAATATTTCTTGGGAATATATAGAACTGATAAGGAAAATATGAGGGTATTGGGCCACTTTCTATTATAGCATTTTATTGGGAGAACCAAGGATCAGTTTGGTTCACCCGATGACTATATCTCAAAGGGGATAGAGTGTCAATTGAGTTCAAGAGAAGCCTTGGGATAACCTTTGGTATGATATGTGTATGGGTATCCAATGATAGTTTCACTAGGGATAAGTGGGAAAGAATGAGAGGCTTAGGTCCAGTAGGATGGGAGAGATATACACATGACTCATGCTCGGTGATGAGAGACCTCCTATGAGTGGATTGAGACTTGGAGTGATTTAAGAGTGGGGTGAGTCCCTCAGTAAGAGTCAAGTTTTTTTAGAGAGTGTTTCCTATATATAGAAGGTTATGTTGTCCAAAAAAATGTGATTTGAGATAGGAACCATCTTTTGGTTATGACAGTTATTAGGTACATATAATTTGGGTTCCAAGGGTATTATATCAGGATAACTTGAGGTGGTCAATGGGTAACATGTTTAGGTTTGATAACGTATTTAATGATGTTTGATTAATCATTGAGGTTTATGTATAAGGGATATTTTGGAAAGATAATGAAGGATGGTAAGAGAGGATGATATTTATGAGAGGAGACTATGGGGGGTTTAGAGGAATGAGTGGATGCCCGATGGGTGGGATGAGGTGTGATTCGAGATGGGGGCTAGGTCTTGAGTGAATAGAACTCTGGGATTATGAAGTGAGCTAAGATAAAGGCTATGTTCCCTATTTATTATTGCATGTGTGTTGTATTATTATAATTTTTGACAAACTTGGTGGAGGATAATATCCTAAGGCTTGGACCCACAACGAGTGAGATGGAACTTTCTAGACTTTTGTGGGTGAGTTAGATTCCTAATTTTCATTAAGTATGTACATTTCCTTGAGTGTGAAGACTTGGGTTGGTGACTTTTCCTTAAGTAGGATTGGGTCAAAAAATTGGATTTACATGAGTGAGAGGGCTATGACATGATGTGGTGTAAGAAATGGATTTCAGACCCTATATATAAAGATAAGGCATTTGTTTGTAATTTAGACATTAGACTGTATGTTATTCCTTGGGGTAGTGGGTTGAGGACATAGATGATGCCATACCTTGTGTCTTCTGGTATGAGATCGGTTATGGTACAATCTTGGTTTCATGAGGTGATGATGGGATTCCAACATGGTGTCAAAGAAGGTATTATTTTGTGTTGTGGTGGCCATATTAGTACATAATGACTTGATGTGCATGGGGTCATGGTGTCCCGGTTATCACATGATATCCAATGTGCATGTGTTACATGTTATTTATTTATTTCCTCACGCATAACTGTTTATGATGGTGTATTCCAGTGGAATAAAGAGAGTTCATACTGAGATGTATTGTTCACACCATGCATAGGAACTTTGGTGAACATTTAAAACTTATTTTTTCTCTTAGGTTAATTATAATATGTGTAGTGGATTGGGATGACCCAGCTAAAAGGGTATTTGGAATGTTGGATTTGAAATACTCTATGAGATGGTAGTTAAGACTCATGTATTTTTTTATTTTAGTTTTTATACATGATCGGCCTAGTGGGAAATCAGTTGATATATTCTAGTATGATCATGAGTCTTTATGAAAACATTTACATTTTTAAAGAATTATGTTATCCAGTAATTAATATTTGGATTATTTTCATTGAAATGTAGGTAATTTTCACAATGTTTTTAAAATTATTTTAGGGAATAATCTCCCCATTGTATAGATAATTCTCCCCCCTAGTGAACAACCTCTATCATATGGGGAGGCACACTCATAGAAATTTGGTGATGACGACCAGGAAGTATTATGTTTCCTAGGCTTAGGGTGTCACACACATGAGAAAATATATTTTTTTCCAATCCAGTTTCTCACTCCAAAGTGAATTGTTCTATTAAAATTTTCTTTCATCATAACGACCCAAAAATTCATTAATGAAAATTCCTCTTGGTCTATTTAAATTTCATCTTATGGTAATGTAAAACATATGAACTTATTCGGTTCATTGTTTTGGATTTAAAAATACTGTTAAGAATTGTGACCATTGATAATATAGCCTTTAAATAGTGATCACGTGCTTAGTATAAATATAGGGCTTTAACAAATCCAATTTACTCAGAAAAAGGAAGCGATGCCCTCATCTGGTAGACCTTCCTCATACAAATCCCATTTTTCAGAGCTCTGAATGGAGGCGGCATCATTGGGCTTTTCCCTTGGCGAATCCCAATCCGAGCATGAATTCGTTAAGCTTGAGTGGAACCGCCTATGAGAGAAGTGAATGTTGATAGAGATTACCACTCGAGCAATGTTATCTCAGCCACCCCAATAGTCTGTCACCATCACACACCTTACCCTAAGGTATTATGCGGGTGTTTCAAGGGGTTATGTAACAAGACCCTAGTACTACGATTATGTTCATTATTCTTGTATAGAGAATATACATAATTTTTTATTATTGTTACTTTATAAATAGTTTTTAAAGCACAAATATTATTTTTAGTTAATATTCAACTAAGAAATATATTTTTGATGAATTAATGGATTTTTGAATTAAATAATATTTTAATAAAATATTATTAATATTATTAAATTACTTTATATTAAATTTAAATTAACATATAATTTTTATGAATACAATTTTAATTTTTATTAAGGTTTGAAAGCCGTTTTTTTCAAAACCCATAAATTTTCGATAAATGTCGGTTTTTATTTTAAAAGTAAAAATTCAAATATTTAGAAAATTATTTAGATAATATTAATATTATATTTGGAATCAGGATTTCTAAACTATCCAATGGTTAATTTTTCATAATTTTCTGAGATAGTCAAATTTTTGGGTAAAAATTAAATACCGTTTAAATATAAAATGTGTTTTATGACATCATAATGACCCAATAGTGATGAAATAAAATACTATAAACAATATGTTCAGCAAATATATGTTTTAACATTAAAATAATTTGATTTTGGGTTTGTTTGATTTACTTTATAAAGCTTCAGTGGACCCTTCAAGACTTATAAAACATTTTAGCCTTTTAAATTGATTTCCATGAGGGTTTAACTCAACTCCGCATAAGCAAACATATTATTTTAAAATGTTTTGAAATTGGACATATAAAATATTTTTTTCCACTTCCCTTTGTAAAAAACCATGGGATGGTTTGCAGTTTTTATTAGTTTAATGTTTGGTGTCCTAAACCTAAATAATAAAGAATTCCCTCGCATTTCCTATATAAACCCACCCAAGATCCCACTTCCTCTTCACTCAAAGGCTTTGGATTTCATCCAAATTATTCTATTTTCTCAATAAAATCCTCCCAAGGCACTCCAATCTCCCATGAAGCCTCTCTCAAGCCCCTACCAAGACTTTGGGATCACACAACCATGTAGGGATTCCTTCCTTCCTCATTTTTTTCCAAGTTTCTTAATATTGTTATATCCATTTATTTTCAATTATAAATGTTTGGGTATGATTTTTAACTTCCCCTGTACTTCCTTATTTATGTTTTAATGATGAGATACCTCTTTTCTCTCATTAAATGCCACCCATGTACACCCGTTACCTTGACGAAATTCCATAAGGAATTTCTCTCTCCTCATTCACATTCAAGAAAATCTTTTGTATTATGAATTTAAATTCTGTTAAATTTGTTGGGACATGTATCCATATGAACCCACTAAAATCCACTTCATGTGAATATTATGAGAAACCAATTTTTCTCTCATCAACCTTTTTTATTAATTTCTATGTCACGCTGTTATGTTGCCGAAATTGCACTATGATTTTCCAAGACAAAGTCATTGTGTAGTGAATACCATACTCATTTCTATATCAAGGGTATTCAACTTTACACACATATAATTATTTATTATAGATTTTAATTTATTTATTCCACATTCCTTTATCATGGAATAAATTATGATGTTGAATGATACCATGTTGTATGATCCATGTGGGAAACTTATGCCTGAAATGTAATGTTTATGAAGTGTGGACCCTGATAGCGCTCCAATGCATTGGGTAAAATATAGTATCATGATACTTCATGTGAAATGATTATTGAATCATGCTAATTCATGTGAAATAAGGGTTTACTCATGATTCATGGGAAATGAGGGTTTACTCATGCTCCTTATGCAATGACCCTTGGATCATGATAATATAATGTTAAATGTTGTTTCCGCATCTTCTTGTTATGATTATCATGATTTATCATGTATTTTTGTCCATGTTTATCTTGTTATTCATTTATATTCCTATTGTCTAATATATATTTTATTCCTCATGTTTTGCCATGTTTATTCCTTTACGGGGCATTATAGCTCACCATTTTCTTATGCATGTCCTGAGGTTATCCAATGCAATGCTAAGTATGAGGGATTGTAGTGGTCATGTAAAGGAAGTTTTCAACAAGATATTTCATTTTATTATTTTGAGGTTTTATGCCTAAGCCCCAATGACACTAGACCTCTCAATCTTCTATGTTGTATCCTGTGAAGGTTTTATGTATTAAATCATTTTTAATTATGTAATAAAGAATATGATTTTCATAGTTTGTATGAGAGGATAGGTTTAGTTTTTTTGGGATTAAGATTAGAAATCCATAGTGAAGCCTTAGAGACAAGACTAAGTATAATAAATACATCTCTATGTTTTGGTGAGTATTGAGTAAGTGGTTTATCAAGGAAATACATCCCTCTCTGGATATGACCAGGTAGAGGCGGCTCTGGCACAGATGTACCTAGCGGTGAAAACCCCGAAAAGGATTTTCGAGCTTGACCCAGGGTATCCTTGTACACAACAACGGGCCTTGCTGCACTCTTGGGGGATATTCATTGGTAAATTCACAAGCTTAGTATGAATCATTTTTAAGGTAATTAAAAAAATTCCACTAAGAATATATGTTAGAATGTAGATCATGTATAAAATATTATGAAGCCTATAGATTCATAAGTAAAGGAAATAAAAGCTATTTATAAGTCATCTATTTTGTCCTTGGATTTCCCTTTATGTGTTTCCCCTAACAGTCCTTTTATTCCAGCCAATGGCCGGTAATATGAGGACTCAGGCTAACAACCGATGTGAATATCAATGTGATGACTATGCTAATGAGATGTCCAATTTGATGGGAGTGGGAATCAGGAACTTGGTCACGATTCTCTCTTAGTAAACTCAAGTATTAAATAAAAACATGGTTCAAGAGGAATGTTCAACCCCCCCCCCCCAAGAAAGAACAAGTATCTATTGAGAGCTTCATGAGACAAAGGCCTCATACTTTTAATGGATCATCTGATCCCTCAATTGCTGAACAATGGATCAACTCCATTGAAAAGATATTCCCCATCCTTCAATGTTCCAATCAAGAGAAGGTTCTCCAGTATGATTATCATATGAAGGGTACAACTGATCAATGGAGGGCATTGATGAAAAATACGAAGCCTGAGGAGGAGATCAAGGCTTTGGAATGGAAGGAATTCAGGAAGATTTTTTTGATAAATATTTTCCACGCACCCTCCGGTTTAAGATTGAAAGGTAATTCCTTTCCCTCAAGAAAAAAGAAGATGAATCCATTCGGGTGTATGAGGAAAACTTCATAAGGATTGGACGATACGCCTTTGTCTTTGTCATTATCTCCAAATTCAGGGTTGACCGATTCTTTGGTGGTCTGAAACCTAGCCCATGGAAAGCCTTGGCGATCCGTTACTTCAACACCTTTGAAGAAATTTTCCAATGTGCCCCCAAGGTCAAAATGGAGATAGATGAATCTCAAGGGTATCATGGGGATAAGAATAATAAGGTGGACTTCAATTCTGGTGGTCTGATGGATGAATCCAATGGTGAAAAAAAATCCAGTACCCCACTTGCCAAATGTGTGGAAAGAAGCACCCCAGAAATAGCCTGAAGGGGATAAGGAAATTCTTTAGGTGTAAACAAGAAGGGCACCTAGCTGTTAAATGGCGACAAGAAAAACACACAGCTATGATAGAGGATAGGAACCCTCTATTCAAACCTCAACATGTTGTTACATGCTTCAGCTATAAAGAACCAATGCACCTTGAAAATCAGTGCCCTAAGCGAAGGGTTTTTAGAGGCAACCAACAACCTCCAAGGCAGCAAGGGTGATATATTTCCAACACTACCGCCAAATTGAACCCCAACAATGAAGTGGTGACAAGTATGCTAGTTATTCATTCAACAATTTTGAATTTACTCTTTGATTAAAGTTCTATGATTTCTTTTATATCCCAAAAGTTTATTAGAATAATCCCAACACCACCACAAATCATGGAAGTAAAGATGTTGGTGAGTACAAAAAATGAAGAAAACATTGCATCCCATTAATATAACTCCTCCCCTATCATAATCAATGGATTAATCTTCCCAGATAACCTTATCATACTCCCTATGGGGGAATTTGATGCAATTATTAGCATGGATTGGCTTTCCCTATATAGAGCCAACATAAATTTCTGTGAGAGTGAAATCACTTTCCATGTGGAGAATCGACCCTCAATTATATAAAATTTCAAAGAGGAAGATGAATCTTCTTTAGCTTCATCATCTCAAGCGTGGATATTACTGCCCTATGAGAATATGTATTTGGCTCAGATGATTGATCCTAAGGAGGAAACCATCCTTAAAGACATGCCTCTTGTGAGAGAATTCACTGAAGTGTTTCCTGAGGAATTTCCTAGTCTTTCCCCTTGAAGAGATGTTGAATTATCAATTGATCTTACACCTGGGGAATTTTTAATATCTAAGACTCTATATAGAATGGATTTTGTGGAGCATGAGGAGCTTATGAAACAACTATATAAGAATCTAGATAAAGGGTTTATATGCCCGAGTGCTTCACCATGGGGTGCACCAGTCCTCTTCGTCAAGAAGAAGGATGGGTCAATGTGCCTTTACATCGATTATCACGAGCTTAGAAAAATCACAATAAAGAACAAGTATCCTCTCCAATGAATTGATGACTTTTTCGATCAGTTGTTTGGATCACAATACTTCTCCAAGTTAGATTTGTGGTCAGGATATTATCACATAATGGTGGAGAAAGAAGATATCCCCAAGACTACTTTTCATACAAGATACATGCAATATGAATTCCTAGCAATTCATTTCGGACTCACTAATGCTCTAAAAATGTTCATGGACTTGATGAATAGAGTCTTTAGAGATTACCATGAGAAATTTGTGGTAGTCTTTATAGATGATATTATAATATAATCCAAAACTAAGGAGGATCTTGAGGAGAATATTTTAATTGTACTAGATACCTTTAGAAAGTAGAAGCTCTCTAAAAAGTACAAAAAGTGTGAGTTCTGGTTGAAGGAGATCTCATTCTTGGGCTATATCATCACAAACAATGAGATATATGTGGATCCATCCAAGACAACTACAATAGAGGGATGGCCATGGCCAACATTGGTAACATATATCCGTATCTTTTTGGGGTTAGTTGGATATTATTGACGATTTGTGAGAAATTTCTCACGATTGTACAACCCTCTTACCAAGATAACTCAGAAGGGAGTAACTTTTTCTTGGAGTGATGAATTCGAAGAAAGATTTAAGGAGTTGAAAATGAGTCTTATCACTGTGCCTATGCTCAATTTACCCACAAGTGGGGAACTTTTTGTGGTATTTGGTGATGCTTTAAAAAAGATCCTGGGCTGTGTGTTGATGCAAAATGACAAAGTCATTGCCTATGCTTCAAGGCAATTGAAAGTTCATGAGAAGAATTATCCAACACATGATCTGGAGTTGGTTTTGGTGATCTTCACTTTAAATAATTGGTGACATTATCTCTTTGGGGAGAAGTGTGAAATATATGTGGACTATAAAAGCATCAAGTATATATTCACACAAAAAGTGTTGAATATGCACCAACAAAGATGGTTAGAGATGATCAAAGACTATGACTGCTCAATCCATTACCACCATAGGAAAGCAAACAAGGTGGAATATGATCTAAGTAGAAAGGACCCAACAATTATATGATTAATGGGAATTGAGAAGGATCAAATATTCTTAGATTTTATGAAGATGGAAATGGGAATCATAAAAAAGGGAATATCATAAATCTTTTCAAAAATGATTTCTCAACCTTCTCTTTTGGAAAGGATAAAGGATGCTCAAAAAGGTGATGTGAGAATTAATAATAAATTTGAAACTATTAGAAATGGGAAATCCTTAGAGTTCAATGTCAATGAAGAAGGAATTGTGAGATTTGGGAAAAGACTATGTGTTCCATCATGTATGGAGCAGAAGAAGGAACTTTTGGATGATGCACATAGTTCAAATTTCTCTATTCACCCTAGAAACAAAAAGATGTATCGAGCTCTCCAAGAGCATTATTGGTGGTATAATATGAAGAAGGATATCGCTGAGTATACATCAATATGCCTGGTGTATGAGCAAGAGAAGGCATAGAGGCATAATTCTAAGGGGATGATACAACAATTTCCCATACCAGAATGGAAATGGGAGAACATCACCATGGACATTGTCATCGGACTTTAGAAGACACCCAAAGACAACAACAAAATCTGGGTTGTTATGGATCGTCTTACAAATTTTACACACTTAATTACAATTCAGGATGATTTCTTATTGGATCACCTGGCACAGATATACATCAGAGATGTGGTAAGGTTTCATGGGGTACCAATATCGATTGTATCCGATCGAGATCCATGATCCACCTCTATGTTTTAGAAGAGTCTTCAACATGCTATAGATACTGAGCTAAACTTATGTATGACTTATTATCCTCAAACTGATGGACAATCCAAGTGGACTTTCTATACACTTGAGGACATGTTGAGAGTGTGTTCAATGGACTTCGAAGGAGGATGGGATCAAAATCTTCTTCTAGTTGAGTTCTCTTATAATAACAGTTTCCACTCAAGCATCCTAATGGAACCTTATAAAGCCCTTTATGGAAATAGGTGTTGAACACTAGCATGTTGGGATGAAGTCAGTGAGTGTAAGATACTAGTACCATAAATAGTCAATGAAATGGTGGAGAAGGTTAAAACCATTAAGCAACATTTCAGGGCAGCCCAGAGTCAACAGAAGAGTTATGCAGATAACTGTCGATGACACCATGAGTTTAAAGTATGAGACATGGTATTTCTATGCATATATCCTTGGAATAAGGTCATGAGGTTTTAAAAGAAAGGGAAGTTAAGTCCTAGGTACATATGCCCCTTTGAGATTCTTGATCGTGTTGGGGTTTTGGCCTATCGACTAGCACTTCCACCTACCATGGACAAAGTACATAATGTCATTCATGTATCCCTCTTAAGTAAGAACAAACGAAACCCTTCACATGCACTCTCTTTAGTGGTAGTATAACTAGAGGATGATCTTTCTTATGAGGAGCAGCCAATGAAGATATTAGATCATAGAGAAAACGTTCTATGAAATAAGACAATGACCCTCATTAAGGTGTTGTGGAGAAACCAAACGTTTGAAGAAACAACGTTTTAATTAGAGTAAGTGATGAAGCAAAGTTACCAACATCTATTTTAGTATGGGAAAATAAAATTTCTAGGGTGAAATTTCATAAGGGGGAAAGATTGTAACGACACAAAAATTCATTAATGAAAATTCATCTTGGTCTATTTAAATGATTTCTTATGGTTATGTAAAACATATGCACTTATTTGGTTATATGTTTTGGATTTTAAAATACCTTTAAGTATTGGGACCGTTTCTAATATATCCATTGAATAGTGAACACATGATTAGTATAAATACAGGGCTTTAAAAAATCCAATTTACCCAGACAAAGGAAGCGATGGCCTCATCAAGTAGTCTTTCCCCATAAGAAGGCCATTTGTCGGAGCTCAGAAAGGAGGTGGCATCATTAGGCTTAACTATTGACCAATCCCATGCCCAGCTTGAATATGATAAGCTCGAGAAGAACCGCCTACCAGAGAACTGGAATTTGATAGAAATTACCACTCGAGCAATGTTATCCGAGCCACCCCAAGAGTCTGTCACCATCATGCACCTTACACTAATGTCTTTTTTAGGTGTTTTAAGGGTTTATGTAACAATAACCTAGTACTATGATTATTTACATTATTCTTGTATATATAATATACATTCTTTTTATTATTGTTAATTTGTAAATTGTTATTAAAGAAGAAATATTATTTTTAGTTAATATTCAACTAAGAAATATATTTTGATGAATTAATGGATTTTTGAATTAAATAATATTTTAATAACATATTATTATTATTAAATTACTTTTAATTAAATATAAATGATCATATAATTTTTATGAATTCAATTTTAATTTTTATTAAGGTTTGAAAGCCGTTTTAGTCAAAACCAATGAATTTTCGATAAATGTTGGTTTTTATTTTATAAGTAAAAATTCACATGTTTATAAAATTATTTAGATAAAATGAATATTATTTTTGGAATCAGTATGTTGAAATTATCCAATGCTCAAATTTTCATAATTTCCTAAGACAATCGAATATTTGGGTAAAAATTAAATATCGTTTAAATATATAATATGTTTTATGATATCATAATGACACAATTGTTATGTAATAAAATAATATAAACATTTTTTCAGCCAATGTATGTTTTACCATTAAAATAATCTGATTTTGGGTTTGTTTTATTTACTTTACAAAGCTTTAGTGGACCCTTAAAGACTTATAAAACATTTTAGCTTTTTAAATTGATTTCATTGGGGGTGTGACTCACCTCCCCATAAGCAAACCTATTATTTTAAGAATTTATGAAATAAAACTTATAAAATATTGTTTTAAACTTACATTTTTCAAAAACCATGGGCAAAAACCATGGTCTGGTTTGTGTTTTTGATTTGTTTAATGTGTGGTGACCCAAACCTAAATAAGAAAGAATCCCCTCTCCTTTCTTATAAAAACCCACCCAAGCTACCACTTCCTCTTCACTCAAAGCCTTTGGAGTTCATCCAAATTATTCCCTCATCTCTCTATAATCCTCCCAAGGTTTCCAAATATCCCAAGAAGCCTCTCTCAAGCCCCTCCCAATCCTTTGGGATCACACTTCCAAGTAAGGGATTCCTTGCTTCCTCATTTTTAGACAAGTTTCTTAATATTATTATGTACTTTTAATTTCAATTATAAATGTTGGGGTATGATTTTCCACCTACAACATATTTACCTCGTTATGTTTTAATGATTATAGACCCATTTATCTCTCATTAAATGCCTCCCATGTACACCTGTTACCATGCCAAAATTCCATAAAGAATTTCTCTCTCCTCATTTACATTTAAGAAAATATATTGTATTATGAATCTAAATTCCATTACATTTGTTGGGAAATGTATCCATATGAACCCCTTACTTTCCACTTCATGTAAAAATTATGAGTCCCCCATTTTTCATTCATCAAACTTTTTTATGAATTCCTATGTCACGCGGTTATGCTTTCAAAATTGCACAGTGATTTTCCAAGCCAAAGTCATTGTGTAGTGAACACCATGCCCATTTATCTATCATGGGTATTCACCTTTACACACATATACAAATTGATTATAGAGTTTCACGTATATATTCCACATTAAATTATCCTGGAATAAATTATGATATTGAATGATTCCATGTTGTATGATACATATGACACACTTATACCTGAAATGAAATGATTATGAAGGGTGCACCCTGATAGTGTTCCAATGCATTGGGTAAAGTATATTATCATGATACTTCATGTGAAATAAGTGTTGAATAATTATAATTCATGGTAAAAGAGGTTTTACTCATGCTTCATGTGCAATGAGGGTTTACTCATGCTCCATGATCAATGAACCTTGGCTCCTGCTAATATCATGTTAAAAGCTGTTGCCACATCTCCATGTTATGATTATCATTCTTTATCGTGCCTTTATGTTAATATTTCTCTTGTGATCCATTAATATTACTATTGTCTAACATGTATTTAATTCATCTTGTTATTACATGTTTATTCCATTATTTGGCTTTATAGCTCACCCTTTTCTTATGCATGTCCTCTGGTTATCCAATGCAATGTTAATTACAAGGGAATGTAGTGGTAATGTAAAGGAAGTTTTCAATAAGATATTTCATTTTATGTTTTAAGTTGTTATATAATGTTATTAATACCCAAAGACTCTAGACCTCTGGATCTTGTATGTTATATCAAGTGAAGGTTTTATGTAATAAATCATGTTTAAGTATATAATAAAGAACATGGTTGTCATATTCATAGTGGTTATTAGTGGAGTAAATGATTAGTAATTATAGGATGAGGATTGATGTGAGAAATAATTATGGGGTTAGGTGGCTCAAAAACATTGGGTGGTAAATTGATCAATGTATCCAATTGGATTATATGTTGTTTTTTAAAAGCATCATGATTTGAAATAATAGTAAGGAATGAAAACTAGACAGAAGTTAACGAAGGATGATGATTGTGGGAACTGTGTAATTAGGAAGGAATAATGGAAGAAATCATTGTGGTAGTCAAAGACGGTGAATAAATTAGATCAATGAATAAAAACCAACTACACAACATATAGTATTGAATATCAAATGTCTTATATATTTTAGAATTATTATTTAGGGTTGTTGGGGAGTTAAATATTACATTACATGTGAAAGATATATAGACTCGAGGTCCTAACTTTGGTTTTTAGATAGGTTTTATCTGTATGCATAAATAAAATAGGCCGTGCGGAGAAATTTTTTTGTCCTTTTTAACCTATGGGAATAAAGAAAGGTTTATAGGATTATATCACTAGTTTATCCTTGATCTATACATAAAATGTTCAATTTTGGGAACATTGTATATTTTGTAGGAGTGCATATCCAACTACCCAAGACTCCATATGGAATATATCTAGAGTACATGTCGTGTCATCTAGGATTCATGAATTGAACTATGATTATACATCCCTAACAATCCTATGAGATTAGTAGTTCATGTATATGTAGTTAATAAGATGTAATCTTATAAACAACAAGAATAATTGTTTACATTATTTAGTTTCTCATATTATCCATTGAGTCTCAAAATTTTTGTACTTATATTAGACATACCATGTATGTTTTCCCTACACAATAAAATGATTTTAGAACAAGCCTAACCACCATTTAAGTCCCACATGTCATGCCTATGATAGTACATGTCATGTAATTTGTGACAATAATTTCTTTTATATATATTCTCACCCAAGGGTAAAAAAAGAATAATCTATTATATGGGTTATTATATATATAACATGATGGAGTATGAAAATTCACCATAATGTGTTGTTTCTAAATTGTTACAATCAATTGGATTATTTATCTCCACAGTGATAATGATGTGTTCTGGGAATGATATTTGGGGAAGACTTAGGGGTTTAACCACTAAAAGCATAGTTATATAAGTGGATGGTTACTTAATAAATTTTTAGTATCAGTTACCCCCCTTATTATTTGTTTTATTTCCTAAATATATATCATAGGTACCCCCCTAGCTGATGAAAATTCCACATAATGAGGTTTTGGTCATCCATAAGGGTTGGGACCCCGTTGATTGATATAAACACCATAATAAGGAACTTGTTCCAAACTATCACAAAATATTGATGGTGTGGAAAGTATAAGGTTGTGTTATATTCTCTACTATATATTAGTGTGTGGTCCTCTATAAATGGAGTTAGTACATTTTCATTTGTTTGGTGAATAATACTTTATAGGG
Organism: Viscum album; assembly: GCA_963277665.1. NCBI lineage: Eukaryota > Viridiplantae > Streptophyta > Magnoliopsida > Santalales > Viscaceae > Viscum > Viscum album. The sequence continues at coordinate 33,252,505 of OY728128.1, read as the reverse complement.
GACAATGTGCCTTCAATATATACATATATCTTCAACCTGAAATAATTTCAAACCATATTTATGAAGAGGTGATACAGGTTCTATTACAGTTTCATATTTTAGATGTTTTTGGTCATAGATCATGTCAAGGGATGTAATATTTCACTTGAGTTATGGTATATGGTTTTGCTATCAACTACAAACCATGTGGGTCATATGTTATTCTATGCGTCTTTGGCTATATATGAAGAGTGATACATGGTGGATATTACTTTTGAATTTTTATGTGATCTGTGAAGATGGGAATTCCCTCCATCCCTAGGTATCATATCTGTTAAGAATATATAATATCCATAAAATTTCTTTCTTATTTTGGAGTTTTGAGTTTACTTTATGTCTTCCTAATCTATATCCGGGGAGTCTTATTGGCTATTTTATAACCACCACATACATGGTATTTTTTTACTACACACACTGTCTCTATATAGATGTTCTACCTTTTGAAGGTGACCTTTATGGGAATGCAGAGGGATGATATTGGAATTCTCATGCATTATGGAATACATTAGTTACCAATGAAGATTGCAATGCCAAGATATTGGCCATATAGTCCTTGTAGCAAGGAGGTGTGTGCTCACTTATTTTTTACCTATTATACTTAGAATTTATATCTCTTTTATTAATTTTCTCACTTGGTGGGTGATTCAGTTTAATTAGTCCAGATAGTTGATATTACATGTATTTGATATTCAACTTGTTATTTTTACATTTTCTGATGATTAGTTCTTATATTAGAAACACATGTGGTATATTTTTTATAGGTTGTGACAGGTTTAGTTCACCCATGATTTTTATATAACTATAGTAAAAGTCTCCCAACCCTGGTATATTAGTGGAGGGATTGGGGTGGCACACTTAATATACTACTTACCTCAGTGGGGTCTCAGTGGGTTAGGTCATGTACAAATATTTTTAGAGTTACTGAGTCCTAATTATGGAGTTTTGAGTTATTAGTCTTATGAAGACCCATTTAGGAATTTAGATCAGTGATGTCAATAATTTTTAGTTTAGTATTTCTAACATAAAACATAATTTTTGGGTGGTATCCATCATATCCATTAATAAAGACCTTGAATTTTTTTTGATTAACCTGAATCACTAAGGAAATAAATACTAGGTAAAGAAAATAGGATACATTCACCATTCCATGGTAAGTTGTAATTTATTTTCTTCATCATGTAATGGATAACATAGTTATGATTTAATAATTATGTGTCCATATTTTAAAATGAATAATTACACCCACAAAAATTTAACTACGATTCAGAGACATGGTCACAAAAATCCCATTTCTATTCATCATCCTAATGAAAATAATTTTTTGAGTGGAGAGGCACCAATTCCTAGACCGAATTGAAAGGTACATTTCCTCACGTATAAAGGGAAAGCCCTATATCTTTTATGATTATAGTATACCTTCATGCAGGGAATATAATAGTTACCCCTAAGTTGTATTAGAATAACCATATGCAAAATGTGTTATATACAATCTTATGTTAGAGTCCTCATAGGTATTGAAGAGAACATAGTCATTGGGGAAAAGCTGATCTTGTTAGGATATCCAAAAAATATATGACGATTCATACATTAGGCCATTTCATTGTAAAATGTGTTATTAGTGAATTATTTCTCTCAAATCTATTGATTTTTTGATTTTAACATGGTTCGTGTTTGTGTGTTTTTTCAAGGAGGAGTTTTATCCAGTGATGCTATGTTTGGTTCATGCCTAGGAAATTATTGAATCTTTTGGTATACTAAATGACCATGAATATGTATGTTACAAAATTCACAAAACATATGTGGTTTTCCCTATATGTGATTCATTATGGATTAATTAGAGATAAAAAGTTCTAGATATGACTCTAGGGAAAGGGGGTTATCAATGTATTTTCATACAACCCTATATATTTTAGTTGTTTGGAGAGTATTATTGATTGAGGGCCTTGAATCGGAAGCTCCATATATAGTTTTAGGTATGAGCTGTGTTCTTTATAAATTTTTACATGTACTTTTCATCATCAACATGAGTAATTATTTTATTTTTGGATCATGATAACATTTTTTTGAATATTATTGTATAACCACTAGACCAAATATATGGGATAAATATTCTTACTAGTGGTGATTATTATCTCACACATATCTGATGATATTTTGAGCTTATTCTCAATATAAAGGGAGCAATTTCATTGTATTATAGTATAGTAGAGATGAGATCATATGGTGTCACACATTGTATGGAACGACTATTCATATATCCAACTTAGGTAGATTTATATTGTTACCAATTACAATCCATCATGAAAATTGGTTATGATTAAATCCTATGGTGTGTAGTAAACTCTTACAAAATGATTTGGTCTAAATATTAAGAATGTATAAACGATTATATACCTAATGGTGTGCATATCCATCAGTGCTATGTATTAAATAATGTAGTGGTCACCTACAATAGTGGATGAATACATTAATGTTTATCCATAATAAATTTTAGGATTTAAATTATTGATTGATCTTTTCCAAAATCAACTTATATTCTATGACTATACCAATATAATCTGTGGTTTTTAGAATATCCAAATTGAGAATTGAGAGAATATGGTATTTTTATAATTCCTTTTTGAATATAGGTTTCATCATAACTATAGATACATCATGACCAGAGAAAATGGAATTATGTGGTTGAAGAATGATTATCTTGGGTCTGGATATCAATATCTTAAAGTTCATGTGCAAGATATTCCATGTAAAACATTCAGGAATCATTTTAGAAAAATTATGATCCTTATTGTATCATAATATGTGATGAACGTTTCTTCAATGAAAATGAAACCCATTAACCAATTTTTGGTCAACTTCATTCCTGAAACGTTCATTTGAGAAAAATATGAGAGTAAGGATCTTATGTACTTAGAGTTTGTTCATTGAATAATATTATATCACTATCTATGTGGTGAACTCTCATGATGACAAATCTAGATGAATGTGATCAATTTTTTGAGAAAATTATTTAGGATGGATTATTAGTAGTTTTCCACCATAGAGTTTTTGTATGTAATATATTTTGTGAATAGGGTTTCAAAATGATAAAACAATAGCTAGTTCCTTTGCTAAGATATCAGTACTTAGTTTATGCTGGAGATTTCAAAACAGATAAGCTCATCGCAATTATATTTCATATGAGTGGTATATGTTTCTTATATGTGATTGATAATGGTTACCCCTATACAACAAATATATCGAGGGAGATTATACTTGGAAACAATGATTATGATGTTCTACATAACTAGATAATCTAAAGTGATTTTAGCTGACTAATTCTCTAAATGTAGGGATCATTTCATTCCATGTTTTGAGAAATAGTATTTCCATGAAGAAATGTTTTTGTACTATAATAAAAAATGACGATATTAGGTAATCCTAAAAGAGCATGGTACCTTATTAGAGAAAGAGTAATGAAGAATTTAATCATCTTTATTATGTGGTAACTATTTTTAAATGGTAGAAGTTGTCTCACCTTAGTTTGTTGGTGTGGTTTCTCAAGTTCAGAAAGGTGTTATATAATGTTTTTTAGATGAAGAATTAGTATTATCTAAATAATATAAAATAATATTCATCAAATTATGGTATAATTGGTCATCACCAATATAATGGTTAGTTTTCATATGTTTTGAGGTGGATGGTACCATTTATTATGGATCACATTAGTAGTATACATGAATACAGACAATAACCCAACTGGTTCATTTATGATAATTGATATGATTTTCTCTTATCTAGATAATAATAAGTGTCATTCAAACTGAGGATAAAGGGAGTTTTTTATCTATATTATTTGAGTTTCCATTGTGATTTCTTCTTGAGATTTTGTTATATTCATTTTCTAGAAAATAAGGAGTAAACACAAACCTTGATGAGTACATTTTCTAGAGGAAATCCTAGTGTCAGTGTATAATTTTATATTTTAAACATGTTATTATGATTTTTTGGATATATTTTTACCATGTGATAGTAATCTAGATAACTCTTTAAAGGTGTAGATAATAAATCGCTCACATAAGGCTCCTTACTAATGAATCATTTAATTTTTTTTAATATTTAATATTTAAATTTTTACAATGATGTAGATGATGATATTATGAAAAAATGTTGGGTGTGTAATTTTAAAAATATTCAAATAATGAAATAAATTATTTTTTCAATGATTTTCCCCTGAATGGGATTGAATTGATCAAAACATGAGTAGAGGGATGTGTTTGGTAGAATGACTGCATGGAAGTGATAGAAAGCAGATGAATTTTCCTTTGTGTTTTTTGTTCCAGGATCATATTGAATTTATATGATTAAAAATATTTATAGAGCATGTGGGAAACAATAATCCCATCATAAAGGTTTTCTTTTTTGGGCTTCCATGTTTAGTGGCTCAAGTTTTTTTTCGAGGAAAAATAGGTTAAAGGTGGAGAGAATATAATAGCCTATATTTTTACAATGCCGGTATTTATCTCATTATTGAGTTTCCTATTATTGTACCATAAAAATTTAATAATAGTAAAATAATAATAATTAATTATTTAAAATTATTTTTTATTTACTTTATTTATCTCGATCCACAATATAAAAATATGTGTTGAAATTTGGGGATGTTTTGAGCTAGTTGTGTTTTAAGGTATATTTAAAAATTTATTTATTAAATAAATATTTATGATGTATATTTTTTATTGGTATCTATTAAATGAATCCCAAAATTGCAATTTATTCACTACAATTATGTCAAAAATAGCGTATTTTACCTTATACTAGTGTAATTTCAATATCTATGTTTCTGGTCTAGGACATATCGGTTTCATGATTGTAAATAACTTTCTAATATATATAAGGAAAAAATAAATCCTTTTTATAAAAACATTGTAATCTATTTTAAAGGGGGAGGAGTCATCATTAGTGATTGTGGTCATTAGAGGATATTATTTATGATGTGAAGGATCATAGGTGAGGAATCTAAATTCATGGGCAATGATGGTTTTATGATAGAGTCTCAAGAATCAATGACTCATTAATGAGGTTATAATATTGTTATTTTGATTCCATTATTAAATATTCATTATGAAAATAATATTAGTATTCATATTATTTATAATTAATTCACATCACTTCGATAATAATGATTAATTCTCAAAATTGATATAAAAATTAGTTTTTCATAATGAATTTTTAAAAATTATTTTAGTTTCTGAAATTGTATCTTGTGAATTACAATTTGAGGCACTCTTATCCCTCCCAAAACTATAGCTCTGAAACCATATTTTTATGTGTTTAAAAATAAATGCATTCTAAATTAGAACTTTTGGGTAGGAATAATTTGAATGAGCACTATTTTCCTTTACCCTCATTCCATCCCTCAAGAAAAATGAAGTTGAACCATTATCCAATGAGGTTTCCATTAGTGTAATTAATTAATGTAAGTGATGTGGTTGGGGTTATATATAATTTTTTCATTTTTAGGTGAGGTGAAACATGATCTATTGGTCAGTGGTTCTAGGAAGGATATGACTGGTGGAATATTTATGGTTCTATGATATCTTGATTTTATAAAAATGTTGGGAATTAAAACCAACGCAGTGTTAGAAATTGAATATAGAAATAGAAGGAATCATAGGTGAGAGTAAATTCATGATTGATATTCAAAATATCTCTTAGAATTATATAAGGAGAATAAATTGGATCTTTGAATAAAAATTTATTACTCTACATATATTCTAGATAATCTCATTTCCATGTACATTTTTTGTTATTGTGCTCATATTCATGTAATAGTTAAATAAAACGTACCATGTGATAGATCAACACTAACTGTGTCCCAATTTTTTTTGGTGAATTGGGATTATACAAAGATATAAATTACATTTATTGTATAGAGAGATAAAATATACCATTTTTTTCCAAAGGACATAAGGTCGGGTGTACTGGAGTACATGCCCAATTTGACCTTGAAGTTATATATGTTGTGTATTATTGAGTATATTCCATGTATAACCATTTATATTATACTGAACTACCTTATAGTCCACATTTATTATATATGGAATACATGAAATTTATTTTGGGATACACTACATAGGTTGTGATGATACACGATTGAGATCCCATTGAGCTTCAAACATTGTGCACGTGTAGTTAAAATTTCATGTTCATGTATAAAATATGATTCAAGGTGTAATGGACGAACTTCGTAAGATTGGTTAGTGTGTCCCACATGTTGTGTTCTCCTATGAGAAATTTAATTTAGGTTCAATTAACTTGATAGAACAACAATAGTATATTATAGGATTAATTTATAGAATCAAACAACATGTCTATCAAAATATATGTTGTGTACTATGTGATCTTTGATGTTTTTTCATAGATTCTCATTGAGATGTGTAAATTGGATAATAAAAGTTCCTATTCTAGGATTTTTCCATGTATAATGGGATGTAGCATGAATCTTCATCATTATTGGTTGTTTTTAATCTATTCAATGTTAGTGGATTCTTTACCATTGTATAAATGATAGTGATGTATGGGAGAGACACTAGGATAAGACTCATGGTTAGTAAAACCCTATAATAATAATGATATAATGAAAATGTTCCTCTATATACCTTGTGAAGTTATTAATTCCGAATTAGGATTGGAGAGTGATTCATATGTATAATTGGAAGAGTTTGTAACCCACAATTGTGATAAGGGTGTTAGTCGGAAAATTGTAGAGTAGGAAATCCCCTTATCCGATATACCCTTTAAAAACCCTTCTCTTTATTACACCATAATACATGATTTATTATATAAACTCTTCACTTGATACAACATGGAAGATGGAGAGGCCTAGTGTCTTTGGGGCTTAGGATCATTACCTAACTACTTAAAACATGAAATACAACATCTTTATTGAAAACATATTTTACATGACCACTACATTCCCTCGTACTTAGCATTGCATGGGATAACCTGAGGACATGCATAAGAAAAGGGTGATATATAAAGCCCCATAAGGGAATAAAAATGGATTAACATGAGGAATAAAATACATGTTATAGAATAGGAATATCAATGTAGAACAAGAGAAACATGAACATAAAGGCATGATAAAGCATGTTAATCATAACATAGAAATGTGGCAACAACACTTAACATGGAATTAGCACGAGCCAAGGCTCATTGCACATGGAGAATGAGTAAACCCTCATTGTAAATTAAGAACAAGTAAACCCTAGTTTCACTTTAATTAGCATGATTCAGCCCCCATTTCACATAGCACATCATGATACTATACTTTACCCAATGCATTGAAGCACTATCAGGGCACACCCTTCTTAAACATTTCATTTCATGCATAAGTGTGCCACATGGATCATATAACATGGAATCAATCAACATCATAAGTTATTCCAATATTAAATAATGTGGAATAAATACATGAATTTACCATTCAATATGTATATATTCATAAAGGTGAATACCCTTGATAGAGACTTGGGTATGGTATTCACCACACAATGATCTTGTCTTGGAAAACGCAGTGCAATTTCGGCAGCATAACGACGTGACATAAGGATTCATGAAAATGGTTGATGGGAGATAAATGGCTGTCTCATCAAATGTACATGAAATGGAAAGTAAGGGGGGTCATATAGATACATATACCAACAAACGTAATTGAATTTCGATGCATAAAAAAATGAATTACTTGGATGTAAAAGAGGAGAGAGAAATCCCTCATGGAATTTTGGCATCGTAACAGGTGTACATGGGAGGAATTAATGAGAGATAAATGGTTATCCCATAATCCAAACATAAAGAGGTAATTATGGGGGATTTGGAAATAATACCCCAACATTTGTAATTGAAAACAATAGGGCATAACAACATAAACAAGAATTTGACAAAAATGAGAAAGAATGAAATCCCTTTCTTGGAAGTGTGATTCCAAAGGCTTGGGAGAGGATTGAGAGAGGATTATTGGGTGCATGGGGAACCTTTTGAGGATTATAGAGAGATAAGGGTTGGGTTTTTTTGACTCCAAAGGATTTTAGTGAATAGGAAGTGGGAACTTGGGGGGGTTTATATAGGAAAGGAGAGGGAATTCTTTATTATTTAGGTTTGGGACACCTCACATTAAAATAATCCATACCACAAACCAGCCCGTGGTTTTTCACATGGATTTTTAAAAAGGGGAGTGGAAAAAATATTTTATAAGGCCAATGGACGAACTTCTTAAAATAATATGTTTGCTTATGTGGAGGTGAGTCACACCCTCAAGGAAATTAATTTAAAAATCTAAAATGTTTTATAAGTCTTGAAGGGTCCACTAATGCTTTGTAAAATAAATAAAAAAACCCCAAATCACATTATTGTAATGGTAAAACATATATTGGCCGAAAATATTTTTTATAGTATTTTATTACATCACTATTGGGTCTTTAAGATGTCATAAAACACATTATATATTTAAATGTTATTTAATTTTTACCCAAACATTCGACTGTCTCAGAAAATTATGAAAAATTCACCATTGGATAATTTCCATGTCCTTATTCCAAAAATAATATTTATTTAGTCAAAATAATTTTCTAAATATGATATATTTTACTTTTAAAATAAAAACCTACATTTATAAAAAATTCATGGGCTTTTACAAAAATAGCTTTCAAACCATAATAAAAATTACTATTGAATTCATAAAATTATATGATCATTTATATTTAATAAAAATTAATTTAATAATAATATTTTATTAAAATATTATTTGATTCAGAAATCCATTAATTCATCAAAATAGATTTCTTTGTTGAATATTAAATAGAAATACTATTTGTGATTTAAAAACTATTTACAATGTAACAATAATAAAATGAATGCACATTCTTTATACAAAAATAGTGTACATAGTCATAGTGCTAGGGTCTTATTACATAACCCCTTATAACACCCGCATAAGACTGAAGGGTAAAGTGTGTGGTGGTGACAAAATATTGGGGTGGCTCGGATAACATCGCTTGGGTGGTAATCTCTATTAACTTCCACTTCTCCCGTAGTTGGTTCCGCTCAGGCTTAATGTGTTCATGCTCAGTTTGGTCTTGGTCAAGAGTGAAGACCAATGATGGTACCTCCTTTCTGAGCTCTGAAAAATGGGATTCGTAAGGGATACGTCTACTGGATGAGGCCATCGCTTCCTTTGTCTAAGTAAATTGGATTTGTTAAAGCCCTATATTTTTACTAATCACGTGATCACTATTCAACATCTATATTAGCAACAGTCACAATGAATAATGGTATTTTAAAATCCATAAACATAATACCAATGAAGTTCACATTTTATATAACTATAATAAACATTTAATTAGATCAAGAGTAATTTCCATTAATAAAAGTTTGGGTTGTTACATACCCATAAGAGGTATGAATCCTCTATAGGGGGTCAGTTCTCCCTTAAATGAAATACAAAAATCAGAGAGGTGTGGGTCTTCTACTAGAGTTCAATATAGAAAACATAGATGACTATATTTTGAGTATACAAAGTTTAATAAATCTTTATTGTATTGAGGTACAATCCACCTTCCATGGAGTTAGGACTTTTCCATGTGTTTGGGTGTCGCTCTCTATATATAAGGGTATGGTCTCATTCGATAAATATTTATTCAATGAGGTATAATTCTATACTATGGTTATGAATAAATAATATAAAAGTTATTAAGGTAGGGAAGTTTACATATTTTGAGTCATACAATATATCAAGGAATACTTGTTTTCCTTGGAAATATGACACACGATTGGAATATTGACTACTAACCTTATGGTTCATATGTTATTATGATAATATATGCATATATATGAGGAAAAATCATCAGTGGATCTATGTTATGAATATAGAGATAAGATACGAGGATAGGTACTTCCCTGTGTTCTTGGTTTTCCTATATGTTATGTATATTTGAGATACTTCAAATTTCTCTCATATTCTATAGAATTAAGATAACTTATTATTATTTCATTCCTTTTATTTTTCATTTTATTCAACTAGTTATTTTATAATCACCCATTATGGTAATTATACATAAATGTGTTGTGTCTATACAGAATGTGTGGAGTTTGAATGTGACATTCATTGGCAGAGAGATATAAAATCTAGCGAGCACGGGAATATTCTACTTATATACAAAGATGGCTACTGTGAATGATCATCATAAAGTCTATATAGTGAGCTTGTGTCTTACCTTGATTTATTACTTTTCATATATTTTGGTAATGTATTATTTATTCATTTTCCCATTTTGGTAGGTTCTTATGTGGTGTTATTTTGGACAGTTGATATCCCACGAATTGGTTAAAAAACTAGTGATATATACATTTGCAATGGATATTTATTATATATTTTTATTAGGGATTCATATCTATTAGTGGTGATTATAGTATATATACAAACATATTTTTATTTTATTCTTGGCGATAGTCTTTGGCCCCTTTAATTATGGATATAGACTTGGGGTGGCCTAATCAGCTTACTACCGACCAAGGTGGGGTCCCCATGGGTTGGACAGGTTATCCTATTCATGATTTGGATTCACTTCCTAAGATTTTATATTTTTTATGTCTTCAATATGATTTAGTCTAACTTCTCAAGATGTTGGATATGTTACACCATAATCACTATTTGGATGCACATTCTCATTTTTTTGGTGTTCATGATTTTCATGACTATCAAATATTGTAGTGTGGATTACATTTTCTAAAGTGGTTTTATATGTTTTGCAATATTCACTATCTGTATCTTATCCTTATGATTGGTTTTTTAGGATTATATTTCATACACAATCCATAATACTCTTGTAAGTGATTATTGACTATATATTAGTGGCCTCCACCAACATTTGTCAAAATGGGTAGGTTCAATGTTCATGGAGTCCTGATTATCATATTATGATATTAATTATGTGTTTATATTAAATTTTTATGATATTTTTTTAAAATTAAATCAGATAAAGTATAAAAAATGTTGAGGACACATTGGTGGTGTTCTAAAAGGTTTTATACTCACCCTATGTAAGTGAACATCCTTAGATGTATAGACTACATTATTCATGATAGTGGTTAGGGGTAAACTCTTATGGTTGATGTTGAGTTGGGACTGTCTGATTAGGATAAGGTGGTGATGTTGAGATTTTATCTAGGACACTTTTAGCATTTATGACTGGAATATTTATTCCTTTCTATTTTGTTCTATATATGACCAATAACTTGGTGAGATATCATTCATAATTATTGATATATTATCATGTATGTAATTATCACTTTTTTATTAAATTAGGGTCTAGCCTCACCATTTTATGGGCTCTACCACCACCACTATTAAATAACCTGATGTGAATGTCATGGAATGACTAAGGTCACATGGAACTCTTAATAAGGATGAGAAAAAAGGTTCATTGAATTATATTGAGTTAATTTATAAATATATATTATAACTCCTTTATTTTAAAAATCACATATGATTTATTTATTTTAATAAAGTTTTAGTTGAAATTTGTTTTAGGAAAAAAATCATATTCATAATCAGTAATACATATGTACCCTACTCTACATAGAAGTCATATTTAACTATATAATATTTACATTATAGTTGTAAGGATTGGGAAATCTATGAAGCTACACCAAAGGAAAATAGTTTTATTGATAAATATGAATATATTTTGAAATGTTTTGTGCTTTAATGAATTATTATTAAAATATCAAAGAGTAATTTCAGGAAACCTAATATTTTTAGTGAAACATTTACCATGATCATATTATTTACTTCCTATAAGTTGAGTAGAAAACATGTGGTCATTGATAACCATTCATAAAAAACACATTGATTTTTCAAGAGTGAGATTGTGTTATATTTTTTGCCCTTTTTTATTCTATCATTGTATTTGATTTCATTTTAGAGAGGGGAAAAAGTTTTATAATAATTTTTTCATCTAATAATATTTGGAATAAAAGTATTATAGGGTAATAACATAATTTATATTGATATTTTTTATCAATTATGTCCAAAATATAATTAATTAATCTGATCAATATTTCCAATATAAAAGGTTTTATACTAGTACATGTTGTATGAGGATATAGTTTATATTTTCTTGCCAAATTGAATCAAAAGAAAAGAAATTATATGGGTTAGTGCTTTATTAACCATTTAACAAATAATATTGTATGTTTTTTGTTTTTATTAATAAAATATTTTGTTTTTTATTCATTTTCTTTCTTAAATTAGTGTTATAAATTAATTACTATATTTATATCCTTTAATATTTGGGATTAGGTTTTATATTCATAAATTCTTTTATAATTTCACTGTATAAAAATATATTGTATAAATTATTTATTCTTCATCAAAATTTATTTATATTTTGGGGAATTTATTTTATGTATATTTATTAAATTCATCAATTAAACTCCACTTGATGCAGATTTACCAGGTAAATATTTTGTATTTTAGAGATTCTCTAATGTTTTCTTTATATAAGAATATATTATAGAAAATTTATTATGACATCTAATCTTATTATAAAATATTTTATCATTTTAAATCCAAATCATCCTCTACAAGTTTGCGTTGTAGAGTAAGAGAATTGGAGAGAAAAATTAAATTCATATATTATAAAAACCGGAGTCTATAACCCAATGATGTTTCATAGTGAACATAAAATCCTAGAGAAGGATATTATTAATTTTACCTAGGATAAGAACTATGTGTTTGAGTTGAATTTAGTTAGTCCAAATTATTTATTATTTATAATGATTTAGAATATATATAGTTATATTTATTAATTTTATAAAACTAATGAAACATGGTAGATTCTATATATAAATAATTTAGCAACAACAAATGTTCTGTAAATATTAATATTAATTCCTCGAGTTGAATATCGATAAATTTATTTTATAACTAGAGATTCTATAACTGATAGTTACAAAATATTTATAACTATTTTAAATTATTTACCATTATTACAAGATATAGATATAATGTATAAAAATATAGTTGAGATGAATACAAATATTATTTCTTAGGAGTATAAATCTAAGAGATTAACCTGGGAAGAAATAATTTTTTTTACTAACAATAATGTAAATGATAAAACTAAAAAATAGATGAAATATAAACATTGTCTGAAGCGAGTTAAATTGAAGGTTAAATGTAAGAATAATGGAGTTGAATTTAGTATTATAATAAAAAATTGTTTAAATGTAAGTGCTTTTAATCTTAGGGAATATGAATTTTCTAAACATTCAAAATGTATAGTACTTTTTTTAAAAGGATAACATCTCAAAAAAAGTGAAATTGAATAGAAATAAAATATCGATATAAAAGATCCTATGAGAGATATGAATGAAAGGAATAAAAATATATTATTTTTTATGAGTGTATGAAACTATGTCATATAAAGATAAGATTTTATAAATTAAGTAATATTGATATGGTAGTTATAACTTAAAATAAATTTAATAAAAAAATTTCCAAATGAAATTGATACATGGACTATTAATATATATTAATCTTCTAATAGATATTGGTATAATTATTAAAATAATAAGATATGTTTATTTATTAGTACTATAGTACTAAAATATGAAAATTTAAACATGGATAAGGTAATTCAAGCATTAATTACAAAATAATTGAATTATTTTGATTTTAATGAAGATAAAGATTCACCATTTATGGATGGGATAAATGAACATTTGAACCTATTAATAAAAATCATAAAATATAGATTATAAATACAAGAAATGATAAATTTGAACTTTTTAGGGCCAATGAAAGTATTTATAATCTAATATCCAAACATAAAGTGAAACCCATTATTTTTTTGTATTTGGAAAATCATCATGAAGTTGTAAAAATTGGGTCCATAATTTATTTCCTAAATAAGGTATAATAAAACTATATACATAGAAGGTTGTATATAGAAAAAAAATTAGATTTATCGAAACAAGAAAATATATTTTATGATGTAGGTTTTTTTCTTAAAATTTTCGACATTTTTGATCAAATTAAATGGTTTTTGGAATGTGACTCTATATATACCTATTAAAAAACTGTAGGATATTGGAGATTTTTTTTATCATTTAGAAAAAATAAATCAAATGTTATAATAAAATTATATATTTAAAGGGAAATTTATTCTCTTTAATATAAGAGAGTTTTGAAATTCTTGGTTTCGAATGAATTCTTATTTTGTGTCTATAAGATTATGAAAATTTAGGTCCTAAAATAGTATTATATTTTTTTTTGCGAAAATAGGTTGAGTACTAGTGATAAAAATATTTGGTTCATGGACAGTTGTTTCTCTAGACCTATGATAATATAAAATTAAATATACTGGAACATAAATAATTTAAATGGGTAATTTTTTATTTTTAGATATAATATACAGGGATGAATGATTAGGGTATGGGATGCATGCATACATAGTCAAACTATAATTTATAATTATTTTTTTGAAATAATCAAATCCATTTAAAATTAACTAAATTTGGTTATGAAGGTTACACTATAAAAATTGATAATATAAATGTAATATAACTATTTCAAAAGAAATTAATATATTATCTGTATATCTATATTATAATGTTTTTACGATATATTTATATTAAAAAAACTACTAAAATTTTATATACCGTTGTAAAATTATATAAACCTCACTATACATACATTAACATTACATAACTTCCATAGAATACTTAAAATATTATAAAAAGAGATACCCAATGACGGTACTAGTCTAGTTATTTTGGAAACACAGAAACATGGAAACATAAACACAAGTACATAAATGAGCTACATTATCTCCCACCTGGTTCTTCTTAACTACCACCCTTCTTAGACACATCAAACATTATAAAAATCTTTATAAAATACAAAGGAATCCTAAAAATGGGTGATCTCAGATTCTTATTAAGGGTAAACAAGGGGGAAAATTTATCATAATCATGAGCATAAGGATATGTGAACATGATCAAGAAGATATAAGATCATACATGACATATCAAAGATCGCAAACATAAATCACAAAATAATTCTTGGCAATTCATTAGACATAAATCATTAGAAAATAAGGAATATAAGCCATGAAATCATAATATTGGAATAAAAAATAGAATTGTGAAAGAAACATAAGCATATAATATTATTTGCATAGTAGTAAAGGTATCACTGCCAATGCCATCTTAGTGGACAAAGTCCATTACTGAACCGAGTTCTCACCCCGTTCCATCCCTGTGTCACTAATCTATGTGCACTCCTCCTTATAGCCCTATAATACTGAACCAATTTTATTTCCCATTCCATATATGTCTATCTCATGAGATATAAATCTTTACCCAATAATTTGGAGGGAGATATATGTCTGACCAACCTCAACATGAAATCATACAGACATGTGCCATGAAATAAAAAAAATCAAATCATAACCAATGAATTGAAATAGATTTCCTAAACGTGTAATCATATCTTATCCTATCAAAAAGATAGGTTTCATAACCATCTCATCAAAATAAATACCCATACAATGAACTGGGTTTCAAAAGAATATAAACCATAGAAGAGAAATGGGTGTCAAAATCACCATTCTATCAAAACATAAACCAATCAAGAAATAATATGAATGGAACCTTTGGATCATTTCTTAGATAGGAATGAGTAACATCAATAGATGTTATCTTAGAGGGAGAATAAATTAGAATGATTTATTGAAAACATTTGTTGAGGTAAATATCCTTTATTCTTTGAAAAATGATCTTTAAAAGATAAAAATATTTTTAAGACCATTTTATTGAAACTAAGCTTCATAGATTATAAATAAAAATTTGTAATTGTTTTTGAAAATTTTTTCTTTTATAAACATATAAAGAGATCTTGATTTGTTTTTGGAAAAAAATTTCCTTGAAAACATATAAAATGAGGTCAAAAACGTTTGGAAAACTATTTATTTGAAAGTAATTTTTACTCATATAAACACGCCATGAAATAATTTTAAAACCATATTCCTTGAAAACATATAAAACAATCATGAAAATGTTAAAAAAAACGTTCCGCAAAAACTTATAAAAAAATATTGGATACATTTTCAAAAATATTTTCCATGAAAACTTATGGAGGATGTTCGAAAATAGTTTTAAAAATAATTTTCCTTGAATACATATAAATGAATATTTAGAAACTTTTGAAAAAAAATTTCCTTGATTTTTTTTGAAAACTTATGTAGAAATATTGAAAATTTTAGGACAATATTTATTTGAAAATTAATTTTCAATAAAAATTTAAAAAAAATTAACTTTTTGAACATGTAAAGGAAGATTCCTAGAAATGATGGTGGTTAAATCCATAATTTTTGTACTAGGTAAAAAGAATATTACTTTTTCATAGTAAAAGATTAGAGAAATTAAATTTTTAGAAATATATAAGAATATTCCTTGGAAATCATTGGTAAAATACAAAAATGTAAAAAATTTATTTTAATGATTATTAGAGAACTGTTGAATATTATTGGAAACCCTTTTTAGAAAACATGGTTTTGAAGGAACACATTTTTATGAATAAATAGAGGGTAATTCTAGGATTTATTAAAAAAAATTATTAACAATATTATGTAAAAATGAGTAGAAAAATTATACTAATACAAGAATAAATCATTAATAACTAGAGGAGAATAAAATTCATGATTGTTATTGAGAGATAGATGATATGATTTCATCAAAGGAAGGATAAACATAATCAATCACAAAAATAGATGAGATTGTTTCAATAAACTCTTACCACTTGGTAATAATAAACCATATTACCCATGTAATAAAATAAAATTAAATGAATCTTAAAATAACATTAATATAAGGAGATTCAAGAGATAAACATTCAATAGAAATATATACACATCATGGAAAAATAAAGGTTCATAACATGGAATGTGTCTCAATGAATGAAAATTAATAACAAATTACTTTACTGATTTGGTGAATTTTGAAGCAAAAATCCAATGAAATAAAGATCATATAATGGATATATAAATATAAAAAATATAAGGATACAAATTATAAAATACATTTTTGGGAAGCATATACGCAACATAAGAGAAAAGATTAGAGAACTTGGCATGTATTTCATAGATATAAAAAGTGAGACAATATATCATAGAACTGTATTTTTATATCTACTACCATGTACAATTTGATTATGAAATTATATCACCCACTTCTTAACAATTCTATGTTATGGTCACGCATTGGGGAACATTCACTTTGTTTTTCACATGTGACTTAATTTGTTATATCTTTGGTCCTTTTACATATATCATGATTTACAAAATGTAAAAAATGTTATAAATATCCATTATATTTATTATACGTGTTTTATAATAATAAATATAACATATAAGTATAAAATAGAATACACCAATCATAGAGACGTTAGGCCGTACGTATGTATGAAGGCTGTTTCCATTTTGTTTTCGTATTGAATGAAGTAGTATAAATGAAAAATATATATATATATATATATCACTAAATAAAAATTATTATATCAGATATATCATATATTTTCACTAAAAACATCATTAATATTGTCCATGTAGTGTGTGAATGAATCACATCGCCTTGAGGGGGTGATAGTCCATACTTCCTCAAATGGAATTATCGTATTTATATAAGATGGAAAGCATAAATTTATGTTCTAAATAAATATTATAGAACAAAAAATAAATTATAAATATCATAAATATCATATAAAAATGTATTACCCATCATAATTTTCACCATGAGAGGTGGTAAAGGAAAAAATTAACAATTATCATTTTGTGATGTGGTAGTTCACCGAACACATAAATAATATGTTCGTTAAACATTAGATGGAAGTGTATGTATGTGCAGGTCTAACCCTTAGCATAAAAAACATAGTATATTGAGGATAATTTTGTTCTTATACATTTATGGAAAAATAAGAGATGAGTTAGTGGATAATGAAAATAAAGAAAGGAGTTTGAGGGAGGGTGTTACCTCTTAATTAGGAAAATAATTTTGGTTTACATGAAAGGGATGCCTTGGAAGGATTTATTCAAAAAGTAAGGATAATAGAATTAAGTTAGGGTTTTTTAAGGATATTTTATTAGATATTGGGAGAACATAAGTGGTTTTATATGTGTGAATAGGTGGGAGGAGAGGAGGCCTTTTTATAGTGGAGGAGTGGTACTATGGTAATAATTTGACAAGGGAATTCCATATATGTTTTTGACATGTCAAAAAGATCCAATAATGGACCAAATTATATAAAAGGGAGTATAGGGTCTAGATATTTACATCAAATAGGTTTTAGAAAAATTTCTAGGCCATTTTGGATCTTAAATTTATGGTTTAGTACTTAGATAAGAATAATTCACTTTAATTGATGTAATTAATTTTAATTAAATTCAATAATATTTTTGGTAAAAAACTAATTTTATATTATTATAAATTAAAAATTATTATAATTACAAATATGGAATCCATTTTCCCAAATTCCAACCCCAGAAGTGGCAGAAATTAATTTAATATTAATTCTGCAGACATGATGACACTGAAGGGTTTTAAGATAAAAATGATCAAAAGTTTGCTAAGTTTTATATATCCAATTTAAATGTAAAATTGGTTCCAATTAACTAAATTGGATTAATTTATAAAAAATATATCGAATAAAACTTTAAAACAAATTTAAAATATAATTTAACCTTATAAACAAATTGGATGAAAAAATAGTTTTGAATTAAAATTCAGTATTTTTAATTATTCATTAAAAATTAGAACCTTCCTGAAAATTACCAAAAATTTATCCTAACCTAATTTTTATTTTTCTATTTCAAATAATATGTGTATTTTGACAATTAAATCAATAAAATAATCAATAATTTTATTTAAAATGGTTTCTCTATTAAGAGGCAGTAAAACTACTTTTATAAAACTATTGGTTTTAAGCATAAAATTTGGTTTGTTCTTATCTTATGTCTATAAAATATATTGGATGAATAATAATAACATTTTATTGAATATATATAACATATATATTAAATTAATATAACTAACTAATTTAATTTAATTTACAAGGGTTAAATATCTTTGTGACCATAATAATAATTATAATAATTCCTCTTATATTAATCGGTTTTCATATTCATTTACAATTAATTGGTAACCTATGAATTCATATTATATTTGTGTAAACCATATACTTTCATAAATTATTTAATACTATTAATAATCTCTAATTTAATGGAAAGGTTATATCTTATTATGTTAAATGATATTACTTTAAAAATATATTATTGTTTGGTAAAACTCCGTCATGCATGTTACGAAAGTCATCTAGGAAAGTCATTATTGTGTGTAATGCAATATACCATCATGGTTTCCTATAGAGAAAGCTAAAATTTATGTTGCGTATAGTTAATTATTAACCTGGTGCTACATATAACATAAGACAAACATAGATATTTAATATAAGATGATCAATTTTCAGTGTTGTATGAAATGAAAAATATCCAAAAGATAAAAAACAAATCACAAAATCTCAAGGTGTTACATTCTACCCCCCCTTAAAATGAATTTCTCCCTCAAAATTTTTCTAGGTTATTTTAGGTATAGTACTTAAAAGTTTCATTCATAGAAACTCACATTGTAAAATTAAATACTAAAACTTCACTTAAAAAGGGAATGTTAGAACTATAATAGTTACCAAAGTAACATATAACTTTGTTTCCACATAGGAGAACATATGTTGAGAGTGAAGATTAGAGATGGTGGAAAGACATAAATATTTATAGGGAGTGAGTGAGGTCATCAATAAAATAAGTTAATGATAAATGAAAAGTTGAGGGCCATAGTTTCATAAATATGTAAGGATTTAAAAGGCCATAAGTTCAAAAAAAATTAAGTTATTAGGACAAAACATTTTTATATCATTTTCATAACACTAAGAAATTCTTTTATTGTCAAAAAATATAAGGAAACATACTTAGTAGATATGTTTCTATAAAAAAAAATTATTCTTTCTCAATGCTTGTTTCTATTTTTGATTGATCTATTTCATCATGAAATGGATTTCTAGAAATTATCTTTTATTCATAAAGTACTAAAATTCACTTTTAAAATATCTTAACGCTCATTAAAGAATGAAAAACATAACTATTTCTCTCTAAATATTCTTCAAAATCAATATGTTTAATACATTAATCTATAAACATTAAAAGTAACTATAATAGTTCATTATTAAAAAATTTTCATCAAAAATAATTATACATTAACCAGGACATCTCATAGGCCCGAGGAAGGAATAAAACCGTTATCATCCTTCATTCATGGGTTCAAGACCCACACCCTTACAGGACTTTATTGGTTGTCACCCAATATATATGTTGTCTACTTCTAAAACAAAACTAATATAATTTCCAAAACAAATATGTTAGAAATCCATGAAATAATTTTAATCACTAAATATCTTTTTAACTAAGGTTTTCATTAAAATACCAATACATAAATATTTCCTCCAATCTTTAACTGAAAATTTACAAGAATGGTTAACCTTATAACCCTTCTAAAAGATTAAAATCCAAAACTTGATAAAGAATGTTATGAAATCAGCTTAACATTGATTCCCAAAATATCATAATGTAGATCTATATTGTAACAATCCAAACATGTGAATACCTTCATCAAGTATTATCTTGAAATAGGTTAATGACCTTAATTACTATAAATCCTTTTTAAAACATGCATGTCTCCTTATTCAAATTATATTGGATATATTCCTTAAATCCAAAAATATTGCAAACATTATCAATGATACAATAAACCACCTGTCAACAAGTCCTTAATTAGTTCCAAGTAAATTAGTACATTATAATTTACTTATTCATATCCCATATATCATTATCCTAAAAACATTATATTAACATAATGAACATATTAAGGGTTATCTTACCCTTAATAATGTATTTTTCATGGATATCACCTTTCCATTAAATAACTTTTCTATTTCACTGGGAATATTAAACGTGTTATTGTTAATTTATATAGAAAAAAACATAAACCAGACAATACTTATATATTTCACCATTCATGTAAAATAATTATTCAAACCAAATACATATAAATTTAAATTATTCCAGTTTATTCTTAATCTACCAATAAGGCTTCCTCTTCCTATTACATAATACTTCTTTCCTTTAACATTTCATCTATTGTATTTTCATCATTAGAAATGTAACAATTAGTCACAAAACCTTACTAATTCTCTTTAGAAGCTTTCCTTTTGTGACATTGAGTTGGAAAATTACCATTTATTCCACACTTAAAACAATTAACCTTCAATAATGAATTATGGAGGCCAATATTCTCATCCATTTCATTAATCGAACTCTTCATTTTTCTCTTATATCCACATTATTTGTGTCATTATTTTCTATAGTCAAAACACCTTATTGTTCCTCTAAGACATTCACTTAGGTGATTATTTCCACATTCATGACACAAAGGAAATCAATTCTTCTTTCATATTTGGTCTCCCTTACCCAAAATTTCAACATTATTATTCCTTATCATCCTTGGAATGTCCAAGAGATGGTTATAGAACATGTTCTTGATCATGTTCCTTCAAAACTGATTAAGTATGATCACAACATCTTTCACTCTAGTGATCATCACATTTGACTACTCATAAATATATTTTCTATCATACTAAAAACTAATCCATTTCCTTTTGGTTCCCTCGATTGACCAAAACCATGAATAATTGAGTAAGAAATCATTATCATAGTGATGAATCACACAATAATAAAACAATTATATGATGTTTAAATTATGAAACCTTTCTTAAACTATGACGACATAGGTTTATCATAGGTTATTCATAGGCACATTATATTTAAAGAATTCAGTATGGTCCATGAAGATTTTTTTAATTCACATAGCATATCTCCGAGGAGTGTCAAAGTAGGTATGCAGTAAGACCCATTTTCATCTACCAGATAATCCTGATTTAGGCCCTAGACATCTTGTTAGAGTTGTTACCCCTAGGTACATCTGATCTAGGGATACATCCACTTGTAGTATCCACAAACGGATATATTTATAGAAAACCACTCACTCCATCCTTTACCAAAATCCTAGGATATTTTCCTAATTATTGATTCATCCTTATACTTATCCTTAGACAAATCCCTATACAAATCCTTAGAAATATCCCTAGGGATATAAATAATGTTTTATCATCATAGTTTCAAAAGGATAACTAAACCATTACTATGATACCAACTATAGAAACCCTCTCTTTTCATAAATTTATATTACATAACATTTTATGAATATTTAAAACATTATAAAAATATATTCCCAAAGACCATACTAGTCTATAGACTTTGAAAAAATGTAAAAATAAACATCGATACATAAATAAGATATAGTATCTCCCACTAGGTTATTGTTCACGAGAACCCTTCTTAGACACATAAAAAATAATACATATATTCATAAACTAGTAAAGGAAACATAAAAAGGGGTGATTTTAGATGCTTAGAAATGGTAAACAAGGGAGAAATGTGATCATAATCATGAGTATAAGGGTATGATAAGATGGTCAAGAATATATAAGACCATACCATGCATATCAATGATCATAAACATGAATCATGGAATAAAACTTAGAAGCTCGTAAGACATGAATAATAATGAAATAAATTAAATAATCCTTGTAAGAATAATAATGGAATAAAATAAGGAATTATTTCAAAAAACATAAGAATATAATATGATTTACATAGTAGTTAAGGCATTGCGTCCAAATCCATCTTAGTGGAAACATTCCTCTACAGAACTGGGTTCACACCCCATTCTAGCCCTATATTATTGAACCAAGTTTACTCCTCATTCCATACCTGTAATACTAAACCATGTTAATTTATCATTCCATCCATCTATATATAATTAGATATAATTCTTTACCAAATTCATTGGAGGGAGATATAGGTCCCACATATCTCATAATGAAATCATACATACATGTACCACAAAATCATAAAAAACCATACCATAACCCATGAAATGAAATAGGTGTCACAAAAATGTAATCATATATTTTCTATGAAAAAATATAAGATTCATAATCATTTCATAAAAAACATAGCCCATGAAAAGAAGTAGGTTTCAAAAGCATATAATCTGTGGAATAGAAATGTCTGTCATAAGAATAATTCCATAAAAACATAAAACATTAAATAAATAATATGAATGAATCCTTTGTAACATGAACATATTCTATATTATAGGGAGAATAACTTTAAAATATATTTTGAAAATATTTCTTGAGGAAAATATCCTTTCTTATTTGAAAATATATCTGTTAAACATAAGATCCTTTTGAAATTTTTTTTCTTGAAAATAAACATAAAAGATTATAAAACAACATTTCATTTTTTTAAATCCTTTTTCATTGGAAATGTAAAAATATAGCATGAAAATGTATTGATAACCATTTTCCATTAAAACATAAAAAAAGAGATTGAATTTTTTTGAAACCTATTTCTTGAAAAATACTTTTAAAACTTATAAATAAGGATTAAAAATAATTTGAAAACCATTGTGGTTGAAAAAATATAAAATAATCTTGAAAATGTTTTGAAAAAAACATTCCTTAAAAACATATAAAAAATCTTGAAAACATTTTGAAAATATTTTTCCTTAAAAAAATATAAAGGTTGTTTGAAAACATTTTTTAAAATAAATTTCCTTGCAAGCTTATAAAATAATCTTAATAACCTTTTCAAAAAACATTTCCTTGAAATAAACATAGGAAAAATATGAATAAATCTCGAAAACCATTTTGAAAACCATATATTTTATTTTTTCTGAAAACATTTTCTTAAAAATTATCTTTTTAAATATGCAGATGAACCTTCGTTGAAATGATGGCGGGTAAATCTCTACATGCCATACAATGTAAGAAAAACGTTCGTTTATCACATAAAAGGTTAGAAAAATGAATTGTTAGGAAAGAGAAAAGAAGATTCCTGTGAAATCATTTGTAAAAGAAAAAATGGCGACCAATTATTTTAATGATTATAGGATAATAATAGTATATTCTTGGAAACCCTTTTTATAAATCTTGGTTTTGAGGGAAAACATATTGCCTATTGAAGAGATGATAAAGTCAGGATTTATTAAAAACACTTTCTTAACTATCTTATGTACCTAAGAGTAGAATAATTGTACTAATACATGAATAAATCATGAATAATGAGAGGATAAGAAACTTCCTAAATGTTATTGAGATATGGATAATAAAATTTCATCAAAGGAAGCGTAAACATAATCAATCTTGAAAATCAATGAGATTGTTTCAATAAACTCTTACCCCTTGGTAACATTGAAACATACTCCCCATGTAAGAAAATGAAAATAAATTAATTTTCAAATATCATGAAAATTAGTATATTCATGATATAACTATTCAAAGTTACTAAATATACCTCATTAAAACATATAGTTTCAAAACATGGCATCCGTCTCAAAGAAGAAAAATTCATATGAAATTACTAACTAATTTGGTGAATTTTGAAAAATAAATCACATGAAAAAAGAACATATAAGGATATGTAAATACCAATAAATTTATGTATAATAATAATATAATACATTAATAGGCATTATATACACAACAAAAGAGATAATAGTGGTGACTATGACTTGTATATTAAAGATTTATAAAGTGAGATGAAATTCCTTTACCTTGTGTCTTGACTCTCGTTATAATCATTCAAACATACTATATAATCAATATATATTTATGATAAATATATAACATAACCATATAGTTATATATAATCTCTTATAAGGTTTTATTATGACTTTATATTTCCCTCTTGTTAATAATTCTATGTTAAGGTTATGCTTTGGGTAATATTCTCTTTGTGTTTTTACATGTATCTTAATTTGTTATATATTTGGACCTTATACTTATATCATGATTTACATAATTTAAACAATGATATAAATATAAATTATATTTATTTTATTTGTTTTATAATAATCCAAATAATATATATTTATAAAATGGAATACACTATTCATGGAGATGCTAGGCCATACGTACACATGAACACTGTTTCTGTTTTATGGTCGTATTGAAATAAAGATAGTAAATGAAGTATATCAATATCTATATATATATATAGAAACATTATTCTGTCATATATATCATATAATTTCACTAAACATATCCTTAATACATTCCATATAGTGTGTGAATGAATCACATCCCTTTGAGGGGGAGGTATTCCATACTTCCTCAAACGAATTTATTATATTTACACAAGATGGAAAGAATAAAAGAATGTTATAAATAATAATTATATTATCACAATGAAATTTAAAATATCATAAATACTATATATAGAGAGTGTGTACATAATAATTTCCACTATGAGAGGTGGTAAAGGAAAAATGAATAATTATCGTTTCATGAGGCGATAGTTCACCGTAGAAATAAATTAATGTTTGTTACCTATTAGATAGAAGCGTGTGTATGTGAATGTAAAAGCCATGGAATAAAAACATAACAGTATATTGAGAATTCTATTTTTTTATATAATAATGGAATAAAAAGAGATCAGGTAGTGTAGAATGAAAAAAAAGAGTTTGAGGGAGGGTGTTACCTCTAAATCTAGTAAATCCTTTTGGTTTTCACCACATGGCTTCCTTGGAAATATTTATTCCCAAAGGAAGGATTCAAGGATTAAGGGAGGATTTTTTGGGAGGAAATTTGAGCCAATTTTGGCCAAAAATAAGTGGTTTGAGTGGTTTGAAGAAGTGGGAGGAGAGGATATGTTTTTATAGTGATGGGGGAGTTGCAATCTTATAATATTTTGAAAAAATAATTCCATACACGTTTTTAATATATTGAGTGGATCCAATAATGGGGATAATTTGATAAAAGGTAGGATAGGGTCTAAATATGGATAACCAATGGATCCTGGACATGTTTCTAGATCGTTTTAGGTCTTATATTTAAGGTTTACTCCTTAGTTATGCTTAATTTTACCTTAATAGATGTAATTAAATTTAATTACTTTCACAAATATTATTGGTTAAAAACTCATTTGACTTTATTATGAATTATAAATTATGATGATTCCAAATAAGTAATCCAATTTTCCAAATTCCAACAAGATAAGTGGAAAAAATTAATTTAAAAATAATCTCACTAAAGTGACGTCACTATAGGGTTTTAAATTAAGAATGATCAGAAGTTTTCTAAGTTTAATATATCCAATTTCAATGTGAAATTTGTTCCAATGACATACATTGGATTAATTTATAAAAATATTATCTAATTAAACTTTGAAACCAATTTAAAATATAATTTAACATTATATATAAAATAGATCAAAAAGTTGTTTTCAATTAAAATTCATTATTTTAGATATAATTCATAAAAGTTTCAGACCCTTATCAATAGAAAAAGTTACAAAAAGTTATATTTATAAAAGGAGACCATTCAATATCTAGAATACTATTTTTTATTTATATATCATTTTGGACCCTTAAAAATAATAAATGTGATAGAAAAATGATGTTTTTTTATATTATTTGATTTCTATACTCACCCTACATTAGATTCCTTCCTCATATATAAAAGAATAGATGTTATTTAATTTTTTTAATGTACTATTAAAAAAATAAAAAACCATTCCATAATCACATTTTAGAGTGACCATGGGTAAGAATTTAAGAATCATAAATTTAATTTTTTTAAAAATAAAATAGAATTTTTCTAAATATTTCAACAATTAGAAATCCAAAAAAGTAGAGTTATTGAAATATGAAATTAAACACATCATGAAATTGAAATGTCTATGTAATTGGAATATCAAATTGAGTAATATTTTTGTAATAAGGCTATAAATACTACATATTAAACTGTAAATCATATTTTTTAATATTATATTTTAAATAAAAACTATATGAATTTTAGAATAGCTAGAAACCAATATTTAGCTACTTTAGAGTTTTTAGATTAAATGTATTCATTTCTAAAATAAAATATTTTCTTGTAATGTTATATCCGAAATTTAAAGAAGGAAGTTTTTTGGTTACTCAATTATTGGAATGAAATATTGGTATTTCAATAAAAAAATACTATAATATTCATGTAATTTTAATAGGGAAAATGAATGAAAAATAATATTCAGTTTAATATATATCAGGATTCTAATATTTTTGATATAAATCATATATAGTTTTCAAACCCAATTATTATTTATAAAATATAAGAGTTGATAAAAAATTATTGGAGATAAATGATATCTAATGTCTTAATCCAATGATTGATAATTTTGTAGAAGTGGAACATATATTATCATTTCCTATAAAAAAGATATTTTTAAATGATCATCCTATTAAAATTAGTATATTGATATATATTTACCTTTAAAAACAAAAATGTCAATAAAAAATGAGTGTGAATATCTTGTATTGTGATCAAAATTTTAACCAAATATAGTATATGTGGCCTTCAATGATGAAATACATATAATTATTATTCCAGAAGCACTCAATTAGTTTAAATGGAATAATTTATTGTGTTTGGTTAAATGTTTGAAGAAATTTTAAATTATGGAAACAATGAGGGCATTTAAAGATAAATTTGATGGTAATATAATTTGTGTTCAAAATAAGGCTAATATTATTTTAAAATCTTATAGTCTAGAAAAGGGTATTTATTAGGGAGAAAAGTTTCTCTGATATCATGAATTGAGTCTATCTAAATTTTATATTTCTTTAAATATCTTCGCAATTACATTTTAATTTAAATGGATTCGAAATGTGTATTTTTAATGGTTATGTTTAAGAGAATATTTATATAAAAAATATGGGTTTTTTAATTCCCCAATTCCAAAATTAATTCTTATAAATTTACCGATGCAATTTACAAAATGAAAAAATCATTCAGATTTTTATCCAATCATTTATCTAATTTTATTATTCAAAATAAGTATAAAAAATATGGATGATCCAAACCATTTAATAGAGAATTTTTTAAATAAAATCTAAATATATAAATAAATATGGCTGAAATTTTTTCCCGCCCTACATAAAATATTTTATAGAATTATTTTTAATCTATATAAATTAAATTGGATTTGTGTATAATGGCTGAACATACTTTCACTAATGGATTTTTAATTTCATATAAATTGAAAGGAAACATTTTATTTTAGAAAAATTATATAATTTTTTTAGAATTGATTTGGTATTGATAATACCGTATGTTTTAGTACATTTTTTTATATCTTATAGAAATTATCATGATGAATATAAGAAAAATATAGATCAAAATAATTATAGAAGAACTATTAGAATCTTACATTACATAACTTCTAGTTGATCAAATATAATAATTTCTTCATGTATAAATGTTATATTTTAGGAAAATAAAAATGAATCCAAATAGAATTATTTTAGAATAATTTTTATTATTTTGAAGGTACATTGGATCTTGGATTATTATATCCCTATAGATTGGAATTTTCATAATTTTTTTCCAGATACTGATTTTATAGAATTTATTATTTAAATAAAAATTATATCCAAAAATTGATATTCCATAGAAGAATATTTAGTTTCTTGGTCCCCTAAGAAACAGTTGGTTACACTCTCCACTAGTAAATATGAATTTGTAGAGGCTAGAAGTTATTGTTCAAAATTATTATGGATAAAGAACATAATCACTAATTTGAGAGAATATTTTAATCACAAATTTATTATTTGGGAAAAAATTAGTTAAATATCACTTTATAATTTTTTTAACCTCACAAATGATATAAAAAATAAAGGTAGGACACTATTTTCTTAGAGACCACTAAGAATGGTTTTATATGTTTTGAATTTATTTTAAAGAATAATTATCATGTTGAAATTTTAACAATGTTTATTCATTTCAATATAAATTAGAAGATCAAAAAAAATTCATGAATGGTAAAAAATATGTTACCATCAACTATTTTTATTATTTGAAATCTATAAATAAAAAATCATCATGAAATGAAGTAGCATTTATTGTGATATTATTTTTAAGTACGATCTTTATAAAATTTTCATGGAATAAAATATTTTAAAAATAAATTTTATCATCAATTCCTATTATAATGGATACACTAAAATATTAGTAACTTTGAAAATATTCAGCATTATTTTAAATTTGAAATAATAATGTTAATTGAATTACTTCAGAAATAAAAAATTATAAATTTATAAAAATATTAAAAAACTGGTGATTTGAAATTGTGTAATTATTATTGTAACACCCCAAGCTTCCATAGTACGCTTCCCTTTGAATAATGTAATAGCTTGTGTTTTACACAACTTCGAGTTCTAACACACCACAACTAATGAAACTAGCTGTTATGAATAGTAATACTGACATTTTAAAGTTTTATGAATTCTATTTTTCAAAATGGAAGTAATTTTTGGATTCGGAATATCAAAATTATCTTAGGGTGGTTTTTTGATATTTTTTTGAAAACATTAAATTTTTGATGAATAGTGAAAAACCCAGCATTATTGTTTAAAATCGACTTTTCATTTTTAAAAATTAGTTATTTTATATAAAATTATATTAGGTATTAATGGATACATAATACCTATATATTTTATATGTAATTCATTGGAATCATTTTATAGTAATATTATATATATAACATTTTATTGAACTTTTTGCTGTCTTTTACCCACCTTCTAGACGCATTTGCAAATTTGCATAAAACATAATTTTATTGCTTTTGTGAGTTGAATTTCAAAAATCCGAGAGACATGGTTGACATCAGTAAGTAAAATGTCGTTCAATAAGATGAAAATAATTTATGGTGAATAGTAACCTTTGACTTTTATTTACCACAGTTAAAAGTAAATAGGGTAATTAAAGGTAAAAAATGATATTATAATTACCATAACACGTGTCCAAATTCTATTTGATAAGTTTATTTAGACAAAAATAAACTTTAAGAATAAAATATAATCCTTTTGGTCCACTAGGAATAGATTAGGACATTAATTATTATTTTATTTAAAAAAGAGTTAAAAGTATTAAATTAAATGTTTAACAACTAAACCATTTTTAATACAGGGTTACACATAAGATAAATTATACTATGAATATTAATTAGAAATATAAATATATTTACTACATAATGGTATTTTATTTATAATTTTTAGACATTAAATAATTAAATTGATTTATGACACAATGATGACGCAGAAATTTCCTTATTAATGAAATATTAAAATAATTGATATTATTAATATCAAAATAAATGTAAATTCAGTCTTTTGATAAATTACACAAATTTTATAGGTTAATATGACATTTTTGGGTTGGTTGAATGAATTTTTTTCAAAGTAATCAAGTTTTTAGGACTTTAAAAAAATCAAATACTAAATAGTGTCAAAATGGTCAAAAATCAGTTTTTAAAACAAATACTATATTGTTAATTGATATAATATTCTTAAAAATCTAAGGATTGGACAAAGTACTTTGATAAGGTTATATATATAAATAATGAAACAGTTGTGGTTCTCTTGGTAGTTTATATTAATTTTATTAACTATATAATATAAAAATATAAGGAGACATGGTAAATGTCAAACTATTTAAATAAGAGTTAAATCCAAATGATAAGGTTATTATTGTGACATAAAACCGTGTAAAACCTATTTGTTGAGAGATTTTAGGCCCATATCCTCCATATCCTCTAAATAAATCCATTTTAATCCATTAAAAACCGAAAATGAATTTATTTTAAAATAATATTTTAAGTTTTTTCTAAAGTGACCCTCACCTCTCTTATAAAAGGGTGATTCCCCTTCTCTAAAAATCACACCTCCAAACCATTTGGATCTACTAAAACTTTCACAAATATCCTCCAAAATACCCTCACTTCGACCTGGAGGCCTTAAATTCATCATAAATCCAACCTAAGGAGCCGTTTTGATCAACTCAAAAGGAAACACCTGATGAAGAGGTAATAATTTCACCACCTCTTTCAAAGTTCTTTTCTTCTTCCACTTCATATTTCTTTGTTGTTTCCATACCAAAGTAATAACTACAATACCTTATACATAATTTTATGTCATTATAAGTATATTACAACCATATTCATTATTCTATCCATCCTATGAATGACAAGTCACCATACGTGCGTACGTACGACTTACCGTCTCCACGTCGTGGTGTAGTTTGTTATTCAAACACTTCATTATTTGGATGGGAATAATAATGAGTATAACTGAATTAAATAATAAATATAACATGTTTAGGATTCTGTATATATGATATATAATCCAATTAAATAGGATTTTACCACCAATATAATGATATTGTCGCTCGTGTGTATGAATGGATTACCATCTCCATGAACGGGATGAGATTCATTCCCCATCGTAACCATTGAAGAATAATTTTCATTTTATGATTAAAAATAATTTTTAAGAACATAATATAATTATGGATATGAATCAAATACATCCTATCCATAAAAAACATGGCTTACATAACCAAACATATAAAGGTAAACAAATCATTTAGCACTTGAAACAATGATACTACTGAAATATTATTAACAATGAAATATTAGAAGATCATATATGATATCATATTTATGTATGTGGTTCTTGTATAATTTAATAACAATTATTTAACTATTATAACAAATGTTAACATACCCTCGACCATGTAAAAGTACAAGGTAAGGGTTAATTCTACAATCTCTTCATAATCCAAGGTTGTTTATACGTGAGTATCTACTGGGACCTCTTTATCACCCACATCCGTGTTTATTAAAAATGTATTTCAAAACATTTTTAATATTTACTAGACTATGGGTTATAGTTATTAATAACCCTTTTGTTAATTTTTATATAATTTTTATAATGGAATCATTCCATCGTTTTCCAAATAAGTTCCTTTACGAACTTTTTGAAAAAATTAAGGAACAAATGTTTTTTTACTTATATGACGAGTGTAGCTATTTTCCACCGTTATAACATCTTTAAAGCTTCACTTACAAGGTTATAATAATATTTTCAAAATAAATGTTTTATTTTATCATTATGTTACTTTTAAATTATTTCAAAATATAATGTGATATTTCTCTCAAATAGTTTTGATTTCATCTATGTCAACATCCTTTGATGGATTTTACACTTGTTTGAAGTTGATTTATTATGATAAAAATATACCATATTTTAATGAAGGTTTTGTGGTATGTTTGATTTTGGATGTGTTATCTTTATACCATTCATGGTTTATGAATAAAGTATTGACATTTCATCAGCTATTTTTAATACGAATGTTTATGTTATGTTTTAGCCTTTTAATATGAGGAATGCATTAGACTTAGTAAGTGATGGGTGGAGCTCGCTATAGCTACTCGATTCATCGATAGGTCTCATGAGACAAAATTGTGTATTGTCACAAATCCTTGAAAAAAATATAATTTCTAGTCTTGGCACGAGGCCTAGACTATGTGGTTACGAAGTCTGGAATTATGCATTTCATCAATATAAAATTGGCTATTGATATTTTATGTGATTGTTCGACTAGTAGAATATCCATGTGAATAAGTAAATGGAATTATTTGATTTATATTTTCCATATTATTCTGATGTTTAATTTTAAAAGTATTATGTTTTATTCTTATAAATTTCCTTAAATGTTTATGCTTAATTTAGAAGGTTTCTACTATATTGTTATCTTTAGTGGGCATCTGAGCTCACCCCTTTCTATGTTTTATTTTTCCTAGGATATGAAGAAGTATATTATGACTAAAATGTAGGGATAATCTTAGGGAGATTAATGTGTTTAAAGGAGACAAAATTTTGTTGTTTTTCATTTCATAATGTAATGTAAAACATATATATGTATCTATTACTTCCAAGGCTATTAAAATGATCGATCTTTCGGGATCTTGATCTCTTTTGAACATTCCAATGTTATGTAATACTGCACTGAATCTGGGTAACTAAGATTGGGGAATTACAATTATGGAATATAAGAAGTCTAGATTTTAGTATATCAACATAAAGGACAACTAAAAACCTTCTAATAACCTGTATATTTGGTGTACAATGTTATTTCTGGTTCCCTAAAACTAAATTATTTGAACATTAGACTACCTATTTTTTATATTATTTGATTCTCATTAAGTACCTATCACATGATTATTACTCTTATGTATTACATATAGATGATATTTTCCTTGGATTACTTGTCACATTGAAAGGTCATATCATTTCGCCGCTATATTTATAATCTTGAAGTTCCATGAAGGTTTTCTTAAATATATATTATATAGAGAAATGATATCATTATTAGAGATTAAAATAATACATGTTACTAAGGGTGTATACTTTTATGACATTGAAAAACATTATCCCAAAGTGAACAATTGATAATATTTATAGTAGATGATTATGAGAACATAAACGAGTAGTATAAAATCCATATTTATATGTTTCATTGAATTTTCCTATCCTCTGATGTGTTTCATGTTCTTTAGACTTTAATATTATTATTAATTAATTTCATGGGTCTTGAACTTTTTTCTATTAATGAAAAACATAGTGATATATAATTAGGTTGAGGTTGGATATGTTGGGTACTCCATGAGTGATATTACATTAAAAAAAATAAAGGAAGGATTTTTTCCATCAATTATATAAGGGGTGATCTTATCTTATGTCCTTTTATGGGAATGGAACTACTTCATTAAATACATGGCCATGAATTTCTATCAACAAGTTAATTTATATAAAGTCTATGAATTTCATATCAAGAATATTGTTCGATGACACTAGTATGCAACCTGATTTATTATAATTATCATGATATATGTATTATATTACATAATATATTTTTTATGAGGTTCTCCATTGTTATAATATTAACATTACTCTCTATTGGTGCATTAAAAAGTTTATAGACACTAACCATGGACTTTAGGTGGTTATGTCTAACTCCATTGAGGAATAGACTTTCAGGGTCACATATTAAGTGTATCAAGAACCTCAATTAAATAATCTGAATTTATCATTTTGAATAAATAATATTTTCTTACACGTATTAAAAACTATCCCTAACCGTATTTATCTAAAAATATTTAGTCACCTATAATTCAATAGAATAAATATAAGATAAATATTTACAACATATTTATTCTATATGTTAATGAATATATTATTTTTATAATTTATTTATGAAAAATGTAATGTTTTTACTTAACTAAATAAATATTAATTATTCAAAACCTAATAAATATTGAGAAGTGATAAAAGGAGTTTAATGGTCTGGTGAGAAATAATATATTTAATATCATTTGAATAAATGTTAAATTATTTAGACAAGAAATAATATTTATTTATCAGTACATTTAATGATTGTCAAATAAATAAAAATAAAAATAATAATAATAATATTTAGACATGGAGTTCACTAGGGAATAATAAAATAATAAAAGTCTATGTTATATTATAATTTTTTAATCTTAATATTATTTAAAACTATTTATTTTATTATATATCCCTAGATTTTATATTCCAATCTTCATTGTAAAAAATGAGAGTATAGAGATAATTATGTCAATCCAAAGAGAGACTATCCATCTAGAAATGTCTCAAGAACCAAGATCAATCCTTCCCCACCACCCTCTCAAGTATATGGTAAAAAACAAGTTCATTCACCTCAAATAAATTATTGTGGTGAATAATAATGAATGAAAAAAATAATTACACTCTTCATTTCTAGGACTATAAGCAAACTATGGGGATTCTGGGAGGATGATGAAACATGGGTGGGTCACCACTAGAGAGATTTTACCCTTGAATCCTATCTTTGTTGTTATAGTAAGGTAATATGTGGCATACCGAATCTCCAAAAATGAAATAATTTAAATGCAAGGTAATTATTAATATAAATGTAATCAATTACAAGTTATATATGTTAATCTTGTATTCCTGGTTTTGGAATTATACATTAAATATTGAATTAATTTAATAGGTATTAATGTTTTTCATCCTCTATACATTGAATTGTTTATTAATAAATAAAGAAAAATGAGTTAGAAACTTCCCAACAGGTTCATTTTTAGTACTAAAAACCTAAATGGGGTATTAGAGTGGCCACATATTAATTTATAATTATTTATAGATCACTAATTAATATACCCAATTAATGTCATTTTATTTTTTAGATTTAGTTTTCATTAAATATGATTGTCACCATATTCTATTCAACTTCATTTCTCAGTCTCTCCCTCTCATATAAACATAAAAAATAAATTGTTTACAAAGAAAATCTGATGAACACAATTCAGAGGTGTTGAGGAATCTGGATTGATAACACAATAGTACATAACATGTATCTTGAGGATACATGTTGTTTACCACTATTCAATGAAACATAAAGAATCTCAAATTCTTTAGAATCATCATTCATTAACTACATGAATCATGTATTAATACACACATTGGGTTGACTAATCCATAATTGCACACAATTTTATAGACTACACACAATGTAAATCACTTACAGACCATAGAGTCCATGTCTTTTGTGGTGGAAAAAATGTATTCAAAGACACATCATTTACTGTAACATAATTTATGTGACTGGAAAACCATTAAACTCAGTGGTCACACAACATATAAGTCCCATAAAATCATTGTCTAATATTTATTTCCAAGGATGGATATATGCAAATTACCTAGGATTGAATCATGGATAGATGACCAATAGATATATGAAACATGTTGTTGTCTTGTACACAATGTGTATTTTAACTATTCATAAGGAAAGTGAAATTAAATAATAATTCCATTATAAACCTCATTAACTGTAACACCCCAAGATTTTTTGAGAAATAATCTTTTTAATTTCTTTGATGTCTTGTGTTGTACGCTACACCAATATTAGGTTGTGCTATAAGTAACACCGTATTAGCTTGTAGTATACTCAAACACTATTATTGACATGTGTTGCACGCATGAGCCACCTTCCTCGATAGTTTATGTTGTACGCAATACCAAGTTTCACTAAACAATGATATATTATTATAATATTATGAACTATCTATTATGAATAGTATTTAACGGATTTTTAATTTTATAACATTATAATTCATCTTACACATTTTCTAGAATGAGATATGAAAACAAAATCAATTTTTTGATAAAAGAAGTATTTTTTAAAAAATGTAGTTTTACCACCTTTTGATGGTGCACCCATTTTAAATATAAATTTTGAAAAGTTTATAATTTCAATTTTACAGAATATACTTCTTATTTTGAATCAAAATATAAAAATTTACATAGGATAAATTTTTGGTACTTTTCCGATAACATTCATATTTTGATGAAGAGTAAAAATCTGGTAAATTTTAATTAAAAACAACTTTTTTCATCAAGATAATTTGTATGGTTAAATTATAATATTTAATGGGTTTAAAGTATTAATAGAATATATTTTTACCATTTAATATAATGTGAATCAGTTTCATTAATTTTACATTGAATTCATAGGTAAAAACATTTCAATCTTTTACAATGTTTTACCTTTTAAAACCCAATTTCTCAACAGTGTAATTAGTTTTAATTTAAATACTGCAACTTATGTGTTTTGAATTTGAAAAAATGGATTCCATATTTAGAATAATTAGGTTCAAATTATTTTAATAGGATACTTTTATTTTTAGAAATTATGAATAGTAACTACGATAAATTTTATTTACCAGAGTTAAAGGTAAATCATGTAATTAAGGGTAAATATAATATTATAAAATAAACTTAACACATGTATTAATATAATTTTATGATTATATTTCTCCCTAAATCATACTTGGGTCGTAATTTAATCTATTGAAACCCACTTGGATGTGATTAAGACCATTAATTAATTTTATTTTAAGAAAATGAAATATGTCTCCCTCAAACATTAATAATTAAAGTATTTTTAATATAAGGTTATACAGAATATAAATTAGATTATAAATTCTCAATTAAAATATAAAATGTTTTTCTTCATTATGGTAATTTTTTTGTAATTTTTATGAAATATATAATTAACTTAATAGCTTATTCATTAATGATACAGAAATTATTTATTTAGTGAAAAACGAATAATATAGTTTTTATTAAAATAATAATACCCATGAAAAGGACCATAAACTTGAAAAAACCTTATTTGTCGAGTATATATATACAATAATCATCCAAGTGTCTACTTGGGGATCATTTGGAGCCTTATAAAATAGATTATGACATTCATATTATTTTATTTTAAATGATGTCAAAGTTATCACCTTAATAATTTAATAAAAATATGATTTTAAAAGTTGTGTGTTTTAGAAGATAAATTAAACTAAAAGAATTATCATGAGAGATATTATATTTATATTAATCATAGTATTATAATTTTAATTTTTATGCAACAAATTAGTATATTAAAAAATTACACAAAAATGTCGTAGTAATTATTTTATTTAGAGAAATATCTTATAAATGAATTTAAAAACATTAAATAAATATTATATGAACTTATTAATGTACTCAACAAATTTTATAGTTGAATATGACTTGTTATAAATATATTAATTATTTTTGTTTGAACATATATTTTGTGTGGATTTAATTTAAATTCAAATAACTGAATAGTGTCAAAATTGACACTATTGATATTTTAAAAAAATAACATATTATTAAATTGTTTAAAAATCACAAAAATATTTAAAAATTATAAATTAAAATTTATATGGTCTAAAATTTCATAACGTATTAAATTATACACAATTAATAAAACATAAGTAAGTATTTATAACAATTTAAAATTAAGAAATTTATTACTACAAATAAGATTAAATATATTTAATAAGGATAAATAAAAATGATAAGGTTTAAAATAAAATAAAAACTCATCTAAATTATATTTTTTGACGTGATTCAAACCATATATTATATCATATCCGAATTTGAGTCACTTTGAAAGTTTTTATGTGGGTTTTGAGTTTATTATTAATTAATAGTTTTGAGATTTCCAAAAGTGCCCCACTCTTCTCTTATAAAAGGGCACCTCATCCCTCTCCTCATCACACCATTTTGAGCCTTAAATATTGTCCAAAACATTCCAATTACTCTTATCAACTTCCTTAGTAACATTTATGATATTCTTGTCTTCTCAAAAGACCAACTCCAGTCCTTTAAGAGGATGTTCAAAGGAGGTACATCAAAGAAGAGGTAATCTCTTCTTCCGATTCTTTCAAGTTTCTGTACTCTTATACTTCCTATTCTTTAGTTGTTTCATTTTAAAGTAATAACAAAATTTTCAATAATATAATTATGTGTTATTATAAATATTAAACAAACCTATTTCACCTTCTACTCATCCAATAAAAAATGAAATAACCGCGCGTGCGTACGTACAGAATACCGTCACCACGCCGTGGTGTAATCTATTTTCCACCACCACCTTACATGGATGGGTATAATGGTATAAATAATAAATATATATGATTATTATAACATGATAATATTTCTGATATATTCTATCATGTACTCCAATACCATTCAATAATTATGGGAATGATATCATAGATCGTGCGTACGTACGGATAACCGTCTCCACGACGTGATGAGATTCATTCTCCATGTTAACCATTCAAGATTGATTATAAAGTATATATATAATAAATAATCATGAAATATATGACATAATAATTCTACAGGATATATATATATATATATTTCATCTACTTACTTCCATTCAATTCAACAATGAAGTGAAAATAGCGTTCATCCATACATACAGTCTACCCTCTCCATGAATGGCGTATTTATTTTCATTTATCTATATATTATATATATATATACTGAATATATATGATATATAAATCATTTTTTACATTATTTAATTAAGTAAATCATGATATAAGTAATAATAATTTCAAGAACAACAAGTCCAAACACGTACGATAAATGAAATGATTTTACACAAAACACAGCTTTATCATGGAATGGAAAAATGAACAGGTAAAATAAAGTCGTAAGTGAATTATATAGGATATCATAAATATTATTATTGTTCTTTTACAAGTTAATAAAATGTTTAAACCCACTATACATAAGTCTCAGACACATAAGGAAGAAATTGGACATAAGGTAAGGGATAATTTCGTAATCTCATTTTTATCTGAGATTTCTTATATGCAAGTATTTACTGGGGTTATATTTAACATCCTTGTCTGTGTTTTATAATAATGTTTTCATCAAGTGTTTACCATTCTTCCATTTATGTTTAAAGTAATGTTTACCCCTTTTTGACTTTTACTATGTAGTTTGGAAGGAATCTTTCTTCTGTTTACCATAAGAGGTACTTTTTGACTTTTCTGGAAAAAAGTACGAGAATAATGTTTTTTTAACTTACAGGGAATGAATGGATTTTTATATTTTCATAACTCTTTATTTAAATGATGCTTCCTCTAGAATATTTCATGATTATTTTCAACAAAAATCTTTTCTTTTATAATTGCATGAAATTTTGAGAAAAGAAAATTATTTTTAAATATGAAAGGATATTTTCCTCAAGAATTCATTTCAAGTGTTTTATCAAGACTGTTTTCCATATAAGATTAAATTATTTAATATGGTCATGTTTCAAGTATAATGTCTATATTATTTACATTTTTTTATTTTGTTTATGATGAAATGATATCCATTTTTTAATATGGATTATGTTATGATGGGATGATGTTTATGAAACCCATTTTATTCTTTGGGTTATATAGAATGATTTATGTTTATTTTGTGGCACACATAAGAATTATTTCATTATGAGATGGGTGGGACCTATATCTCCTTCCAATGCATTGGGTAAAGATTTATATCTCATGAGATAGACATGACTGGAATGACCAGTGAATCCGGTTCAGTAATATAGGGACGAAATGGCAAGTAAACCTTGTTCAGTAATGGACTTTGTCCACTATGATAGTCTTGGCAGCAATGCCTTGGCTAATATGGAAATCATAACATGTTTTTAATGGTTTCCATAATTACATGTTTTATTACCATGAAATTTTATCATGGTTAATGTTCCTTTATGATCTATGTCTTATGAATTTCCAAAATTTATGTCATTTTTCACGATTTTGATGTTTTATGTTCATGTTCTTACGTTCAAATGTTTATGGATTGTTTTATGTTCTCCATGTTTACCCTTAATGAGCATTTTTGCTCACAATTTTTATGTTTTCTTTTCCCCAGGATATAAATAAAGGTTTTAGGTAAGAAAACAAAAAGGAAATATCTTTATGGGAGATGTTGAAGATCTTTCAACATGATTAGAATATTGTGTTCCAAGTTTCCAATGACACTAAACTATTACGGTCCTTGGATGTCTGTTTTTGTTATGTATTAAATATTCCGCAAAATTAATGTAATGTCCATGTACATCTTGTTTGGATCTCTACAGTTGGTATCAGAGGAAAGGTTTAGTTAACCTTTGTAAACTAGGATGCAAAAACTTTAGTGATATCCCTAGAGATATTTCTAAGGTGTGACTAGGGATGTCCCAAATATTAAGTATAAGTATAGGTTACAGTCCTATAATTATGTTGATGATCATGAATAACCTAGGGAGAACCTAAGGTTTCGTGGATTAAATAATTTTTGATAAGTTAGACATCCCATGAGTGACTTTTTATGATTATGTGGTTCATAGTTTTATTACTGTTTCTTACACTATGGTTTCTGGTTTTATTCAACGGAGGGAACGAGAAGGAATTCATTTAACATTGATTCCAATGGACAAATTGGTGACTATGATCAACGAATTTGGGTAATGCCTGGAGAGAAAGATATTGTGATTATTCCAAATCAGTCATCGCAATATATGATTAACAAGGTGAACTTTATTTGTATTTCTAAGTCATCAAATAAGAGGATGATACACTTTTAAGCATGTTATAATGGAGAGGAAAATTGAGGAAGGAAGATTAATATTTCTACATACTAAAAAGAAGGGAAAAAGAACCTTGAGGAATACCTCAAATGTAGTGGAATGTGTTATCTGTGTGGGAAAAATGGGCATAGAGTGACATACTGTTACAGAGTTCAATGTATAATCTATGGAGAACATGGGAATTACCCAACTCGATGCCCTTACCTAAGAGGTTATTTCTAAATTGAGGAAGGACCTATTCCATGCCAATCATGGAAGAATATGGATTTAAGAGATTATGTATTGGAATTTAAGAATAATGTTGTTGAGTTACTTTTATGGTATATTGGAATATCTATGTATTGGTCCATTGTGGTTTTCTAAAAGAATATGGTACCGGTAACCATGAAAAGTGATTGAAATATTTTTTGAAAGTAGATGATATGCACAAAATGAAGGGATAATGAGATGATTGATATTATTAATGAGCTCATTATTAATAAAATGACAAAGTGATATCATGGTTTGAGTACATAGAATTTTTTGTATATTTGGTGTATGGAAAGGGTTAATGGAATTCATGTTGTCACTAAGGTTCTGTAGTAATTTATGTTATTATCATATTTCAAGAGGATGCATGATGAAGTCCTTCAAATGTTTGGAATGTGACCAGTAAGATATATCTTATAATATATGGGGTATAAATGATGGTATTCACATGCTTGGTAAATGACCCCTCTAGTAATATTTTTCTTTATACTTTGAGTTTGGATAGAAGTATTTTGGATAAGTCTAAAGGTTATAATGGATTATGTTAGACATAAAATAGTATTGTTTAAGGCTAGAACTTTTTTGATATTATTTCTGGAATGTTATAATGGTGTAGTTTTATAAAAAGGTCAACCTGTAGGAAGGGCGACAACCCATTGCATCAGACAAGGCTGTGGGAATCGAACCCGCAACCGAAGTGCGACATGACTTTATCACCCACCACTGGCCTACAGGAAGTCCCTAGTTAGTAGAAACAAGTTTTATTTTATTAAGTAGTATGATTTATGAAGTATAAGTCCATTTTTGGAACCATATACGATTAATCTCACCATAATATGGAATTATGTATATAAATTTTGATAATCATATGTTTGAGACAGATGGAATGACCTATCATTCTATCGCATGATCTGATAAAACTTCATGGAAGACAAATTCAACTTCATTTCTATAAGAGATGAAGTGGAAATTTTTCAAGGCACAAACAATAGTGATATTGTATCAAAATCAAGTAAGTATTTATTTTAATTAAAAAATTATTCAACATTAGGGAAATGATCTTGAAAACCAAAAATGTTGTCCTAGTGCCCTCATATCTGATGAATCAGATGGTACCTTAGATCATCAAAAATTTATGGCTTTCTGATTGTTTGATTTTTCATAGCCATGTTCTCTACCACTCTTCATCCAAACATGATGGTTAGATTTCTCTTCCATATCCATA
This sequence comes from Viscum album, assembly GCA_963277665.1. NCBI lineage: Eukaryota > Viridiplantae > Streptophyta > Magnoliopsida > Santalales > Viscaceae > Viscum > Viscum album. The sequence continues at coordinate 33,209,894 of OY728128.1, read as the reverse complement.
TTTTCACCTATATTCTTCTATGTGGAAACCCAGTGCTGAGTTACTTTGGGTGACCATTATGTTTCTAACATTACATTCTAAAATTAATTTTTAGTATTACTTTTTACGATGTGGGATTCTATGAAAGAAACTTTCAAGTAGTAAACAATTTATAACCCCGAAAAATTTCAAGGGCAAAATTCATTTTAAGGGGCGTAAAATGTAACACCCCAAGATTTTATGAGAAAAAATATTTTTAATTCCTTTGATGTCTTGTGTTGTACGCTACACCAAGATTAGCTTGCACTATATGCAACACCGTATTATATTGTAGTATACACAAACACTATTCTTGGCTTGTGTTTCACATAAGAGCGACCTTCCTCGATAGCGTGTGTTGTACGCAATACCAAGTTTCACTAAACAATGATATAATATTATATTATTATGAACTAGAGGTTATGAATAGTATTAACCAAATTTAGAATTTTATAAGATTATAATTCATTTTACATATTTTCTATAATGATATATGAAAACAAAATCAATTTTTCGATAAAAGATGTATTTTTCAAAAAATGAAATTTTACCACCTTTTGATGGCGCACCCATTTTAAATATAATTTTGGCAAGTTTATAAGTTCAATTTTACAAAATAAACTTATTCTTTTGAATCAGTATATAAAAATTTACATTGGATAATTTTTTGATACTTTTCTGATAACTTTCATATTTTGATGAATAGTAACAATACGCTAAATTTTAATTAAAAGCAACCATTTTCATCAAGATAATTTATGCGGTTAAATTATAATATTTAATTTTTGAAAAGTATAAATAGAATATATTTTTACCATTTTATATAATTTAATTCATTTTCATTAATTTTACATTGAATTCATAGGTAAAAACATTTCAATCTTTTGCAATGTTTTAACTTTTAAAACCCATTTTCTCAACAATGGGATTAATTTTAAATTAAATACTACAAATTCTGTGTTTTTAATTTGGAAAAATGGATTCCATATTTGGAATCAGTAGGTCCAAATTATTTTAATAGGATAATTTTATTTTTAAACATTATGAATAGTAACTACGGTAAATTTTATTTACCACATTTAAAGTTAAATCGGGTAATTAAGGAAACATATTATATTATAAAATAATTATAACACATGTCATAATATAATTGGATGATTATATTTCTACCTAAAGAATACTTGGGTCTAAATTTAATTTATTTGAACCCACTTGGATGTTATTAAGTCCTTTAATTTAATTTATTTAAACAAATGAAATATGTATCACTCAAACTTTAATAATTAAAGTATTTTTAATATAAGGATATACAGAATATAAATTAGATTATAAATACTCATCTAAAAGATAATTTGTTTTCTAAATCATGGTAATTTATTTGTAATTTTTATGAAAAATATAATTACCTTAATAGATTATACATTAATGATGCAAATTTGTTTTATTTAGTGAAAAATCAATAATATAGTTTTTATTAAAATAATAATACCCATCAAAATGACCTAAAACTTGCCCAAAAATTATTGGTCGAGTATATATATACCCTAATCATCCATGTGTCTACTTTTGGACCATTTGGATCCATATAAAATATATTATGACATTTATATTATTTTATTTTAAATGATGTCAAAGTTGTCACCTTCATAATTTGATAAAAATATCATTTTAAATGTTGGGTGTTTTAGAAGATAAATTCTACTAAAAGATTTATTATGATAGATAATATATTTATATTCATCATAGTATTTTAATTTTAATTTTTATGCAACAAACTAGTATATTAAATAATCACACAAAAATGTTGTAGTAATTATTTTATTAAGATAAAAATCAAATAAATGGTTTTAAAAACATTAAAATAAATATTATATTAACTAATTAATGTGCTCCACGAATTTTATAGTTTAATATGACTTGTTAGGAATATATTAAATACTTTGGTTCTAACATATCTTCTGTGTGTATTTAATTTAAATTCAAATAACTAAATAGTGTAAAAATTTTCAATATTGATATTTTAAAAATATAACATATTATTAAATTGTTTAAAAATAACAAAAATATGTAAAAATTGTAAATTGAAATTTATATGGTGTAAAATGTTATAATGTATCTAATTATGGACAATTAATAAAACATAATTAAGTATTTATATCAATTTGAAGTTTAGAAATTTATTACCACAAATAAGATTAAATATATTAAATAAGGATAAATAAAAATGATAAGGTTTAAAATAAAATAAAAAATTGTATAAATTTGATTTTTTGATGATATTATAACCCTATATTATCTCATATCATAATTTGAGTCACTTTGGATGTTTTTAAGTGGGATTTGAGTTTATTATTAATTAATATTTTTGAGGTTTCTAAAAGTGCCCCTCTCTTCTCTTATAAAAGGGCACATCATCCCTCTCATCCTCACACTATTTTGAGCCCTCAAGCTCAAAAAAAACCTACCCATTACTCTTCTCAACTTACCTCGTAACATGTTGGTTATTATTTTCTTCTCAAAAGACCAACTCTAGTCCCTTAAGAAGAAGTTCAAAGGAGGTGCGTCGAAGAAGAGGTAATCCCTTCTACCGATTATTTCAATTTTTTTTATTCTTCTAATTCATCTTTTTTAGTTGTTTAATTATAAAGTGAAAACATAAGTATCACAAATATACTGATATGTTATTATAAATATGAAACAAACCTATTTCACCTTCTACCCATCCTATGAAAAATGAAATCACCGTGCGTGTGTACGTACGAAATACCGTCTCCACACCGTGGTGTATTCTGTTTTCAACCACCACCTTACTTGGATGGGTATAATGGTGTAAAGAATAACCATATATGATTATTATAATATGATACTAATTATTATATATTCTATCATCCACTCCAATACCATTCAATAATTATGGGAACAATATCATTTCTCATGCGTACGTACGGATTACCGTCTCCATGACGCGATGAGATTCATTCTCCTTGTTAACCATTCAAGAATGATTATAAAGTATATATATAATAAATAATCATGAAATATATGACATAATAATTCTACAATATATATATATATTTATATCATCTACTTACTTCCATTCAATTCAATAAGGAAATGAAAACAGCGTTCATGCGTACGTACAGTCTACCATCTCCATGAACAGTGTATTTATTTTCATTTATCTATCTATTATATATATACTGAATATACATGTTATATAAATCATTTTTAAATTCTTTAAGTAATTAAATCATGATATAATTAATAATAATATCAATAACAACAAGTCCAAACATGTACGATAAATGAAATTATTTTACCCAAAACACAGCTTTAACAAGGAATGGACAAATGAACGGGTAAAATAAAGTCGTAAGTGAGTCATATATGATATCATAAATATTATTATGGTTCTATAAAAAGTTAATAATATGTTTAAACCCACTATACAGGAGTCTTGGACATATATGAGAGAAATTGTACATATGGTAAGGGATAATTTTTGCAATCTCATTTTTATCCGAGATTGTTTATACGTATGTATTTACTGGGGTTATATTTATCATTCATGTCTGTTTTTTATAAGAATGCTTTAATAAAGTGTTTAATATTATTCCATGAATGTTTAAAGTCATTTTTACCCCTTTTTGACTTTTATTATTTAGTATGGAAGAAATATTTCTTTTGTTTACCATACGATGTACTTTTTGACTTTTCTGGAAAAAGTACAAGAATAATGTTTTCTTAACTTATACGGCATGAACAGATTTTTAAAGTTTCATAATGATTTATTTCCATGAAGTTTCCTCTATAATATTTCATGATTATTTTCAAAAAAAATATTTTATTTTATAATTTCATGTCATTTTGAGAAAAGAAAGTTATTTTTTTAAGAAGAATGGATATTTTCCTCATGAATTTATTTCAAGTGTTTTATCAAGACTATTTTTCATCTAAGATTACATTATTTAATATGTCCATGTTTCATGTATTATGTCCATATTATTTACATGGTTTGATTTTTTTTATGATGAAATCATATCCATTTTTTATATGGATTATGTTATGATGGGATGATGTTTATGAAACCCATTTTATTCTTTGGGTTATGATGAATGATTTATGTTTATTTTGTGGAACACATAAGAATGATTTCATTATGAGATGGGTGGGACCTATATATCCCTCCAATGCATTGGGTAATGATTTATATCTCATGAGATAGACATTTATGGAATGAAAAGTGAATTCGATTCAGTAATACAGGGCTGGAACGACAAGTAAACCCGATCTAGTAATGGACTTTGTCCACTATGATGGTCTTGGCAGCAATGCATTGGATACTATGGAAATCATAACATGTGATTAATGGTTTCCACAATTAAATGTTTTATTCCCAAGCTATTTTATCATGGTTAATGTTCCTTTATGATATATGCCTTATTTACCACCAAGATTTAGGTCATTACTCCTGATTTTGATGTTTTATGTTCATGTTCTTACGTTCAAATGTTTAGGGATTGTTTTATGTTATCCATGTTTACCCTTATTGAGAATTTGAGCTCACTATTTTTATGTTTTATTTTCCCAAGGATATAAAGAAAGGTTTTAGGTAAGAAAACAAAAGGGAAAGATATTTATGGGAGATGTTGAAGATCTTTCACCATGATTAGAAGATTGTGTTCCAAGTTTCCAAAGATACTAAAATGTTACGATCCTTGGATGTATATTTTTGTTATGTATTAAGTATTCTGAAAAAGTAATGTAATGTCCATGTACGTCAAGTTTGGGTCTCTACATTAACATTTTGAATGTGTAATTTATTGACAGTATTAGTCGTTTGAATTGTTATATATATAAATATTAATTTCATAATTAATTTCTATGTAATATTAAAATCTATATACCATGTATAGTTATAATACAATGCCTAATTCATGTGCATTAAAATCATTAAACTCCATGAAAATTAAAATTTGCAATTATTTCATTTATTGAATATCACGTTACATGTAATTTTATGTAAAAACAAATATGATACACACCATATGAGTAGACTATATACAAACTCATTATTTTCTATGTTTTTTGTATAGGTAATTATAGTGTTTCCTTAATATACATGCTTTATAAATATTTAATTTTAAATAAATTTAATTTATGTAATTTGTAAAAAATTTAATTTGATGGATTCTCTTGAACAGATTATATGGAAAATAATATTGCAAAATTGATTAATTTATAATGATAATTAATATTATCAATCCCTTTCTAGTTTAATTAAGAATAATATAAATGAATTATAGTTTATTAAATGCTTAATAGTTTTAAGTGTGTGGATGATCATAAGAATAAGTTGACTTGTGTGTATGATTGTTTATTGTACTTTATTATTATTTAATGTTTTGTTAATATCTTAATAAATTAATTAATGTCCAATGTGTCATCTGTTCAAATAATTTTAAGAATTTCTTGCCCATGATTTTTTTGTAAAACCATTTAACCAATCCTTCTGTTCCCCTCACCACAACACGATTACAAAATAAGTAATGAATGGAGAACCCTACCAAGTTCAGACAACTTAAATATAGAGTCTAGGTGAAACAAATCCATGAAATACATAATTATATTAGGGGGATGTATCATTACGATCCTTGTTATGGGTCAAATTATTATTCTCTAGGGTTGGGGGTAATTTTTAAAACTTTTAGATAAAATAACCTCTTTTAAAAAGGCCATGATTGTTCCAATTTTAATAATTTTATTTCTTTCATTTTCATGGTTAATTATTTTTGAATGGGTTTTTGTTAAATAAATGAATTAATGACAATAAATGATATAATTAAAATAAAATAAAATTATTTGTAAGAATCATCTAGACATGGTTAATCACTTAAGTAAAACCACTACAATTTTAATATAAATGTAAAAAATAAAATGGAAAAACCCATCGGGCATAGGTACTGTATCAGTACAGTAGAGTACTATAGTAGTAGTGGCACTATAGAAACAATGGGCACTATAGTGGCAGCAAGTCACTGTAGCGGCGGTCGAGCACTGTAGATGCGGGTATTATAGCAGTACTATTCACAGAATGTGCCTTGGGCCAAAAAATTGTGCCTATGGGCCATGTAATGGGATAAATGACCATTGGGACATTGGGATATGTAATAGATCTCTCTCTACCCAGTTAAAGAGGTCTTTTCATTGATTTATTAATAAATGAGGCTTCGTCCCCAACCTTTAAAAAAATCAAAAAACATTTAAATATAAATTAAGAATACTTTATATCTCTACACTACTTATGTTATGATCAAACCATAGTTGAATCTGATTAACTAACCCATGTTATGGTGATTTATATTTTTGTAGAGTTTAAGATTGATTTTTGGGTCCACTTAACCCAGTTCACCTAAATGGTAAACTACCTAAGTAAGACATGGTGAAACTAGTTTGAATGAGTTGAAGAAATCGATGTCTATTTTTTTAGGATGGGGTGTCAAGTCAATAGATTAAGGAAACATGTGTTAATAAAATATGAATTAAATGCCAAAATAAAACCCTTGGAATAGCTTTTCAGGCCCCTGATTGTGTTATTTGAAGAAGAATATGAATCCTTTCCACTAAAAAATCAATGTAATAGGATATTTAAAAAAAATGGTGAGAGAAATAGGGTTCTCATAAAATTCTTGGGGACTGATAAATAAAAATAATTAAATAAAATATCTTTTAATAATGATTGAAAAATTAATCATATTTCTTTAAATATATATTATAGAAAGAGAGATAATAGAAAACTATTACATTATGGATAAAGAACATGGATTTTCTGAAAAAAATTCCAATGGAACTTCAGTTGTTTTATAAATTGAACTATTACAGGAAAAATATTAAAAGGCACTCAAGTACCTTATACCTATTTAATAACCTCATTGAGAAATAAATGGTGAGAAGGATTCCTATATAAGGTACATGGAGTTTCTTTAACTTTCAGTTTCATTTGGATATTTGATTTTTATAAATAAATTATAATTCTACATATGGGAATAGATTCTAATAACCTGATATTTAATTTCCTATCTAATAAAAATGATAAAGAGAGGATTTAGATAAATTGTATTATCACTATAATATTATAGTGAAAACTATAATAAGGTAACTATCAATTTCAATTATCATTAATATAGAAAATTACATTCCATTATATAATTTTGTGTATCCATATGAAAAAGAAATTATCCGATAATCTCATACTATAATCATTATATTTCAGGCCCCCCTTATTCATATATTTTTAAAAGATGAAAAATATAGGTGAAAAACTGTTGAATCTATTGAAAACTCCTGAGTAGGTAGATAAGATTTGTGAGGAACCCAATTTCCCAACCATTATATTAAATGATATATAAAGGAATAGTGGAAAATTGAATGATCAACTCTAGATCAATGGCCGTTTTACAACACCTTTACAAAAAATAAAAAATATTTAGAGGTATTATGATGAACACGATGGCCTTTTTGTCTCATATAGATAATAATGGAAATTTTAAAGGAAACTACCATAAGTTCATGATGAAGAAGAAAAATATTTCATCTACATTAAAACTATTTATTCATCATAGCATTTAATGTTTTATCAAACTTCTTGTTTTTCAGTTACATTTTTTATTTTGAAAAAATGATCCAAATAAGTAAGGTGTCTTCTATAAGTGGATGATAATGAGATATTCCAATGTTAGCAGTGAGAAAAAAATTAAGTATTAAAATATATAAGGTGTGTTCCCCTAGTTTTTGAGAAAGGGTGGTTCCTAATTCAGAAATGAGAGATTCATGCCTAAAAGTATGGGTTTTTATTTTATTGGGTTGTAAAAGGTATATTCCTAGGTCAATGATGAGAAATACATGACTTATCATTTCCTAAAAGATATATTATACTTAAAACTATTATTGGTATATTTTTTCCCACACATTTATCTCAGTGATGAATTAGAACATAACGAGACATTGTTTCATTTGAAATTAATGTTTTTATGGTAAAATACACATAAATCATTCAATAAAATAGGAATCATACATATAATTTATCAAAAATAAATGACGAATATAATTATAAGTGTCATAAAAATGTGTTCCATGATAATTTTTACTCAAATTAAACTATAAGTTGTAATGTATTTACCTAGTAAGATGTGAGACACTTTTTGAGGTAAAAATATCATGTATATAACATAATTATGTTTTAGACGATGTTAAAATTAGGCATAAAGGTATTAATGAAAGATTATGGAGTTAGTATAAGGTTCAATGAGATATTATATGGTGAAATTAGAGGTAAGTTCATATACCTCATGATATTACATTAATAAATTTTAGGAATTCTTAAATAAACAAAGAGTGAACTTTGTAAAGGATTTAGGATCTGAAGAGATGGTATGTCAGAGTACGTATTAGCCATGTATTCATAAATAATTTAAATTTATAAGGAGTTTCTTTATAAAATCAGATGGCCATATTCAAATCTTCAGTTTAAGGTATGATTTATGAGGAGTCCTTTAAACATATTACAATTCATTTGGATTACATTGCAGATATGTTTTGAAAATAAAAGCATAAAAACTAACCATTTGAAAAGTGAATTTATTAATGGATATTATATAAGTTTTGATTTGATGAAATTCCTTTATTTCAAATCATAGTTTGTTGTTTTTATGATATTAATTTGTAAATAAAGTAAACATTTAAAATATAAATCATGATAACACAAGGTTTATCTGAGTTAATGATCATATTTCTACTAATGATATTAGTAACCCCATGATAGGAAAATGTATTATGTATTACCAAATATATTAATTTCAGGGAGTAAAATCTCTTTTGAGAAAGTGGTAAAATGAAATAATTTTATTAAAACATGGATATAGGTGCACGGTAATGTATAATAATAATTATCTCTTGAATTACTAGTGCATGAATTATTTTAGAGACACATATTATGTGAGATGGTTAAAACCATAGGTGTAGTTTCATATACATCATGGTGGGTGATATATTATTTAGTTATAATAATATATCATAGAGAGTAGTAATTTGTAACCAACTAAGATAAAAAAATTCATATGAATTTAATGATGGGTTCCATGCACGTAAATTCATTTTGTATTTTGGTGGCCAATGTAATGAAGCTATTAGATATTAAAAAAACTTATACATGGATGGTAAAAATGAGATACCAATAATCATTGAATGGTTGAACTAAAAAATAATTCCTAAATACATTTTAGTTATAATTTTCAATTCCACAATGATCATTATATTATCCACCCGATTTCAAGGTCACCTCCCTTGGATGAAACTTTTTGGAATATATAAATATGTTGTGATTATAAAGGTTAGTGACCTCAAAGAATTACAATATATAATTCATGGTTCAAGATAACTTTTTTGGATGAAAAAAGTTGAATTATTATAGTACATTCATTTAAAATCAATTTTTTAATGTTTCTATAAGAGGATAATGGGGGGGCTATAGGTTTTCAAGAGAAATATGATTGATGTCATATAGAAAATAAGTAATTATTATTATGTTAATTAAAATAAAAGTTAATTTATCTAAAAACAACCCATGTAACAACCCATGTTTTAAGGGACGTGATCTAAAAGTTTAGATCGAGGGGTTTCTACATCCATGTCTCAGTACGCAATTTAATTTTTATTAAAAGAATACAAGATGAAATAATTTACAAAAATATTTTCTGTGTTACATGGGATTCGAGAGAATTATAGAATAAATATAACTGAGAGTAAATTTTAAATCTATGTCCAATGATATGATACATACAAAGATTTAATCTTACTTATTCCTAAATCCAACAATGAAAATATCAAACAAGACCTAGAGGACGCTATAGGATAGAATACAAAACAATCTTAGAATTATTAACAAAGAAAAATTGGATGGGATCATAATAATTATAGAAATTGAAATACTATTTTTCTAAGATATATAAACTATTTATCATTATATAATATTGATATAAGAATAATATAATGGTTAAGTTAAAAATAAAGTATAAATATTAAAAAATACTAGAAGTTATCATATCAACATTTGATTGCATATGTTAAGATTATTGATATAACTCAATAAATATGTTAAGAAAACTCTTGTTCCATATTTCCGTAGGACGTACTAAAAGAATTAAAATTATCCATATCTTTATGAATATTAACTATATTATAATTCAATATATCTGGGTTGATATAGGGAGGAATGGTTTTTAGTCATTAATATCATCTATTGTGGTATTTTTGCTAGTTTGATGATGTTTTATTAAGAAAAATAAACAATAGTAATTTTATGGGATCTATAAATATAATCATACCTCAATGAAATCATGTTTAACATTTCTGACTAATTAGTAGAGTGTTAGTAATATGCTCTAATAAAGTGGGATTTTGTTAGAGTTGGTTCCCAAGAACTAACTTATCTGAAAATTAGGTTGCTATAATATTATATGTGTTTAACATAGGTTAATTTATTATAAAATGAAATCATCATTCTACATGAAATATATATGATAATGTCCCTAGGTTACTTATCTCACTAAATGGTTTTTGTAGTTCCCCAATATGACGGGAACCTAAATTTTTTATGAAAATATTCCTATATATATTATTTAGGGATGGATAATATCATTTTATGGGATAAAATTTATTCAATATATTAGGGCTATAGAGTCATAGGATATTAAAAAACATTTCCAGGATATACACCTGAGATACTCTTTAGAGAAGGAGATTAGAGAACATGACATACTAGTAAAAAGTCAAAATTTATATTTTTCAATTAATGTTTATATAATTGGATATTTTTAATGGTCTCTAGACATTAAATTTATTTCTAATACATGTTATTAGAAATAAAATTTTAGGTATTGATGAAAACCATGACAACATATTCTCATAGTGATGTTGGATAAATTATATAATTCGTGAGTAATTTTTAATTAATCAATAATTAGAAGATGAATTTATCTATTATATTCACTAATGAATGTTGATATCTTATACCCTTCAAGGGGAATGTAATTATATTATTAAGTCCATGCCCAATATGTTTTATAATAAAGGTAATTTCCAAAAAGAGAAAGATAGATACATCAATCATATTGGTTGATGGAACTAGCATGAAACATGATTGATTAGAAATATGATAACAGATGTATTATGTTACATAGTGTACATTAGAATGATATTTTAAATCATTGTGAAATTATCTATTTTATATTTTGGATATTTGGTGGGTTTCAAGATTGTAGCCTTGAACATTAGGTTATTATTTCAAATTTCAATGAAAAATTGGCCTAGAGGATTACATACTAAGTGTATATAGAACATAAATTTAATATTCTATGAAATTAATATGGGGAAAATATGTTATTCCTATACATGGTATATTAATTATTCATGTTTTTGTTGATCACAAATATTCATTCAATAGTTACTCAAAAGAGTTATTATGAGTTTAATATTTAATAAATATTCATTCTCTATATTTTAGTGAATATTATATTTATTTACTTATTCATGAAAAATGTTTCGATTTCAATTTAATTAAATAATCACACATTAATCAATGACTAATAAATACCGAGGAGGATTGATTGACCAAATAAAACACTCTAGTGAGAAATTATACATTAAATACTATTTTAATATATTTTATATGAATTATGAAATAAATTATATTTATTTATATGTGATTTTAGCACATAAAAAGTAAATAATAATATTTTATTTATTTTCACATGAGTTTCTCTAGGGGTTAATAAAATAATAAGGCTCTAGGTGAAATTATCATTTCTTAACCCTATCACTTTTTAAATGTCACTATGTTATTCTTTAATCAGAGATTTCTAATATAATTATTACTTAAAATATCGAAAGTATGAGGAGATTTATCTGAAACCCTAGTGAGACAATCCCCTGTAAACTCACAAGAACTGCTAGAAATCCTTCTCCTACATCCTATCAAGTTTAAATAGAACAGAATTAATGATTTTTCCTCAAATATATTCTTGTGTCAATTAATGAAAAATTAATTAATCATTATAATCCTCTATTCTATCACACATGAATTTTTTTTGGAGACACTCATAGGTTCATGGAATACATGTGGATCACTTTTATAGGAATTCTAACCTAGAATCAACTCATTATAAGAATTTTCTGATAATAAGTGGTATAAAAATCTTTAATGAAGAAATAATTTCAAAAAAAGGTTATTATATATCAAAATAAATTAATTATAAATTATATATAATGATCAAATATTATTTCTATAGAATTATATCTATCATGAACCAGCCTGGGTCAACCCCAAATCGGTCACCTGAGCTGATCCACAACAAGGCTTGAGGGGAATTCCTGATCCCCACAGGCTCACAACTAGTGCCGAGCATGAAAATAATGTAGTTAGGATTGATTTATCTCAGAAATTAAAGATAAAGGAATAAATAAATAAATCAAACAAATTGGATTTGTGAATAGAAATAAAATAAGAAATGAAATATACCTCAAGTAACCTCATTGGTCACCCCCAAGAATAGAACCATGTTTTCTCAAAGAGTGATCCAAAACTAGAGGAACTTGAAACAAAAAAATAGAGGTTGCACGAGAAGTGAGATGCCTAGTAGGAGTGCAAAGGATAAACAATACCCTATAACCTGACCTTTAAAATGAAACCCAAATCTTGCTAGTTTGAAAATACAACCACATAAAAGTAATATTTTCCATTCTTTCAAATTTAGGTAATAAGATTCCATTTCCATGAAAAACCTTTTCCTTTCCATCACATTTCCTAAATACTTTAAAATAATGCATAATAATTTTAAGATGAAAGGAATATAGTTTAAATCAAAATCATGGATTTTACAAAGGAGGAAACAAGCTTGAATCAACTAAAATGGAAATCATTTCACAAACACCATGTTATAAGTGAGCACCATGGTCATTCCAAATATGTATCTAGCATAAATGGTACCCTAGGAATGTCATACCTCTATAAAATGTGGCTTATAAACCACAACTAGTAGAATTCTCAGGAACAATCCAATTAGAGGGGACACCCTAATTCCCAAGTGGTCTAAAATCATCATAAACATGTATTTAGTGTTGTAATCATCAATCCTACTAGAAGAAACTAGGACACTCTACTTCCAAATCAACTAGCGTACTAGTCCTAGTATGCCCACCTAGATACATTGGGCTTCCCATGTGCTTTATTTCATGTGGTGGTGACTTTTAATCAAACCAACATACATGAACACATCATTTTATTTATTCAAAAACACACTCAACCTCTAACCACCAATCTAACTCCTTGATCACATACCCCCTTTTTCATTAGACAATAATATACAATCCTCTTTACTAGTCACATATCATAATTCACACATTCAAAAAACACATCATTTTTTGAAAACAAGGGGTTATGCCTCAAGAAAGGTTTCCTTTTTCACAAACTATTCTTAATATGAAAAATTGGATTAATTACTTACAAGGAATACTTTTCATTTTAGAATACATAATCACCCAAAACATTCATGTTTCCAAGATCATTTGAATGTTCAACTAAACAACAATGATACTATACATTTAAAAACAATCTTAAAACCATGATTTTGATGAGGTTATACTTTTTCGAAAGCCAAATAACCCATATAACCTCGATTTCACACAAAAATACATTTTGGAAAACTACTTTTGACCTCTTTGGAAAGTCAAACATGTAATTACACTTTTATATCAAAACTGGATGAAAGGCCACATGTCTTTAGAGATATCCATTTCACATTCAAAACCATCCATAAAACCACATTTTAAGAACCACAAAAATTTATATATATTCATATATATGTGGAATATAAATTTTATATAAGTTTAGAAAACACATTTTTAAAATAACACCAATCAGTCATGGAAATTCTAATTAAAGGTCAAGGCATAAAGAACCTACCTCAAAACTGGTTGCGTATGACAATGGTAGCTCAAAACTACTACACCTTATACGCATATAAATTTTCACACACACACACACAAATATATATATATATACCCTTTGACTCAGAGTAAATATTCCGATCTCAATGAGGTAATATGTACAATGATGATTTATATATATACATGACTACCGATGTATATACATGTAGTCCTTCACTGCCAATGACTAGAACCCACACTGCGAAAACCAAAAATACTAAAACAATAAAAAAAGGAATATAATAATCACTAAAGGATCCAAATAAAACTAAACTAAAAAAGTAATTATAATTATCATCCCATAATATGATGACCAAAGAATTGAAACAGGCTGAATCTAGTTTTACTTTGGAAGTGGGTGTCGAAACATGAAGGTATAAGACTCGAGAGAACCCTTGCGATCCCTAGAAATGAATGAAAACAAAAAAAATCGGCCACCATGGAACCCTAGGGTTAGACCATACCATGGAGGCTCAATGGGGAGGAAAAAATCAGTCCAAGGAGGAATTAGGAGGGAATAGGAGGTCCTACCTAGAAGAATCAACTAAAAAACCAGAAGAAATCCACCGGTTTCATTGAAGAGAAAGAGAACGAAGAGGGAGGGAGGAAACCGTCTGAAGGGGAGAGGGAGGAGGGAGTCCAACGACACACATGGGATAGAAGGGAGAACATAAATAAAGAAAAATAAATAAGAGAGAAAATGAAGAAAATTAAAATAAAAAACCAAAACTTTAAAATGTGGGAAACCCAAATGGTTTGGCCAAACTGTTTTCTAAACAATGTTCCAACCGTGCATGGGCCACTAACTAGGCCCAGAATTCCCACAAGGATACCTAGATAAGGTCGCATGGTTTTGAAAATTGTCTATAAATTGTGAATAACGACTCTATCAAGGGATAGAGTCTGATCACACGAGCAACACATGGTTAGGGTAATAGTGCAGGCCAACCATGTGACACAAAAAAGACTTCAAAAACTTAAAATTTCTTCCTATTAACCACTAGAACTCAAGACCTCTAAAAAATATTATGGGTGGATAAAATAAATAAAATAAAAGAGTAGTGTTGGTCTGGGTTGTGATAATTTTTCCTACCATGACACTTTTTGCCCCAAGAAAGTCCCAAATGAATCACTTGATCAAAGTAGATATCCAAAATGAATGAATTCTAAAAAATTCTTCATCATTTAGAGAACAAAATATTATAAATCAGTTAATAACCAAAGGCACCATTAATGGGATCCCGTGGCTCATACTACTAAAAAAAACTAACAGTGAGGAACCCTCATCTCCAAAAAAAACCACAACGTGGAACACCTTGACCCTAAACATAGATATTTCAAAATCTTGTAAGAACATCCAAAAAAATTCATCATGTGACCTATTATCTGGATAAATAATTACCATGATCAAGGTTGTGTGGAATAGAAACAAGGGATTACCCCATCAAGAACTCCTTAAAGACCGAGTTTCCCTTGGGTTTGTCTCATGATGGTCTCCATACCATATTAGGATTCTAGCCAACATTGACCCTTACGAATTGAAACCGCTAACAAAACCAAATCCAAATCCTGACACATCTAAGAACCGTGATGAATATCCCCACAATTTTAAGAACAAGCTAACACATTTATATCAGATCTCCCATCATGATCCCACAAGCATTGATCCACTCCCCACATGAGAAGGGGGTACCAATGGAAGGAGCCTAAAATGACCACTGATATTCAACTCATCACTTAGTCAAGAAATTTTCATCGTCAAGGAGTAACACAAAAAACCCAAAACCATAAAAACATGAATACTAGCCACTCAAGAGTTTATATCCCATGACACACAACCATGAAATCTTTGGAAAAGAGGCCATAAAAACCTTCAAAGAAAAAAGGGCCCAAAACGAACAACCATTGGAAAAGAAAATTGAATCGGCATACTCTTCAATGTCAGATAAAATAGGTTGGATTTGCATACCCCTACATCGAGTAGCTGACCAAATGCATGAAAATATTCACTCTGTGACCTATCGATGGAGTCCTGATGTATTGAAGTATCTACTGCACCAAAATCAGAAACTAACAACCTCCATCCAAGGCTTCATCCTCTAACAACACATCTTACAAAAATATTCTACAACCAAACCCTCAACAATACTTCAAAGGATTATGGAAAAGTTTCTTAGAGTGAGAAGATGACCACATTAGAAGAAATGAGCATGTGTTGGTTAGATAGAGAAATAAGGAGTGAAGAGAGAGACACCCTAGGAATACATTCCTCTGGTTCACACTCTACAGTAAGTGGGGTACCTTCCATGAGAACCACAAGAAACTAAAATGTCCCCAGTCATAGTCCACCCATTGTGACTCAATTTACTACAGAAAATGGAAACTACCCTTCAAAAATCGAAACAAGATCCTTTTTATAGAACCAAAACTGCTAATTCCTTCATGAAATCTAGAGTTCTTAAATACCCGAAGAGATACCCAAAATTATCATGTTATACCACAAACAATATTAATACTCTACCACCGTAGGGGTAAAAATTAAAATAGGACTCTACCCCAGCACGCCTTTCAGAGTCCTGGAAAAATCATCAACTGAAACAGATACTTTAGAGGACATTTGATGTTTTTGGGTGGCACACTGAAAATGAGTAACACAGAACAAACTCGAAGCACATCGGAAAACAATCCATCACATCCAATCGTAAATCAAAAACACAAACTAAAACATCATTTCAAACCAGAAACAATAATTAAAAAATCAATCACCATACATCAATACCAAAAATCCCCTTATGAAACCACCACTTTAATTCTGAATTCAAACTATTTTCCACTTCAAAATCATTTGAACATCAAAACATATTTCAAAATCAAAATTACATTTCAAGTACCTTTGGACTAAAATCATCTTGACATGCCCACCTTCTGAAACATGTTTTAAAAAAAAATGAGACTCAGAAACCAAGAACCCACAATTGCTAATATATTAACCCTCACCTATATATAATTTCCCATTATAACTCAGGCACCCACTGACTCATACCAACTCTAGATCCACAATCCATATATTTGATCATTTATAGAAATACCAAAGGACAAATCAAAACATTTACAAATCCCCATTTCATGGAAATGTTAATTTTTCATTAAAAAAAACAGAAACCCAATAAAATTTCCAAACCCATTTCTAATTTATGATTCATAAAATATTTGATGGATCCCCAAATAGTTCTCAAAAGACCATCCATTTTGAAAATGACTCATTTAATTTCAAAATAGGCCAAGATTTTCATTTTTCAAATCGAATTTCAATAGACAAATCAACAATTTTTTAAATCTACAGAAAACCCTAAAATATACTAAAATCCACAAAAAGAACATTCCAAAGCAACCAATTTACACAATGAATCCAAATTCCAAATTCTCAAATGAACAACCACTACAAACTGCTTGGTGACATGGTTTGGTAGACCATGTAACAATTGAGTGAGCACATTGGTGGTCATTAGGGGAAATAGCATGGTCTGTACATGGATTTCTAGTCCATTCACAACAACCATGAACCGATCTAAAATGACCAAAAAATCACAAAACTAACCTTAAAAAATAAATGAACTAAGGAACGAAAAAACAATTGAGAACCTAACATGAAATTTGAGACAAGACTATCCCGTACTACTCTAGAAATTAAAGCTTCATTCAGAATAGGTGGTGATCATGCACCAACCAATTATTTACTACTTGAATTATGACAATACTAACTCCAAACCATTGGAAATATACAAAATAAATGTGTTATACAACCATTGATATCATTTTGTCACAAACTATCCCGAGTAAACCCTGAACTAGTAGCCAAATCCAATCTACAACAAGGCTCAAGGGGCATTCATGATCCTCATGGGTAGGAAACTAGTGTTAAGAATCACAATAATGAGGTAGGGAATAATTTATCCTAGAATCATACATAAATGAATAGAAAAATTAAATGAATAAACTCATAACAAGAATAGTGATAAACTGAGTAATGGATCATTCCCCAAGTGAACTTATGGGTCACCCCCAAACAAACAACCATGATCGCTCCATGAGAGATCCAAAAATAGGGAAACCTAAAATTGAAAAATAGAGATGTTGTGAGCACTGAGATTTTTAATTGGAGTGCTATGGCAAAACAATACCATATTCCCTTACCTTTGAAAAACAAAACCCAAATCATGCTAGTTTGAAAATACAACCACATAAAAATAGTATGTTACTTTATTTCAAATTTAGGTAAAAATATTCCATTTCTATGAAATACCATTCCCTTTTAAACACATTTCCAAAAAATATTACCAGAATTAATAGTTTTTTTATGATGAAAGGAAAATAGTTTACATAAAAAATAAAGAGTTTATAAAGTAGGAAACAAGCTTGAAGAAACTAAAAGGGAAATCATTCCACAAAAACCATGACATATGTGAGAACCATGTTCAATCCCAATAGGTATCTAGAATAAATGGGACCCTAGGAGCCTCAAACATAAGTGAAACATGAATTATAACCCACAACTAAATACATTATCATGAATGAGAAACAAGTAGGGGACACCCCAATGGGATGGTGGTATCCAATAATCATAATCATTTATTTAGTTTTGTAATAGTCAATACTTCTATAAGAAACTAGGAAAATCCACTTCCATGTAAACTAGTATACAATTCCTAGTCTACCAAATTAGATACCTCGGGCTTCCCATGTGATCTATTTCAAGTGGTGGTGAGTTTTTGTCAAACTAACATACATGAACACATCATTTTATTTATTAAAAAAGTACTCACCCTCTCACCATCAATATCCCTCATTAATCACACCCCCCTTTTCGTCACATAATAATACAAAAGCCTCTTTTCTAGGAATATATCATAATTCACAAATTAAACATATGCATCATTTTTATAAAACAAGGGTGCATGCATTAAGAAGGGTTTTCATTTTTTTAAAACATTATTGAAATTATAAATATTCTTAATTAAATAAGAGGAATACTTTTCATTTTAGAACACATAATCACCAAAAAAATTTAGGTTTCCAAAACTTTATGAATGCTCATCTAAACAACCAAGGTACAATACATTTAAAAAACATGTTTAAAACCATGCTTATAATGAGGAAATCCTTTTAAGAAATTCAAATAACCCCTTTTACCTCAATTTCACACTAAAACCCATTTTTGAAATTACTTTGGAACTATTTGAATGATCTAACTTTTCATTACTCTTTTATAAAAAGACTAGCTGAAAGGCCACAAATCTTTAGAGATATCCATTTGACATTTAAAACTATTTAGAAAACCAATTTTCAAGAACCACAACCATTTATATATATTTAAATATATATATATTTATATCATATTCACTTTATATATGAGTAGAAAACACATTTTTAAAATAACTCCAAGAAATCATTGAAATTCTAATTAAAGGTCAAGGCATATGATACCTAGCCCAAAACAAGTAGCTTCTCACGTTGGAATCTCTAAATTGAATCAACATACACACATATATATTTTACCATATAAATATATATACATTTTGACCCAAAGTATATATTCCCCTATCCATGATGGAATATGTACAAGGAAGATATATATATATATATATATATATATATATATATATACATACTTTCCTACCCATGTATATACATGTAGGCCTTCACTACCGATGACCCGAACCCACACCGCGATGAAAAAAAATTACAATGATTAAAAAGAAATATAACAATCACTAAATAATCCAAATAAAATAAAATTAAATAAATAATCAAAAGAAGCCTCACCCTAGACGATGACCGACAAATTTAAATGGACTAAATCAAATTTTCCTTCTGTAGCGGGTGTTAAAAAATAAAGAAAGGAGTCCCGAGATACCAGTTGTGATCCATAGTAATGAAAGAAAGAATAAAAAACCATCCACCATGGAACCCTAGGGTTCAGCCAAACCAAGTAGGGGTGACATGGAGGATAAAATCAGTCCATAGAGGAAGAAGAAGGGAAGAGGAGGGATTACCTTGAAGAATTAACCACAAAACCGAAAGAAACCTGGTGGTTTTGAAGAAGAAAATGAGTTCGAAGAGGGAGGGAGGTGCATAGATGGATAGGAGAGGGTGGTGGATGTCACTCTTTACATAGTGGATAAAGGGGAGAAAAAAAGATAGAAAAATAAATAAGATAAAAAAGAACAAAAAATTAAGTAAAAATGAAAAAAATTATAACCTAGGTACACACATGGTTTGGATGAATGATTTTCCAAATCATGTTCCTACCATGTGAGGACCACTACCTTGGCCAGGCATCCCTACACGAGTACCTATATAAGGACACACCATTTATAAAACAATGTAGAATGGCTCTGTCAAGTGACATAACCAAATCGCATGGGCACCACATGGTTAGGTTAACCGTGTGGGCCAACCATACGATATCAAAAAGTCTTTCAAAAATAGAAAATTTCAGCCCGATAACCATCGTAACTCAAGCCCGCTCGAAGATAAAATCAAATAAGACCAAGGATGAATAAAATTAGTAAAATAAAAGAGGGGTGTCTGGTCGGGGTGTGACAATATCAAATATTCTTTAGATTAATTTTTTATAGGATTTTGAGTATCTTGTACATCATGAATAAGTAATTTGTTAAGGAAAATATCATGTTGGAATATACCCAATAGGCACTTTTTCCCCATGAAATCTAAATTATATTCTATGATGTCAGTTTAGTGAAAATTTTTAAAGGCCTAGAAATTCTATTCATCACCCTATATTTTTATATGAGGAGTGTTATGTTATTGATGTTACTATGGAAAATTTATCACCGACATCAAAACATGGAAAATATTTCATCAAAATTATAGAAATGGAAGAAAAGAAAAAGATTACTAGAAAGGATATCTTCTATAGGAGACTGATCTCTATTGTGTAAATTGAAAATCATGTGTATCTATTGAATTAATACATATTGTTTTAGAAGTGGACACCAATTTACCTTCTCAAAAATAATTCTTATCCATTTTAAGTGGAAATGTGAATCAATATTATTTTTATTTGAGTTATGATACATTTTGAGGTTAAAAATGTTAAATTTTATAATAAAAGTAATTGAGTTCTCAATTAACTTAGATAAGGTTTCTAATGTATTTTTAATAACATTAATTTGAGGGTGTTTAATTATTTTCCACAATTTATTTTGAAACAAAATATGGAATTATTATAAAAGATAATGTAATAGTTATACTTTTCATATAAAAATATGTATTGAATATGATTATAAATATTAGACCTTAATATAGATTTTTTAAATAATTATAATCTTCCTTAATTCCACCAAAAAAGAGATATTAAAACAATTAAATTCCATTATATATATTATTCATTTAATATTATATGGTTCAATAGTATATAATTCATTTGAAATTACCTTAAGGTTATCCGTTCTAGTAATATAAGGGTAAATATATTCCATATTATTAAAATGGAAATAGATTCTTATTAAAGTTTCTTACAAAATAAGAGAATGATAAATTGGATATACCTTCAATGATATTAGATAATTTGATAAATAAATATAATATTACCATAATGAAGTTGGTTTATAAGAGCATTGTGAAACTGTTTTTGATCATAAAATAAAGGTACCCCAATATATTCAATAGAAGTAGAATTTTAAATTATATACCAGACATCTACTCATAAAATCTTGGTAGAATGTGAATATCATATTATCTAATAAAGATCAGTAAATAGAGGCAGATCTATTTTTAGGGAAGGTAAGAGAGGATATTTTTTTAAAAGTTAGATTAATTTAATACAATGGAGAATATAAATGAATTTCTTCTAAAATTGATGGAAATATAATTGGATAAGAGAATCTGATCTGAATAATAAAAATTTTAAGATTTTTAAATCCATGTATACTAAATATATGAATGAAAAAGAGGAAAAAATTATGATTCTAAAATATAACTGAAATCAGGAGTTATTCCCCTATCAGCCATCATTTGTATGTTGAATAATAAAGATATGAAAATTAAAATGAATAATTATAATTTTACTACTTTACTTAATAGAAAAGGTAATATAAAATTAAAGGAGGTAAAATGAAATAAATAAATAGATTCATCCTTTAAATTTAATCAATTGGAAAAGAAGAAAAGTTGATATAAGTCTATTTTATTCGATTAAATTATAAGAAAAAACACAGTAAACAACTCAAAAAAAACATTTCAGTTATTAGTTCCACTTAAATCATTAGAAAAAATAATAATCTTCTGTGAAATTTTATTTACTATATCTAAACTTATAATCCATCTTTACAAGAAAATATCACTACGAGAAACATGGAATCAATATTCAAAAATCACCCATAAAATCATCAATAAAGGTTGTTATTGGAAAATATTCTTAAAAATAATATATAGAAAATAAAAAGAACAACCTAAAGAATTTGGTTTTAAAAAATTATGGCTAGAGAAGAAAGCTGTTGATGAACCCGAATAAGAAGCATTTAAAAATAAATCATTATTTACTAGAAAGATGACAGGTATAATAGATATTTTTTTTATGGAAAGTAATATGAAATTTCATAGGTATAATTATTTAATAAATAAGTGTTGATGAATCCATGAAAGTATAATTTATTACTAAGTTGGTTGTTATAGTGAATAAGTTCACCTTAAAAAATTAGAACATGTACATATGTTTCAAAATGGAATATTGGATTATGAAAATAAGCCCCAATATAAGTGTCATGGTGGGGTAGAGTCATAGTTTTCACTCTATTAACACTATAACTACAATATAAAGAATGATAATTTGTGAGCTTGATTAGTTGAAATATGAGTTATTTTTCTTCATGAAATACATTTTTGAATCATTGAGCCACTAGAAAAGATGATGAAATATATTAAATATTATAAATTATGATTTTAAAGGTATAAAATTAGGATATAGTACAATAATTGAGGAATGAATCTTTTTGAAGGAAAAAATAAAATATTACAAAAGATATTTGAAATTTTAAAAATAAAAAATTTAATTTTTAAAAAATATATTAAATAATTAAAGGAAATCACATGTCTTTATTTCCTTCCATGTAACCCATTTCATTTATGTAAAATTATTTTTCTGAATCTCTCATTACTCATTATAATATTTACCATATTCTTTTATGATGATTAACATTAAATGGTTTAGAATTAAAAAGTGAGATAAAAGTATTTAATTAAGTTTATATGAACTAGAAACATTTTTTTGGAGAGAAATCAATTGAAATGAATTTAATTATACAATTATTTTGATGAGATAAATATTAAATAGGAATTATTTATCTTTTATATTTAATTTTTGTACTATATCAATATTTATGTGATCTATTACCGTGTCTTTTTATTATCAAAAGGATGAGATTATTTAGAAATTTTAATTGAAACCTTAAAAAGTAATTGGTTTAATAAATCACAATATAATTGTTTATATTAAAAAAATTTAAGTGAAATTTATTTTAAAAAATAATACATATAGGTAATTATTTCGGATTTGTTTTTCAAAATTTTACTCACTTTTGGTGAAGTTAATATAGGACATGAAACTAGTAAACAATTGATGGTATGGTACAAGAAGTCTATGAATATACACCAAAAGAATATAAATGTAATGATACGTTTTATGATTATCTAAAATGTTCTAGTATTCAACTATAGATGATGAAAATTTTAGGGAACCATTTAAATATAGAAGACACATATGATATAATGAGAAGTGGTTATAATTATTTATTTCCATAAAACCTATTAATAGAGGATAAAGGTGGAGGGTGATGATAACTTTTGATCATAAAAACTGTGATTTTGTGATAATGGAATTTTCTTGTATTTTTTAGTTCCTTTTTATATAGTTGTTGTATTTTTTCATTAAAATGGCACCAAACTTTCTTTTTAATTGTTTTTATAGAAATAAATATTTTTAATAAAGGAATACTAATATGAGGATGAAATTTTTGATGATCTATTTGGTAAAATAAATCTATGTGATATGTAAAATCTCTTGCTAATATTCCATTTCATGGAAGTTCTCTTTGACCACTTATATATTAAAATCTGAAATAAATATACATCTTCATTTTTATTGAAAATGTAGAAGTTATTAGGTTACAAACCTATATATCCATATAATATATATTTTTGGGGATTTATGGATTTTATATCTGGAATAAGGATATTCACCATATTTCATTTTATTCTATGATAAGTGTTATAAAATAACGGTTCCATCTATTATACTTTATATTTTGAAGCATGGTTTTATATTCTATATTGATTTTATATATCTAATTCAAAAAATTAATTCATAATGTATTTCTATTATACATATAAATTTAAATATATTGGAGTGAAGTTATTGTAACAAAAAAACCTGGTTCAACCATAACAGTCACCCGAGCCAGCACATTATGGGTTGGGGTATTACAAAAAAACAAGACAAGACTTGAATATAAGAACAAAATAGATACAACCAGAGTGCTATGCAGAAACAAATCCAAGATTCAACTATTCCAAACTATCAAAACTAGAAAAAAATGAATATTATAGATGAAATGTATCCATGTGATAAAGAGATTTTTCTAAACTATCCCAAATTGAAATATAAACATAAATAAAGGCTTGCCTGATTCAAAATTCTCTTCCCTTTACAATCCTAAAAAAAAGTTTTACAACCGCCCAAAGGTAGAAGTAGGGTTTGAGAAACATATCAATGTAGGATTCCACAAAAAATATCTATAGATGGTCTAATAATAATAATGCATAAGTAGAGGATTAAAAAAATAGTTTTACAAGATTTTTTATAAATAAATCTATTTGAAATACCTTTTTCATACATTCCATAAATTTTTGAAAATTACATGCCAAACCTAGAAACATCAAGGTAATGACATGAAAAAGTAAATATACATGTAATCAAACATTAATGAAATAAAATATCTTGAAAAGAATAACCAAAAAAACAATTCACCTACCAACAAGGCACTAGCCAATGGGATAATACATACTAGACACTCAGAGGCTAAAAAAAGGAATAAATTTGGATTTAAATTAACATCAAGGCCTTCCATAGATCATTGAAATATAAAAGGTTAACTCCTAGTGGTGTCATAAACACTAAATATACCCATGTATCTATCTCAATGTACCCAAGGCTTAAACTATGTAATGTTTGTCAATTTATATTTTAAAAAAAATGCACACATTTTTTTAAAACAATTTCAAAACAAAGCCAATCCACAATAGGGTTTGAGAATTCATTTTCCATTTCAATTCATAGAAATTAAATTTTTAAAGAAAACCCACTTTTCAAATGTGAACCCATGGCCATTTAAATTTCAAAATATAAAATTATATTTTCAAATATAATGTAATTAATAAGAACAAAATTTAATTCATTTAATTAGAGAATTTGTATAGATCCATATACCTTAAGAGAATAGAAAACCTAATCTCCTTTGACTATGGATATTAGATACCACAACATCTGCCTTTGGAAGATGACGAACGACCAAAGACTGAAAAATAATTGATAGAAAACACAATACAATTACAAATCCCTAAACTGAAAAGTTTCACAACCACTAACAAGATATTAAATAGGAGGAAATCATACCCAGAGAGAAAAAGCACCAAACCCTGCTGACCAATCACTGAATGGATTGATCCAAATGGAATGAATACACCCAAAATAACATAGGGTATGATATATATCAGTGGGTATAAGGATGAAAGATATAAGGAAGCCTAAAAATTTTGTATGGAACTATAAAAATTGGAACTTAGGGTATTACATGGCCTATAATACCTTTATAAGTAGTGAAACCATTTTAATCAATGTTACATTTAAAAATGCATCACCTCTGATTAAAAACAAGATTTTTTAACATTACACATTGTGTAACCCTTTCACAAAGTGTAAAATTCTCACAATATCTAATCTAGTTCACAAAATTCTTCCAATGAAAATTACATGTTCTGTAATTCCATTACAAGCTGTGTACCTGCCCATTGAATAGCAGAACAAATGACGGAAAATCAGAAAATATAACAAATCCATGACTTCACCATTACTAGTATCCTCACAATTCATTGTAAAAAGTACTCACCTAGTGAAAAGGGGAGTCCCAAAAGAAAAGTTCAAAACATACCTGAAATTATGGTAACAAGGAATATAATCTCCCCAGTATAAATGATTTTTTTATTAGGACTCAGCCTTAAACATTACATAATCTTGTAAATTATTTTATAATTAACTTTCTTACATTACCAATGATTTTTTCAGTTTAGATATTTTTAAAATTATGAAATAATTCATACATATCAACCTATATGCATACATAGTGGGTAATAATAAATGAATATACATTTATTCCGTAATACAAAAGTTTAAAATAAAATATGAATTCTTCACGACATTTAACTTCTCTTCTCATTTTCTCTTACCCATCTTTATAATAGCAATGGAAAACATTTTTAATCTTGGGATGGGCCCAAAAATCTTAGTAATGGACAAAAAATAAGTAAATAAAAATTTATTCCAAGAATACTTATAAACCTATGTAATCAATTCACAAGATATACCTCTCACCCTTAATGTATCATATACTTACATTTTGAAAACATGAGATTCACCTAAAACATAGGAAAAAAATAATACCATATAGGTAAAAAAATTTACCAAGAACAATAACATTATCAAAAAATAAGAATACATTCATCATAAAAATATTCCTTTTGAATTTTATAAAAATAGAAATTTAAAATAGGATTTTTGAAGAAAAGTACCTTACCTCAGGTTCTTCTTACATCAAATGTGTTAAAATCTATTATATAGTGGTTTAAGGAAAATTATTAACATATTAATGAACTATATTAATATTTATAATAACTTATATGATATATTTATAATATTTTTCAATCTACATATTAATAATATTTTGTTATTTCCAAGATTTCAGGTGCGTTCTTCTCATGGTTTCCGTGGTTGATTCCTTATGGATTTTCTTGCTGAATAAAAGAAAAACTATAGGAGTTGAAATAAATGTTAATAATATGTTTCATTAATTTCAAATGATACCATATGTTATTTTTTTCTGATATCATATTGACTAATAAGATACAAGATTAATCATAATGATTCAATTTATTTTGCAGGTTTTTACGACCAGCACAAACTTATATCATTTTATTTAATATCATAATTATATATTAGTTATCGAATAATTTAAAACATATAATTTTTATAATAAAATCTTATTTGACCATAATAATTGTTTTATGACCATCCTTGAATGTGGTGAAGGAAAATGAAAACACATCATCCACGATGTCGGAAAATCGGATGATATTTTTATTTTTAGAATAAAAGGGGGAGGAGGAAAGGTTTAAGGTGGATCATTCCACAACACAATAAAATTTTAGTATATATAAGTTACTAGAGTTGTTATTTCACTTATATGAGGGGAGATGAGGAGAGAATAAGAAAATAAATTAAATTGAAATGAAATTTAAAAGAAAATGAAAGATGATTTTACATCTTGAATGTCTTATCCTGGAGAACCTTCTTAAGGAACTTGGTTTTGGCCTTTTGGTGAGATATGGAGGTCATGGATGTATGGAAGAGGATTGGGAAGATATTTGGGAATAAATTAAATAGTATACAAGGATTTGAGGTGTGAGGATAATAGGTGGGTTTGGTGGTATTTATAGTGGAGGAGAGGGGTGTTTTTTAATATTTTATTCATCAGTTTATTATTTTGGATAATGACTATGAATAGTTTGAGAATTATCAAAAAATATATTAAAATAATGATGTATAGTTATCTATTATTGTTATTACATCATTAGTGAATCAATCAATAGTGTATTTATCTTAAAATGTATATATACCTCATATTACTGTATTTTACTATTCACCAAAATTCATGTAATTTAGAAAAATCCCAAAAATTCACCATAACTATTTTTTGACATATAGAATTAAAAAATGGACCACATTTTTGGAAAATAATTTTCTAAATATAAGAAATTTATTTTTTAATTAAAATCATCTTTTATTCGAAAAATTCCAATTTTAAAATTATAACTAATTTTATAACACTTTGAAAAATTATTTAAATTCTCATAAAATTTTCTTACAATAATAAGACAACAAAATATTAATTTATGAATCTATTTTATTAAGATAAAAATTCTTTTAAATAATAAAATTAATTATAAAATTGTAAATAAACCTTTATTTTTCACAAAAATTAAAACACTTAATTTATCATTTTCAAAACAGTTATTTACTTAAAACATGACATAAATATATCATATTTTCATATATAATATAAATAAATTTTATTTGTACTTTCATAATAAAGGATACTATTATATTAATTTAGATTGGTTTATTTCTAAAAATACCACTTATTTTATTATACATTTATAATTAATTTAAATATTTAATTCCAGAATGAAAACAAATCATTTTATAAGTACCTAGATTATTACATTCTCCCCAATTTATAGAAATTTCATCCTCATGATTTTCATTCACTTATTAAAAAAGTGAGTATACCCTTCCCTCATAGAATTTTTAGATTTCCATGTTGCTTCTTCAACCAGGTGGTTTCTCCATAAAGACTAAACCATGGGAATTATATTTTTCCATAGTACATTCTCTCTACAATCAAGAGTCTGATTAGTTTGTATTTACAAGAAAGGATATCTTAAATTTTATCTACTTTTGGGATCAATACATAAGATGGATATGGAACATACTTTATCAACATCAAAACTTTAAAAACATTGTGTACCACATATAAACTCGGTGGAAAAGCTATTCAGTAGGAAACTAGTACCAATTTCTTCTAGATTTAAAAAGGTAAAATGAATGGTGGAAATAGATTTATTTTCTTATCAAAAAACATAACACTTATCCAAGGTGATATTTTAAGGAAAACATGATCACCAACCTCTAAAGTAACATCTTTCCTCCTGTTATCTGTATAACTTTTCTACCCACTCTATGCTATTATCATGTGTTACTGGATCATAATCACGATCACAACCTTTTACTCTAACAATATTAGTCCCATAAACTACATTTCACTAGCTTCATCCCAAAATGATGGAGTTTGAAACTATTTTCTATATAATTCCTCAAAAGGTTCCCTTAGTATACTGGAATAAAAGGTGTTATTATACGAAAAATCAAAAAAAGAAATATGGTGATCCCAACATCATTTTCAATCCATTAAACAATCTCAAATAAAATCTTCCAATGTATGAATTGTTCATACTATCTATCCATTAGATTGAGGAAGAAAAATAGTTGTGAAATTTAATTCAGTTCCCAATGACTTCTGAAGGTCATTCCAAAAGTTATAAGTTATCATGGGATAATTTTTAGATACAATGGAGATATTAACTCCACATAACTTGACAATATATTTTATATACAATAAAGAAACATGATCTAGATAAAGAGTATCACAAATCGGAAGGAAATGTTTATATTTAGTGAGACGAACAATAATAACCCAAATCACATTGTTGAATCGAGAAATCTTTGGTTATCCCATAATAAATTCCATGGATATATTTTACAATTTCTAGTATAGTACTAGAAAATGGTGAAGCATCCCATTTTGTATATTTCTCTCTGATTTAACCTATTTACAAGTCAACCATTTCATGGTAAAATCAGGAATCTCTATTTTCAATATATCCCACCAGTAATACTCCTGAAGGTCTCAGTATATCTTATTAGTTCTCAGATGAACTAAAAAAAGAGAACTATAATATTCAAATAAGGAAGGTTTCTTCAACCATGAATCTCAAGGGAAACATAATATCTTCCCAAATATCAAAACATAATCTTTATTAATGTTGTATTCTGGCATCTTACCCTTTTTACCTAATTTTACATTTTTCTGTAACTCAGAGCCTTCCTTCTCTACTTTCTTAATTAAATCTGATAGAGATGAATGCACTGACACCTAATACAAAAAAAGGAATTTCCTACATGAAAAAATTGTAGTCAATGGTTTATAAAATAATATATCTCGGGGTCATGTTCCAAATGTAACATGGTTAATCTAGCATGATGTTTTTGACTCAAGTCATCCACAACATTGTTTTCTTTTCTAGGATGATAATTGATTGTGAAATAATAATCCCTTATCAGCTCCAACCATCTTCTCTATCTCATGTTTATTTCCTAATGATTAAAAATATAATTCATAATTTTATGATCATTATATATTTCACATTTGTCTCCATATAAATGGTGCCTCCAAATTTTTAAAGCAAAAATTACAGTAGCTAATTCCAAATCATGTGTAGGATAATTTAAGTCCTAATATTTCAGTTATCTGAAAGTATAAGAAATTACCTGATCATTCTATATGATAACACAACCAAGCCACTTCAATGAAGCTTCACAATAGATGAAAAAATCACTATTTATAGAAGGAAGTGACAAAACAAGAGCATTCATCAATATCCTCTTATGTTCCTAAAAAAACCTCATATTCTTAGGTCTAAATAAGTTTAACCAATTTTTAAATTGACTTTGTTATTTGGCTAGAAAACCATTTCATATTCTTAAAAAACTATTAGTAATACCCTACTAATCCAAGAAAACAATGAATCTTAGTAACATTTTTAGGTCGTGGTCATTCATTAACAACTTTTGTTATATCAGGATCAAATGTTATACCATTCTTATTTACATTGTTCCCCACTAGAAAGAAAATCTATTGCAACCAAACAATCACATTTTTTAAATTTTCTCTATAAATTATTTTATTTGAGAGTTTTTAGGAAAATAATTAAATGTTTTTAATGATTTTCACAACTTTTAAAAAAACCAGAATACCATCAAAAAAATAAACATATCCAAATATTCATAGAATATTCTATTCATAATGTCCATAAATTGGGGAGGATAATTTTTCAAACCATGGGGCATAAAAAGAAACTCTTAATTCCCATATCAAGTTCAAAATACTATTTTTAGAATGTATTACTCCTTCAAATTTATCTTATGTTTCTCAGATCATAATTTAATCTTGAAAAAACACTGAGCTCCCTAGAGATGATCGAACAAGTCATCGATATGAGGCAATAAATACTTATTCTTACCATTTATGTTATTCAAAGATCTATAATCAATAAAGTGTCACATGGAACCATATTTGTTTCTAACAAAAAAACATGGTAACCCCATTTTCAATAATATGTGGAACATAACTCATTAAAGAAACTATTCGGGTATTTATTTATCACTGGTACATCATTAATAGAAATAGTTCTCCTATTTTCAACAATATGTGAAACAAAACATTAATTTACATATTATAATATTTTCTCATCTTCTAGATATGTTATCAATGGTATTGGATAACTCTTTTTAAAAAACTAAAAATATTTCAAAAAAATTATTTATCTCTATAATCAATCTTGGCATGATAAAATGAAAGTCATTCCATACTCAGAATAATATCAAACTCTAATAAGGGTAGAAAAACATGATTTTAAGGTAAAATATATATATTTAAAACATCATGAAGTTTCCTATAATTCTGTTTCTTATAAATATTCCCTTAGTAGTATTTCCATAAGAAATGATTTCATTTATTGAGTTGAAATTTCCAAATTTGGAGACAATTATTCAGAAATAAAGGATTGTGTAGACCTCGTATCAAACAAGAAATTATAATCTTACGAGAAAAAAATGTATATGATACCACTTCTTTAGATGGAAAAACATAAATGTAAGTAGTCATAATGGATTTCCCTTTACCTTTCTACTTATAATCCAGATTCTTTCCATTATCCAGATCTTTCTTTAGGAAGGTATTTACATAATTCCCAATTTCAGCACTTTTAAAACACATTACAATTTTATTATCCAAATAAAAAATACTAATGCTAAGATATTTTTCATTGAAATATCAAGACATATGTCAGTAATTACCACATCAAAGATAGTTCCTATAATTTTTAATGCATTGCCCATGGTGATTTTTACCACACTTCCCACAAACTAGAAACGAGACATTCTTATATTCAGATTTATTTGATTGATTCTTACCCATTTCATACCATACAGATCTCTTCTTATTCTTTTTTTCAAAGTACACATGATCATCATAAAACTCCATTTATACCCTCTCATCACACGAACAAGTTTCTAATTAATTTTTAATTAATAGGAATCCAATGATCTTCAATATCTTTGATTTAATAATGATTAAAAATGATTGATTTTACTATCAAAATCATGAGTAAAATTTGGAGCATACCTTTCTAATTGAGTGAATTTTTCTTCATACCTTACCATAGAATATTATTACATTTGTTTCAATTCATGGTATTTATTCTCGATCCTATGTCGAATCACAATAGGAAAATATTTTTCAAGGAAAATATTCTTAAATTCATCCCATTCCAAGGAATCAATCTATTCCCTGTCCCATAAATTCATAAATATTTAATATAACTAGTTAGATTCAATATAAATAAAATAAATATAAAAACTAAGAATTTGATTATATGAACATATCATGAAATCTAATATATTTTAAAAGGGATTTAATCAACCCTTTTTCCACTATTGGGTCATAAGATAGACTGAAAGCAAGAGGCTGTTGCCTCATAAAATCTTCCACTATCATCATGTCTCTTTATGGTAGATTAGGATATTTTTTGCATGGATTAACCCACCATTTATATAATGCATAAAATGATCCATTACAATCAAAATCTTTTTGGTTCCAATCCCCACCATTCCATGATGCAGATTCTGAAAGATATCATCATCTTAGTGCCTTCATACTATAGCTTCCCTATTTCTTCTATGGAAAACCATTATAAACAGGAATATAGTAGATGAAGAGACACATTAATATTTAAATGCTATATAATTTAAAAAAAATGTAAAAATCATTTATGGAATTCAATTAACAGCATTCCAGTAGATAATGTTATCCAAACATTACTATGATAACAACTATAAAGACCCAACCTTAAACATTACATAATCTAGTAAATTATTTTAGAAATCACTTCATTATATTAAAAAAGAACTTTTTAGTTTATATTATTAGATAATTAGAAGATAATTCATACATATCAACCCATAAACATATAAAGTCGTTACTACTAAAACAATATCTATTTCTTCATTATTACAAATGTTGTTAATAAAACATGAATTCTTCACAACATTCTACTTTGTTTCTCATTTTCTCTTACCCAACCTTATTACCTATAGAAGACATTTGTAAACATGGTATTATAGGAAAAATCACAATAATATGCCTAAAATTAAAGAAATAATATGTTTTTTTGAATACTTACAAAAAAATAAATCGTTTTAACCAGATGTACTTCTAACCCTTAAAGTATCATATACATACATTTTGAAAAATTGGAATTTCAGTAAATTTTTGAAAAATAAATAAAAACATATTGGTAACTTGGGGAATTAATTACCTGATATTATAACCCTCATGACTACCATAATATTTTAAACCCTCATGACTACCATACAATGCAACCGTCACAGCTACTTTATGATGTTACCATTGCAGTTACACTAGGAATAACCATTATGTTCAACTTCTTGCATATACATACCCAATGAATTTGAGGGATATATGGGTACAAAAATTCATAATAAAATTACTAAGAACCACAACATAATAATAAAACAATAATACATGAATCATAAAAAAAATCTTTTTGAATTTTTTAAGAGTAGAAATATAAAAGAGGATCTCTAATGAAAATTCCCTCACATCAGGTTCATCCTACTTAAATAATGTTCAAACATCCTTTATAATGCTTTAAAGAGTGTTATTAACATATTAATAAACAATATTAATATCTAAAATACCATATATTTTCTTTCAAAAAAATATTTCCACCCACTAATTAATAATATTTTTTTTATTTCCATTGTTTCGTGTGTGTTCTTCTCATGGTTTCCATGGTCAGTTGGTTGTGGACTATCCTATTGAATATAAGAAAAACACCATAAGTATAAACAAGTGGTATTAATATGTTTCCTTAATTTTAAATGATACCATATATCATTTTTATGATATAGGTAAGATTCATTAGATAAAACATTAATGAAAATGATTTAATTTATTTTGGTGGTTTTTACGACAATCACATTCTTATATAATTCTGTTTAATATCATGTTTATATATAGGTTAAATAACATTATATAAATTATAATTTTTATAATAAAATATTATTTAACCATAATAATAGTCTTAATTACATCCTTTAAGGTGATAAATGAAAATGAATACACATAATCCCTAATGTCGGTAAATCGAACAATGTTTTTATTTTAAGAATAAAAGGAAGATTAGAATATTATTGAGGATTTATATTCCATTTTAAAAAAATAAAATTGTATTATATTTATTTTAATAGAGTTATTATTTCACTTGGATGATGGGAGGAGAGGAGATAATAAAAAAAAAGAAACTGGAAAGAAAACAAATGTTGATTTTACCTCTTGAACTTCTTTTCTTTTAGAACATCCTTATGGAACATAGTTTTGACCATTTGATGTTACCATAAGGGGTTGGACGTGTAAAAGATTATTATGAATGGAATTGGGATGATATTAAACTACATACAAGGATTTTAGGTATGGGAAGAAGAGTTGGCGTGGGTCGGTTTTTATGGTGGGAGAGGTTGCTGTTTATTTAATATTTTATTAATTAGTTTATTATTTTCTCTGAAGACTATGAATAGTTTGAGAATTATCATTAAATATATTTAAAAAATTAACAGTAATTATAAATTATATTTATTACATCATAAATTACATAAATAGTAGTGTATTTAACTTATAATTTATATATACTATCAATTATCATATTTTACTTTTCACAAAAAATAAAGTATTTTATAAAAATAAAAAAAATTCACCCTAATCATTTCTCAATGTGTCGAATTATGAAATGTAATCCATTTAATTAAATTAATTTTCTATATATGAGAAATATAATGTTTAATTTGAAACATTATTTATTCAAAATATTCAAATTTTAAAATTATAACTGATTTTATAACACTTTGATAAAGTAATTCAGGTCTCATAAAATTATCTTATAGTCATAAGAAAACAAAAAATTATTTTTTGAATTTATTTTATGAAGTAAAAGTTTATTTTCAATAATTTTATTCATTATAAAAATTTAAATAGACATTTATGTTTCAAAAAAATACCAAGAGTTAATTTTTCATTTTCAAAACATTTATTTACTTAATCGATGATCTAAATATATCATATTTTCACTTATAAAATAAGGAAATTTTATTTATACTTTTATTAATTGAGGCTTAAATTATATTAGTTTTAATATTTTAGTTTCTATAAATACAACTTATTTCATTTTACACAAATAATGAATTTGATGATATAATTATAGAATAGAAACAAATTATTTTATAAGTACCTGGGTTGTTACATTATCCCCAGAAATAGCTCAAGATCCTAGTCCCACAAAAAATTGTGGGCCACTACTACCTCATCAATGAATCACACTTCCATGTCACAGGGAAATCCTATCCATATTACCATAGTACCCAAACTTGAGAAATTGTTTTTCCATGCAGTACCTTGTCCTGTTGATCCATAATCTAAACTAGACGCTCAACCAAAGTGGTATCAGTATCAAGAAAAATATAATACCATATAAACACATGGGAATGATATGGTATATACCTCCTCAACTAGGAAATATGAAACAAGTAATGTACTTAAGTCAAGCCAACTGGTAATAGCAACTGATAATCAACACTCTGAAGTCTCTCACCAATCATAAATGGGCCCACAAACCTCAATGTCAAATTACACTAATTACCCAACTGATGATATCACATGGGAGGTGAAACTATGAGAAAGACCCGATCACCATCCTCAAAATTAAGAAGCTGATGATTACTGTCCATATAATTTTTTTAATGACTCTGTGTTGGGATAAAAAATCTCTAGATCAATTTCACTACCTCTATCGTCTCTTTGAAAAAACGTGGCCTAACCAAAGAAATATCTCTCACCTATTACCATCACAAGAGATATCTACATGGATTCCCATACAAAGCCTCAAATGGAACCATACTAATCAAATACTAATAACTATTATTGTAGGATAACTCAAACAATGGGAAATGTATATCCCATGATCCCATGAAATAAATCACACAAGCCTGGAGCATATCCTCAAGAACCTAGATTTCCCTCTCTGTTTAACTATCCACATATGGATGATAAGTTGTGCTCAATTTTATCTAGGAACCCACTACCTCTTCTAATCCTTTAATCAATATGGATATGAACCTCTAGTACATATCATAAAAAACTAAAGAGGTAACCCAATAAAGATACATAATTTCTCAGGCATAAAAGTCCCCATGTTTTTCAATTTTTTCACTTACATTATTGGTATGAAATTCACTAATCTAGCGAGTCTATAAATAGTCACCCAAATCACATCCTTCCCAATAGGAGTCTATGTTAAAACAATTATGAAATCCATCAAAATCTTATCCCACTTACAATCCAAAATGGTTAAATCTAGTAACTAACCTACTGGTCTTTGGTGTTCCACTGTAACTCTTTGAGAAGTGAGACATCATGATACAAAATATGCAACTAACCCAATAATCCTTATTCACCATTACTGACATCTTAAATCATGGTACATCATTGTATCCCCAGGGTGAATTGACCAATGATACCGTTTTCCACTATCTTGAATCTCTTGTCTCAAGGGAAAAGAGGAAACCAACCTATTATAGAAGAATAAAGCTCTATTAAGAGATTGAGAATACTTCCATGTGGTATACTCACTATTTTTATTTATCCTAAGCATTAGTAGTTGATGAATGTAATATGAATGAGTTAAAAAAACTCAAAAAAAGAAGACTCTACCTTTATTAAATCTAATAACACATTTTGACCATCCACTTCCACTACTAAGCTCTTCTTGGTAGGAAAAATCATCATAGACCACTGATAAACTAATTCATTCAATACTTTCTTTAGTAATTTACTGCTCAATGCATTAGCTACCACATTTCCTTTCCTAGGGGTATATATAATATCAAAATCAAGGTTTTGAAGGTACTCAAACAAATGTCTCTATCTTAAGTTCAAATCATCCATGTAAAGATAAACGTCAGGATTTTGTGATTATAATATTCCATAAAATCCTCTATAAAGAGATAGTGACACCATGTTTTGAGTACATGTAAAATATCTACCAAATAAAGATCACGGGTGGGGTAGTTGTTTTCATGAGGGCATAACTAGCATGATCCATAATCCACAACATATTCCCATGCGTCAAGAAACATACAAAACCCATACCAAAATAATTGTAGAAAACATCATAACCAAAACCTGGTTCTAGAAGAATCAAAACTGGTGTTTAAGTAAACCTATTTTTTATATCATTAAAATACCTCCTACACTTATCGTTCCATTCAAACATTATACCATTATGGGATAAATATATCATCGAAGATTCAAGATAGGATAAGTCTCAAACAAACTTCTTATAATGACATTACAAGCTCAAGAATCTTCACATCTAAAACACATTTCTTGGATGATCTCAAGACATACCTACCTACCCCCTTTTAGGATCAATAGAGATACCCCTCTCTCATGTCCCACATCATAGAAAAATCACTTCCTGGGTCAAAAAATCACACTTGTAAAGAATAAAATACAAAAAATGTTCCCTAAAATTTTGAAGAATGATATAAAAATGGTCTATGCCCCCCCCCCCACTGACATAGAGTGCACCAATATATCATTTTCAAACACAACAATAAAAAATTCCCAGAACAGATGAAATATTTAGTTCCTCAAATTCATGAATTCCGTATGAGTGTTAGTGAGTGTGCATGGCATATATGAAAACTCAAAATGCCCATATCAACTCTGAAATGATGTCTTGGGTATATCCTCTTCTCAGAATCTCAACTAGTGATACCTGAACACATGTCAATCATATAAAACCAATGATCCCCTCAACTAATCAAAGGGATCAACAATTCTAGGAAAATGATAATTATTTTTAATGCTCACACAATTCAACTTTCAATATTCAATAAAATGTTTAAGGTTCCTATATACCCTCTTAGAAAAGAGTACATGTGAATCCCACAATGACATGATATGAAGAATAAATGATTTCACCACTAGGTCATCAAGCTATACTTTATGTTCCATAAACATTTTAGGTACCATTCAATAGGATGGTATTGAAATAGGCATCGTTCCGAGTAACAGGTCAATAGTAAACCCAAACTATCTCTACAGTGGAAAGATAAATATATCATCCAGAAACTTCTTAGCGTATCAATAGAAAATCATATCTAGTTGACTTCCCAAGAATGATTCAACTTCAATAACAAACATATCTAATAATTTGAATGATATTAAACTAACACAAGGAACAATTAACCCTTCCCTCCCAGATCTAGAGTCCCACTCACCTTGTAAAACATTATCAACCCCATCGGTATACAAGAAATTTACATGATAGTGATAACAATATATTTAG
Organism: Viscum album; assembly: GCA_963277665.1. NCBI lineage: Eukaryota > Viridiplantae > Streptophyta > Magnoliopsida > Santalales > Viscaceae > Viscum > Viscum album. The sequence goes on along the minus strand of OY728128.1, from coordinate 33,171,161 downwards.
AATTTATGATAATCATCAAATCCATGGTGATAATCACGTCAAATATGTCAATATAAATCACTAAGAAGTCCCAAACCACCTCAAAGACTCTTATCACCACCTGACATGTGGTACATTTGAATCCTTGTTTGAATGACTTTCCCAAATGTATGAAAAGATCCAATAAGTTTATAATAAACTGCAAACACAAAAAAACATGTCATACATCTTTTATGAAATAAAATAATGTGTATCATCTGTATAAGAAAATCTAACACCATAGAAGAATAAATAAGAGTTGTACCTCCAATAGTAGCTGGAACTACCTTAGATTCTTCTAGAACACACTTTTATGTATAAATTCATCTAGAAATTTCCATTTAGACGTACCCCTTAGAATGAGAATATTATGAACTACCCTTGGAAGCATCAACCTGAAACTAAAACCCATTGGTGAAATTGGAACCCGCCTGACTGCCCTTAGTCATCTTATCACAGAAATGTTTTAGATGGCCATAAGGCTCAAATATATGAAATGTTATAGGAGCATCCATACAATGCGTCCTAGTATGACCACACCTCCCACACTTGTTGAAAATAACCCATTATTACCCTACATAATCCCTTGAATCTAGTCTTTTGAAAAACAACCAATCATGTGCTTCCTTTTCTGATTAGAATAAGTACCTCGACCGATAGCTTCATCCACCGATGGAACACCCAAGCCTGTCCTTCAAGTAATGTCCGTCTTGACCAAATATTCTTTATCCACTACCTCTAAAAATGTTTTAAGGTAAAGAAGAACTAGAATTTACAAAAAAATAATCCCTCATCACCATATCAAACCATAGAGCTATCAGGTAATCATTGGTGAAAGGCTCCAGTGCTGGATTCCACAACTCAAAAAATCTATTGGAGTACTATAAAACATTACGATCACCTTGCCCCAATTTCAGGAGCTCCCTGGTCTTTTCTACACATGAAGTCTTAGGATAAAACTTCTTGTTGAATATATTCTCAAAAGAAACCTTGGTAAGACCTTCATGTAACTTAACTAAAACTGTATAATACCAACATCTTTGTCCCGGTACTTCATGAATATACATGTAAAACCTCGTAATAATCTCCAAGAGTCTTAAAAAAGATGTTGTTCTTCTCAATCCACTCTAGTAACTCTTTTGACTCTTGTGGTCCTTTGTTACCATAGAATAAAAGTGGGTGATACTTGGTAAATCTTAACCAACGATCCAATAACCATCGTGGGTTCACTTCACCCACTGACCCCAAGGTCTGATTGGTATAGATCACTACTTTAACCAAATAAATATACACTCAAGGATTTTCCTATGGAATCCTCCTCACAGTTTACCCGCTTGTGTTTGGAAGAGTGCTTCAAGTATAAATCGTCTTCTAAACACAATAAAATAAACAATCATCCATGATAACACTCCAGAACCATCAATTAAATAAGATAATTCAAAAATAATTCTTTAAAATAGTAAATTTAAAGAATATATGAATCCTATCATGAAAAGGAAACACCTTATTAAAGTAATAGGTCCATTTAAAATAACTCCCCACTTTTTTTTTATGTAAATGAACTTATAGACATCAGGTACTAAAATTTTTTATATAGGCTAATTTAAATAAACTTTGCATAAAATTTATTCAAATAAACCTAAAAACTAAGTATGAAACTCAATAAATAATTTCTAACCACCCATAGAATCATGGGTCTAATAACAAGAGTGATATGGTCAGACCACTTTTCCACACCAACTGTCTCAATTATGATGATACTAATCCCATATACCCAAGACACAGAAACAAATCAAGTAGTGCTGACAAAATTCAGGATGAGTGAGCTACTCTGATATCAAATTATAATAGACCAAACAGGGTTAACTAGACCAGTTACTAGAGCCAGCCCATTACAGGGTGGGGTAAATCATAGAAAATGAAACAAATAATTAATACAAATAAAAATTAGACATATAACCTGAGTACTATGAAAAAATATTAAACTATGCCAAACCACCTAAACTAGAAAACACAACAATTTTCCATGTGACTAAGTGTCACCAAGAAAATATCTCAAAATGAAACAACTACATAAAGAGAGGCCTTCATTCTTCAAAATGAACTTACTTTTACAAAAATCCTAAAAAACAAGGTCTAAAACCACCCATAGGAAGAATTAGGGTATGGGAAATAGAGCCAAGTAGGATACCACCCAAAATATCTACACAACTTTTAATAACCATAATTGACAAGTCCAAGCTTTAAAACAAAACATTTTTAAAATATGTTTTATAAATAAATCCATTTTAATTTTTTTTAAAAAAATTCCTCGAACTTCTAAAAATTGAATTCGAAATATATAAATAAGTAGGTAAAGAATCTAAAATTTTGGTATAAATGTGATCCAACATTCATGATATAACTATCTTGTAATAAATAAAAAGATATAATAATGAACCTACTAGTTGGTCTCTAGCCTTTGGTTAAATACATACTAGAAAATCACTAGCCAAGACATGTTATAATTTGGGATATGAAATACCATTAAGGCCCTCCATAGACCGTTGAAATATAAGATGTTACCTCCTAGTGGTGTCACACACACTAAGGCTACCTATGTCTCCATCTTGACATACCCAAGGTTCCCACTGTGTAATGTTTGTCAATTTCTATTTTAAAAACCATGTTCAAATTTTTATAAAAAAATTTCTAATCCATATAAATATTCTGATGGGTTTGAAAATCCATTTTCCATTTCAAGTCAAGGAAATTCCATTTTGGAAGAAAACCCATTTTTCAAACATGAACACATTCCCTTTTCAACTTTATAAAAACTAATTCCATTTGTAAATATCATGGAATTAATATGAACAACATGAAATTTAGGCAATTTGAATAATTGTATAGATCCACTAACGTCAAGAGTATAGAAAAACGAACCACCTTTAAACTTGTATATTAAAATCCATAAGATCTACCATTGGATGACAAGGAATGACTATGGAATGAATAAGGACTGATTGAAAACACAATATAATTAAAAATATGTAAAATGAAAGGTGACTTAACAACCAATGAGAGAGAAATTGAGAGGAAATAATAATCGAAGATACAAAGCATCTTACCCTACAAATCAATCTCTGAATGGATCAATTTAAACACAAGAAAGGATCCCAAAATCACTTATGGTATGAGCTCAGGTTGAGGGAAGAAGGATGAACAATAGAATAAATCCTCAAAATAATATATAGAGAACTAGAGGTTGAAACTTGTGGTATTAAATGGAATGTAATACCTTTACACATCATAGTACATTTTTAAATCAAGTTATACAAAAAAACAAGTCACCTCAGATTAAAAACATGATTTTTAACTTTACATGATGTGTAATGTTATCACACTATGAAATACTATTCATGACATCTGTCTAGTGAACATTGAAGATAATGTAATCCCATTACATTTAATATAACATCCCAATCAATAGCATTAAATCTTAGGGAAAGCCTAAAATCCAAAAATAACCATGACTTCACTGCTACTAGTATCCTCCCAATTCATTGATGAAAAAAATCTCCCAACAAAATAGGGAAACCCAAAAGAAAAGATAAAAATATATTTTTATGGAAAGGAAATGGGGTATTACCATTATCTTCTATAAAAACATTTAACTAATCAATCCATCTGCAATTAAAGTTGTTTTTCAGTGAAACCACTTTACACACACTTACTGAAAAACTCACCATTATCAATAATACCATAAAAAGAACAATAAAAAACTATTTATACCCACCAAATTATATTATCCAATAGTGTATAATTGTTTTAACATCCCACCCCTCTAATTTTCTTGAGAAGGTGGTAGAATTCTACTTGGAATTAGGTGACATCCCCAAGATGCCAAAGGCTAGAAATAAAAACCAATGGCTTCAATCTTATTGGGGGATGATATTATCTTTTAGGAAAGAAAAAACTAAAACCAAACAATCCACAACCAAAACTACTACGTGATCTATAAAAACAATGTAAAAGTACTCAATGTACCACCATTGACATCAAAAGAAAACCAAAATAACGTACTATAGTGGAAGAAAACAAATATCAAAGTACAAAGTGGATGAAAAAACCAACAAAACCCCAATAATCCAAAGAATAACTCCAAATCTCCAAAAATTATCTATTCTCCAACTCCACACAACAACCCAAGTATCACTATTCCCCACTAATTGAGTGTTCTACTTTACCTTTTCCTATGTCATGATGAACAATATCTGCAAAAGCACCATAGTTCCAAAGAAGGGGTGTGTAATAAAACTCAGCCGGGTTTCCCCAAATGGAATCCCTACTCACTCCACTAGGATAGAAAACATTATCAAATTTATCTAAAACATTTTATATTAAAAATTAAAAGTAGTTTATATATTATATAAATCAATTTCCATATAAAAACTTTTTCCAAAAAAGCTATTTTAAAAGGAAAGCAACTCGACAATTCTTAAAAATCGTTTTTTAAGTTTCATTTTGGAATAACTAATTACATTACACAAATCCACACATCCAACCATGCATTCAACCATGGAACTCCTAATACCCACGAGTGTTGATTCATCCTTTCACTAAGACATCACATAATGAATTAGTTTGACAGGGAAAATTTTTAAGCCTTATCCATCCCACTAATGATGTGGGATGCTTTATACCCTTATCCATCTTGAGGGCACATGAGCACACAAAATCAATATTCCAAAAACAAAATTCAAAAAAACCATTTCAATAATCTCAATATAATATCTCTTCTTTTGAAAAACCTTTCAAAAAATCCATTTCAATAAAACCAACCCTTTTTTGAATTTTTTCCCCATGCATCAAAACTAAAAAACCATTTAAAAATAATTATATTAAAATAAAGTTACCACTTTAATGTCAACAAAACCAAAAATTTTCACAGTTTGATAAACTATCACCAAATGGGTTTCCAAAAAATCACAACAAAATCACAACTAATTTCAACCAAAACAATCAATTTGAAACTAAGATTTCGTGTTCTAACAAGAGGAGTTGAGAGTAATGCCACCTGACTCTAGAATTATGATGAAAATGAATAAAGACAATAAAAATCCAACAAAAGTGGGTTGAATCTCACGAAATCCACCTTAGATATATTGTCCATAGAAATCATCCTTCAACGCACTGTGAAATTCCTTTTAATCGCTTAAAAATCAATGGGGAAAGCTTTCTTAGACTATGAGAGGGAGAAAAATCGAGTTAGGGTTGATTTGGATAAAAAATGTGGGGTTAAAACACAATCCCAACTGAGATACACAATTATAGGATCGTGTTTTCAAACTGTGCATGGCTATTCACATAGTAAGTAAAACCATGTGCTAACCATATGCTATCTTCTGCCTCATGGGGGGCCTCACACGGTTGGAACACACAGTTAAAAAAATCGTGATCCAACAATGATAAATCTCACTATCCCACATAGCATGGGTTCTATTTGGTGGCCACATAGTTTTTAAAAACCATAAACCTACCCATGTTCCAACCCATTAGCCACTATCTTACTATTCATGGTTTCCTGAAGGAGTTTATGGGATTTCAATAACCATTCTCCAACCATGAACCTTTAGAAAAGCTCCCAAATCCATAAAAAAGTATTCCAAACCATCCCAAATTTCACCCAAAAAACATTACATACTAAAAAATCATAAATAAAGGGTTAATTAATTGAAACTAGGGGTTAATATTCTCCCCACCATTGGCCTTTCTGTCTTTAGAAAGTAGAAAACCATTACAGTCCAAAATGTGTTTGGAAATTGTTCAACCATTTCCTTCTGCAATTCCCATGTCTCCTTATGAATCTGACCATGTTACCATAATACCCACTCTATAATGATTATTTTTTCATGAAAAACTTCTTCTTTCCAATCCCCAATCCACATTGTCATGTGAATCAATTAAACATCCAACTCCAGATCAATGTGTTCCCATCGAATCTAATGGTCATGATCAAGAAGAATCTTTTTCAATTGAGATACATGAAACACATTATGCATCACATGTAACCATGGTGTGAATTACAACCGATATGCTACCTCTCCAACACATTTATGTATCTCAAAAAGTTTTATGTATCATGGAGATAAATTTCGATGCTTCCGAAAATGACGATGTCCATGTTTGGGAGAGATCCCCAATAATACATGATCACTTATTTAGAATGGAAATGACTGTCGAAGATGATCCACATAATATTTATGAAATCTTTTATCCAAATACATCCAAAACTGAGTAAAATGAATATTATTTGTTGTTTCTTAGACAAGGATCATCACAACCAGGTAATTCTCACATGTTTCCACCCAAAAAGTGGAGAACATCATGGATGCTCATTGAATGATTAAAAATTATCCATATGTTTTGAGGATTGATAAATATTTTTATATGAGAACTCCACCAACATATGTTTTCCTCTCATGATCCATTAAAATATATTACATAAGCCCACAAAATGTATTCCATTTTTTGTATCTTCATTTGGGATTTCCCATCTGCCTGAGGTTGATATGACATAATCGTAGTCAACTAAGTACCAAGGTATTTCTATAAGTATTTCAAGAAATGATATTTAAACCTCATATCTCTTTCAAACATGATTGAAATGGGTATACCATTCCACTTTACCACTTCACAGATATAGATTTTCGACATGTCCTCCACCATATGGGATTAAAGAATAGGGATGAAATGGGACGAATATCTAATATGATCCACTATAACCCATATGGAATCATGTTTCAGAACCATTATTGGGAAACCTATTACAAAATCAATTAATATATACTCCCATTTCCAAACAGGGATAGGTAAATATTGGAACAGACCTACTATCCACTGTTGCTTTGCCTTAACATACTAATAATTTAAGTATTTAAAAATAAACTCATTCACCTTCATTTTCATAGTAACCAACCAAAACTATGCTCTCAGCAATTTATAAATCTTCTGTATTCTAGGATGAACAAACCATCTTGATTGGTGAAAAGTATGAAGAAGTTTTTCATGACAATAAATAGGCACAACCATCCAATTTTTGAACCACAAAATTGCACTCACATCTAGTATCCGGCCCTCAATGGTCTCCCCACTACTAAGTCTTGACCTCATCACCAAACATTCTGAATCTGACTTTTGTAACTCTTTAACCATTTTGACCAAATTAGGAAAAAATGAATCTGGAATGAAAACCCCAACATCACCTCAGTCTTCACATTCGAAGTCCATTTTTGTGAGGGATGACATAAACTTACACTCATCTAAATCTTACTTTTCTAGTAGAAAATATGACTTTTTTCTTAATGCATCTGCCACAGAATTGACTTTAACTGGTGTATACATCAATTATAATTGATACATTTAATGATAATCCATCTATATTATTTTTCTCAGTTCAGAATCCCTTTGTGATAAAATATGTTTCAAGATCTTATGAACCATAGGTACCATAAACATCACACCAATGAGGTAATAACACAATTTCTTCAAATCCTGGACTATGATAAATAACTTCAAATAATGTGTTGGGTATATATTATAAGGAAAGTATAAATTCCTTGAGCCATAAGAAACAAAAAAATCTCTCTACATAAGAACACATTTCATCCCAGATCCTAGAGTTCATAATAAACCACGCACCATTGTCCGGATTCTGGAAAAATCATGTTTGGTGCTATTGTAAGGTGAATATTAAGCTCTTGAAAATACTTCTCACATCCCTTTGTCCATTGGAATGAAAAATTATTCCTTTTCAAAGTTTTCATAGGTTATTCTATTAATGATAAATAAAAAAGGCATCAGTAATAACTATCTAGGCCAAGGAAACTACTTATCTCAAAGACATTCTTTGGTGATTTCTAGGAGATAACAACCTCTATCATTTCTGGATCTATAGAAATACCTTTTTTAGAGATTAAATGTCCAAGGGAATATAACTCTTGTATAAAAAATCACACATGGATAATTTCTAATACAACCAATGATCCCCCAAGATTACCAATATTATCACCAAGTGTTTCTCATTCTCAACCCTTGTACTTGAATACACCAATATTTCATACACAAACACCACCTCAAAATAATCCATCTAATTATAAAATATATGATTCTTAAATATTATAAATACCACTGGTGAATTAATAAGACTGAAAGAAATAACCACATATTCATAATGGCCATATCTTCTTCCGAAATATGTATTCAAAATATCCTCCTTACAAACTCACAATTGGTGATATCCTGAGCACAATTCAATCTTAGAGAACCACTAATATCCCCTAAATTGATCGAATAAATCATCAATGTGTGGAATTGGATACAAATTATTTATCATAAATTGGTTAATATTATGATAATCCACACATAGCGGAAGAGTTCAATCAAACTTTTTCACCAAAAAGACGGGTGCTTCCCACAGAGATATGCTAGGATGAATAAACCATTTTCTTTTTAGCTATTCCAACTAAAAATTTAGTTCCCTTAATACTGTAGGTTACATACAATAATATGTATGTGAAATTATACTAGTCCTAGAAAAGAGTAAATTATAAAATCAACTTCCCTTATAAGCGGTAACCCTAAGAATTTTTTTTGAAAAATATATAGAAACTAATCAAACAATGCATGATAACTGCTATTATAAATCACTTCCATTGATTCCAAAGTTAATGATTCCAACTAGTATGAGATAGTTCTAACTACTGGTGCTAACAATACTATTTCAACTTCCTTTATATTCCATTCTCCTCTAAAGATATGATCAATTCCATTATCCATCACAAAACTGACCGTTTTGGTGAAATAGTTGATGTGATACTTGAACATAGTCAACCAATCCAATTATAGGATTATGAAATAGAAATCAATATCTAGAACCAAGAAATACCATATCAACCATTCTCCATCAAATATTATAGAACATTCTCTACACATAAAGGGTCGACATTCTCTTTGTCGAAGAAGAGTTTTATGTTTTATCATATTAGGAATCATTTACAAATTTAAACTCATAAAATCAGTTGGAAGAGATGAAATAAAGGAATGGGACACACCTATATCAGACAAATCATGCATAAGGTAATAATTCAAAAAAACATTCCTCTCACAGTCAATAGTATGAAATGATCATCCACAATAACTTTCCCACCTCCATATAATTTATTGCTTCTGAAACTTTGTGCCTTTTTTCCCTGTATCCTCCAATGGCCCGAAGGCCTTCATTTTTTATTGATTTTTTTATAATACACCTTTCAAGGGGTGAGGTGGAACCCTTACAAGGCCCTTAGGCATAAGTATTACATGGCCCATAGGCCATTGAATAATTAATTTCCCGTAGGTTTCAAACATTAAATACAACCCAGAATAACTACTTGGAACTGCTCCTCCCCAGCATCTTCATCGTGAAATCAGCTCCCCACCTTTGCATGGATGTTCAGATAGGCTTTCCCATGCAAGCACATGATTGTGCCGATGGCAGGTTCCATTCCCTTTCATTCTTGCAATCCATTTAGCTTCTTCTATGGTGCAAGCTCCTTGCTCCTCCTCCTTCTGAAGCATGTTCCTTGTAGGTTATCTGGTTTGAATCTACACTTAAAGTGGCCCGAAGGCCTTGAGGTGGCCTGAAGGCCTTACTGACCTGAAGTCCTGGGTGTCCCAAAGACCTTAAAGGACTCGAGGACCAAATCGGTGGCCTGAAGGCCCAAACATGGGCATATTCTCAGCTGCTACAGTTCCAAACAGTGCCCGCTACAGTACCTGCTACAGTTATCCTACAATTCAGCTACAGTTTTGCAACAGTACTGCTACAGTGCCTCGGAAATTATCCACACCTAGATTTGATCCCGGGTCTCTTGGATGCACTTAAGGAGTCCTCACCAACTAGGTCGAGGCCCATGTGTGCCTTTTTTCCCGGTAGAGATTTCCTTTTTAAGGAGTCATAGTATTGCTAGAAAGAATATTGATACCTCTATTTTTTTGATAAGATTTATCCGGATACCCACATCATGTCAACACATATGAAATTTGTGAATCACAATAAGTATCCCAAACACCTGACCATGGAGCACTGTGACAATAACATTGCAGATTCCCCTATGATTTTAATCGTGTCATGATCAAGGTGGTACTATATACTATCTACTCACATGGTCGAATGAACCACACTGAAAACATACAGACTAGATCTTTGGTTTTGGAGGGGGGACTCACTAATCCAGCCATTTGATTCTAATCCATACCCCTACCTTTAAAATAGGTGCCCACATTCATTTTCTCATAGAATTAGAGTTCCCACCATTTTTCAAAGGTATCAAAATTATTACTCCAACCATGGTTCATGAGATGTTTTTTTCTTCCAATGTTTCTCTATTAACCATATCTTTATAATCCGTTATACCATGCAAAAAAATATTTGAGAAAATCTTCTGCCTCACCCATTATTCAAAGATGAATGCCTCCAAGGATGCACTAATAAAGACTTAGGGTGAAAATAATAATAATTCATGAATTCATCCAAATAATCCATCCCTATGACGATATACTACTTCAAGTTAGAGAAGTTTTTTATTCTTTCAAGTATAAATTTATGAGGATACAATTATTTTTTGAACAATTTGTCAAAATCCTCCCAAACAATGCCTTGGTATGATTTCGATTGAATTGATAAATCACACCACTAATGTGAAATATCCTCAAAAATATACATCAACATATTGACATTAATCTACCCTAGAGTTCCTAGGAAATTAAATATTCAACTCATCCTATTGAGCCACACCTATTCATTTTTAAAGTTCCAAATCACCCTGAAAGATGGGTGGATTATGTTTCTAGAAATAGATGGAGTGATCTCCTTGCATTGGTTCATCCCATCAATTTCTTCTACCCATTACCTAAAAGGATTGGGTTATACTCTAAGCCATTTGTTAGTTCACCTATAGATTTGGTGAAACCACCTTTTCAGAAGATTCCTCCAGTTAGATTCTATGACATCTACGGGGTTCCATTTCAAGAAACACAATGAATGTCATAAGTATAAATCTCTAGAAACTGAAGGCTTAACATTTTCTAATTCTATCACATCAAACTATCACAACATTTCCTTCCAAAATTAAACCTTTCCATCATCAAAATTTTTCTAAAATTATACAACAATTTTCAAAATCATTCTGTTTTCAAAATATCAATTTCATAAACTTTAAAAATATCACATTTAATATTTTTAACATTTTTCAAAAAGAAACACATTTTCACCAAATCAAAAATCATTACTCAAAATAAAATATACACTCATAGTGGGAGAAAATTTCTACAACTCATTATAGGATTGTATCATTGGATAAACCCATGAAAATGATATTTTAATTCCTATAGGTGTCTCCAAAACACATATGTTCCCAAATCCCTGGTAATATGATGTTCAACATAAAATGATTTTCTATGTATTTTTATTCTCTACATTTAAATTCCCTATAATCCTACTCCATTAAACCAACATGAGACAAGGTATAAACCAGAACAAATTTCCAATCCAAGATTGACCAAAATGTTGTCCACTTTTTAGTGGAGGACAGAAAAATTTGATAACACTAGTCCCAAAATGAAGGATATATAAGCCCTGAATAATACAATTTGTAGCATTCTTCCCCTCATCAATGGATTGAGGAGGTGGTGGAATGTTACGTGATTGTAAAAGACATCCCCAAGATTACAAAGGTGGGTAATAAATGAAAATGACTTCAATGCTATTGGGGTATGATATTTCCTTTGAGAAAAGAAACAACTAAAATCAAACAACCTATAACCAAAAACACTAAAGGATGCATGATAACAATGTAAACATACTTAAAGTACCACCTTTGATATAGAAAGAAAACCATAACAATGTAACATAGTGGAAGAAAACAAATATCAATGTACACAGTGAAAGAAAAAATAAAAAAAACCCAAAGACTCTAAATAATTAATCTAAATCCCCCAATATGATCCTTTCTCAAACTCCACAAGCCATCCCATGTATCCGGATGCACCATTAAATAATTTTGATACTTTACCTTTTCCTATGTATCGATGAAAAATATCTACTAAAGCACCAAAGTTCCAAAGAAGTGGTGGGTGATGAAACATAATAGGTTTTCCCCAAATGACTTCCATGCTTACACCACTAGGGTAGAACACCTTTACACATATATATATAAAATATTTTATATAAAAATATTTATAAAAGTTTATATCAGTTATCAAAATATTTCCATATCATATAGTTTTCCAACAAAAACCATTCTTCAAGAAATGAAACAAGACAATTCATTAAAACGTTTTCACTATTTACATTTTGAAATAACTAATTATATTCCACATATCCACACATACAACCCTGAATGAAATGATGGACCTCCCTAAACTCATGAGTGGTGTGTCATCCTTTCACTAAGCCATCACTTAATGAACCATTTGTATGGGTTAAGTTTATAACCCTTATCTATCTAACTAAGGATCAGGGAGACTTCATAACCTTATTAGCCCCAGATGTACATTAACATACACAACCATTACACCGAAAACTAAGGCCAAAACAACCATATTAAACATTTCACTAAAACTATTATTTTACTGAAAATCTATTCATGAAAATCATTTCTATAAAACCAACCCTTTTATGTAATGCAAATTTTCATGCATCAAAACCAAACCACCATTTTAAAGTCATCATTTTAAAATTAACCTACCAATTTCACTTTCCAAGAAAACACCAATTTCCACAATTCCAAAAAACTATCACCAAAGAGGGTTTTTACAAGCAATTCACAATAATTTGACAACCAATTTCAATAAAAACAATAAATTTGAAACTTATTCTTCAAGTTCTAATTAGAGGAGTTGAAAGTGAATCCACCTACCTAGAGAATTATGATGAAAACGAATAACAACACTAAAATGAAAATGAAACTAAGTTGAATCTCTAAAAAAACTACCTTAGATCTCTTCCCCAAGGGAATCAGCCATCAATGAACCAAGAAATTCCTTTAGATCGCTTCCAAATCGATGGGGAAAGCTTCCTTATACTTTGGGAAGTAGAAATATTGAGTTAGGTTCGATTTAAAGAAAAAATGAGGGGTTAATACCTATTCAAAACCTAGATACACAATTATAGGATCTTCTTTTTAAATTCTTCATGATTAGTCGCATGGTTAGGAAAAACATGTGCTAACTATGTGACACCTTCTACCTCACGAGGGGTCTTTATTTGTTGGCCCACATGTTTAGATAAACCGTGAAACTACTGTGTAAAATCTCACTATCCCAGAAAGAAAAGTTTCTCCTTAGTGGCTGTATGATTTTTACAAACTGTGTGCCTACCCATATGTGAACCCATTATCCTCTGTAACACTGTGCATGTTTTTTTGTAGGTGTTTCATGGTTTTTACTAACTGTTCACCAACTATGAACCTTTATAAAATCTCTATAATTATTCCAAAATTATTTGAAACCCTCCCAAACTTCATCCAAGATCTTTACATACTTAAAAAGAAAAAAGAAAGGGCTACTTACTTGAAATGGTGAAAGAACCATTCACACAGAAACCATTTTAACCATGTAAAATGGATTAAATATAAAATAATATGTCTATAAAATAATAATATATTTATAATCATTAGTATGAAAATATGTGTCTTATTTAACTAAATGTGAAAAAAATTCTACACTGAACATATTTTCATATATAATTAATATTCAATCTCACATTTTATAGAGACCAATTCATTAAAAATATATAAAGAGATTTATTAATAAAAAAATTACAAAATAAAAAGGTATAATAAATAATTTTTTATAGAAAAACGAACCATGATAACATATATCCACCTTCATCAAAAGTCATTACTTTTTTTACTAATCTGGTAAAACCACATTACTCAACCACTATAATAACTAAAATAGAATTAGTTACAAATATTCCTACAAAATAAATGTTTAAAAAACACTATTAATTTCATTATAAATATATATATATATATATATATGTTCAAAAAATTAAAAATATCACAACTCAAAAGTGTGAAAATTGCTCAATGCTTCAAATTGTTAGTTGATAGTCAACATTTAACACTTTGGAAGAGAATATTGTAGAATATATTAAATACAAATCTTCAAGGTATCCTAAGAAATAATATATAATAATTCTAAATATCATCACCACACACTATATATCAAATATCATCATAACTCAATCATCAATAGAACTTGTAAGAACCTTACAATCATATCCATAAGGAAATTCAATACCTGAAATCTAAATAGTATAACACCACATAATATATTAAATTTCTATATGATTAAACTGAAAACTAATATAAATTAAATATAGGTAAATGTAAATTATATTTATTAACACGAACTATGAAAAACCACTATCATATCACATATCATTCAATTACGAATAAAATTATTTGACGGTGAAATTGAAATCTTTCTCTCAAAAATATTTTTTTATTAAATGACTTAAAATAGAGAATGAAAAAAATATAATTATGAGGTGTTTAATTTTTTATAGGAAAATATAATTATTTGATAGTTTAGTGGAAGGGAGACAAAGTTAGAAAATATTTTGAACCTATGTACTTGAAATCCAGAACATACTAATGAGTGTTCTTCTATAAGCCTTTCTCACTATATACATATTGAATATTATTCTATCTATAATAATCTTAACTACAAAATATAATATTGTAAGTAAATTGAAAACATATAGAATTAAAGGATATCATAATTATTAAAATAAGTGTAAGATCAAACTCCATGTACTCCAGAGTGATTCAATGACCCTTTCATATAGACAAGACACAAATCAAGTTCAGTGCCTTTGTTATAAGGGGATTACTAAATCTGTGATTGAATTTATAGTCTAATATAACTCATACCAAAGAGTCCAAAACACAATATTCATATTTAATAATTACTTTCATAGAAGATATGTTCAGGTTGAACATGAAAGTAGATTCATAAGGATTATACTACACACAGTTACCTATTTTTAACACACAAACTAACCACACCATATATATTGATTATTTGAAAAGTTTATTCAGGAAAGAGGATGATTCTTATTAATCAATAGTTTTTTTACAGTTACCTATATAATAACTATAAATGATTTTTCAGTTAGAAAATTCCTTATAGAGTCCCACCATGGAAAATAATGTTACGAACTTCCAAAATGGACCAAACACATTCTATGACAATAATATGGTGAAAAAATACTTTTAAAATAGAAATGTTAACATTAGTAATTCTTTCTAGAGAATGTGAAAAAAATATTTATTTTTGATGGATATCAGTGATATTTGTGTGGATGCCCTATATTTTAGAAACACAGTCACCAAAAATAAAAATACATGACATCGACTGTTCTTTTAAATAAATGGAACTCATGAATTTATAATCAAGTTATATAGTACGATGTTGAATATATATATATATATATATATGTATGGTGTTGTTATAAATTATCCAAACCATGAAACAAAATTACTTCTGTATAAAACTCACTAAGATAAAAATTACCATTTTATTCAACTCTAATAGTTTTTGTCACATTTATATCATTACATTGATATTCAATATACGTAATACAAATGAGGTTAGAATAAGACGATCATTCCAATTTAACATGGAAATATTTCCCAGATCCTTACATTGATCAATATCCTTAAAAAATTTATAATACTAAAGAACAAGAATAAAATCATTAGGTAAATTTTATTCACTGGGTATCCTAGAATGAAATATTTTTCCCAACCAATTGACTTTATAGAAATGTATACCCCCTCAACCAAGGATCCAATGTGTATTTTAGAAAATGGTATAGACTCTTCCAATCAGATTATAATAATTCATCGATAGATAAAAACAACCCTAACTAAGGGAATCCTTGATGCATCTATATTTTATTTTTGAGTTACTAATCTAGAGATAATGAACTTCTATTTAATCTCATTCCAATTTCAATTATAAAACACTCATGGTTCCCTCTAATAAATGTATTTGATGTAACTTAATTTATATCATTTCATGATTTTCTCCCAATAGTTCCTATGAAATATTTTCTTAATATGATTGTTCTAGAATAATTAAGAAATGAATCATTCAATGGATTTGATTAATACCTTAAAATAAATGATCACTAAATAAATATGAATGTGAATTCATAATAGGAAACTCATAATGACCAGAGAATTTATTCCAAATGATAAGAAATGAATCTTCCAATCATTAATGTGATTAGTTATTCTAGTAACACATATTTATAATTGTTTAATATGCACATTACCATTGAACAATTTAAGTCCTTAATAAATCAATTGGAAACCATTTTTTAAAAAACATATCCATATTTTGATTAGCTAATTCCACATTACAAAGCCCTTAACAAATTCATAAACACTGCATTTGGTAATATTAGACCTTTAAACACACCAATATTAATTTAATATTATAAGGTATTTCAATTATTTTATAATTAATGTATTTATATTTGTAATAAAAATCATTTCATTAATGATTGTTGTATGGGAGATACTTTATTTATCCCATCATCATCCAAATTGTCTCAGCATCCTTTCCAACATCTTGATGTTGAGATATAATCTAAATACATCATACTAAAACATGAAAGATCTATTAAAAGTGTATCACCATACCTCAAAAATCTATTATATTTGAATAATACAATATATTTTTCAACCAATGAAATAAAAAATGGAATTGAGTTAAGGAATCATAAGAAACAGATACAAGCTCAGGTTAAGAGAGAAATGGTAATTTTGACTCTTAGGATAAATATGTATTCCACAATATCATATTATTTTTTCCATTTGTACAATTAGGATAATATTAATTGATCCCATATTCTAATAAATATTTTACAACATTTCTTGGGTAAGATTCAGTACACCCTAGATTCCCCCACCTCTGATGAAACCATGTTATTCCATTGCTACAATTCACGGTTTAACTAGAAATAAAAAATCATTGGAAATTTTACAAATAATTTTGTCACAAAAATGGAATTTTATAATTGGTTAAGATATTTTAAAGGAATTCAGTTGTGTGGTCTTTGGAATGAAAAGAAACATGGTATCATATGCTAATTTAGGTAAAGCACCCCTTGAAGTAGACTTGCATTACCCTATAAATGGTCCATTTAATTGTTTCCATTTTGTTATATATATGGATCCCATAATTCCATATATTATTATAACACCATAATAAATCATTCCTCTTAATGCACTCTATATTTAACTACCATCTATGATAAAATATATGGTCTCAGTTTCTAATGGAATGATGATCCATGGGATTTCATTAGAGATTGCATTGTTCATTTGTTAACTATGATTAACAAGACCCATTATATTAAAAACATTGAGAAATAAAATGCAGTGTTCGATCAAATTAGGTCTAATATCATTCATGAAATTTATTAGAATACCATAATTGTGTTTGAGGTTATGTTTATTGGAATATTTTATTTTTGTAAGAAATTCATGAAAAAAATATATTTTAATTCATGTATATTATCCAAAAGGGACAAAACCTCCAACTTATTTTTTCCATTATTTGATCTAGTTTTTTGATAGAAATATGTGTTTCTCATAGTGAAAAATCCAAATATTATAGTTCAAAATATATTGAAATGTTATTTGTTTCATGATCTATCACGCACTGAGTTACATCAATTTTAAAGAAATTGAATTTTTTCTGCATGGTCAATAATGTTTTTTCCCTTTATAATACATTTCCATAAATCCCATGTAAATAACATGAAATGTTTTGGTTATAATAAATTTTAGGGATCTGAAATGAGAGTCTAAGAGTTGATGGTCCTCCTAGATTTAATAAAAAAGTATTATTATTTAAAAATTATCATGGAAGATTATCCCCTAACTTGTTGTTATATTATGCTAGCCACAAAATTTTTTAAAACATATATATCATAATCATTGATAATGAGACTATTAAATCTAACTAAATTGGAATATAGGTATAGAACTATAACTTATTAATAATTATTCATGGTAAAGTTTCAAAATAAATAAATTATATTTTATGATTATTTAGAAATTAATCATTGATAGTTACATAAATTTTTTATAACTAATTCATTTCCCCACTATAAAGAACTACTTATTTCCTAGTTTATCTATTAAATATGAAAAAAATTAATTTATAATTCAACTAAAACCCAAAATTAATTGACAAAAATATTAGTACAATCCCATAAGAAGGTTGTTTCCATCAATTTGATAAATATATTTATCATTAAATAATTACTATAGAGAAAAAACATATTCATATCACACTTTTATAGGTTATATTGGACTGGATCATAATAGTCATTTGACATCAATAGTTAAGGTTCTCATATAATAACTTCCATCATTCATTTTTAATAAAAACACCATAATCATTATTAAACCAAATTGTAATCATATTAACGCCGATGACCTAAAATAATTATTAACCCATTAAAAAATTAAATATTATCGAATTAAATTTATAAATATTTCATCAACAATAATAATTTATATTAGCAAATTCATTTTAAATTGTAATATAAAATATTATAAATAAGGTCCCATAATTTATAAGTGGAATATTTCCTTCTTAATTCATTATATAAAACATATTATAATTTTTCAAGTATATATACCTCCATATTTTAATTTTACTATAAATAATAAATATAACTAGAAATGCTCTATCTATTCTAGATTCAAGGAATAAACATTTAAGATATATAGTGTCTGTATTATTTATGAAATAATCATATATCTCTACAAAAATAAATAACAAAACAATAAATTTTAGTGGCTTGGTTAAGGAAATTAATTAAATAGAGATCAATTAAATCAAATCATTATCAAGTTGCAACATCAATATGAGTTATGATCTCCTATATCTGATTTATGATTAACACTAAAGTTAGAAATTTTATGTTTCAAACAATAAAATATTGACCAACATGCTATCAATCCAAAATCGAACGATATAATGTTTTTTAGACCTCTCTCGATGACGAATGAAGGGAAATTTCCATTTATGAAATCATCATGAAATTTACTTCCAGGGAACTAGTATTTATAAAAATTACTCATAAAAAGGATCATCAATCATCTTTTCAAAAATATTTCACTATCTCCCATAATCAATTCTAAAAGAATACACACTCTTTCATCAATAAACACCAAATATCTAAACAATATTAACCAAAACACACCCTTTGTGATGTCCCCTTAGATTCATCTATTAACATCTCTTTAAAAAACCTTCATTTGTAAATTAACCATAAAGAAATATCATACTATAATATGTATCATAAAATGTATATATCATTACTACGGAAATAATCCTTTTTAATTTCATCCTACCTAATTCCAACACATATGATATGACTAAATCAATCCCCCTTGTAAACAAATATGATAATTTCATAGAGTGTACCATTAACAAGAACTTCCTCAACATTCATAACAAGTTTAACTCAAGGAAAAATAATATGTCGGCCTCACTCACATATAGATCCTATAATATTCATAATTTCATGATTAATCACCAAGGAAAATCTTATTTTTTAAAACTCAATGACCCAAATTATTAAATTTACAAACACATCATTGAATATTTTAAAATAACATATATTTTAAGAAATTCATAATTATCAACAAATTAATTATAATAAGAAAATATAAATCCAAATGACAAAGTGAATATTGATGTCTTTATATAATATTTTCTTAACTTACAAAAAAAATATTTCTATATGAGAATCAATCTAGGTTTTATTGTATTATCCACCTATAAAATCGCATGAGGGATATATCAGAACATATCATCTGATATATTGGTATCAAATCATTATGATATAACTACTGATGTATGTTATACCATCAAAATATTTAAAAAAAAATCATACTCTCTCCATGAAAACATGTCTACCTTATTAACTTTTAATAATTTTTGAAAACATAACAACTCAAGTTCAAAATATATGATGTAGATACTGATAGATATGTTATCATCCCACCCTATAAAAACTATCCCAAAAATTAAATAAATCTATAATACACACAAAATATGATTAAAATATTTATGATGCATGATCCATACATAATATATGACACAAAAAATTATCTAAGGTTTGGAGTTAGTAAAATTATTATCCAACTCCTCATATTGTTATTCATCAACCAACACACCCAGCATCATGATTTTCTTGTTTAAATAAAAAAATAATGAACCTATAAATAATTTATATAGTTCCCAAATACAAACCTCACAAGGGTGAAATATACTCTCTAACCTAATTGTACAATATTAATTTATCACATCCCATTTTACAAGTAGTATAACACCAAATTCCCTCATTTAGAAATCTAGGGGCTATTAACTAGCATAGGTGTATCCAAACAATAAAATTGGTATATTACCAAGAGTTACAATCTATATAATGTGGAAATAAATCATCATCCTCCAAGGTTTAATTGAATAATCAGTAATAAAATGTAAACAATGCATATAAACATGAATAACCATGATAAAAAGGTATCCAAATAATTATTATATATATATATAACAAACACAAACATATACACCAAATTTAGTTTTTATTTTATTAAATTGGAATAATTTACAAGGGATAAAATCAAAAATTATGGTTCATTTACTCAATCTTGATGAACCAGATAAAAATATGCTTAAAATTTTATATTTGTAATGAAATTTAAAAATATAGTAAAAATAAATATTCTACATTATTACATTTTCATATCATGGGGAATAGAAACAAAATTAGAGTGAGATCAAATTTTCGTTAAGGGTTATGTATAGAAGAATCTATTAGAAGTAAATAAATAATAATATATATAGAAATAAAAATAACTAAAAACACATGCCATTTAATACATAGCTTGATCATGAAATGAATTCATCGATAAAATCATTGAAATTACATCATGGATAATGAAAGCAAAATTATCAATTGAGAAAATAATTCATATTGGATTTCATGTTTTTAAATATTAAGATATCTATTACATCAATGACTTGGGATAATATAGTTTAACCAAAGGGTTAGTATACATTGAAAACTAATTTAATATGATTGTCCAACTAGTTTTTCGTATGACACAAGTTGATGAATTGAGGGGCTATGAAATTTTAGGCACCACCTATCAAAAAATTTACAATACATTGCTCATATATTGAGTGATAAATTTTATTTATTAATATTATTCCATATCAATACATATCTGTATTTAGAAAATAATATTGAATATCAATATTTCCCTAGTCAATTAATGTACATTCAGAGTAAAAGTCCTTATTTATAAATGGTATATGGTTTAGTCAATAACCATATCCATGATAAAATTTATATGGATATTATTTTTAAAATGTTGATCACATGAAAGTATATATTTCAAAATAAATTTAATGACCAAAAAATTAATATAAAATAAGATATGGACATCAATTCATCAGAAATATATGTTTTATAATACATAAATGTTTTGTGAATAAAATAAAATGGAATAGAAAAATTGAAATAATTTTTTATTAAAAATTTTTAATTTTAAAACCATGGAAAACTTTTTGAAAAAAATAAATATCATAAAATGGTTATTGAAAGTGTAATGTAATATCTCAGAATTTCCATGTAACCTGTTTTAAAATTATATAGAATTATTTTAAGACCGTACGCTTTGATGACATGTGATTTCAAGGCCCAGTGAACCCAAAACAAAATTTTGAACTTTTTTTGGTACATTCAGTAAATGTGAGAGGAGGATTTTATAACATTCGAATCAGTGCGTGAATCAAAACTCTAAGGGCACAGTTGAACTCAGAACACTAGGATTCTCCTAGAAAGGACTTAACTTTGACCAGTAAGGGTCGGATGAAAAATTTTATTTTCAAACTTCTCTGGAAATAATAAAATAACACAAAAAGTTATTTTATTTTATTTTCTCATTGTTGAGTGGTTGATGGTGGCGGTGCAGTGCAACGATGAGGCAATGATGAGACACATTAAATGAGGATCCTTAATGGCTCATTGTACAAATGTAACCACTATGCTATTTTATAAATGTAATAGTGTAACGACGCAATGTCGCAGCATAACAGAAACACTACAACATGTTTCTTTGTATTAAAAAATGCATTAGTGAGTGGAGAATTAAATCAAATTTAATTCTTTGAAAAACATCCTGCAAGATTTCTCTCCAACTAAGAATGTCAAACGATGGCGGAACATCATCGACTTCGACGTACCTTGAAGAATGAATCCAGGAAGCGACGAATGACATCAATATCTTGAAACATGGAGGATAGAATGCTATAGAAATATATTTCAAATTGAGGTAGGGGTTTGAAAAATTTTGTTTCCCCATTTATTTTCTTAAAATGATGAATTTAGATCAACCCACAAATAGGATGATCCGCTAATCATGCGTTCTTGTAGGAGGGTGACTTCTTTTGGGATTTCTCTATCCGAGATTAAATTATCCCATATTTTGTTTGAAATACAATCCCCAAACCTCCCTATATTTTTAAACCTCTAACATGGAGGGTGCAGGATGATAGGAACAAGGCCCGAGCCCCTCCACATGTGCGTTCTTCAATGAAGACTTCTCAAAAAAGTAGCAAGGCATGTTTGAACCCATTGCATTGAAGGTGGCAGCCTTACAACGTCGTCGGTAAAAAAATATCAAGAAATAGACAACCGTAGTAACTCTTCTGGCCCATAGAAGAAGCCATTAGTGGAGGTAGGTGGTGGATTGCAGCAACTTATGTGGGTGGAGGGAGGCGGCATGCCACGACGGTAGAAGGACGCTGCCAGTTGGCCACGACGGCGTGGAGGTGCGGCACCAACCAGAACCACGTGGAGGTGGCGGCCCATGTTCGGGATGCTAGGGAGAGTGATGGAGGCCACGACCACCGTGGATTCAGCACTAGAGAAGAATAATGCAACGCTGATGTCGCGTTGTCTTGGTCTACCCACAAACTCAGTCTGTGGGTGATGTGAAGGGTGCGACCAGTTTCATTGGACACGTGTGATGAGGACCGGACGTGGCTGTGCCACGTCTAGATGGAGGAGTCAGCCTGCTACCATTGGTCGGGCCTAGGTCAGACCATATTCTGGTTGGGTTGGGTCAAGATAGACCGGATTAGGTTGGGCCGACCGGGTTGGGCTAAAATCGGAACCAATGGGCCCCCGTTTCACTAAAATTCATGTATCTCCAAAACCGGGAATTCTATTGATGCACCATCTAAGGAGTTGGGACCCTTGAAATAAGTATTTCCTTATAAGATACTCAAAATGAGTTTTGGAGGTGGTTGGAATATGGTCGGGTTGGGTCGGACTCGAATATGATTGGGACCTTTTTACAAAAAATGCCCAAATCTTATAGATTGTGCATCTGTTCGACACATCATATGTTGCTTTGGAACCCTTACAATGAGACGGTCCTCTATGTTACTCTATGTGGGAATTTCTGGTCATTTAGGAATACATGATGGATTGAAGAGATAATTCTCCCAGAATCAAACATGCTTCGTACGAGAATCATGTGACTTGCTGAGACCCTCTCCTATTGACCCTTTGGGGATCAACACCCAGAAACCCTATGTGGATCAGTACCATGCTACCATATGTAGATCAGAACCTAGAGACCATGTATGGATCAACACCTAGAAACCCTCGGTGGATAATCACCTAGAAACCATATGTGGATCAGTGCCTAGTGACCATTCATGGATTAGAATAAAAGAGACCCTTCATGGATCAACATACTAGAGTTCCTTTATAGATCACCATACTAGCGATGTAGAGACCCAAATCTTGACATACATGGACATTACATTAATTTAGCAGAATACTTAATACATAACAAAAATAGACACACAAGGACCTTAATAGTTTAGTGCCTTTGGAAACTTTGGAACATAATCTTCTAATCGTGGTGAAAGATCTTCAAAATCTCCCATAAAGATATTCCACCTTTTTTTTCTTACCTAAAACCTTTATTTATATCCTGGGGAAAAGAAAACATAAAAAGGGCGAGCTCAAATGCTCAGTAAGGGTAAGCATGGATAAAATAAAACATACCATATAAATTTGAACTAAAAAACATGAACATAATGTTTAAACATCAAAATCTTGAGCAACGACATAAAACATGGATGTACATAAGGAATAGATCATAATGGAACATAAACCATGATAAAATAGAATGGGAATACAACATGTAACGGTGGCATCCATTAAGCATATGTAATGATTTCCATAGTAGCCAAGGCATTGCTGCCAAGACCATCTTAGTGGACAAAGTCCCATTCTGAATCGAGTTCACTCCTCGTTTCAGTCCTGTAACACTGAACCAGATTAACTTACCGTTACAGTCATGTCTATCTCATGACATATAATATCTTTACCCAATGCATTAGAGGGAGATATTTGTCCCACCCATCTCATAATGAAATCATTCTTACTTTTCCCACAAAATAAACTTAAAACATTCATCATAACCCAAAGAATAAAATGGGTTTCATAAACATCATCCCATCATTTCATAATCCATATAAAACAAATGGAAATTTCATCATAAGAAAATTGAACCATGTAAATCATAGAGACATTAAACATGAAACATACACATATCAAATAATGTCATCTTAGATGGAAAATGGTTTTGATAAAACATTTTAAATGAATTCTTGGGGAAAATATCCTTTCTTCATCAAAATCATTTTATTTTCAAAAAATGCCATTCAATTTTAAAATAAAAGTATTTTGTTGAAAATAGTCATAAAATAATGTAGAGTAATCTTCATGAAAATGATGTGTTATGAAACCGTAAAAATCCATTCACGCCGTATAAGTTAAAAATAACATTCTCCTCGTACTTTTGTCGGAAAAGTCAAAAACGTACCTCGTAACGTAAACAAAAAAAGATTCCTTAAATAACATGTATTAAAAGTCAAAAATGGATAAAAAGGACTTTAAACATAAATTAAAACAATTTTATAAAACATGGACATGTATGATAGCAATAACCCCAGTAAATACTTACGAATAAGCAATCTCGGATAAAAATGAGATTTGCAAAATTATCCCTTACCTTAGGTCCGATATGCTTCATACGTATCCGAACCTACTGTATAATGATTTTAATAATGTCATTGACTAATTAAAGAATCATATTCATTGTTATGATATCATATATGTTTCACTTATGACTTTATATTACCCGTTCTTTTGTAAATTTCATGTTAATGCAGCGTTTTGGGTAAAATCATTTTATTTATCGTATGTGTTTCAACTTGTAATTCTTGATATTATTACTTATATCTTGATTTAAATAATTCCAGAATGTAAAACATGATTTATATATAATATATATTAATCATACACATATATATTATAGATCGATAAAAGGAATGAAATACACCGTTCATGGAGACGGTAGGCCGTACGTACACATGAATGCTGTTTTCGTTTCCATTTTGAATTGAATGGAATTAAGTAAATTACATACATATATATATATATATAAATAAATCCATTATCATTATTATTTCATATATTTTATTATTATTCATTATATATACATTATAATCATTCATGAATGGTTAACATGGAGAGTGAATATCATCGCGTCGTGGAGACGGTAGTCCGTACGTACGCACGAGTGATGATATCATTCCCAAGATCATGGAATTGTATTAAAGTGTATGTATAATATTAAAGAATCAATATCACTTTACAATAATCATATATATTCATTACTTTCACCATTATACCCATCCATGTAAGGTGGTGGTGGAAAATAGATTACACCACGGTGTGGAGACGGTATTCCGTATGTACGCATGCGCGGTGATTTTGTTTTCCGTTGGATGGATAGATGGTGAAATATGGTTGATTCATACTTATAATAACATATCAGTATATAAGTGATACTGATTTTATTACTTCATAATGAAAGAACTAAAGAAAAAGAAGTCGAAGAAGAAATAAAGATGAAAGAATCGGTAACAGGCATTACCTCTTCTTTGAAACGCCTCTTTGAGACCTCCTATTAGGGCACTAAAATTGGTCATTGAAGAAGACCAGGACCTCAAGGATGTTTCTAGGGAAGTGTAGAAGAGAATTCAGCAGGGGTTGGCCGAGCTTGAAGGCTCAAAATGGTGTGAGGAAGAGAGGGAGGAGGTGGCCTTTTATAAGGGAGGAGAGTGGCACCTTTGGAAAAACAAAAAATATTATTTTATTATAAAGTCATATTCGGTTTTAAATCGAACCAAATTGATTTATTTTGAAGCTAAGGTGGGTATGGGTCGAAATAATCTCATCCAATATAATTTAGACAAGTTTAGGTTCCTATTTTGACCTTATCATTTAGATTTAACTTTAAGATAGATAATTTTACTTTTACCGTGTCTTTTTATGTTCTTACACTATAAGGTTAATAAACATACTATAACAAGCCAAACGAACCCCAAGTTGTTTATTATTAATATATATAACCTTATCTAAGTCATTTGGCCTAACCTTAGATTTTTAGGAATAAAAAAATTAATAATATAATATTTGTTTTAAAAACTATTTTATGTAAATTTTGACATTATTTAGTAATTTATTTTTTTGAAAATCATAACAGAATGATTAGTTCTAACAAAGTTAATTAAATCAATACTAAAATTTCTTATTAACCTATAAAATTATTGGAATTCATAAAAAGTCTCAAATTACATTTATTTGGGTATTTATAACATCAATTATGTTAATATTTCATTAATAAGATAATTACTGCATCATCTTTGTGTCATAAATAAATTAAATTATTTAATGTCTATAAATTACAAATAAAATACAATTATGTAGGAAATACTTTTATATTTTTAATTAATATTTATAGTCAAATTTATCTTATGTATAACCCTATATTAAAAATTATTTACTTATTAAACTTTGATTTTAACTATTTTAACCCTTCTTTAAATAAATTAATAATAAATGTCCTAATCAAATCCAAGTGGGCCTAAATGGTCATATTTTATTCCTAAGGTTGTTTTTGGTCGAATTACACTTATCCAATAGAATTAGGACATGTGTTAGGGTAATAATAATATCATTTTACCCTTAATTACCCTATTTACTTTTAACCGTGGTAAAAAAGTAAAAAGTTACTATTCACTAAAAATTATTTTCATCACATTGAATGAAATTTTACTTACTGACATCAATCGTGTCTCTCGGATTTTTGAAATTCCACTCACAGAAGCGGTAAAATTAAGTTTTATCAAAAATTCATTTTTCTTAACTACCACTTAGTGGTATCACTATTCATCAAAAAATGAAAGTTTCCAGAAAAATACCAAAAATTAGGCCTAAGCTATATTTGATATTATGAACTCAAAAATGATGTCTATTTTACCAAATTAAAAACATATCAGTTGCATTAATTAATTTAAAAATTAATTCTCGTCGTCAAAACAAATAGCGTGTTCTTAAGTGATAATAACTATCAAAAGATTGACACTTGTTCATGTCTGGTTTAAATGTGAAATTACATCCAATGAACAACATTGTATTAAATTGTAAAAATATATTCTAAATATACTTTAAAACCACTCAAATTAATAATTTATCACTATTAATTATTTCGATTAAAAAAGTTGTTTTTAATTAAAATTTCGTAATTTTCACTATTCATCAGAAAATGAAAGTTATTCGAAAAGTACAAAAATATCACCTTAGGCTAAATTCGATACTCCGAATCCAAAAATGAAGTCCATTTTGAGAGATAAAATTTCTAAAATTTTAAAAGGTGGTTATTACTATTCATAACTGCTAGTTTTAATAATATTTTAATAGCATATCGTTGTTTAGTGAAACTCGGTATTGCGTACTACACACGCTATCGAGGAAGGTCGCGATTGTGTGTAATGCAAATCAAGTCAAGGATGCGTGTTGAGCAAGATCCTTTTGGTGTAGCATACAACACAAGACATTAATGAAATTAAAAACAATATTTTTCATAAAATCTCGGGTGTTACATTCTACCCCCCTTAAAATGAATTTCGCCCTCGAAATTCATCAGGGTTATAAATGGTTTACTATTCAAAAGTTTCTTTAATAGAAACCCACATCGTAAAAAGGAATACCAAAACCAATCTTTAAAAACAAAAGTATGAAACGTAACGGTTACCCAAATAAACTAATCACTGGGTTTCCACATAGGTGAAAAATATGGATATTGAAGAGAAATCTAACCATCATGTTCTGATGGAGAGTGGTAGAGAACATGGATATGGAAAAGACAACAATCACAAAGCCATAAATTTGTGACGATTTAAGGTACCATCTGATTTATCAGATATAAGAGCATTAAGACATCATTTTTGGTTTTCAAGATCGTTTCCTTAAAGTTGATGAAATTGAAATTAGAAGAAATACTTTCGTGATTCCAGTATAGT
The DNA here is from genome assembly GCA_963277665.1 of Viscum album. Classification (NCBI taxonomy): domain Eukaryota; kingdom Viridiplantae; phylum Streptophyta; class Magnoliopsida; order Santalales; family Viscaceae; genus Viscum; species Viscum album. The sequence goes on along the minus strand of OY728128.1, from coordinate 33,142,565 downwards.
ATCACTGTTGAAAAATTTCCACTTCATCTCTTAAAGAAATGAAGTTGAATTTGTCATTCGTGATGTGTTAGCAGATCATGTGATAAAATGATGGGTCATTCCATCTGTCTGAAACAAAAAGGTTAGAAAAGTTATCAAAACTTACATAAGTCCATCTATAGTGATATTAATCATATATGGTTCCTAATATGGACTTATACTTCATATATCATACTGCTTAATATAATAAAACTAGTTTCCTACTAAACAGGGACTTCCTGTAGGCCAGTGGTAGGCGCTAAAGGCCAGTCGCACTTCGGTTGTGGGTTCGATTTCCACGGCCTTGTCCGACGCGATGGGTTGTCGCCTGTCCTGAAGGTTGTCCTTTTTCTAAAACTATATAAATATAACATCCCATCAATAATATAAAAAAAACCAACAATACTAACTTATGTCCAAAATAATCCATTCCAATCTTTAGGATTATCCATAATACTGCAGTCCACTCTCAGAGATTTAATACCATCGTTGATCCCCATATATCATAAGATATGTCTTGTTGGTCACATTCCAAAAATTCAAAGGCCTTAATCATGTACTCTCTTGAATACCCATTGAACCTTATTGAAAACATGAGTGGTATTAAAAGTTAACTCTTTCCACATACCAAAATCCTCAAAATCCTATATACTTAAACCATGATATCACTTAGTCCTTATATCAATCATGAGCTCATGAATACTGTCAAACATTTCATTTTCTCGTTTTCCCTTCATTATACACATATCATCTTATTTCCAAAAATATCTCAATCACTTTCCATGGTCACCGGTACCATAAAATTATTGAATACCACAATAGAATAATACATAAATAATCCAATATTCAATGATACTATATACAACATTATTTTGGAATCCCAATACATAAACACTTATTCATTCCACCACATCGTTTTCATATTCAACATCGCCAATAGTGATCGCATGTGACTTCCCTTTGTCCTTTTCCTTAAGTGGTTGCTCATGTCGATCATCACTAATCCTTGGATTAGGGTATTTATTAGCATAATGCCCCATTTCCTTGCACTTGAAGCATTGAAGTGTAGTAGATTTATTCTGTGTATCCCTTCCTTTGTTTGCATCATTAGTCATCTTCTTCCCATCATTGCGGCATTCAAATGACTGATGACCTTCCTTTCCACATTTGAAACATTTACTTTTCCCTTTAAGACAATCTCCACCATGCTTCTTTCCACACTTTGAGCATAAGGAAACATTCATCTTCTTTTCACCATTATTCTGTGATTTCTCCATGAACTCCATCTTTCGTTTCTTGTCAAAACTATGAGATGGATAAGTAAAACCAACTTCCATTTCTACCTTGATAGCACAACGCACAATTTCTTCATAGCTACTGAAGTCTCTTATAGCTAATTCCCTTCGAAGATTTGGTTTTAAGCCACTGAAGAATCGATCAACTTTACTTTCAGGTTGCATGATAAATCCATATGCATACCTTGCAAGACTTGTAAAATTCACTTCATATATACCAACAGATTCATCATCCTTTTGCTTTAGTTCAAGAAACTACTTCTCCATATTTGTTCGAAGAATACGAGGGAATTACTTATTGAAAAATAAGTTCTTGAACTCATCCCATTCCATGGACTCAATTTCATCCTTTTGCCTCGTATTTTTGATAAGATTCCACCATTGATCAGCTTCACCTACCAAACGATATACTGCTAAGATGACTTTATCATGTTCAGAACATTGAAGAACTGAAAATATCTTTTCAGTGGTACTGATCCATTGTTCAGCAACAAGTGGATCAGAAGACCCACTGAAAGAAGGTGGACGTTGCCTCATGAAGGGATCAATAGAATTTTGTTCCCTTCTCTACTCCTTTGGAAGTCCAGAATGATTCATAGCTTGTGTGAGTATATCAATAAGATTTTTCACACCATCTCCCATAACATTTGTTTGTTCAGAAGGACAATCATTGCATTTTCCATTGCATTGATCAACATGGTTCCTTCGGGTTCTAGCCATCGTCTAAAACCCAAAAATAATAGTGTGAGAGGAAAAAATCATGCTAGGGAAAACAACATAATAAAGGGGGAGTATCCTCAATATCTAACATCTTAGGTTAAATTCTATGATCGTTACCGTAGTTCTAGGACTGTATCCTATACGTATACTTATCCTTAGGGACATCCCTAGACATACCTTACAAAAATCTCTAGGGATCTCACTAACATTTTCGCATCCTAGTTTCCAAAGGTTGACTAAACCTTTCCTCTGATACCAACTGTAGAGACCCAAAGCTTGATGTACATGGACATTACATTACTTTAGCAGAATACTTAATACATAACAAAAACAGACACACAAGGACTGTAATAGTTTAGTGTCTTTGGAAACTTTGGAACGTAATCTTCTAATCGTGGTGAAAGATCTTCAACATCTCCCATAAAGATCTTCCGCCTTTTTTTTCTTACCTAAAACCTTTCTTTATATCCTGGGGAAAATAAAACATAAAAAGGGCGAGCTCAAATGCTCAGTAAGGGTAAGCATGGATAAAATAAAACATACCATATAAATTTGATCTTAAAAACATGAACATAATGTTTAAACATAAAAATATTGAGCAATGACATAAAACATGGATGTACATAAGGAATAGATCATAATGGAACATAAACCATGATAAAATAGCATGGGAATAAAACATGTGACTATGGAATCCAATAAGCACATGTAATGATTTCCATAATAGCCAAGGCATTGCTGTCAAGACCATCTTAGTGGACAAAGTCCCATTCTGAATCAAGTTCACTCCTCATTTTAGTCCTGTAACACTAAATCAGATTAACTTACCATTCCATCCATGTCTATCTCATGAGATATAAAATCTTTACCCAATGCATTTGAGGGAGATATAGGTCCCACCCATCTCATAATGAAATCATTCTTTCTTGTGCCATAAAATAAACTTAAAACATTCATCATAACCCAAAGAATAAAATGGGTTTCATAAACATCATCCCATCATTTCATAATCAATATAAAACAAATGGACATTTCATCATAAGAAAAGTGAACCATGTAAACCATAGAGACATTAAACATGAAACATACACATATCAAATAATGTCATCTTAGATGGAAAATGGTTTTGATAAAACATTTGAAATGAATTCTTGGGGAAAATATCCTTTCTTCGTCAAAATCATTTTATTTTCAAAAAATTACATGCACTTTTAAAATAAAAGTATTTTGTTGAAAATAGACATAAAATCATGTAGAGTAATCTTCATGAAAATGAGGTGTTATGAAACTGTAAAAATCCATACACACCGTATAAGTTAAAAATAACATTCTCCTCGTACTTTTGTTGGAAAAGTCAAAAACGTACCTCGTAACATAAACAAAAAAACGATTCCTTACATAACATGTATTAAAAGTAGAAAATGGATAAAAATGACTTTAAACATACATGAAAACAATTTTATAAAACATGTACATGTATGATAGCAATAACCTCAGTAAATACTTATGAATAAGCAATCTCGGATAAAAATGAGATTTGCAAAATTATCCCTTACCTTAGGTCCGATATGCTTCGTACGTATCCGACCCTCCTGTATAATGATTTTAATAATGTCATTGACTTATTAAAGAATCATATTCATTGTTATGATATCATATATGTTTCACTTATGACTTTATATTACCCGTTCTTTTGTAAATTCAATGTTAAGGCAGTGTTTTGGGTAAAATCATTTTATTTATCGTATGTGTTTCAACTTGTAGTTCTTGATATTATTACTTATATCCTGATTTACATAATTCCAGAATGTAAAAAATTATTTATATATAATATATATTCATCATACACATATATATTATAGATCGATAAAAGGAATGAAATACACCGTTCATGGAGACGGTAGGCCGTACGTACGCATGAACGTTGTTTTTGTTTCCATTTTGAATTGAATGGAATTAAGTAAATTACATACATATATATATATAAATAAATACAGTATCATTATTATTTCATATATTTCATTATTATTCATTATATATACTTTATAATCATTCATGAATGGTTAACATGGAGAGTGAATCTCATCGCGTCGTGGAGACGGTAGTCCGTACGTACGCACGAGCGATGATATCATTCCCAAGATCATGGAATTTTATTAAAGTGTATGTATAATATTAAAGAATAAATATCACCTTAAAATAATCATATATATTCATTACTTTCACCATTATACCCATCCATGTAAGGTGGTGGTGGAAAATAGATTACACCACGGCGTGGAGACGGTATTCCATATGTACGCACGCGTGGTGATTTTGTTTTCCGTTGGATGGATAGATGGTGAAATATGGTTGTTTCATACTTATAATAACATATCAGTATATAAGTGATACTGATGTTATTACTTCATAATGAAACAAATAAATAAAAAGAAGTCGAAGAAGAAATAAAGAAGAAAGAATCGATAACGGGCAATCTCTCTTCTTTGAAACGCCTCTTTGAGACCTCCTATTAGGGCACTAAAATTGGTCATTGAAGAAGACCAGGACCTCTAGGATGTTTCTAGGGAAGTGTAGAAGATAATTTGGCAGGGGTTGGCCGAGCTTGAAGGCTCAAAATGGTGTGAGGAAGAGAGGGAGGAGGTTCCCTTTTATAAGGGAGGAGAGTGGCACCTTTGGAAAAACAAAAAATATTATTTTATTATAAAGTCATATTTGGTTTTAAATATCACCAAATTTATTTATTTTGAATCTAAGGTGGGTATGGGTCGAAATAATCCCATCCAATAGAATTTAGACAAGTTTAGGTTCCTATTTTAACCTTATCATTTAGATTTAACTTTAAGCTGGATAATTTTACTTTTACCGTGTCTTTTTATGTTCTTACACTATAAGGTTAATAAACTTACTATAACAAGCCAAACGAACCCCAAGTTGTTTATTATTAATATATATAACCTTATCTAAGTCATTTGGCCGAACCATAGATTTTTAGGAATAAAAAAAATTAATAATATAATATTTGTTTTAAAAACTATTTTATGTCAATTTTGACACTATTTAGTAATTTATATTTTTGAAAATCATAACAGAATGATTAGTTCTAAAAACGTTAATTAAATCAATACTAACATTTCTTATTAACCTATAAAATTAGTGGAATTCATAAAAAGTCTCAAATTACATTAATTTGGGTATTTATAACATCAATTATGTTAATAATTCATTAATAAGATAATTACTTCATCATCTTTGTGTCATAAATAAATTAAATTATTTAATGTCTATAAATTACAAATAAAATACCATTATGTAGGAAATACTTTTAGCTTTTTAATTAATATTTATAGTCGAATTTATCTTATCCATAACCCTATATTAAAACCGATTTACTTATTAAACTTTGATTTTAACTATTTTAACCCTTCTTTAAATAAATTAATAATAAATGTCCTAATCTAATCCAAGTGGGCCTAAGTGGTCATATTTTATTCCTAAGGTTGTTTTTGGTCGAATTACACTTATCCAATAGAATTAAGACATGTGTTAGGGTAATATTAATATCATTTTTACCCTTAATTACCCTATTTACTTTTAACCGTGGTAAAAAAAAGTAAAATGTTACTATTCACCAAAATTTATTTTCATCTCATTGAACCAAATTTTACTTACTTACATCAACCGTGTCTCTCGGATTTTTGAAATTCCACTCACAGAAGCGGTAAAATTAAGTTTTATGAAAAATTCATTTTTCTTAACTACCACTTAGTGGTTTCACTATTCATCAAAAAATGAAAGTTTCCAGAAAAATACAAAAAATTAGGCCTAAGCTATATTTGATATAATGAACTCAAAAATGATGTATATTTTACAAAATTCGAAACATATCAGTTTCATTAATTAATTTAAAAATTAATTCCCGTTGTCAAAACAAATAGCGTGTTCTTAAGAGATAATAACTATCAAAAGATTGACACTTGTTTATGTCTGGTTTAAATGTGAAATTATATCCAATGAACAACATTGTATTAAATAGTAAAAATATATTCTAAATATAATTTAAAACCACTCAAATTAATAATTTATCACTATTAATTATTTCGATTAAAAAAGTTGTTTTTAATTAAAATTTCGTAATTTTCACTATTCATCAGAAAATGAAAGTTATCCGAAAAGTACCAAAATATCACCTTAGGATAAATTCGAAACTCCGAATCCAAAAATGAAGTCCATTTTGAGAGATAAAATTTCTAAAATTTTAAAAGGTGTTTATTACTATTCATAACGGCTAGTTTTAATAATATTTTAATAGCATATCGTTGTTTAGTGAAACTCGGTATTGCGTACTACACACGCTATCGAGGAAGGTCGTGATTGCGTGTAATGCAAAGCAAGTCAAGGATGCGTGTTGAGAAAGATTCTTTTGGTGTATCATACAACCGAAGACATTAATGATATTAAAAAAAATATTTTTCATAAAATCTCGGGGTGTTACAAGCGACCATTCCTAGATCAGCATAAGTGAGACCCTTTGTGGATTAGTAGTATCATGAACCATCTTAGATCAACCATAGAACGACCCGTCATGGATCAATAACAGAGCCTCTCAACAGAATAAGATGATCAATATTTATGATAATCATATTTACATCTGTACTTAAGTTATAATTAGTGTGAGTTTTGTTTTACTTTGTAATATGTGTTTGAGATATTTCATGGTGGTATTACCTATGTGGTATTTACTTTGTGGGGTTTTCTTTTGTGGTGTTTTTATTTGTGGATTTCGGAGAGGCCTTCAGGGATCTCAGGGTCCCTACTGAGTATTGGTATACTCACCCATACATGGGCTTCACCCACACCTGTTTTGTCTTATGTAGATGACAGAATGCTTTGGCTAGGACTTTGGGGATCCAGGGATAGATGGTTCTCAGAGGTGGATCAATAGATGTGGTGTGCTGTAGTGACATACGACAGAGAGTTGTACCAACCCTTCAGGTAGGATTCTTGGTGGACAACCTCCGGTGCTTGTATTTCATTTCCAATACTTTCCTTTCAATTGGGCTTTTATTCGTTCCCATTTACATTATGCTTATAGATTTTACTCTTAGTGGTGGTACTTTGTGGCGGTTCTATTAATTGTTTCCCTCCATTGTCTTCTTTCTTCATTATTGCCATGTGTTTGTGTGTACATGTTTAAAAATAATGCCTTACCATTTTGGAATATACCATTTCAGTTGTAGTCACCAGCCTCTGGCCTATGGAAGGCAGGCTTGGGTTAGTCTCAGCATGGGACCTAGGGGATGGGTCATGAAAAAGTGGTATCAGAGAAAAGTAGGTTCTACTAGAAGACCTAAGAGTTTGTATTTTCAATGGGGGAAATAGGGTTAAGTGTCCTGAGTTTGACTTTCAGTCCAGGTAGTCCAGTGTTGGTGTGGCGGCCGATGTATCCATACACAAGTACCCTGAATTTTTTTTCTAACTCGGTACATGAGAACACTGGTTTCATGTGTTTTTGAAATGTTTTTTCCTTTGATCTCTCTTGAGTTATCTCATTTGTTATAACTTATTGACCATGTAACATCTGTTTCCCTACATGATGCTTCCACAAAGACAGCCAACCAGGAATCTAGTGATAGATCATGACGATGGCCCCCTGAGCGATGAGGCATTGGAGTAGGGACCACTTATAGAAATAACAATTTCGGGTGGTCTACCAATAGATCCACCGCATGTAGAGTAGCCGTTTCTACCATCCTCACTAGTGAACAGTGCAAATCAGCTGAGTGCACTGCATGAGTTCCAAAGACAAAGGTCTCTAAGATTTTGAGGAGAGAAAAATCCTCAGACAGCTAAGTATTGGCTGGAGGATGTTACATGGGTTTTTTCAATTAGTAGACCCACCTACAGAAAAAATTGTTGTCCTAGCCGCTATCCTTTTTCAAGAAATGAAAGATAGATGGAAGATATTGATTCACCATACACACGAGGAGGCAACCCTTACCTGGTTGGACTTAGAGAACCTCTTCAGGGAGAAGTTTATTTTAGCGACACTAGGCTTAGTGCATATTCCAGAGCTACTACACCAATAAAAGGGGAACCTGAATGTGGTCTAGTACTCGGTGAGGTTTACCGACCACTCTCGCTACTCCACCGACATGGTATAGAAACCTTTATTATAGGCCCAGAACTTTGAGCTAGGACTCTGATGAGAGATCAAGGCATCTATGATTTTACTCTGCATATCGATGTATGCTGGAGTGCTATAGAGAGCTCTACTGATGAAGAGCTTCCTAGCCAAGTATACATCGACAGTGCGAGCCATCACAAGATGACAGGTGGCCAAGTCATATATTCCTGGTATAAGGAAGATGATGTGTAGAAACCGCGTGGGATAAACATTCCGTAGGATGACCCCAGGACGTAGGGTCATAGGTGCAAAGCACGCGAGGCATCAGAGTTTATCTGTGGGCTAGAGTTTTTTACTCCTACAGTGGACAGGGGAACACAGATTGTGACTGTCTGACTCTCCACACGGATGACCAAAAGGTGGTCGAGGGACCGCTGAGGTAGAGAAAGAGGTTTGAAAGAGGAGGTCCATAGGGTGACAGACGAGGCAGGGGAGAATGTCGAGTGATAAATGGGGATGACGGATTGAGATACTAACACCACCACCCCCAGGTGATCCAACATGTGCTTAGGGAGCCAGAAGATAGTGGTGATTCCAGCTTCATGTAAGGGAGGCCTATGACCATGATTCTCAAGTGATTATTAGAGGTATGATCTATGTATTTTCCACCTTAGCTGCAGTTCTCATATACAGAGGTGCTAGTCACTCCTTATTTTCCTTGGACCTTGTTCAAGTCTTGGAGATTCTGGTAGAGCCATTGGATTGATCCTTATGATTAGATACTCCAACAGGGGGGGGGGATTTGACAATTACATAGTGGTGATGACAGTGTGAGATTACTCTTGGAGGTGAGAACTTTGGTTGGGATCTCCTAGTAGCAACATCAAGTCCTTACGACATCATCTTTGGTGTGTACTAGTTATCTACAGTCCATACTCATAGACTATTTTAGGCGCAAAGTGTGGTGTGTCCATGAGGATGTGACCATATTTTCCTTCACAAGTGAGAAGGAAACCATTGAAACACAATATGTACTTCCTCAGAGGAGTGTGCAGGCAATCAATCACTAGTTGGTTATTCTCACCCACAGTATGGTGGGAAATAAGAGTCTGAGTTTTATTATAGTGGTGAAAAGTATGAGGATGTATTTCCAGATGATGTCCCAAAACTACCTCCTCATAGATAGGTAGGCTTATGTATTGAACTGTATCAAGGGATGGTACTGATATCTACACCTGCAAAATGGATGGATCCCATAGAGCTCTAGGAGCTAAAAGTACAATTAGATGAATTTATTAGGAAGGGGTTCGTAATACCCAGTTTTTCTCTATGGAATCCCCGGTGTTGTTTTCCAAGAGGGAAGAAGGTAGATTGAGGCTATACATGGACTTCCAGTGCCTAAACCAAGTGACCATGAAGAACAAGTATTCACTGTTGATAATTTATGACCTCTTTGATTAGCTGAAGAGAGATAGGTGGTTCTTGAAGATGGACCTCATATTAGTCTATCATCATCCTCGGGTACGGGATGAAGTCTTACCAAAGATATCCTTTAGGTGGTATGGAAACTACGAGTTCTTGGTGATGCCTTTTAATGTAAACAATAATCTAGTGGTGTTCATGGGACTCATGAACAAGATCTTCTAGCCTTTCCTTGATCATTTTTTGGGGGTCTTAATTGATGAAATTTTGGTGTACATAGAGTCAGAGGAGGATCATGCTACACACATACATATTTTCCTAGATACACTCTGATAGAACCATCATTATGGTAAGCTCTCAAAGTTCTAGTTATTGATTCTAGAGGTCCACTTTATGGGACACATCATCTCAGAGGCTAGAGTTGTGGTGGATCTAGTGAGGATAGAGACAGTTCTTTCTTGGGATCCACCTAGGGGTGTGACTGTGGTGCGATGTTTCCTGGGGATAGCTGGGTACTACCAGAGGTTTGTGCCCAACTTCTCTAGAGTAACAGAACCTATTACAACATTGATGAAGAAGGGAAAACCCTTCGCGTGGATAGAGAAATGCTAGCAGGGCTTCCAACATCCAAGGAAGAGTATGACCAGTTCTCCCATCTTGAGGTTTCTAGAGGAGGTCATCAACTACGTGGTATACTATGATGCTTTAGTTACCAGACTGGGTTGTGTACTAATACAGGAGTGGGGAGTGATTACATATGGCTCACGATAGTTGATTCTACATGATCAGAACTATGTGACCCGTTATATAGAGTTAGCGGCAGTGGTATTTTCCTTAAAGATGTAGATACACTACTTGATGGGTTAACATTTTACCATCTACTTCGACCACAAGTGTCTCAAGTATTTCATCTCACAAATGGATCGGAACATGAGACATCAATGATGGTTGGAGTTCCTCCGGGAAAATGACATTGAGATTGTCTATACTCTTGGGAAGTGGAACATGGTTGCCAACACACTCAGTAGGAGGTATAGTTTATAGCTTCTGAGTGAGGCGATCAAGCATATAGTTGTGATGTAGATATCCTTAATGGATGATGAAGGAGTAGCTTTCCTCTAGTCTATGATTGTCATTCCCCCACTACATCAGTGTATTAAGGAGGCACAACTTGTAGATTTTAACTGTGAGGCCCGACATGCTTATTTATCCTCAGGGAAAGCTCTTGGTGGATTTTCAATAGGTGGGGAGCACATTATCCTCTTCATAGGATGCACCATAGTATCAGTGATGTTAATGGAGGAGGTTTTTATGTATTTCTATACATCCCCTATGGCAGTAAGTCCTAGAATGGAATAGATGTACCAGGACCACCGACATTAGTACTGGTGGTTGGGGATGGAGAAAGTGGTGGAAGAGTTTTTTTTACTATGCCACACTTTTCAGTACGTGAAGGATGATCATCATGTCCCAATAGGCATTACACTTCAACTTGAGGTACCTAAGTGGAAGTGGGATGGTATCTATATGGACTTAATGATGGGGTTACCATGAATTTCCAGAGGAACGACTCTATCTTGGTGATCATTCAAGGTCTCACCATGTCAGCCCACTTCCAACCCATTCAGGAGTGGGGATTAGTAGAGGGATTGGGGAAACTATACATTCAATAGATTATAAGACTTCATGGGATGAATTCGACGGTCGTTTTAGACCATGATGCACACTTTACATCCCAGTTGTGGAAGGGGTTGTAAGAGGTGTCTAAGACTCATCTCCACTTGAGCACTGCTTTTCACCCCCAGACAGATGGTCAGACGGAGCAGACCATACCAACCATTGAGGACATGCTTCATGCTTGTGTCCTAGATTTTGGTTGTATTTGGGAGGAACACCTACCACTGGTGAAGTTTTCATACTAAAAAATCTATCACTAAACCATTGGAATGACACCATTTTAGGTCTTTTACGGGCATCCCTTCATGTCACCTCTATACTGGAAAGACCGAGGGGAGTCAGCACTCATGGGTATAGAGATGGTATAGGATCCCAATGAGAAGGTGGAGATCATCCAAGGGTATATTAGGACTAAAAAAAGAAGAAATATGTTATATACTAATAAAAGATTGATACCATTGTAGTTCGAGGATGGATACTATGTATTACATTAGGTATCACCCCAATTGGGATTGCAGAGATTCAGTCGAGGAAACAAGCTATCTATAAGGTTCATCAGACCATTCCTGATTCTCAGTAGATTTTGTGATGTGGCGTATCACCTAGGTCTTCCCCCACAAATGCACTAGGGGAACGATGTTTTTCATGTATCACATTTGAGTAGGTACGTGCATGATCTGTCACAAATCAATTATTGGGGCGAGCTGGACATTGAAGATGGTGTGACATTTTTGGAGTTCCCAGTGGAGATAGAGGATCGAAAAAAGAGGGTCCTTCAAGAATGGTTGATTCCTCTAGTGCATGTTTGGTGGCAGCACAGGAACCTCCATGAGAGAAATGGTAGTGGGAGGCTTAGCTTCGTGCTTAGTACACCCATTTTTTTATTAAATATTGTTTTGGCTTTCGGCGATGTAAATTCCTATAGTGGGGATAATGTACTATCCTATAATTTCAGTTTAATTTTGTTTTAATTTATATGGAATTATTTTGAGACCACATGCTTTGAAAACACGTGATTCTGAGGCCTGGTGAGCCTGGAACATAATTTTGAACTTTTTTGAGGTACGTTCAGTAAATATAGGGGATAGATTTTCTAACTTTTGAACTGGTTCTCTGATTGAGAATCCGAGGGCATTGTTGAAATAAAAAAGTTTGGATTAACCTATAAAATAATTAACTTCGACCGGAATGGCTTAGAAGGAAAAGTTAGTATACATAATTTTTAGAAAATAATAAAATATCTTAAAAGGTTATTTTATTTAATTTTCTCACTTCTGAGTGGAAGATGACGACGCTTCACTACAGAGAAGATACAATTAAGAGACACATTAAATGGGGATCCTTAAGGGATTTTTGTGAAAATGGAACCACTATACTGTTTCATAAATGAAACAATGTATTGAGGAAATTCCATAGTGTAACAAAAACACTGTGACATGTTTCTTTTTTTTAAACAAACACATTAGAGAGTAAATAATTAAACCATGGGAAATTCTCCAATGAACTTCTAGAGAGATTCCTCTCCAAAAATGAATAATGAATTTAGGATAAACGTCATTGATTTCAACATTCCCCGAAGAATGAAGCCGAGAAACAACAAATGGTGTCATCCTCTTGAAACCTCGATGATGGAATGCTATAGCAATAGACGTTAAATCAAGGTAGGGTTTTAAACCATTTAAATTTTCCCCATTCTTTTTCTAAAAACAATGAACATGGATCAAACCATGAACATGTTGATCTGAAGATCGTTCATTCTTGTAGGAGGGTGACTTATTTTGGGATTTCCTTATCCAGGATTAAATTATCACTTGTTTTTTCAGAACTATAATCCCTGGACCTCCCCATGTTTTTAAACTTCTAATGCAGATGGAGTGGGATGAGATGAACATGGCTCGAACTCGTCCGCATGTGCATTCTTCTTGGAGGAATTCTCAAAATAGCAGCAAGGTGAGTTTGATCCCATCACAATGAAGGTGGAAGCCTTACAATCCCATAGGTGCAGACATATTGAGAAATGAACCACCGAGCAACTCCGATGGCTCACAGATGAAACCGCATGCGCAATGGTGCTGGTGACTGCCAGCGGTGGCCTGTAGCGGCATGCTCATCTGCGTGCTATGGTGGAAGAAAGAAGCAGTGATGTGGAGGTGCGGCACTGACCGACGCCGCATGGAGGTGGCAGCCCGTGTCCAAGAATATTAGAAGATCGATGAAGGAAATGACCACTGCAGAAATGACATTGGAGACCCGCGGTGCCATGATGGCGCTCCGTTGACCCAATAAACCCATGAACTCAGTTTATGGGTGACGTGGAGGGCGCAACTGGTAAAACTAGCTGTGTGTGCTGAAGACCAGATGCAATTGTGTGGCGTTTGGATAGAGGAGCCGACCAGCTATAGCGGGCCTAGAAAAAACAATGTGCCTGGCCCACCCTAATAGGCCAGACCCACCCTAGCAGGCTGGACCCCGCCCTACCGAGATGGACCCATGCCAGACCAGATCCGGGTCTGTCTGACCGGGATGGACTGGACCCAAATCCAACCACCACCAATTTAGTAAAATGACCACATCTCTCGAACTGGGTGTCTGATTAACGCGTCATCAGTGGCATTGGTGTAACACCCCAAGCTTCCAAGGTACGCTTCTCTTTGAATAATACAATAGTGTGGGTTGTATGAAAATTCGAGTTATAACACTCCACAACCAATCAAACATGCCGTTATGAATAGTAATACCCAATTTTTGAAATTTTATAAATTTTATCATTCAAAATGGAATTCATTTTCTGATTAAAAATATTGAAATTATCTTAGGGTAAACTTTTTGTATTTTTCAGAAAACATTCAATTTTTGTTGTGAAAAACAATAAGTTATAGTTTAAAACCAAATTTTTATTTAAATAATTATTTATTTTATTTAAATTTATTTTAGGTCAAAATAGATAAATAATACCTATATATGTTCAATGTAATTCATTGGATTCATTTTATAATAATTTTAGATATATAAAAATTTTATTGAACATTTCATCGTCTTTTACCCACCTCCTAGGAGAATTTGCAAATTCACATAAAACATAATTTTACCATTTCTATGAGTGGAATTTAAAAAATCTGAGAGACACGGTTAATATCAGTAAGAAAAATGTGGTGCAATAAGATGAAAGTAATGTTTGGTGAATAGTAACTTTTTACTTTTGTTTACCATGGTTAAAAGTAAATAGGGTATTTAAGGGTAAATATGATACTATTATTACCCTAAAACATTTAACAATTCCATTGGATAAGTATAATTAGACCAAAAACAGCCCTAGGAATAAAATATGAATATCTTTGATCCACTTGGATTAGATTAGGAAACTTATTATTATTTTATTGAAAGAAGAGTTAAAAGAGTTAAAATCAATGTTTAATAACTAAAACATTTTTAATATAGGGTTTTACATAGGATATATTTGAATATAAATATCCATTATAAATATAATAATATTTCATACATAATGTTATTTTATTTATATTTTTTCAATATTAAATAATTTAATTTATTTATGACATAATGATGATGTAGTAATTACCTAATTAATGATATATTAAAACAATCGATATTATAAATATTCAAAAAATTGCAATTTCAGAATTTTTATGAATTCCACTAATTTTTTAGGTTAATATGACATGTTAGGGTTGGATAGATGAATTTTTTTTCGAAGCAATAATGCTGTCATGAATTTAGAAAAAACAAAACACCAAATAGTGTCAAAATTGACATAAAAGTGTTTTTTAAAACAAATATTATATTATTAATTGATATTCTATTAATAAAAATCTAAAGTTGGACCAAAGGACTTATATAATGATAGGTGTATCATTAATGAACCACTTGGGGTTATCTTGTAAGTATATTGTAATTTTATTAACCATATAATATAAAAATACAAAGAGACATGGTAAATGTCAAACTATTTAACTAAGAGTTAAATCTAAAAGATAAAGACAATATAGTGACCCAAACCTATCTAAAACCTATTGGTTGAGTGTTTTTCGACCCATAACTACATTAGACTTTAAATAATTCATTTCTGAGTCATTATAAACCGATAATGATTTTATTATAAAAATATATTTATAGATTTTCCTAAGGTGCCCCCACCCCTCTTAAAAAGGACACTCCCCCTTCTATCAAATTCACACATTCATAGCCATTTGGCTCGGCCAAAATCTAACCAAATACCCTCTAAACTATCCTCCCATAATCCTAGAGGCCTTCCTTTAGTCATAAAGACAACCTAAGGATCCCTTTTGATCAAATGAAAATGAAGAACCCGAAGAAGAGGTAAATATTTCATCACCTCTTTCAAGTTCCTTTCTTCTTGCACTACCTTATTCGTTGTTGTTTCTATTATAAAATAATAACTCTAGTATCATCTATATAATGTGATGTTATTATAAATATAGTACCACAAAATTCATTATTTTATCCATCTTTTCAATGACATGTCACCATACGTGCGTACGTAGGACTAACCGTCTCCATGTCGTGGTGTAATTGTTATTCAATATATTATTATTTGGATGGACATATTAATGATTTGTAATTTATGTAAATAAAAAATATAACATGATAATGATTCTCTATATATGATATAACATCCAATTATATATTATTTTAATATCAAAAGAGTGATATTTCCTCTCTTGCATACGTACAGATTACCATCTCCACGAATGCGATGAGATTCATTCCCCATCGTATCCATTCAAGACTAATTTTCAATAGATGATTAAAAATAAGTTTTATAGACTTGATATAATTCTGGATATGAATAAGACACATCTCATCCATAAAAAATATGACTCACATAACAAATAATATAAAGGAAAACAAATCCGTTAACACCCGAAACAAATACTAAGTTATTATTAACAACACAATATTAAAAAACCATATATGACATCATATTAATGTATATGATTCTTGTATGATTTAATAATAATTAGTTCACCATTATAAAGGATAATAACCTACCCTTGACCATCTAAAAGTACAAGGTAAGGGTAAATTCTACAACCTCTTCATTATTCAAGGATGTTGATATGTAATTATCTACTAGGACCTCTTTATCATCCACATCCATGTTTCTTAAAAATGTATTTCAAAATATTTTTACTATTTACTAGACTAATGGTTAAAGTCATTTATACCCTTATTTGACTTTTTATAAAATGGTTTTAAAGGAATCTTTCCGTCATTTTCCAAACAAGGTTCCTTATGACCTTTTCTACAAAATTATGGTAAGAATGTTTTTTAACTTATACGGTGGGTGCGGCTATTTTCTGTCTTTATAACATCATCAAAGATTTCCTTAAAAACTTATAAGAATATTTACAAAATAAATGTTTTATTTTATATTTATATTAATTTTATATGATTTCATAATAGAAAGAGATATTTATCTAAAAAAGGTTTTGATTTCATCTATGTTAACATCCTTTGATGGATTTTAGGTTTATTTGAAGTTGATTTATTAGGATAAAATAATTCCATATTGTATAGAAGGTTTTGTGATATGTTTGACTATTGGTGTGTTATTTCCATACCATTCATGGATTATGGATAATTTATTGACATTTTGTATGCTAGTTTTAATAATAATGTTTATGT
Organism: Viscum album; assembly: GCA_963277665.1. NCBI lineage: Eukaryota > Viridiplantae > Streptophyta > Magnoliopsida > Santalales > Viscaceae > Viscum > Viscum album. The sequence continues at coordinate 33,125,642 of OY728128.1, read as the reverse complement.
TATGTTTAAACCTTTTCATATGAGGAATGCATTGGACTTAGTATGTGATGGGTGGAGCCCGCCATAGCTCCTTGATGCATCGGTAGGTGTAATGAGACAAACTAGTGTCTCGGAACAAGGCCTTGACAGAATCTTATTTTTAGTCTTGGAAAAAGGCCTTGACTATGTGGTTATGAAAGTATGGTATTATGAATTCCATGATTATGAAAGCGACTATTGATATTGTATGTGATTATTCGACTAGTAGAATATTCATGTGAGTAAGTAAATGGAATTATGTGATTTTATCTTTGACATATTATGATGAATTTCTTGTTTAAAAGGCTTTTGTTTTAGTCTTATAAATTTCATTAAATTTATATGATTATTTATAAAAGTTTCCACTATATTGTTATTGTTACTGAGCATCTAAGCTCACCCCTTTCTATGTTTTATTGTCCCCAGGATGCGAAGAAGTATTTTATGAATAACCTGCAGGGATAGTGTAAGGGGATATGAGTGTGGTCTATGGAAAAAATGTTGTTGTAGTTTTTCATTTTATGATTTAATGTAAACCTTAGGAATGTATCTGGTACTTCTAAGGATACTAAACTAATCGGTATTTCAAGACTTGATCTTTTGTGATCATGCTAATGTTATGTAATAATGCACCGACCATGGGTAACTGGGGTCAGGGAAGTACGATTGGTATCAGAGGAATTTTAGTACAAACCTTGGAATCTAGATTCAGATAAACTCTGATTAGAGCACATTACCTTAAGATAGAGTTTGAGGATTAGTATAGAAGAACATCGTATAATTTTGGTATTGTAGAGATTTTGTGAGTTTTCCATGCAATAAATCCCTGTCTGGATACGAGCAGGTAGAAGCGGCTCTGGAACAGATGTATGTAGGGGTAAAACCCGAAAACACCGCTTTGAACTAGACTTGAACGGGGACAGGTGCATGACAAGGGGCGTGGCTGCACTCTTGGTTATGACACTCCTGAGGGATATGCTTAGGATAATTATCATTTTCATTACAAACCATTATGAAGGGTTTATGAGTATATACTTCCTCAAAGAAAACATTTTTATGATTATGGATTATATCCATAAATTTTTTAATTTATGTTAAGTATTTTACAAGTTTTGATTTATGTATATCGATTCATAAACTAATCTAGTTTAAGCCATTGTTTAGAAATGGAGCATAGTGGAAGGAATGGAAACTGTATCAATGCATGCACTCCATGTAGGGATTCCCCTCCTTCACAAGATAATTATAGTGGAGTTGGGGATAAAAATGGTGCTGATCAACTAATCACCATACTGGGACAACTCACTCAGGTTATGAATAATAACCTTACCCACATGGAGCACCCTAATCCGCAGCGTGGAGGATAAATGTTAGATCTCTTCATGAGGCAACAACCACCAACTTTCAATGGGGGTACAAATCCACCAGTAGCTGAGAAATGGATAAATTCCTTAGAGAAAATATTCGTGGCCTTGGGGATGTAGCTTACCGTTTGGCAATGCCACCAAGTCTTTCCAAATTCACGATGTATTCTATGTATCACTGTTGATAAAATACATGTCTGACCCAACGCATGTACTCACCTTTGAGGAATTATAAATCGAACCTGATCTGTCTTATTGAAAATATCCTGTCAAGGTTCTTGATACAAGAGAACCAGTGTTGAGAAACTAGATGAATCGTATGGTAAAAGTTCTATGGAGAAACCATAAGATAGAAGAGGAAACGTGGGAACCTGACAAACTTATGATAAAGAACCAACTGATCCTTTTTACGCAGAAATACTCTAAAAATTTCATTGATGAAATTATTTACACGAGGGGAGAATGTAACACCCCAAGCTTCCACGATACACTTCTCTTTAAATAATACAATAGCGTGTGTTGTACGTAACTTCGAGTTCTAACACACCACAACCAATCAAACTAGTCGTTGTGAATAGTATTACCCATTTTTTGAAATTTTATAAGTTTTATCATTCAAAATGGACTTCATTTTTGGATTTGGAATATCAAAATTTTCTTAGGGTGAATTTTTGTATTTTTTTGAAAACATTCTACTTTTGATGAATAGTGAAAAACACTGAGTTGTAGTTTAAAACCGATTTTTTATTTAAATAATTATTTATTTTATTTAAATTTATTTTATGTCAAAATAGAAACATAATACCTATATAATTTCAATGTAATTTAGTGGATTTAGTTTATAATAATTTTAGATATATAACATTTTTATTGAACTTTTCACCGTCTTTTACCCACCTCCTAGGAGAATTTGAAATTCACATAAAACATAATTTTACGGCTTCTTTGAGTGGAATTTCAAAAATCCAAGAGACACAGTTGATATCAGTAAGAATAATTTAGTTCAATAAGATGAAAATAATTTTTTGGTGAATAGTAACTTTTTACTTTTATTTACCACGGTTAAAAGTAAATAGGGTATTTACGGGTAAAAATGATATTATTATTACCCTTACCCATGTCCTAATTCTATTGGATAAGTATAATTAGACCAAAAAAACCTTAGGATGAAAATATGAACCTATTTGGTCCACATGGATTAGAAAAGGAAACTTATTATTATTTTATTTAAAGAAGAGTTAAAAGAGTTAAAATCAAAGTTTATTAACTAATTTTTTTTAATATAGGGTTATAAATATGATAAATTATACTATAAATATTAATTAGAAAGATAAAAATATTTCCTACATAATGGAATTTTATTTAATTTATTTAGAATTTAAATAATTTCATATACTTATGACACAATGATGATGCAGTAATTACCTAATTAATGAAATATTAAAATAATTGATATTGTAAATATCCAATTTAATGTAATTTTAGTCTTTTTATGACTTCCACTAATATTCTAGATTAATATAACATGTTAGGTTTGGTTAGGTGAATTTTTTCGAAGTAATAATGATGTCATGAATTTAGCAAAAACAAAATACCAAAGAGTGCCAAAATTGACATAAAAGAGTTTTTTAAAACAAATATTATATTATTAATTGATATTATATTCCTAAAAATCTATGGTTCATCCAAAGGACTTATATAATGACAGGTGTATCATTAATTAACCACTTGGGATTCTCTTGGAAGTATATAGTAATTTTATTAACCATATAATATAAAAATACACTAAGACATGGTAAATGTCAAACTATTTAACTAAGAGTTAAATCTAAAAGATAAAGTTAATATAGTGTCACAAACCTGTCTAAAACCTATTGGTTGAGTTTTTTTCGACCCATACCCACATTATAATTTAAATAATTCATTTTGGGGCCATTAGAAACCGAAATTTAGTTTATTATAAAATAATATTTCTAGCTTTTCCTAAGGTGCCCCTCACCCCACTTATAAAAGGCCACTCCCCCTTCTCTCTAATTCACACCTTCAAAGCCATTTGGCTCGTCCAAACTCTACCCAAATACCCTCTCAAATATCCTCAATTCATCTTATAGGACTTCCTTTATTGATGAATCCATCCTAAAGAGCCCTTTTCATCAAATCATAAGGAAGAACCAGAAGAAGAGGTAGATATTTCCTCACCTCTTTCATGTTCCTTTCTTCTTCAACTTACTTTTTCTTTTTTGTTTACATTATAAAATAATAAATCATGTATCTTATATATAATATGATGTTATTATAAATATTTTACAACTAAATTCATTATTCTATGCATCTTTTGAATGATATGTCACCATACGTGCATATGTACGGCTTACCGTCTCCACGTCGTGGTGTAATTGTTATTCAATACATTATTATTTGGATGGGTATAATAATGATGTTTAATTGATGTAAATAAAAAATATAACATGATAATTATTCTTTATATATGATATATCATCCAATTATATATTATTTTAATATCAAAATAATGATATTGTCGCTCATGTGTACGTACGGATTACCGTCTCCACGAATGCGATGAGATTAATTCCCTATCATATCCATTCAAGAATAATTTTAATTATATGATTTCAAATAATTTTTAAAGACTTTATATCATTATGGATATGAATAAGATACATCCCATACATAACAAATATGACTCACATAACAAAGAATATAGAGGAAAACAAATCCGTTAACACCTGAAACAAATACTAAGATATTATTAACAAAGAAATATAAAAAGACCATATATGATATCATATTAATGTATATGATTCTTATATAATTTAATAAAAATTATTTATCTATTATACAAGAGGTTAACCTTCCCTCAACCAAGTAAAAGTTCATGGTAAGGGTTAATTCTACAACCTCTTAATTATTCAAGGTTGTTCATATGTAATTATCTACTGGGACCTCTTTATCATCCACATCCACGTTTCTTAAAAATGTATTTCAAAAACATTTTAACTATTTACTAGAATATGGGTTAAAGTAATTTATACCCTTATTTTACTTTTTATAAAATGGTTTGAAAGGAATATTTCTATCATTTTCCAAACAAGGTACCTTTTGACCTTTTCTACAAAATTAAGGTAAGAATGTTATTTAACTTATACGGTGAGTGCAGATATTTTCCATCATTATAACATCATCAAAGATTCCCTTAAAATATTATAAGAATATTTCTAAAATAAATTTTTTATTTTATAATTATATGAATTTTAAATGATTTCAAAATTGAAAGAGATATTTCTCTAAAAAAGGTTTTGATTTTAACTATATTAACATCCATTGATGGATTTTATGTCTATATGAAGTTGATTTATTATGATACAAAAAATACATGTTGTATTGAAGGATTTGTGATATGTTTGACTGTTGATGTGTTATTTTCATACCATTCATGGTTTATGGATAAAGTATTGACATTTCATATGCTATTTTTAATACGAATATTTGTGTTATGTTTAAACCTTTTCATATGAGGAATGCATTGGACTTAGTATGTGACGGGTGGAGCCCACTATGGCTCCTCGACGCATCGATATGTCTCATCAGATAAACTATTGTCTTGTCACAAGGCCTTGAAAAAATCTTATTTGTAGTCTTGGAATAAGGCCTTGACTATGTGGTTATGAAAGTATGGCATTATGCATTCCATCATTATAAAAGTGGCTATTGATATTGCATGTGATTATTCGACTAGTAGAATATCAATGTGGGTAAGTAAATGGAATTATTTGATTTTAAATTTGAAATATAATTCGGAAGTTCAATTTTAAATGTCTTTTTTTTAGTCTTATACATTGCCTTAAATGTTTATGGTTATTTATGAATGTTTCTCCTATATTGTTATCTTTACTGAGCATCTGATCTCACCCCTTTCTATGTTTTATTATTCCCAGGATGAAAAGAAGTATTTTATGACTGACATACAGGGATAGTATAAGGGGATATGAGTGTGGCCTATGGAAACAATGTTTTGGTAGTTTTTCATTTTATGATGTAATGTAAACCTTATGAAAGTATCTAGTACTTCAAAGGCTACTTAACTAATTGGTCCTTTGAGACTTCATCTTTTGTGATCATGCCAATGTTATGTAATAATGCACTGAATCATGGTAAATTGGGTTGGGGCATTATAGTTGGGGTGCTTGTGATGAAGCAGTCCTTCTGAGATACTTCACATGTGTGTTGGGGAAGGTTGTAATACGAATGGGTGTTATCAGACTTGAATCCAACCATGCACTTTTTAGAAAAATGACTATATCATACAGACTGGGGGTCTGTTCGACGTGCCTTATATTGATTTGGGACCCTTTTTAGGAGATAGACATTTAGGTTTTATATTTGAGACTATGTGGTGGTTGAGGTATGACTGATGGCCTGAGTAGAAGATTCTCCTGGAATCAAGGACGCTTCGTATAGGAATCATGCGGCTAGCTGAGACCCCCTCTTAGCGACCCTATGTGGATCAAGACCTAGCAACCCTATGTGGATCAGCACTTAGCGACCCTGGGTGGATCAACATCTAGTGACCCTGTGTGGATCATCACTTAGAGACCCTATGTGGATCAACACCTAGTAACCCTTCGTAGATCAACATAATAGCGACCCTTCGTAGATAATCATAATAGAAACCCTTCATGGATAAAAATACTAGAGAACCATCATGGATCAGAATAATAGCGACCTTTTGTGGATAAGTAGTACAATGATCCACTGCGGATCAACCATAAAGAGACCTATTGTGTATTAACAACACAATCTCTCAACAGAATAAGATGATCTAGCTTATCAACTAATCATCCTAACTTTTGTACTTATGTTATCCCTGGTTTCAATTGCCTTTTACTTTCTGCTATGTTTTTTAGTAATTTCCTAGTGGTGTTACCGTTGTGGTGTTTAATTTGTGTTGTTTTACTTTTTCGTGTTTTCCTTTGTGGATTTCTGAGAGACCTTCGGGGGTCTTTGGGTCCCTACTGAGTATTTTTATACTCACCCCTATACGGGCTTCACATGAAGCTATTTTGTCTTGTACAGATGATGAACAATGTTGAATGGGACTTTGGGGAGCCTAGGTTAGATGGTTCTTGGAGGTGGATCTATAGATGTGTTGTGCTGTAGTGACATCCAATAGAGATCTGTACCTACCTTTCAAGTAGGATCCTTGGAGGATGACCTCTAGAGCCTGTGTTTCTTTTGTTGTACTTTCCTATCAGTTGGGATTGTATTCTGGCCCCTTTACTTTCAGTTTACACATTTTACACTCATTGGTGGTACTTTAGAGTGGTTGTATTACATTTTTTCCTTTGTGGTTTTCTTTGTGCAGTATTTCTCTGTCTACGTGTGTACAAGTTTAAAGGTAATGCCTTCCCTGTTTTGGGATATACCTTTCTTGTACTAGCCAACCCCAAAAATATGGAATGTGGGCTTGGTGTAGTCATGGAATGGGACTCATGGGATGGGTCATGATAGTAAAGTCTGTTAACACTACACATGTTAAAAAGAAAGATCCCATTTGATTTGTTTTAATAAAAAGTAAAAAATGGTCCTTTTAAAAAAATTAGAATAATTCATTTAAAACCTTGTAAAAATTAAATAATGACATAAATTTTCAACAAAAAACCATTTAAGTATATAAAAATTTATTATTAAAATAATTCTAAAAAAATATTGACATGGAAGAAAAATTTACATGATCAAAATGAGAAATAAGATCAAATTTTCTTTTAAAACATTAATTTCATGATTCATGTTCCAAAGAGTTGAAAATTTTAGGAAACATACAATTTAATTAAATATATAGATTACATAAAAATATATTGGGTTTATGGAGTATATATTATTAGATTCCCATAATGAAAATAAGAGAAATCCAAAAAATGGGATTTTAAAATAAATTCCAACATATTTGGTAATGTTTAAAGAGAAACCCCTTTAAAAAGAATACATTAATTGAAAAATAATTCATAATTAATGAATATATATTCATGTTATATAAATTAAAGTGTTATTATATAATCCACACAAAATTAAATAGGTTCTTAATTCCGAATATGTCTCCATTAAGTTGAATTTGAGAAGAAATTGTTTATAATGATTTAATATTTGAGTTATGAATTAATATGTGAATTGATTATGTGTAATTAATATAAATATCCAATTTTTTTTAAAAAAAATATAATAACATCAAATGAAATTTGTCCTTTAGTGGGGTTTGGGAATATATATGTTTATCTTGTACAAATGATATTGAAAAGTGTTCCCAACATATCTAAAAAAATCAAAAAATAAAAAAATAAAATAAATAAAATAAAAAATGAAATTAATATTTTTTTGTGTCTTGGGTGGGTCAAAAATCACTTTTACTCAACCCTTGATCTTGTTCTAACTATTAAAATTATTGTCGTGAGGAGATCAATCATGGGTGGGGAGATGAGTGTGAGATCTATTTCAAGTTCAACTTTCAAAAAAATATAAAAAAAGAAAAAACATTAACAATTATGTTATTAGGAGAAGTTTTGTGGTTGGTAAATATTTCATATTCTCATAAACTTCAAAGTTCCTTCTAATTGTGGGTCTTATTTCACATTTTCATTCCCTTGTAAATATGTGTTTCCATTTCATTTCATGTCTCATTTCAAAAAAATGTGCATTTGTTTTTCCATGTTGGTGTGTTACCCCCTTTTTAATATTTTCTGGATTTCATCTTCCTACTGTCCCATAGCCACAAAAAACCCAAAAAAACATCTCTTGATTTTTGAGCACTATAGGACAGGGAATGGAATATGGGTTCACTTTTCAAACTATGTGATTTTCACTTTTTGTGGGAGAAAGAGTGAACCTCTGTTAATGAATTTTATAATCATGAGACGTGTGAGTTCTGAGTGTCTGCATTTTTCATTTCTAAATTTGACCATAAAAAATAAATTTTTTTTGGAACATTATTTCTGTATGAAATTGTGGTGGAATTCAATATGGATGAGCGAAATTGTCTAAATATCCCTTGATTTGGTAAAAAAAATTATAATATTTTTTGGTGATTAAAAATGATTTTTCTATGTTTTTATATTTATTTCACATGAGGACATGAGTAAGACTAAGTGTGGGAGAGATGATGTTATTAATATTTTTATAATTTATTATATACTCCCTTTAATATTTTTATTTGAAATTTTCACAATTTTTGTGAAATATTATTTTTTAAATATTGAATATAATTTTAGAGCACTATTTGAATTCATCCATATTCATGTTTGTTTAATGTTTTAAAAATAACTCTCAACATACATATCCATATTACATGATTATTGTTTTTATGGTTTCTAACTCATATTACTACATTTAAATAGAAATAACCTTTTCCTAAACATTCCATTTGGAGGGTCATATTGTCCACAAAAGAAGACCCAATGAATCTATGAAGAAACTAGACAAACCATGATGATTGTGTTACTAGTATAAATCCCGAAACCCAAATATTTATGAAACTCTACCATATGTATGGTATTATCCAAAAGTACCATGGATAAAAATTTTAAGGTCCCACTACAAGAAAAATGGGCCCAACTATTGATTTTAAGTCCAGCATGCCATTCTGACCGAGAATTAAAATCCAGACACAATTCACAACATTGCTAATGACCTAGTATTATGCATGGGAAAACAATATAAAAACAAAAAAAATCATTTATACTCACCAAAAAATATTAAAATTTTGTTTTCCCTAATCAGGGGAGGTTTATAAAATTTTACTCATCCACATTGAATTCTACCACAAGTTTTTACCGAAACAATATTAAAAAACTGTTCATTTTTGAACGATCAAATTTAGAAATGGAAAATGTGGACACTCAAAACACACACCTACCATGATGATAAAATGCACTAATTGAGGTTCACTCTTTCACCAACCAAAATTGAAAATCTTAGAGTTTGAAAAGAGCTATCAGCTTTCATTCCCTATCCTAAAGTTCTGAAAAATGAAGAGGTATTTTTAGGGGGTTTTCTATGGATATGGGACAGTAGGAAGATAATATCAAAAATTTAGGAAAGTGGGGGAAAAATACCAACATGTAAAAGGCAATGCACATTTTCTGATATGATATATGAAAGGAAATGGAAACAAATATTTATGAGGGAATGAAAATATGAAATAGGACACAAAAGAATATGGAAATTTGAAGTAGATGAGAAGATGGAATATTTACAAACCATGAAACTTCTCCCAATAACATAAGTGTTCATTTTTTTCTTTTTTTTATATTTTTTCGACAGTTAAACATGAAAAAAATCTCACACTCGTCTCCCAACCCATTATTATTCTCCTCACGACACTAATTATAGTTGTTATAACAAGATCAATGGTTGAGGAAGAGTGATTTTTGACCCACCTAAGACACAAACCATTATTATTTTCATTTTTTTATGTTTTTTATTTTTATGATATTTTTTTGGAAAACATTTAAATATCATTTGTACAAGATGAACATATATACATTCCCAAACCCCACTTAAGGAAAAATTCTTCCCCACACTTAAATTGATGCTTTCCCTCAAGAATATGATATCATGGTGAAAATCAACAAAAGGGTACCCAAAATGAAATCCATCCCCCCCACACGTAAATTTCAAAAATTATGCAATGAAAGTCAATGTTTATATTGGGTGGGATAATTTAATGGTCTTATATTGTGGATATCATAAAATGGTTCCATAGGCTCTAAGTGGATTTTAAAAGGAGGATTAATGTAACTGAAATGGGACGATATTTGGGTATTGTGATTATCATGAGGTTCTGAAAATACCTCTATCATATTAATGCACACCAAATTTGGAAATTCAGATCTATGTTCAAAAATCTCAAGATTCAAAAATGGGGGTGAAAAACATACATTTTGAAAAGAAAGCCATGGGTAGCCTTTTCATGAAAGAAAATTTTGTTCCTCACGAGTGGGAAAAATCATTTTCCAAATAAAAAAATTGAGCATTAGAAATTTGTTTGTTTTGACACAATATTATTTATCCAAATTTATGAATAAACCACAAATATTTTGAAACTAAACCACGTCTTTTGAATCTACTAAATGGTGGGATAGAATTTGAAAATTGGAAGGTGAGTAATTATGACTCTTGAATTTTAATATTTTTTTAAAAGTTTTTTTTGTTTTTTTTTTGTTTTTAAGTTTTTTAACTTTTTATAAAGACACACCCACACAAAGGAGAAAGATAAAAATAAAATTTTTTATAAATAAAGTGGTAAAAAAATAAAAGAGAGGGGTAGAAGAATAAAGTGTGAGAGAGAAGAAGAGATAGAGATAGTTAAAGGCATTGAGGTTCCCCCTAGTTTGAATTTCGTGGGTTGCCGTCTCCATCTGGTGGTGGGTCTACTATAGAAGATGTGGATCCGATGGAAGTTGATGTGATTCCCAAGATGTGTGTCCTCTCATGGTGATTCTTTAACCGATATCCATTAATAGTGAATTTCCTTTTAAAAGAGGGGTCATTGACTTACACTGCACCAAATGGGTAAACATTGGTAATAACAAAATAACCTTCCAAATGAGAATTAATATTACCTGGGTGAAGTTGAAATTGATAATTAAAGAGCATTATCTTTCCAAATGTATGATATATAATTCTAAAGATGTGTTTGTCATGGGGTGCCTTAGCCTTTTCTTTTTATATATTGGAATTATCATAGGATTCAAGTTGATTCTCCTCCAGTTCATCCAATTGAAACAATATTTATTCAATAGATTTTTCACAAACAAAATTACTTGTTTTCATAGACCAAAATGACTTATGTTGGATTTAAAATGATAAACTAAATGCTGTACCAAAAACTAGTCTAAGAGGAGTCATCTTAATGGGTGTTTTATAGGTGGTTCAAGAAGCCCAAAGTGATTCCCCAAATCTTTCAGGACAGTCTTTTATGGTGGGGTTTACAATTCTCTCAAGCACTCTTTCCACTACTCAATTATAATGTTCATCCTTTCCATTTTTATGGGGGGTGATATGCAGTTGATGTTTTATGTACAACAACATTATTTTTCAAAATATATTCCTTGGTTTTATTAAAAAAATGGGTTCCTATGTCACTTATCAAGGCACATGGTGTGCCAAATCGGTGGAAGATGTGTGTCTTTAAGAACTCACTAATAGTATGTGAATCATCCTTTCTAGTGGGTTTAGAATCAACCCACATAGAAACATAATCAAACCCAAGAAGAATGTATGAGAATGCATTGGATGGGGGAATGGTCCCATGAAATCGATGCCCCAAACATCGAAGATCTCATAGAAAATTAATGGCTTTAGGGCATTTCATTTCTATTTGAAATTGTTTCAAACTTTTGTCATGTGGGACATGATTGATAGAAATCATGTAAGTCCTTGAAAAGTGAATTCCAGAAAAATACAGAGTCTAGGACCTTCCAGGATGTCCTTTTTGGTCCAAATTGGCCACATCCAAGAAGTGAGTGACATAATTTTATGATGGAGGAATGTTCAACTTCATCAACACATCTCTTAATTACCATGTCAGCCCCAGTTTTCCAATGTTTATTATCTTCCCGAAAAATAGAATTTTGAATCACTTTTCAGCTTTATTTTGTGTTCTTTTGAAATATTTTCAGGAAAAATATGAGCAACCATGTAGTTTACAATTGGGGAATAATATGGTGATATTGGGGTGAGAGATGAAAGGTGATCAGTGGGGAATTCAGGATCAATTATTTCTGAATGAGAAGAATTATAATTTCTACTTAGGAGATCAGCCATAGGGTTTTCTTTTTCTGGTCTATCTTTGATTACAAGGTCAAACTCTTGGATCATTTGGATCTATCTTATTAGACTCAGTTTGGAATCACTTTCCTTGAGTAAGAAATTTAATATAGAATGGTTGTGAAGATGATGATTTTGAAACCTAAGAGATAGGGCTGGAATTTATCTAATTAAAAAACCACTACTAAAGGCTCCTTTTCAGTCACAGTGTACTGAGATTGAGTTTCATCCAATGTTTTTATGGCATAATAGATGTCATGAAGAATATTTTCTCTTATTTCACTAAGAACAGCCCCAATGGCTCTATCAGAAGAATCAAACATCAATTCAATGGGTAAGGACCAATCTGGAAGTTTTATTATCAGCATAGATGTAAGAGAAATTTTGAGTTCAATGAAGGCTCTCTTGGAAACCTCATCAAAATTGAAAGTGGCATCATTTTGGAGAAATCGAGTGAGTGGGAGGGAAATTGTACTAAAGTTATGAATGAATATCCGATAGAAACTAGAATGACCATGGAATAAATAGATGTCTCGAACAAAAGTAGGATCAGGAAGTGATTGGATGACTTCAATTTTGGAAGGATCAAATTCAATACCATCTTGTGAAACTATGTTCCCCCAGAAGAATCCCATTTGCAACCATGAAGTGACATTTTTCAAAATTTAACACAAGGTTACACTTGAAAAACTTTTGGTGGACTAGAGAGAGTGAATTAAAGAAAGATTCAAATGAATTACCATAAACTGTGAAGTCATCCATGAATAATTCCTTGCAGTGTTCAATGAATTCTGAAAAGATAGTCATCATACACCTCTAGAATGTTGCAGGACCATTGAAAAGGCCAAAAGTCATTCTTATATATGCATATTTTCCAAAGGGGAAGTGAAAGTAGTCTTTTCTTAGTACTGAGGTGCCATTGGGATTTCTAATTAGCTGATGTATCCATCAACAAAGAAATAATGTGACTTTCTGGCTAATCATTCTAGCATTTGATCAAGGAATGGAAGTGGGTAGTGATCTTTTCTTGTTTCAACATTCAATTTCTAATAGTCGATGAAAAAATTCCATTTGTTCTTCCCTTAAGTTCTGACTTCCTCCCCATGTTCATTTATAAAAATAGTTATCCCACCTTTCTCAGGTATAACATGAATTGGACTAACCCCTTCACTATCAGAAATTGGGTTGATAATACTATCTTGAAGAACCTTGGTGATCTTTTACTTAACTACCTCATGTTTGAATGGATTCAGTATTCTTTGTGGTTGTCTAATTAGTTTGGATGATTCCTCAAGCTGGATGTGATGAATGAAAATTAGAGGGTTGATTCCGTGTATATCATCTAGGGTCCATGCTAAAGCCTCTTTGTTTTCCTCTAACACCTGAACAAGTTTAGATGCCTCAGTTTCAGTAAGTGAAGTAGAGATAATTACAGGATAAGAGTGATCATGAAAAGGGAATTCATATTTTAGGTGTTTAGGAAGTGGTTTTAGGTTAGTATCATCTTTCATTTGTGGGTTAGACAACTCAGGTTTGGAGGAAGGGAGTCTAGTTGTTTCAGATTCATTATCATTAATATTGTCCAAGGCGGAGCAGTAGAGATTAGAGTTGATGTGGGATTCAAGAGATTTTTCAAGATCCTCTATACTGATGGAGTCTATGAATGAGAGGTCCATATCAGCTTCACCATTTTTGACTTGGTTAATAATGGTGCTGATTTCACAAGATCCTTTGTCATTAGATCATGAAGAACATGATGGATTGGGGTTCAATTGACTCTTAGAAGTGTCCTCCGAAGCATGGATTGAGAATACAGAGTGATCCCCAGATGGGAATCACATGGATTAGAAAATGTTGAACAAGACCGGTTGGTCACCAAATTCCATTGATAAGATGCCTTAATGGACATCAATCTTGGTTCTTTCTATCATTAGGAATGTTATTCCTAGAATTAGGGGATATTGTGAAGATTTTATCTAACCATCCATGTCAAGGACATATAAGTCAGCAGGAAAGATAAGATCATTCACACGAACAAGGACATCCTCGATTATTCCATCAGGACTAGAAGTGCTTCGATTGGAGAATCAAATGACAACACTAGTTGGATGTAAGGGACCAAGACCAAGGTTGAAGAAGATGGGTTTGGTCATTACATTAATTGAGGCTCCTAGGTCTATGAGTGATTCATCAAAGTTGGAACTTATAATTTTTCATGGAACTTTAATTGTCCCCGGATCTTTACATTTTATGGGAATAGACTTTGGGGTGGAAACATTTTCAAAGGTCATACGTTTACTCTTATGGGTGCACAATTTCTTAATAAAAATGGCATACTTAGGGATTTGTTTTATGGCATCTAAAAGGGGAATGTTGAATTCAACACGTCTAAACATGTCAGGAATTTCAAGATCGGGTTTAAAGGACTTATTTGGCATAAAAATGGCTTGATGAAATGGAATTGGTTTCATAAGTGGAATGGATGGAGGTGAGGGAATGGATTCACATTCATTTTTGAGTTTCTTTTTCATTTCATTTTCTAGGTCAACATTTAATGGTGGTTTGGAGGACTTATCTTGAGGCATAGAAATTTGCATCCCAGATGTAAGTGAAATTGAACTTACATTACCCTCAGGATTGGGTAATGATTTATCTAGGAGTTTGGAAGAAATTGATTTTTGTTGCTGGATCAGGTGGGATTCAAGTTGAACAATTTGTGTTTCAATGTTTTTTAGGCTGGAACGGGTAAAGGAGGAAAGATCTTCCACTGCACTTTCCCAAGGTTTCTTTGAAGAAGAGGCTTGTCCTGTATTGGGATTACCTAGATTTTGGTTCGTTGGAATGCTATTATATTGGTTTGTGAATTGGGAAGGCTCACATGGATAATGGAATCTAGGAGGAGGAAGAGGAGGAATGATCATTTGAGGTTGAGGAACAAAAGGGTAAGGTTGTTGGAAGTTACCAAAACCATGACCATATTGGAATTGGTTTGGGTTTTGATGATGGTATTTAGGGGGGTGAGAAATGGGATTCCCATATATCATGTTAGGGTTATATGTAGAAGAGAAGGGCTCAGAATGGGATTGGTTGAAGTTTCTAACAAACTGACCATATTGTTGAGGGTTAGGGTTCTGTTGAGGATATACTGCATTGATCTCCATTGGTCTGGATGAATCAGATTGATCCTCTTTAAGTTGTGGAAATGTATTAGTTGGATGAGATGGGGAGCTATAGATTCCAAAATTCTTGATAGGTCCATGGAACAAATATTGTGGAGAAGATGAGGTTGGGGCTTTGGTAGCCACAACTATTTGTCACACAAGACCTGTAAGTTCTGTCATTCACTCTGTCATATTGTTCTTCTCTATAGATTGATTATATTGATCTTGTTTTACTTGAGAATGTGCTCTAGTATGGAATTGTTGTGTTTTTGTAGCCATGTTACTTACGATATATCTTGTAGCTGTCGGAGTTTTATCAACAAGAGCACCACCACTTATGGCACCAATAAGAGTTCTCTCCAAAGTCAATAACCCCTAATAGATGTGTTAGATCAAGAGTTGGTCAGATATTTTGGGGTGTGAGAAGGTTTAAAAAATCTTTTTGAACTTTCCCAGTACTCATGGAGTGATTCATTTGGGAATTGAGTAAATATAACTTCTTTCCTTTCAGATAGAGGTAGTACGAGAAGCATGAAAGAATTTATCTAAAAAGAGTCACTTCATGTGATTCCATGTGGTTATAAAACCAGGAGAAAGGTAGTAAATCCATGACATAAAAGTTTGATATAAGGATAAATGGAATGCTTGGAGTTTTATTTGTTCCTCAGAAACCCCTGGAGGATTCATGGTTGAGCACACCACTTGGAACTATTTAAGGTGGATATGTGGATCCTCACAGGCTAGCCTGTGGAAATGAGGGAGAACATGAATCAAACCTGATTTGAGTTTTAAGTTTGCCTCTATTTTTTGATATAGAATACCAATAACTTGGTAATTTATATCAGGGGAAGCAATTTATTTAAGGGTTTGTTCCTTAGGATTGGCCATTTCTAATTTAACTAGTTGGAAAAGGACTGGTTCTTGAATTATTTGATTATCCCTAATGTTCCTCCTATTTTGGAGAAGTTTTCACTCAATTTCATGGTCAAAGAAATACAAGGTATTTCTTTGTAGGCTATAGGTCATTCAAAGATATTTTGGAAGAAATATGAAGATGGGATTTTCTTTGTGTGTTTTTTTATGATTATGAGAAGGAAAGTTTTGATGTGTGTTTTTTTTTCAAATTTTCTAAAAATTTGGTTTTTGGTTTTTTTACAATTACCATAAACTAATGACTATTTAATTTCACCATCCCCAGTAATTAATCCATTTCAAAGTGTTTCCTATTGTCACTTATGAACCGTTCAAGGTTTCGGTGCACTACTAATGAGTATAGCAGCACTCTAGTAGAATCCTTGGTGATGATACTTTTTAATAGTCAGCTGTTTTTAGTTGATTATATTTTGATTGGGGTTTTTTTTGTAGAGATTATGGAATAATTTAGGGATGATGTTTGTTTTAAAAAATTGATAAATATTGGGGTGAGTTTATTACTTGGTATTTAAGATTATGATATCATTGAGCTTCGCTTTATATTGAATTAAATTAATACCCACTTCACAAGATGACTTTGATCAGAATTCCAAGTGTTAAAGATTTAATTCAAGCTGTAACATAACTTTGAGTTCTAATAATTACCATTACATATTTTTGTAGTGTATTTTTGGTTCCAATAATCCATGGAATCCACATATTAAACAAATCATGTCATTAATCCATGCCATATAAAGTTCAACATACACAATATTAACTCAAAGAATAATCATCGAGAAAAAGACTTCAATCACTAAATTTACACAAATTATAACTCACCACAATAGTAGATTTACTCATCCATTTAAATTATTATTAATCAAGTTAAATATGTTTAAGGTGATGAATTACATAGAAAGTGACAAGAAGAGGATAAGAAAAGAGTAGTGCGTCGAACACACACATGACCGTTGAAGAGAGTTAAAAAAAGACTTTCTATTGAATGAGGAAGCAAAAGAAGGGATGCAGTTTTAACTTGATTTAAACCATTGTAATAACATTAATATAAAATTATATAATGTGGATGATAATAATAAATATTAATGAATAAAATTTCATTAAATCAAAATTAGAAAAAAGACTTAAAAGATTACAACAATGAAGAACACAAAATTAAATGAAAACAAAGAGAAGGGGAAAGGTATCATAAACGAAAAAATGAGTATAGAAGGTCCTCCAAAGAATTTGGAAAGGATTTTTTCGTGCCAATATATGCTCTTATATTCTGAAATTCCAACTCTTTTGAAGGAAAGGAGGGGGGATGTATTTATATCCCAAAGAGTTGGATTATTTGCATTCCATATCTATACCTCCAATTTTCATTCCGGTTTTCCCATTCACAAATCTAAATCATGATATATCTCTTTATTTAAATCTTTATATAATAATGTTTTCTGACTAATCTCAAAATTTGGAGCCATTTGGACTTATGGAACCAATGTTATGGTGGTTGGAGGAAACAATTGTAATCTGTCCATTTCAATCCAGACTTTTCATAAGGTCGAAATGTGTATGGATTTTGAAGAGGAATATGCCATCAAATAAAAATTTCTCTTTATATAAAGTTGGTCTGACATATATTATATTTCACATTGAAAACTCCCAGCTTGATTTTATGACTAGATCATGAAAAATTCCATGAATAGTATCCAGATTTTAATTCATAGTCATAATAGTGGGTTGGACTTCAAATCATCTGTTGGGACCCTTGTTCTTGAAGATGGACCTTAAAATTTTTTTCCATTATTTATTTGGATAATCCTGAACATATCTTGGAGTTTATTAAAATTTGGGCTTTAGAATGTAGACCAGTGACTCATTCATCATGGCTGGTCCAGTTTATTCATAGATTATTTGGGTCTTATTGTGTGGACCATAGGACCATCCAAATGGAAGCTTTGACCGAAGGTTCCTTCTAATGAAATGTTGTAATTAGACTAATGAACCCTAAAAAACAAAAATAATGTAATTTTTATATGTGTGGTGATATTTATTATTAAAAAATTAAATAGACTTAAATATGGATGAATTAAAATAGTGCTATAAAATTATATTTAATATTTAACCATTAATATTTCACACAAATTATGCAAATTCCGTATAAAATCAGTAAAGGGATTATATAATAAATTATGAAAATATTAATATAATCATAATTTCACACATAATCATTTATTATCATAGTTAATGAAGTAGAATTATAATCCAATGAATATAAATTGAGTTAAAAACCCATTACCTTATGATTCAATTTGGTTAAACATGGTTTAACATGATTTATAATGTATTTTAGTTTTTTTCTAAGATATAAAAACCATATTTTTATTTATAGTTTTATTTATGATCCACTTATAACATCTTATCAACTTCTCATTTACAATATTTTATTATTATCATTGTTTTGGGTGTTGGATACTTAGTCTTCTCATGTTTTTTGATCCTAGATATTATGGTTCATGTAAATTTTTTTTGGTTTCATCATATATATAATTATATATATATTTTCAATTTTATATTTATTCATTAGATATAATTTTAGAGTCATTCATGAATGGTGGACATGGAAAATGAACCGGATCCCTTCATGGAGACGAAACACTATATATACACATGAGTGACACTATCATTTTTAATGGATGATAGAGTAAGGAAGGACATGATATTTTAAATTTAAAAAATCAATATTATATCATAGATATATTATATAATAATTATTTCCATAATTATGGAATTCCATGTCTGATCGTGACGAAATTCAAATTGCATAGATTCGTAAGGCAGTAGTCAGCTATACAAAAGAGTGATGCTTTTGTTTTCCATTTGTTAGAGAATGTGACAGATAAATATTATCACATAAGAATAATTACATCATAGTATATGGGTTATACTAGTGTTAGTATATTTTAATGGTTAGGAAATAATTGAATGAGGTAAGAGGAGAAGTAAAAATGGAATAAATTAGTTAATATGTTGACCTTCTATTAGAGAAACGTCATTTGGATATCTTTTTAAGGTTTATAGGTTTGTTATTTGGGGAATAAAATCACATATAAAATGTAACAGCCAAATTATTTGAAAATAAATTTAATATTTAATGCACAAAACACTGATTCTCTACAAAAAAACACTTATTATAACATAGCCAATAAATATAATTTTTCCACTTCTGTGATTTGAATTTCAAAAACCTAACATACACGGTTACATTCAGGTTGATATTTGGGGTCTGATAGAATCAAAATAAATTTTGGTGAATAGTAATGTACACTTATTAATAGTAATGTGACCCTTATTAATAGTAACCTCACCCATGATTGAATAAATAATAATCAGGCACCTTATAAATAATGTAGAATATTTTATAAATTATTAATTAAGTATTCGTATTTTTTTAAGTGATAAATATTTAATTAAAATTTGAAATTAATAAATTAATTAATTTTAATAAAATTGGTTCCTAAATAAATACTTTATTTTTCTATGATCTTAGAGTAATTTAATAAGACCTCAGTTAATTTTTCATTGTATTATAAAATCAGTTTGGGTTTTAAAACTGTGTTTTTTTTGAGTAAATAAAGATTTTTATAAAGAATGAAATTTATAATATTTAGAAAATTATTTTGATAAAATGGTGTCAATTTTTTTATTCTACATGTCAAAAAATGGATTGTCTGATTTTTTGGGATTTTTCAGAAATATTTCAAATTTTAGTGAATAGAGAAGACAATTTACCACATATCTACATTATAGGTTAAATACACCATTCCTTAAAACATAGATGATGTAAGCAACCATTAGTGAGAAATCACATGAACATATTAATATTCTTGGTCACAAGAATCAATAATATTTCTTTTCTTGAGAAAAATAATAAAATAATGAATAAGATAATCAATAATCACTCCTCTCATCGACTATAAACCCCCCCACACATCCTCTTCTCTTTAATCCTCTCAAGAATTTTCCTTTTCTAAATTCGAACAAAATATCCTCCCAACCTCCTCCCCCATGTCCATATGGCATTCGTATCATAAAAATACGAAAACCATTACCCTGAAGAGTCTCTCAAGGAAGATAATTTCAAGAGGTAAATTCCTCTTCTCATTTATTTTATTTCGAGTTCCTTTATTTTGTTTTAATTTACTCACCTATACTCATCCATATGTTATGATAACTACTGAAACTTATATGTACTGTAATTTTTTATGCTAATGGAATAATTCATCATCACATCTTCTTTACCTTTATTTTATAATAGAAATTGAAACTATCTCTGAGATCTGTTAATTTATCATATTCAAGGACGAAAAGTTTTCAATTTTTATTAACATCTTAAATAATATTCGGGAAAACATTTTTTGGTTAAAACATATTATTATATAGGTAATATATCTTATGTAAGGTTTTGAAATATATTAGTAGAAATGGTATTAATTTATAGATCAAAATGAGTTCGTTGTGATCAAAGATCACCAAATAACCCAAAAAATTATCACTAATGTTTGGTATAATGATTCATCTTCACTACAAATAAAAAAATTATATTTATAACTATGCAATAATTTTTGTGTTCACTAATAAAACATATCTTCAATTATGGGAAACCATTCTCATTCTACATGTTTACTAATATATGAATATAATTATACCAATCAGGAACATCAAGGAAGAAAACGCTCCCTTACAATGAATTGGAATCTCTTAACCCATCAAAAGGACATGAATGAACTTTATAAAATTATAATAAAAAAATTATATCTATAAGGGGTTATGGAGGCATTAATTTATGAACCTAAATTTTATTATTCACATAATTAAGATCAGGTTAGGAACACCTTCAGACATATGGTATGTGTTTTCCACCCAAACCTCCATTTTTCTTTTGGTTACTTTTATTGTTGACATACCTCAATGAAATTCTTATGTATTATTATTTATTATTATGTACTCCTCATAAATTCTATTTTATTATTCTATATATTTTTACCAACCATAATCCTTGTTTATTTTATGCAGAGTTACACATTTTAAAAGGAACTTTCAAAATTCATTCCAAAACACAAGCCCCTTTCAACAAAACTTCACGAATTGTTACTTATTTTCATGGGAAATATATAATATTTTTTAATCCACCATTAATTTTATAAAAACAATCACTTTATTATAAAAAAATGATATTATTTCACCTCTCAATTTAGCCAATTATTTTTCCAAAATAACTATTCTTTTCAAAGTAAATGAGTATTTATATCAAGAATTACTCGATAATTTTATAAAAGTATTTTCATTTGTTTCAAAAATTTAATTGATTCTTTTTTATAATTGAGAATAATATTTTATGATATCATATACACTATTTTTTAATTTTTTATTATTACTTTGACAATAGATTTGTTATATTGAAACCATTCACCATATTACTCTGAATGGTTAGTGTTTATGCTTAATTATTGGGGAAAGTTAGTTATATTTCATATGTTAGTTTCAATATGAATGTATATGTTGTTTATATTTATCTTCATTCATATGAGGAATTTATTGGACATATTATGTGATGGGTTGGGCCCTCTATATCCCCTCGATGCATCGGTATGTCTCATGAGACAAATAGATATAGACTTGGCTGAGGACTTGCCCATTTTTAGATATGGTTTTTACCAACACCTTAATAATTTTTAGATGTATTATCCGAGGCCTTGAAGATATGTTTTAGAATGTCTGGAATATGAATTTTCCTCATTATGAAGCTATAAATTCCTCGTTTATGTGGTTATTAGACTAGAATAATACTCATGATTATGTTTTATTATGGAAATATTTACATAGCCCATTTTCCTGCCATATTTTGTTCAAATTTATTTTTAATGGAATGTGTTTTAAATTATTCACCATAAATAATTTTTATAATATATTACACTATATTTTTTACCCTTATTAATCATATAATCTCACCCCTTCTTATGCTTTATTTATCCCCAGGATATTAAGATTTTTATTATGATAACTTGTAATAGTAATCTAAGAGTTTCAAATGTTCCCATTAGACTTTATATGTTTTATTTCAATTAAAGTAGTAATTTTGAACTTATATATGTATTTGGATTTTAAAAAATACTAATTTTTTAGTCCTTACAATTTATATTCCTTATTTATATGCCAATGCGATGTAATAAGGCAACGTATCTAGGAAACTGGGGTCGAGCCTTTACCATTTCTATCAAAGGAAGTTAAGTTGAAAACATGGAAACTAGATTTAGAATACAAAGACCAGGGAACAAGAACATAATAAAGTATTTGAGGATAATCATAAAATAACATCATGGAATTTTTGTGAGGAATATATTAGGTGGATATTTCTAGAAAATACATCTTTATTTGGATACTATAAGTGGACGTGGTTCTGGAACAAAGGTACCTAGAAGTTACTACTCTGAAAAGGAGTTTTGGGGTTGACTCAAGGTATCCTGGTACATGACAATGGGCCATACAGCGCACCTGGTTTGACAATCCTAGTGGATATACATAGGATAATTCACATTTTCTTTACAAACCATTATGAATGAATTAAATGTAAATATTCCACAATGAAACCATGTTTATGATTAAGAGATTAGTTGTAAATAGGATTTCTATTTAATTTATCTGTTTTTTTCAAATTTGTGATAGTACATTATGATTCAAAACGTAATATTGTGTATGCCATTATCTAGAAATGACACCTAGTAGAAGGAATGGAAACCACATTAACACACATATCTGATGTAGGGATTTCCCTCCTAAGCATGATAATGAAGTTGGATCTAGAGATGTGACTGGTAGGGAGTAACATATAAGTATAATGAGACAACTTACCTAGGTTATGAACAAAAACCATAATAATAACGAGAATATGGACCCACAATGTGGAGGAGCTACGTATGATCACTTTATGAATCAACAACCTCTATCCTTTAATGGGACTATAAACCCATTTGTAGTGGAGCAGTGGATATGTTCTTTAGAGAAGATATTTCTTGCTGTGAGAATTAACGAAAGGGAGAAGGTTGTCATGGAATCTTATTATCTGTTAGAAGATGATGATTAATGGTGGTCACTAATTAAAAACAAAAAGTTGGTGGAATGAATAGAAAACATGGAATGGAGTGAATCTAAAGAACTCTTCCTATAGAAATACTTTTCTCACGGACAATGAGCAGATATGGAAAGGATGTTTTTAAATTTGAGGTAAAAGGAAGAAGAGAATGTTTCAATGTTTGAATCTAAATTCAAATGGTTATAAAGGCATGTTGTGGACTATATACATAATCTAATGACCAAGATTGATCGATTCATTGATGGCCTAAATCCATTTCTCCGACGGGCACTGGTCTACCTAACATTATCATCATATGAAGACATATTCTATTATGCTATCAAGATAGAAAAGGAGTTCTATATGTCTTTTGAATTTAATGGGATTCAAGAAAAGAATATTGCTTTAGAAATCTATAGAACAAGAAATAAGGAAATAGGGAAGATGGAATAATTGACTTTCCAGCCTGTGATAATTATAGAAGGAGACACTCTGGTGCCTGCTTAAAAGGAAAAGGGGTGTGCAATAAGTGTAGACAGAAATTCTATAATGATGGTGATTAAAAGGGGAATAAAGAAGTTATTAATGTTCAATTTTTAATTATTGAGACATTGGAAAATATTAAAATGATTGTCCAATGCATCAAGGAAATGTGCCACAAAAGGATAAGGGATCATGAAAAAGCTTATGCGATCAAAACTGCTGATATTGAAGTTCCTAATGATGTGGTGTTAGGTACTTTAATAATTTTCTCAAACACAGACAATGATTTATTAGATGTTGGATCATCAAAATATTTCAAATATTACAAGTTTTTCAAGAAAGTTAAATATTTCCAATTTGATTTAATAAGGGAGTTTTTAGTCTAAACTCCAAAGGGAAGTATCATTACAACAAAGATGTGTCTGGAAGCCCCCATTATGGAATATTAACAAGATTTATGTACTGATTTTGTTATCATAACAATGATTTAATTTTATATAATCCTTGGAATGGATCAGTTTTATAATCATGATACAAAAATCTATTGCAAAAATAAGGTGTTTAAAATTTCTAAGAATGATGTAGAGTCTATTATCTTTAGAGAATAACATTATCATCCGAATCTTATCTAAATCCACCCCTAGTAGCTCTAATTAATGAAATTCTTTGTAAAGATAAAAATCCAATATCTATGGGTGAGGAAAGAAATATTCAAATTGAGGATGTACCTACTGTGAAAGAATATATTAATGTTTTTGCATAGGATTTACCTGCACATCCTCCAGATCAAGAAGATGAATTATCTATTGACTTAATTCTTGGTTCAAGAACTATATCTAATACTCCTTATAAATAGCCATTGTGGAATTTGTAAAACTGAAGAAACAACTATAGGAATTGAGTGATAATGGATATATTCTCCCTAGTCTTTCCCCATGGGGATCCCCTATCCTTTTCATTTAGAATAAATATGGATCTATGAGGTTGTGCATTGATGACATGGATATAAATTCTATAAAAATAAATCACAAGTATCCCCTACCTTACATTGATGATTTATTTGATCAAATTCATGGAGCCCAATATTTTTAGGAATATTGACCTTTGATCTGGATATCATTAGTTGTGAGTGAGGAAGAATGATATTCCAAAGAGAATATTTTAATCCAGGTATATGAATTATGAGTTTACAATAATTCATTTTTGACTAACTAATTCTCCATATGTTTTCATGGATATAATGAATATAGTTTTCAAGGAATATCTTGATGACTTTGTGGTGGTATTTATTTATTATATCATGGTATTCTCCAAAATCTATGAAGATCATGAAAATCACTTATGAACTATTCTGAAGACTCTTAGATGTAATTAATTATATGGGAAGTTTATAAAGTGTGAATTTTTTCTTCAATCAGTTTTATTTCTTACCCACATTTTCTATAAGGATCGAATATCTGTGGATCCTATGAAGTCAATGGCTATGCAAGAATGGACTACTACAACGAACATAACTGAGGTGCGTATTTTTGTTAGTTTATCATGTTATTATCAGTGTTTCATTGAGAACTCTACTCGTTTAGCTAACCCAATGACCAATATTACATGTAAATGGGTTATGTTCGTATGGGAAAAATCTTGGGAGGAACGTTTTGAAGAATTGAAGAGAATATTAGTTAATTATTTGATCTTGAATCTACCATTTGGGAATGGTGGATTTGTGATCCATAGTGATGCATCAAAAAAAGTTCTTGGTTGTTTTCTTATGAAGAATGATAGAGTTATTTCCTATTCATCATTAAAGTTAAAAATTCAAGAATAAAACTAACATACATATTTTATTTAGACATCATATGTAATATTTTATTTTAAGATATGTCAAAATTATATCTATGGAGAAATATTCGAGATATATACAGATCATAAGAGCTTGAAATATATCTTCTCAGAGAAAGAACTCAACCTGAGGCAAATGAGATGGCTTAAACTACTCAAGGATTATGATTGTTCTATACACTACCACCCAAAAAAGGAAAATAAGGTACCTTATGCCTTGATCATGAAGGATCATGGAGTCTTAAAAAAATTGGGATTGAAAGAGATCTTGTGTTTATTATAACACCCCAAGCTTACATTGTACTTTTCTCTTTTAATAATGTAATAGCTTGCATTGTACGCAACTTTGAGTTCTAGCACACCACGACAAATCAAACTAGCCTTTATGAATAGTAATAACCACTTTTTGAAAATTTATAAATTTTATTTTTAAAAATGGACTCCATTTTTAGATTCAAAATATCAAAATTATCTTAGGGTGAATTTTTGGTATTTTTCTGAAAACTTTCAATTTTTTATGAATAGTGAAAAACACAATGTTATTGTTTAAAACCTATTTTTTATTTACATAATTTTTTATTTTATTAATTTTTATTTTAGGAAAAAATAGATAGATAATACATATATAAGTTTAATGTAATTCATTGTAGTCATTTTATAATAAAAATAGATATATAAAATTTTATTGAACATTTTAACGTCTTTTACCCACCTTCTAGGAACATTTACAAATTTGCATAAAAAATAATTTTACCACTTCTATGAATTTAATTTAAAAAATCTTAGAGACACGGTTGAAATTATTACATGAAATGTGGTTCAGTAGGATGAAAATAATTTTTTGGAGAATATTATCTTTTGAATTTTATTTACCAAAGTTAAAAGTAAATGAGGTAATTAAAGGTAAAATTGATATTATTATTACCCTAACACATGTTATAATTCTATTGGATATGTGTATTTCGACAAAAATAAACCATATGAATAAAATATGATACTTTTGGTCCACTTGGATTAGATTAGGACATATATTATAATTTTATTTAAAGAAGAGTAACAAGTGTTAAATTTAAATTTTCAGAACTAAAATATTTTTAATATAGGGTTACACATAAGATAAATTATATCAAAAATATTAATTATAAATCTAAAATTATTTCCCACATAATGGTATTTTACTTATAATTTTTAGACATTAAATAATGAAATTTATTTATGACACAATGATGATGCATTAATTACCCGAATAATGAAAGATTAAAATAATTGATATTATAGATATCTAAATAAATGGAAATTCAGATTTTTTATGCATTCCACTAATTTTCTAGGTTAATTTGACATGTTAGTATTTATTTAATTTATTTTTTTCAAAGTAATAATGTTTGTTTTGACTTTCAAAAAAACCAAATACTAAATAGTGTCAAAATTGTCATAAAAGAGATTCTAAAACAAATTCTATATTATTAATTGATATAATATTCCTAAAAATCTAAGGATCATAAAAAGGACTTTTATAAGGTTATATGTGTCAAAAATGAACCACTTTGGGTTTTTTTGTATTTTATAGTATGTTTATTAACCGTTTGTTATAATAATACAAGAATACATGGTAAAAGTTAAACTATATAACTAAAAGTTAAATCTAAAAGATACGGTTATTATGGTGAACTAAACATTTCTAAAACCTATTGGTTAAACGTTTTTTGACCCAGAACCACCTTATCTTCGAAAAAAAGCCTTTTGGATCCATTATAAATTGAATATGATTGTACAATAAATTAATATTTCAAGATTTTCCTAAAATGACCTTCATCTCTCTTATAAAAGATTACTTCCCCTTCTCTCAAAATCACACCTCAAAAGCCATTTGGATTGGCTAACCCTGCCCACATATCCTCCCAACTACTCCAAATTCAACCTAGAGGCCTTAATCTGATTAGAATCCAACCTAAGGATCCCTTTTGATCAAATCAAAAGGAAGCACCTGAAGAAGATGTAATAATTTCATCACCTCTTTGAAAGTTCTTATCTTATTCCACTTTCTATTTGTTTGTTGTTTCCATACCATAATAACAAATCCAGTACCTTCTACATAGTGTGATGTCGTTCTAAAAATGGTACAACAATATTCATTATTCTATCCATCCTATGAATGAAAACTTCACTATACGTGCGTACGTACGACTTACCGTCTCCACGTCGTGGTGTAGTTTGTTATTCAACACTCCATTATTTGGATGAGTATAATAATGAGTATAATTTATGTAAATAATAATTATAACATGTTAATGATTATTTATATGTAATATAACATCCAATTACATATGATTTCACCATCATTACAATGATATTATCACTCGTGCATACGTACGGATTACCGTCTCCATGAACGCGATGAGAATCATTCCCCATAATAACCATTCAAGAATAATTATCATTTTATGATTAAAAATATTGTTTAATAACTTAATAACATTATTTATATGAATCAAATACATCATTTCTACAACCAACATGACTTACATAATAAAACATATATCGGAAAACCAATAATTAACACCTGAAACATTGATACTACTAAAATATTATTAACAAATAAAAATTAGAAGATCATATATGATATAATATTTATGTATTTAGTTCTTATATAGTTTAATAACAATTATTTAACAATTATACAGGAGGTTAATGTACCCTTAACTAAGGAAATGTTCAATGTAAGGGTTAATTTTATAATCTCTTTATTTATCTGAGGATGTTTATACACAAGTATCTACAGGGACTTTTTTATCATCCAGATCCATGTTTCTTAAAAATTAATTTCAAAACAATTATCATATTTACTAGAATATGGGATAAATCCATTTATACCTTTGTTTTAATTTTTATATATTTTTTTGAAAGGAATATTTTAATCATTTTCCAAACAAGGTCCTTTATGACCTTTTCGAATAATTAAGGTAAGAATTTTATTAACTTGTATGATGGGTGTGGCTATTTTCAACCATTATTACACCATTGAATATTACCTTAAAAGATAATAAAAATATTTTCAGAATAAATTATTCTTTTATACTCACATTACTTTTAAATGATTTCAAAATAGAAAGTGATATTTCTCTTAAATAGTTTTGATTTCATCTATGTCAACATCCATTGATGGATTTTACATTTGTTTGAAGTTAATTTATTAGGGTAAAATCTTCCATATTGTATTTATTGTTTTGTGATATGTTTGACTTTGGATGTGTTATTTTTATAACATTCATGGTTTATGGTTAAAGTATTAACATTTCATATGATAGTTTTAATAAAATTGTTTATGTTATGTTTCAATATCTTCACATGAGGAATGCATTGGACTTAGTAAGTGACAGGTATATACCACTATAACTCCTCAAGGAATCAGTAGGTCTAATAAGCCAAAATAGTGTCTTGGCATAGGGCCTTGAAAAAATATTATTTGTAGTCTTGGCCTGAGGCCTTGACTATGTGGTTATGATGTCCGGTATTATGCATTCCATAATTATGAAATTAGATATTGAAATTAGATGTGATTATTTGAATAATAGAATATTTATGTGAATTAGTAAATGACATTATTTTATTTATATTTTCCATATTATGCTTAATTTTAAGTTCCAAAGGCTTGTGCTTTAGTCTTATATGTTGTCTTAAATGTTTATGGTTATTTATGAAAATTTATGATATATTTTTATCCTTACTGATCATCTGAGATCACCCTTTATTATATTTTCTTTTTATCAGGATGTAAAGAAGTATATTATGATTGACCTTTAGGGATAGGCTAAGGGATATGAGTGTGTTCAAAGGGGACACAATATTGTATTTTTATTTCATGATGTAATGTAAAACTTATGTATGTATCCATAAATTCCAAGGCTACAAAACTAATCAGGGTTTTGAGACATGATCTCTTGTGATCATGATAATTTTATGTAATAATGCTCCTACTCTTTGTAATAAGGGTCATGGAATTATAGTTGGTATCAGAGGAATTTTAGTACAAACCTTGGAAACTAGATTTAGAAATAAACTTATTAGAGAACATTACCCTAAGATAAACTTCGAGGATTAGTATTGAATAACTTCTTATAATTTTGGTAATGAAGAGATTTTTTGAATCCACGAAATACATCCCTGTATGGATATGAGAATATAGAGGAGGCTCTGGCACATATGTACCTAGGAGTGAAAAATCTACCAAGGAGTTTAAGGCATGACCTAGGGTATCCCAGTACATGACAATGGGTGTTTCTGCACTCTAGGTTACGAAAGTCTCGCGAGATATGCTTTGGATAATTAATATTTTCTTTACAAACCATTATAAGGGATTTATGAGTAAATACCTCCTCAAAGAAAACATTTTTTATGATTATGGATTATATGCATAAACTGTTGAATTTATGTTAGGTATTTTACTAGTTTGAAATTATGTATTTCCATTTATAAACTAATCTAGTGTATGCCATTTTTTTAAATGATGCCTAGTGGAAGGAATGAAAACTGTATCAGTGCACGTAATCTATGTCGGGATTTCCCCCTACTCAAGATAATTATAGTGGATCTGGTGATGCAATAGGTGATTAACAACTTATAACCATACTGGGACAACTCACTCTGGTTATGAACAACAACCATACCCGTATAGAGCACCCTGATCCACAATGCATAGGATCAATTTTAGACCACTTCGTGAGGAAAAAAACCAACATTAAATGGGGATACAAATCAATTTGTAACTGAGAAATGGATAAGTTCATTAGAGAAAATATTTCATGCTTTGGGGAGTAGCGAAAGGGAAAACGTTGAAATGAT
This sequence comes from Viscum album, assembly GCA_963277665.1. Taxonomy (NCBI): domain Eukaryota; kingdom Viridiplantae; phylum Streptophyta; class Magnoliopsida; order Santalales; family Viscaceae; genus Viscum; species Viscum album. The sequence goes on along the minus strand of OY728128.1, from coordinate 33,095,055 downwards.
AGTTTATCACATCACAGAAGATGCATATCAAAGGTGGTCATTAATCAAAAACAAAAAGGAGGATGAAGAAGTATCAAATATGGATTGGAGGGAGTCTAAAGAAATTTTCTTAGAAAAATACTTTCCTCATGACCATCAAGTGGATATGGAAAGACAATTTCCGAGTCTGAGGAAAAAGGAGGATGAGAGTGTCGTGATGTATGAGGCTAAATTTACAAGGTTAGCAAGGCATGCATCATATTATATATGTAACCCAAGGAGTAAGATTGATAGATTATTTGATGGGTTAAAACCATTTCTCCATAAAGCATTAGTCTCAAAATCTTTCTCATTATATGAATATATTGTCTCATGTTCTATTAAGACAAAAAATTAATTCTCTAAGACTTATAAATTTAAAGAAAAACAAGAGAATAAAAGATATGCTAAACACTCTGGAAATGGAAATAAGGGGAAGAAGGGAAAAGTTGAATTTCCATCCTATAACAAATGTGGGAAGAAACACCCTGGTACTTGCCTGAAGGGAATGAGAGTCTATTACAAGTGTGGTGAAAAAGGCCACCAAGCTCATTATTTCAAGGGAAAGAAAGAGGGTGTCAATGTTGAATGCTAAAATTGTAGAGAAATGGGTCATTATTCAAATGAATATCCTAAGTGCTAAGGAAACTTATCTCAGAAATGGACAATGAAGCAAGTCCAAGCTTTTGCGATCACTAATGCTGAGGTTGAAGTTCTGAGTGATGTGGTGGCAGGTAATTTAATGAATTCCTCACATTTTTCCAATGATTTATTTGATTATGGATCATCGCATTGTTTCATATCATCCTAGTTTGCTATGAAAATTAGATACTTAAAATTTGATTTAGCGAGGAAGTTGTCAGTCATAACTCCAAAGGGAAGTATAATTGCAACAAGGATTTGTGAATTAGTTTCCATTAGGAAATATAAACGTGCTTTATATTTTGATCTCATCGTCATACCCATGATTTAATTTGATATAATCCTCGTTATAGACTGTATTTCAGACCATGATACGAAAATTCATTGTTAGAAGAGGGAGGTTACAATTTTGGATGGTGATAAGGAGTACCATAACATTATAGCAAGAACATCACCATCCAATTCTTATCTAGATACACCCTTAATATATCTACAAAATTCAATTATTGGGGAGGAAGAGAATGAAATTACTATGTGTGAGTAAATTAATTTTCAAATAGAGGATGTACCTATTATGCAAGAATATATTGATGTGATTCCATAGAATTTACCTGTACATCCTCTAGACTGAAAAATTGAGCTTTCCATTGATATAATTCCTCTTTCAGGGCCCATATCAAAGGCCCATTATATAATGGCCACTATGGAATTAGTGGAACTAAAGAAAAAACTAGATTAATTGAGTAATAAGGGATTTATTCACCCTTGTGTTTCTATATGGGGAGCCCCTGTTCTTTTTGTTAAGAAGAAAGAAGGATCTATGATGTTGTGAATTGAATACAGGGAGATCAATGGTATAATAATAAAGAACAAGTATCCCCTAACTCACATTGATGATTTATTTGATAAAATTCATGGCACTCAATATTTCTCATATAACGACCCAAAATTTTGAATAAATCATGTTTACTATGTTTGTGTGTTATTTTATTTTTGATACTCAACAAAACGGCTTCATTTGATAACATGAGTATAATTAAAATGAAACCATTGGGTTTTGACTGTTATATGACCATTGGTCAATATGACCACTGGGAACTAAACGTTTTGATTATTGTATCTAAATACAAGTAATCTTGGTTAATTAATATATAAAGAAGATTTGATGGCCTCACCTAGCAGTCTTGGACCGATCAAAGCCCATCTAACAGAACTTGGGAAGGAGGTAGCACCATTGTGCTTTGCTCTTGACCAAACCCAAGCCGAAATTCATCATGTGAAGCTAGAACGGCATCGCCTTTGCGAGAAGTTCAAACTGATATAAATTACTACTCGTGCGATGTTGGCCGAGCCTCCCCCAGATTCTCTCACCTTAGCACACCTTACACTTAGGTCCCATGCTGGTGTGATAAGGGGCTATGTAAGGAGACCATAACTGCCTTGTGTAACCCTTTGTTTTAAATAAAAATTTTGATTTCTTCTTATGATGAAGTTTAATGAATTTTCAAATGTCCGGATAAATATAGTACACATATTTTTGATGAATTTTAGAGAAAGGATATTTTAAAAATGTTTAAGTAAACCTTAAATAAATAAAAATGTGTAATGATTTATCAAAAAATGGTCTTCTACAATTATGTTCAGTATGATATTTAGAGTCTAATAAGATCAACTTAATTTTTGATGAATAGTAAATTATGAATAGTGATTTTATGATTAGGATTAGTAATGTGTCCAAATGAATTATTAATCTCACTTAAATAAAGTTTTAATATAATTTAGACACCTTGATTAAGTAATGAGATTCAATAAAATTGGTAAATAACGGTTTCATAAATTATTAGTCAAGTATTAGTTTTTTCAGGTGAATAGTGTTTTTTAATTAAAAATTTAATAAAAAATAATTAGAAAATTATTTTTGTAAAATTGTCTTTATTTTTGAACTCAGAACATTGATATTATGTTATGGTAATTTTTGGGGATTTTTCTGAAAAAAATGAATTCTCGATGAATAGGGTTTTTATTTAAAAATTAAATTAAAAATATTTAGAAAATTATTTTTATAAAATGGAGTTCATAAATGTAATTAGAGCATCGATTTTTGGTTAAGGTGAAATTTTGGGATTTTTCAGAGAAAGATGAATTTTTCAGTGAATAGTAAAAATGCAGTTTTAGGGTTTCAGTATGTTTAATGAAATCATCACCGTGTCATGATGATTTTATTAGATATTTTAAGGGTTGGACGGCCAAAGGTGATGAAGTATTGTATTGGGGGCCCCATGTGTCCTAACTCCATGGTAAATGCCATGGGAGAGCACATGGTTTTGAGAAAAGCACTTGTGAGGTGTCCCTTGGCCATTAATGCCTTGTCCCCTCACTTTCCCAATAAATACCCACACTTTCCCCCTTTATTTTTCACCCCCAACGAATTTATGGTCTCCTTACCTCCCAAGGATTACTCCCAAGGTGCCTCCAAGCCCTCAAGGTCCAAACCATTGAGTTTTAAGAGTTACATTTTAAGGTAAGGGATCCGACCTCTCTCTTTCTTTTCAAGAAATCTCTTTTATGTAATTTATTTTATGCTCTATGTTCTTATGTTAAAGGATGTTATTTTATACTCCTCTCACTGCCATTTTCATTTTAATATAATTAGAGATCCCCTCTTACTCTAATTATTTCTTTTTATGATGTTTTAAGTGGAGCCGTTAGGCTGCCGAATTTTTAAGTGGTTCTTTCACCCTTCTCGTTTTCAAGATCTACTTTCATCTCAAGTCTTTCAAAATCCTTTTTATTATGTTGGGTTATGATCTATATATCTATCATACTGATATTTTATGATCATATGATGAGATACCCCATTTTATCTCTTCAATTCAGTATTTTGAAGTTTTAAGTGGCGCCGTTAGGCTGCCGAATTTTTAAGTGGTTCTTTCACCATTCTCCCTTTTCAAAGTTCTAATTCCATGTCAAGTCTTGCAAGTTACATTTTATTATTTTGGGGTATGATATCTAAATATATCATACGGATATTTTGTGTTCATATGATGAGATACCCTATTTGATCTCATCAATTCATTTTTGTTGAAGTTTAAGTGGCGCTGTTAGGCTGCCAAATTTCTAAGGGGTTCTTTCACACTTCTCGTTTTCAAGATCTACATTCATGTCAAGTATTTCAAGTTACATTTTAATATGTTGGGGGTATTATCTCTATATCTATCATACTTATATTTTATGTTCATATGATGAGAGACCCTATTTTATCTCATCAATTCATATATTTTTTTGAAGTTTAAGTGACGCCGTTAGGCTGCCGAATTTTCAGAAGAGAAATCTTATTTTTGTCTTCCTTTAATGTTCTTCATTTCATATGGTAAATCTTTCAAATTTCATTACCATGTTCATATATCCTTCATATTATGTCCCTCTACTATTTTATGGATCATTTATGAGTGGGTGACCCATGTCCCCTCTCTTTTCAATGTTTTCTAAAACCTTGTAACATAGCTGTTATGCTGCATAATTTTCATCTCAAAAGGCCTCTCTCTTTTTCTCAAAATTATTTTATGTTATTATGTGAATACTCAAAGCTCTTATTTATATAGGGGTATTCACATATATATCAAAATTTTCTATTTTAAATTCTGTGATTTACATATATGAAACCCGCTTTCCCTTTCTGTGGGTTTAAAGTGACATAATGATCATGTCATTAAAGCAGTTTTTAAAACGTTATGATTATGAAATGAAACCCATTTATTTTATGCTATATGGGTTGTTTATGAAATTATTGATGATGATATATGTGGCTCACATGATAATAAAGACATGTCAAGGGTGCGCCCAGATAGCGCTCCAATGCATTGGGTAAAGACTTAATCTCTAGAGATGACTTTTTAGACTGATACCTTGGTGAATAACCTTGTTAATTTTTATTGACACCTTGGGGATGGACCTTGGTGAAACGAAATGATTGTCAATATTAAATGTTGCAGACACATCGTAATGTTATGAAAAATGTTATTTTTATTATGATATGCCTCATTATTTCTTTCTCATGCCTTAAAGTTCTTTTCATGACCTTATTGAAGTATGTCAAGTTCACAAGTAAAATGTTTCTCTTGTTTCCCTTACTGGGCCTTCTGCTCACCCTTTCTTTTGATGTGTGTCCCCAGGTTATGAGATGCAGTAATGAACCTAGGATGAACATGAGGAGAAGCCTTTCAAGTTGTTAAGAATAATGTTTTATGTTTTCATGTTTTAAGTTCCTGGTTTCCAAGACAATAAACCTTAAAGATCCTCAGTTTTGTAAAATGTAATGAAAGTTTATGTGATAAAAAGGTGGGATGCTATAGTTGGTATCAAAGGATGGTTTATTTATTTGTGGAAATTAGGATATGAAAAATTTAGGAAGAAGACTATAGAAAATTTCTATATAGTGAATCTTCCTGGTATTTTGGTGAGTATTGAGTAATGGGCTGCCCAGAAAATACATCCCTGTCTGGATACGAGCAGGTAGAGGTGGCTCTGGCACAGATGAACATAGAGGTAAAACCCGAAAACACCGCTTTGAGCTAGACTCAAACGGGAACTGGTACACGAAAATGGGCCTTGCTGCACTCTTGGTTACGACAGTCCCGTGGGATATGCTTTGGTAAATTCATAAGCTTAGTATGAACCATTGTTAAAGGAACAAAGATAAAATAAAATAAAGATTCACATAAGAATATATGATCATGGATAACCTAGATGGGGACCTAGGGGATCAAAATTTAGGGTATAATTTTCTTATACAAGTTATACTTATATGCTTTAAGTTCCTTTTCATGATTATTGGCTAAGTATTTAAGCCCCTAATTATACTTTCACTTCTTAGTTAATGGTGAGAAATGGAAGAACATGTCCCAACAACCAATGTGATAGGAAATGCGACGATTGTCGTATTAATATGACAGAGATGATTAGGGTATTAAAAGATGATTATTATTTTGGAAGATGTTCACTATTTTGGGGACCCTATATGATCGAGGTAAATAGATTACTACGGTATTTTCATTGAGGAGTAAGGTTGGATTATATTTTGAAGAATAGATGAATTTAAGGTGGACTTATTGTAATTTAGGTTACTTATGGGAATGATTAACCTATATTGGGTAAAATATGTTTAGGTTATTTACTTTTTTTATAAGATGTTAGGGGTGGTTGATTTTGTTTGGAGATGAACAATGATGTTTATTTTGGAAGACTATGTTATCAAGTCCTTCTTGTATTTGGGTTTCAATCTTAGTTTGGTTTATTTTGAGGAATTTTAAGGACCGTTATTTATGGAATGGTCTATGATGAAATTTGGGTAGTACCATGGAACTTTGAAGATTTAAAAGTAGGTTCCATTCCTATGGGATTCTTTCTTTTTGAAGAGTTATTTTATCTCACCCTTTCTGTTTTTGGGAGTAATGTTTAAAGATAGATAGTTTTTCTTTTGTGGAATACGTGATTCTCTAGAGGATCATTCCTGTGTTTTGATGAGACTAAGTGTTTTTGAGTTCTCATCATTTGGAAAAAATATTAGTTTTAGTAGAGAATTATTAAAGGATTAAACTCTACTTGAATGTAGGTATACTTTCTTATGTTTTTGTTCTATGTAGTAAATGAATTCCTCAAAATTATGAAACGGAACGTAAAACAAAAACTTTTTTGGTTTGTATTTCCTACTAGGTAATCAAATACCGTTTACACACATCATAAGTTTGGGATTTTCTTATGGTTAACTTTCTCCTTATCATGTTTTCTATCAATCTCCCCCCAGAACATGACCCTTTGTTTTTTCATCCATATCCATGTTTTCCTCCATGGAATACTAGTATGGGTTAACTCGGGTGACCATTGTACATAACTTTATTTCTTTTAAAGTAATAGTTTTTATGACTCCTTTTCCGATGTGGGACTTTCAATTAAATTTCAAAACCCCAATTTTAAAAAAATTGCGAGGACGCAATTTCTTAAGGGGGAAGATTGTAACGACTCGAAATTTTGAATGAATCTTGTTTCCTAATTTTGTGTGTTATTTTATTTTTGATACTCAAAAGAACTGTTTCATTTGATAACATGAGTATAATTAAAATGAAACCATTGGGTGTTGACTGTTATATGACCATTGGTCAATATGACCACTGGGAACTAAACGTTTTGATTATTTTCTCTAAATACAAGTAATCCTGGTTAATTAATATAGAAAGAAGATTCGATGGCCTCACCCAGTAGTCTTGGACCGATCGAAGCCCATCTAACAGAACTTGGGAAGGAGGTAGCACCATTGGCCTTTGCTCTTGACCAAACCCAAGCCGGACTTCATTATGTGAAGCTAGAACAGAATCGCCTTTGTGAGAAGTTCAAACTGATAGAAATTACTACTCGTGCGATGTTGGCTGAGCCTCCCTCAGATACTCTCACCTTAGAACACCTTACACTTAGGTAGTATGCTGGTGTGATAAGGGGCTATGTAAGGAGACCATAACTGCCTTGTGTAACCCTTTCTTTTAAATAAAAATTTTGATTTCTTCTTATGATGAAGTTTATGAATTTTCAAATGTCCGGATAAATATAGTATGCATATTTTTGATGAATTTTAGAGAAAGGATATTTTAAAAATGTTTATGTAAACCTTAAATAAATAAAAATGTGTAATGATTTTCAAAAAATGGTCTTCTAAAATTTTGTTCAGTAAGAAATTTAGAGTCTAATAAGATCAACTTAATTTTTGATGAATAGTAAATTATGAATAGTGATTTTATGATTAGGATTAGTAATGTGTCCAAATGAATTAGTAATCTCACTTAAAGAAAGTTTTAATATAATTTAGACACCTTGATTAAGTAATGAGATTCAATAAAATGGATAAATATCATTTTCATAAATTATTAGTCAAGTATTAGTTTTTTCGGGTGAATAGTGTTTTTAATTAAAAATTTAATTAAAAATAATTAGAAAATTATTTTTATAAAATGGACTTTATTTTCGAACTCATAGCATCAATATTATGTTCTGGTAATTTTTGGGGATTTTTCTGAAAAAAATGAATTCTCGATGAATAATGTTTTTATTTAAAAATTAAATTGAAAATATTTAGAAAATTATTTTTATAAAATGGAGTTCGTAAATGTAATTAGAGCATCGATTTTGGGTTAAGGTGAAATTTTGGGATTTTTCTGAGAAAGATGAATTTTTCCGTGAATATTAAAAATGCAGTTTTTGGGTTTCGGTATGTTTAATGACATCATAACTATGTCATGATGATTTCATGAGATATTTTAATTGTTGGCCAGCCAAAGGTGATGCATTATTGTATTGGGGGCCCCATGTGGCCTAACTCCATGGTAAATGCCATGGGAGAGCACATGGTTTTGAGAAAATCACTTGTGAGGTGTCCCTTGGCCATTAATGCCTTGTCCCCTCACTTTCCCTATAAATACCCACCCTTTCCCCCTTTAGTTTTTACCCACAACTCTCCCCCAATGCTGTTCTAGTCCTTTTACCTCCCAAGGAGTCCTCCCAAGGTGCCCCAAGCCCCCAAGGTCCAAACCTTTGATTTTTAAGTGTTACGTTTTAAGGTAAGGGATCCGACCTCTCTCTTTCTTTTCAAGAAATCTCTTTTATGTAATTTCTTTTATTCTATATGTTCTTATGTTAAAGGATATTCTTCTATACTCCTCTTACTTACCTTTTCATGTTCATATAATGAGATATCTCCTCTTACTCTCATTATTTCATTTTATGATGTTTTAAGTGGCGCCGTTAGGCTGCCGAATTTTTAAGTGGTTCCTTCACCCTTCTCGTTTTCAAGATCTACTTTCATGTCAAGTATTTCAAGTTACTTTTTATTATGTTGGCGTATGATATCTATATCTATCATACTGATATTTTATGATCATATGATGAGAGAATCCATTTTATCTCTTCAATTTAGTATTTTGATGTTTTAAATGGCGCTGTTAGGCTGCCGAATTTTTAAGTGGTTCTTTCACCTTTCTCCATTTTAAAAGCTATAATTCCATGTCAAGTATTGAAAGTTACTTTTTATTATATTGGGTTATTATCTCTAAATATATCATAATTAACTTTTATGTTCATATGATGAGAGACCCTATTTGATCTCATCAATTCATTTTTGTTGAAGTTTAAGTGGCGCCGTTAGGCTGCCGAATTTCTAAGGGGTTCTTTCACCCTTCTCGTTTTCAAGATCTACTTTCATGTAAAGTCTTTCAAGTTCTTTTTTAATATTTTGGGGTATGATATATATATCTATCATACTGATATTTTATGTTAATATGATGAGAGACCCTATTTGATCTCGTCAATTCATTTTTTTTGAAGTTTAAGTGAAGCCGTTGGCTGCCGAATTTTCAGAAGAGAAATGTTATTTTTGTCTTCCTTTAATGTTCTTCATTTCATATGGTAAATATTTCAAATTTGATTACCATGTTCATATATCCTTCATATTATTTTCCTCTACTGTTCTATGGATCATTGATGAGTGGGTGACCCATGTCCCCTCCCTTTTCAATGTTTTCTAAAACCTTGTAACATAGCTGTTATGCTGCAGAATTTTCATCTCAAAAGGCCTCTCTCTTTTTCTCAAAATTATTTTATGATATTATGTAAATACTCAATGATATTATTTATATAGGGGTATTCACATATATATAGAAATGTTCTATTTTAAATTCTGGGATTTACATACATGAAACCCACTTTCCCTTTCCGTGGGTTTAAAGTGACATAATGATCATGTCATTAAAGCAGTTTTTAAAACGTTATGATTATGAAATGAAAACCATTTATTTTATGCTATATGGGTTGTTTATGAAATTATTTATGATGATATATGTGGCTCACATGATAATAATGACATGTCAAGGGTGCACCCAGATAGCGCTCCAATGCATTTTGTAAAGACTTAATCTCTAGAGATGACTTTATAGACTGATACCTTGGTGAATAACCTTGGTAATTTTTAATGGCACCTTGGGGATAGACCTTGGTGAAACGAAATTATTGTCAATATTAAATGTTGCATCCTCATCATAAAGTTATGAAAAATGTTATTTTTATTATGATATGCCTCATGATTTCTTTCTCATGCCTTAAAGTTCTTTTCATGACCTTATTGAAGTATCTCAAGTTCACAAGTAAAATATTTCTCTTGTTTCCCTTACTGGGCCTTCGGCTCACCCTTTCTTTTGATGTATGTCCCCAGGTTATGAGATGCAGTAATGAACCTAGGATGAACATGAGGAGAAGCCTTTAAATTGTTTAAGAAGAATATTTTATATTTTCATGTTTTAAGTTCGTGGTTTCCAAGACACTAAACCTTAAAGATCCTCGGTTTTGTAAAATGTAATGAATGTTTCTGTGATAAAAAGGCGGGATACTATAGTTGGTATCAAAGGATGGTTTAGTTATTTGTTGAAATTAGGATATTAAAACTTTAGGAAGAATCCTATAGAAAGTTTATATATAGGGAATATTCCTGGTATTTTGGTGAGTATTGAGTAATGGGTTTCCATGAAAATACATCCATGTCTGGATACAAGCAGGTAGAGGTGGATCTGGCACAGATGTACATAGGGGTAAAACCCGAAAACACCGCTTTGAGCTAGACTCAAACGAGAACTGGTACACAACAATGGGCCTTGCTGCACTCTTGGTTATGATAGTCCCGGGGGATATGCTTTGGTAAATTCATAAGCTTAGTATGAACCATTGTTAAAGGAACAAAGATAAAATAAAATAAAGATTCACAAAAGAATATATGATCATGGATAACCTAGATGGGGACCTAGGGGATCAAAATTTAGGGTATAATTTTCTTCTACAAGTTATCCTTATATTCTTTAAGTTACTTTTCATGATTATTGTCTATGTATTTAAGCCCCTAATTATACCTTCTCTTCTTAGTTGATGGTGAGAAATGGAAGAACATGTCCCAAAAACCAATGTGATAGGAAATGTGACGATTGTCGTATTAATATGACAGAGATGATTAGGGTATTAAAAGATGATTATTATTTTGGAAGACGTTCACTATTTTGGGGACCCTATATGGTCGAGGTAAATAGATTACTACGGTATTTTCATTGAGGAGTAAGGTTGGCTTATATTTTGAAGAATCGATGAATTTTAGGTGTATTTATAGTAATTTAGGTTACTTATGATAATGATTAACCTATGTTGGGTAAAATATGTTTAGGTTAGCAAATTTTGTTACAAGATGTTAGGAGTGGTTGATGTTGTTTGGAGATGAACAACGAAGTTAATTTTGGAAGACTATGTTATCAAGTCCTTCTTGTATTTGGGTTTCAATCTTAGTTTGGTTTATTTTGAGGAATTTTAAGGATCGTTATTTATGGAATGGTCTATGATGAACATTGGGTAGTACTATGGAACTCTGAAGATTTAAAATTAGTTTCCATTCCTATGGGATTCTTTCTTTTTGAAGAGTTGTTTTATCTTACCCTTTCTGTTTTTTGGAGTAATGTTTAAAGATAGATAGTTTTTCTTTTGTGGAATACCGGATTCTATAGAAGATCATTCCTGTGTTTTGATGAGACCAAGTGTTTTTGAATTATCATCATTTGGAGAAAATATTTGTTTTAGTAGAGACTTATTAAAGGATTAAACTCTACTTGAATGTAGGTATATTTTCTTATGTTTTTGTTCTATGTAGTAAATGAATTCCTCAAAATTATGAAAATGAACGTAAAACAAAAACGTTGTTGGTTTACATTTCCTACTAGGTAATCATAGACCGTTTACACACATCATAAGTTTGGGATTTTCTTATGATTAACTTACTCCTTATCATGTTTTCTAACAATCTCCCCTAGAACTTGACCCTTTTTTTTCCTTCCATATCCATGTTTTCCTCCATGGAATCCTAGTATGGGTTAACTCGAGAGACCTTTGTACTTACCTTTATTTCTTTTAAAGTAATAGTTTTTATGACTCCTTTTCCGATGTGGGACTTTCCATGAAATTTCAAAACCCCAATTTTAACAAAATTGCGAGGACGCAATTTTTTAAGGGGGGAAGATTGTAACGACCCGAAATTTTGAATTAATCTTGTTTCCTAATTTTGTGTGTTATTTTATTTTTGATACTCAACAAAACTGTTTCATTTGATAACATGAGTATAATTTAAATGAAACCATTGGGTTTTGACTCTTATTTGACCATTGTTCAATATGACCACTGGGAACTAAACGTTTTGATTATTGTCTCTAAATACATGTAATCTTGGTTAATTAATATAGAAAGAAGATTCGATGGCCTCACCCAGTAGTCTTAGACCGATCGAAGCCCATCTAACAGAACATGGGAAGGAGGTAGCACCATTGGGCTTTGCTCTGGACTAAACCCAAGACGAACCTCATCGTGTGAAGCTAGAACAAAATCGCCTTTGTGAGAAGTTCAAACTGATAGAAATTACTACTCGTGCGATGTTGGCCGAGCCTCCCCCAGATTCTCTCACCTTAGAACACCTTACACTTAGGTCCCATGCTGGTGTGATAAGGGGCTATGTAAGGAGACCGTAACTGCCTTGTGTAACCCTTTGTTTAAAAAAAAATATTGATTTCTTCTTTTGATGATGTTTATGAATTTTCAAATGTCCGGATAAATATAGTATGCATATTTTTGATGAATTTTAGAGAAAGGATATTTTAAAAATGTTTATGTAAACCTTAAATAAATAAAAATGTGTAATGATTTTCAAAAAATGGTCTTCTAAAATTATGTTCAGTACGAAATTTAGAGTCTAATAAGATCAACTTAATTTTTGGTGAATAGTAAATTATTAATAGTGATTTTATGATTAGGATTAGTAATGTGTCCAAATGAATTAGTAATCTCACTTAAATAAAGTTTTAATATAATTTACACACCTTGATCAAGTAATGAGATTCAATAAAATGGGTAAATAATGGTTTCATAAATTATTAGTCAAGTATTAGTTTTTTCAGGTGAATAGTGTTTTTAATTAAAAATTTATTTAAAAATAATTATAAAATTATTTTTATAAAATGGACTTTATCTTCGAACTTAGAGCATCGATATTATGTTATGGTAATTTTTGGGGTTTTTTCTGAAAAAAATGAATTCTCGATGAATAGTGTTTTTATTTAAAAATAAAATTAAAAATATTTAGAAAATTAATTTTATAAAATGGAGTTCATAAATTTAATTAGAGCATCGATTTTTTGTTAAGGTGAAATTTTGGGATTTTTCTGAGAAAGATGATTTTTTCAGTGAATAGTGAAAATGCAGTTTTAGGGTTTCGGTATGTTTAATGACATCGTAACTGTGTCACGATGATGTCATCAGATATTTTAAGGGTTGGCCGGACAAAGGTGTTGAATTATTTTATTGGGGGACCCATGTGGCCTAACTCTATGGTAAATTCCATGAGAGAGCACATGGTTTTGATTAAAGCACTTGTGAGGTGTCCCTTGACCATTAATGCCTTGTCCCCTCACTTTCCCTATAAATACCCACCCTTTCCTCCTTTAGTTTTCACTCCCAACTCTCCCCCAACGAATTTATGGTCTCCTTACCTCCCAAGGAGTCCTCCCAAGGTTCCCCCAATCCCTCAGGGTCCAAACCATTGAGTTTTAAGAGTTATGTTTTAAGGTAAGGGAGCCGACCTCTCTCTTTCTTTTCAAGAAATCTATTTTATGTAATTTCTTTTATTCTCTATGTTCTTATTTTAAAGTATGTTCTTTTATACTCATTTTACTTCCCTTTTAATGTTCATATAATGAGATATCCCCTCTTTCTCTCATTATTTTGTTTTATGATGTTTTAAGTGGCACCGTTAGGCTGCCAAATTTTTAAGTGGTTTTTTCACCCTTCTCGTTTTCAAGATCTACTTTCATGTCAACTCTTTAAAGTTCCTTTTTATTATGTTGGGGTACGATCTCTATATCTATCATACTGATATTTTATGATCATATGATAATATACCCCATTTGATCTCTTCAATTCAGTATTTTTAAGTTTTAAGTGGCGCCGTTAGGCTGCCGAATTTATAAGTGGTTCTTTCACCTTTCTCCCTTTTCAAAGTTCTAATTCCATGTCAAGTCTTGCATGTTAATTTTTATTATGTTGGGGTATGATCTCTAAATATATCATAATGATATTTTATGTTCATATGATGCGAGACCCTATTTGATCTCATCAATTCATTTTTGTTGAAGTTTAAGTGGCGCCATTATGCTGCCGAATTTCTAAGGGGTTCTTTCACCCTTCTCATTTTCAAGATCTACTTTCATGTCAAGTCTTTCAAGTTCCTTTTTAATATGTTGGGGTATGATCTCTATATCTATCATACTGATATTTTATGTTCATATTATGAGAGACCCTATTTGATCTCGTCAATTCATTTTTTTTGAAGTTTAAGTGACGCCGTTAGGCTGCCGAATTTTCATAAGAGAAATCTTATTTTTGTCTTCCTTTCATGTTCTTCATTTCATATGGTACATCTTTCAAATTTCATTAACATGTTCATATATCCTTCATATTATGTCCCTCTACTGTTTTATGGATCATTTATGAGTGGGTGACCCATGTCCCCTCTCTTTTCAATGTTTTCTAAAACCTTTTAACATAGTCGTTATGCTGCATAATTTTCATCTCAAAAGGCCTCTCTCTTTTTCTCAAAATTATTTTATGTTATTATCTGAATACTCAAAGATCTTATTTATATAGGGGTATTCACATATATATCAAAATGTTCTATTTTAAATTCTGGGATTTACATACATGAAACCCGCTTTCCCTTTCTGTGGGTTTAAAGTGACATAATGATCATGTCATTAAAGCACTTTTTAAAACGTTATGATTATGAAATGAAACCCATTTATTTTATGCTATATGGGTTGTTTATGAAATTATTGATGATGATATATGTGGCTCACATTATAATAAAGACATTTCAAGGGTGCGCCCAGATAGCGCTCCAATGCATTGGGTAAAGACTTAATCTCTAGAGATGAATTTTTAGACTGATACCTTGGTGAATAACCTTGGTAATTTTTAATGACACCTTGGGGATGGACCTTGGTGAAATGAAATGATTTTCAATATTAAATGTTGCAGACACATCTTAAAGTTATGAAAAATGTTATTTTTATTATGATATGCCTCATTATTTTTTTCTCACGCCTTAAAGTTCTTTTCATGACCTTATTCAAGTATCTCAAGTTCACAAGTAAAATGTTTCTCTTGTTTTCCTTACTGGGCCTTATGCTCACCCTTTTTTTGATGTATGTCCTTAGGTTATGAGATGCAGTAATGAACCCAGGATGAACATGAGGAGAATCCTTTCAAGTGTTTAAGAATAATGTTTTATGTTTTCATGTTTTAAGTTCCTGGTTTCCGAGACACTAAACCTTAAAGATCCTCAGTTTTGTAAAATGTAATGAAAGTTTATGTGATAAATAGGCGGGATGCTATAGTTGGTATCAAAGGATGGTTTAGTTATTTGTGGAAATTAGGATATGAAAAATTTAGGAAGAAGACTATAGATAATTTATATATAGGGAATCTTACTGGTATTTTGGTGAGTATTGAGTAATGGGTTGTCAAGCAAATACATCCCTGTCTGGATACGAGCAGGTAGAGGTGGCTCTGGCACATATGAACCTAGGGGTAAAACCCAAAAACACCGCTTTGAGCTAGACTCAAACGGGAACTGGTACACGACAACGGGCCTTTCTGCACTCTTGGTTACGAGAGTCCCGGGGGATATGCTTTGGTAAATTCATAAGCTTAGTATGAACCATTGTTAAAGGAACAAAGATAAAATAAAATAAAGATTCACATAAGAATATATGATCATGGATAACCTATATGGGGACCTAGGGGATCAAAATTTAGGGTATAATTTTCTTCTACAAGTTTTCCTTATATGCTTTATGTTCTTTTTCATGATTATTGGCTAAGTATTTAAGCCACTAATTATACTTTCTCTTCTTAGTTAATGGTGAGAAATGGAAGAACATGTCCCAACAACCAATGTGATTGGAAATGCGACGATTGTCGTATTAATATGACAGAGATGATTAGGTTATTAAAAGATGATTATTATTTTGGAAGACGTTCACTATTTTGGGGACCCTATATGATCGAGGTAAATAGATTACTATGGTGTTTTCATTGAGGAGTAAGGTTGGATTATATTTTGAAGAATAGATGAATTTAAGGTGGACTTATAGTAATTTAGGTTACTTATGGGAATGATTAACCTATATTGGGTAAAATATGTTTAGGTTAGTTACTTTTTTTATAAGATGTTAGGAGTGGTTGATGTTGTTTGGAGATGAACAATGAAGTTTATTTTGGAAGACTATGTTATCAAGTCCTTCGTGTAGTTGGGTTTCAGTCTTAGTTTGGTTTATTGTGAGGAATTTTAAGGACCGTTATTTATGGAATGGTCTATGATGAACTTTGGGTAGTACCATGGAACTTTGATGATTTAAAAGTAGGTTCTATTCCTATGGGATTCTTTTTTTTTTGAAGAGTTGTTTTATCTTACCCTTTCTGTTTTTGGGAGTAATGTTTAAAGATAGATAGTTTTTCTTTTGTGGAATACGTGATTCTCTAGAGGATCATTCCTGTGTTTTGATGAGGCCAAGTGCTTTTGAATTCTCATCATTTGGAGAAAAGATTAGTTTTAGTAGAGACTTATTAAAGGATTAAACTCTACATGAATTTAGGTATACATTCTTGTGTTTTTGTTCTATGTAGTAACTGAATTCCTCAAAATTATGAAAAGGAATGTAAAACAAAAACGTTGTTGGTTTACATTTCCTACTAGGTAATCAAATACCATTTACACACATAATAAGTTTGGGATTTTCTTATGGTTAAATTTCTCCTTATCATGTTTTCTAACAATCTCCCCCAGAACTTGACCCTTTGTTTTTTCTTCCATATCCATTTTTTCCTCCATGGAATCCTAGTATGGGTTAACTCAGGTGTCCATTCTACTTACCTTTATTTCTTTTAAAGTAATTGTTTCTATGACTCCTTTTCCGATGTGGGACTTTCAATTAAATTTCAAAACCCCAATTTTAATAAAATTGCGAGGACGCAATTTCTTAAGGGGGGAAGATTGTAACGACCCGAAATTTTGAATAAATCTTGTTTCCTAATTTTGTGTGTTATTTTATTTTTGATACTCAACAAAACTGTTTCATTTGATAACATGAGTATAATTAAAATGAAACCATTGGGTGTTGACTGTTATACGACCATTGGTCAATATGACCACTGGGAACTAAACATTTTGATTATTGTCTCTAAATACAAGTAATCCTGGTTAATTAATATAGAAAGAAGATTCGATGGCCTCACCCAGTAGTCTTGGACCGATCGAAGCACATCTAACAGAACTTGGGAAGGAGGTAGCACCATTGGGCTTCGCTCTTGACCAAACCCAAGCCGAACTTCATCATGTGAAGCTAGAACAGAATCTCCTTTGCGAGATGTTCAAACTGATAGAAATTACTACTCGTGCGATGTTGGCTGAGCCTCTCTCAGATTCTATCACCTTAGCACACCTTACACTTAGGTAGTATGATGGTGTGATAAGGGGCTATGTAAGGAGACCACAACTGCCTTGTTTAACCCTTTGTTTTAAATAAATTTTTTGATTTCTTCTTATGATGAAGTTTATGAATTTTCAAATGTCCGGATAAATATAGTATGCATATTTTTGATGAATTTTAGAGAAATGATATTTTAAAAATGTTTATGTAAACCTTAAATAAATAAAAATGTGTAATGATTTTCAAAAAATGCTCTTCTACAATTTTGTTCAGTACAAAATTTAGAGTCTAATAAGATCAACATAATTTTTGATGAATAGTAAATAATGAATAGTGATTTTATGATTAGGATTAGTAATGTGTCCAAATGAATTAGTAATCTCACTTAAATAAAGTTTTAATATAATTTAGACACCTTGATTAATTAATGAGATTCAATAAAATTGGTAAATATCAGTTTCATAAATTATTAGTCAAGTATTAGTTTTTTCGGGTGAATAATGTTTTTTAACTAAAAAATTAATTAAAAATAATTAGAAAATTATATTTATAAAATATACTTTATTTTCGAACTCAGAGCATCAATATTATGTTATGGTATTTTTTGGGGATTTTTCTGAAAAAAATGAATTCTCGATGAATAGTGTTTTTATTTAAAAATTAAATTAAAAATATTTAGAAAATTATTTTTTTAAAATGGAGTTCATAAATGTAATTAGAGCATAGATTTTGGGTTAAGGTGAAATTTTGGGATTTTTCTGAGAAAGATGAATTTTTCAGTGAATAGTAAAAATGCAGTTTTAGGGTTTCGGTATGTTTAATGACATCATAACTGTTTCATGATGATGTAATGAGATATTTTAATTGTTGGCCGGCCAAAGGTGATGAATTATTGTATTGGGGGACCCATGTGCCCTAAATCCATGGTAAATGCCATGGGAGAGCACATGGTTTTGAGAAAATCACTTGTGAGGTGTCCCTTGGCCATTAATGCCTTGTCCCCTCACTTTCCCTATAAATACCCACCCTTTCCTCCTTTAGTTTTCACCCACAAATCTCCCCCAATGAAGTTATAGTCTCCTTACCTCCAAAGGAGTCCTCCCAAGGTGCCCCAATCCCCCAAGGTCCAAACCTTTCAGTTTTAAGTGTTACGTTTTAAGGTAAGGGATCCGACCTCTCTCTTTCTTTTCAAGAAATATCTTTTATGTAATTTCTTTTATTCTGTATGTTCTTATGTTAAAGGATATTCTTCTATACTCCTCTTACTTCCCTTTTCATGTTCATATAATGAGGGATCCCCTCCTACTCTCATTATTTCATTTTATGATGTTTTAAGTGGCGCCGTTAGGCTGCCGAATTTTTAAGTGGTTCTTTCACCCTTCTCGTTTTCAAGATCTACTTTCATGTCATGTCTTTCAAGTTACTTTTTATTATGTTGGGGTATGATATCTATATCTATCATACTGATATTTTATGATCATATGATGAGAGTCTCCATTTTATCTCTTCAATTCAGTATTTTGATGTCTTAAGTGGCGTCGTTCGGCTGCCAAATTTTTAAGTGGTTCTTTCACCTTTCTCCCTTTTCAAAGTTCTAATTCCATGTCAAGCCTTGAAAGTTACTTTTTATTATGTTGGGATACGATCTATAAATATATCATAGTAAAATTTTATGTTCATATGATGAGAGAACCTATTTTATCTCATCAATTCATTTTTGTTGAAGTTTAAGTGGCGCCGTTAGGCTGCCGAATTTCTAAGGGGTTCTTTCACCCTTCTCGTTTTCAAGATCTACTTTCATGTAATGTCATTCAAGTTCTTTTTTAATATTTTGGTGTGTGATCCCTATATCTATCATAATGATATTTTATGTTCATATGATGAGAGACCCTATTTGATCTCGTCAATTCATTTTTTTTTGAAGTTTAAGTGACGCCGTTAGGCTGCCGAATTTTCAGAAGAGAAGTCTTATTTTTGTCTTCCTTTCATCTTATTCATTTCATATGGTAAATCTTTAAAATTTCGTTACCATGTTCATATATCCTTCATATTATATCCCTCTACTATTTTATGGATCATTTATGAGTGGTTGACCCATGTCCCCTCCCTTTTCAATGTTTTCTAAAACCTTCTAACATAGCCGTTATGCTGCAGAATTTTCATCTCAAAAGGCCTCTCTCTTTTTCTCAAAATTATTTTTTGTTATTATGTAAATACTCAATGCTCTTATTTATATAGGGGTATTCAAATATATAAAGAAATTTTCTATTTTAAATTCTGGGATTTACATACATGAAACCCACTTTCCCTTTCCGTGGGTTTAAAGTGACATAATGATCATGTCATTAAAGCAGTTTTTAAAACGTAATGATTATGAAATGAAAACCATTTATTTTATGCTATATGGGTTGTTTATGAAATTATTGATGATGATATATGTGGCTCACATGATAATAAAGACATGTCAAGGGCGCACCCAGATAGCGCTCCAATGCATTTTGTAAAGACTTAATCTCTAGAGATGACTTTATAGACTGATACCTTGGTGAATAACCTTGGTAATTTTTAATGGCACCTTGGGGATAGAACTTGGTGAAAGGAAATGATTGTCAATATTAAATGTTGAAGCCACATCATAAAGTTATGAAAAATGTTATTTTTATTATGATATTCCTCATGATTTCTTTCTCATTCCTTAAAGTTCTTTTCATGACCTTATTGAAGTATCTCAAGTTCACAAGTAAAATGTTTCTCTTGTTTCCCTTACTGGGCCTTCTGCTCAACCTTTCTTTTGATGTATGTCCCCAGGTTATGAGATGCAGTAATGAACCTAGGATGAACATGAGGAGAACACTTTCAAGTGTTTAAGAAGAATGTTTTATATTTTCATGTTTTAAGTTCGTGGTTTCCAAGACACTAAACCTTAAAGATCCTCGTTTTTGTAAAATGTAATGAAAGTTTCTGTGATAAAAAGGTGGGATACTATAGTTGGTATCAAAGGATGGTTTAGTTATTTGTAGAAATTAGGATATGAAAACTTTAGGAAGAATCCTATAGAAAGTTTATATATAGAGAATATTCCTGGTATTTTGGTGAGTATTGAGTAATGGGTTGCCAAGCAAATACATCCCTATCTGGATACGAGCAGGTAGAGGTGGCTCTGGCACAGATGTACATAGGGGTAAAACCCGAAAACACTGCTTTGATCTAGACTCAAACGTGAACTGGTACACAAAAATGGGCCTTGCTGCACTCTTGGTTACGATAGTCCCGGGGGATATGCTTTGGTAAATTCATAAGCTTAGTATGAACCATTGTTAAAGGAACAAAGATAAAATAAAAAAAGATTCACAAAAGAATATATGATCATCGATAACCTAGATGGGGACCTAGGGGATCAAAATTTAGGGTATAATTTTCTTCTACAAGTTATCCTTATATTCTTTAAGTTCCTTTTCATGATTATTGGCTAAGTATTTAAGCCCCTAATTATACTTTCTCTTCGTAGTTGATGGTGAGAAATGGAAGAACATGTCCCAACATCCAATGTGATAGGAAATGCGATGATTTTCGTATTAATATGATAGAGATGATTAGGGTATTAAAAGATGATTATTATTTTGGAAGACGTTCACTATTTTGGGGACCCTATATGATCGAGGTAAATAGATTACTACGGTATTTTCATTGAGGAGTAAGGTTTTCATATATTTTGAAGAATCGATGAATTTAAGGTGGATTTATAGTAATTTAGGTTACTTATGATAATGATTAACCTATATTGGGTAAAATATGTTTAGGTTAGCAAATTTTGTTATAAGATGTTAGGAGTGGTTGATGTTGTTTGGATATGAACAATGAAGTTTATTTTGGAAGACTATGTTATCAAGTCCTTCTTGTATTTGGGTTTCAATCTTAGTTTGGTTTATTTTGAGGAATTTTAAGGACCGTTATTTATGGAATGGTCTATGATGAACTTTGGGTAGTTCCATGGAACTCTGAATATTTAAAATTAGTTTCCATTTCTATGGGATTCTTTCTTTTTGAAGAGTTGTTTTATCTTACCCTTTCTGTTTTTTGGAGTAATGTTTAAAGATAGATAGTTTTTCTTTTGTGGAATACCTGATTCTCTAGAAGATCATTCCTGTGTTTTGATGAGACCAAGTGTTTTTGAATTATCATCATTTGGAGAAAATATTTGTTTTAGTAGAGACTTATTAAAGGATTAAACTCTACTTGAATGTAGGTATATTTTCTTATGTTTTTGTTCTATGTAGTAAATGAATTCCTCAAAATTATGAAAAGGAACGTAAAACAAAAATGTTGTTGGTTTACATTTCCTACTAGGTAATCAAAGACCGTTTACACACATCATAAGTTTGGGATTTTCTTATGATTAACTTTCTCCTTATCATGTTTTCTAACAATCTCCCCTAGAACTTGACCCTTTGTTTTTTCTTCCATATCCAAGTTTTCCTCCATGGAATCCTAGTATGGGTTAACTCGAGTGACCTTTGTAATTACCTTTATTTCTTTTAAAGTAATAGTTTTTATGACTCCTTTTCCGATGTGGGACTTTCAATGAAATTTCAAAACCCCAATTTTAACAAATTTGTGAGGACGCAATTTTTTAAGGGGGGAAGATTGTAACGACCCGAAATTTTGATTAAATCTTGTTTCCTAATTTTGTGTGTTATGTTATTTTTGATACTCAACAAAACTGTTTCATTTGATAACATGAGTATAATTAAAATGAAACCATTGGGTTTTGACTGTTATATGACCATTGGTCAATATGACCACTGGGAAATAAACGTTTTGATTATTGTCTCTAAATACATGTAATCTTGGTTAATTAATATAGAAAGAAGATTCGATGGCCTCACCCAGTAGTCTTGGACCGATCGAAGCCCATCTAATAGAACTTGGGAAGTAGGTAGCACCATTGGGCTTTGCTCTGGACCAAACCCAAGCCGAACCTCATCGTGTGAAGCTAGAACAGAATCGCCTTTGCAAGAAGTTCAAACTGATAGAAATTACTACTCGTGCGATGTTGGCCGAGCCTCCCTCAGATTCTCTCACCCTAGAACACCTTACACTTAGGTCCTATGCTGGTGTGATAAGGGGCTATGTAAGGAGACCGTAACTGCCTTGTGTAACCCTTTTTTTAAATAAAAATTTTGATTTCTTCTTTTGATGAAGTTTATGAATTTTCAAATGTCCCGAAAAATATAGTATGCATATTTTTTATGAATTTTAGAGAAAGGATATTTTAAAAATGTTTATGTAAACATTAAATAAATAAATATGTGTAATGATTTTCAAAAAATGGTCTTCTACAATTATGTTCATTACGAAATTTAGAGTCTAATAAGATCAACTTAATTTTTGATAAATAGTTAATTATGAATAGTGATTTTATGATTAGGATTTGTAATGTGTCCAAATGAATTAGTAATCTCACTTAAAGAATGTTTTAATATAATTTACACACCTTGATTAAGTAATGAGATTCAATAAAATGGGTAAATAATGGTTTCATAAATTATTAGTCAAGTATTAGTTTTTTCGGGTGAATAGTGTTTTTTCATTAAAAATTTATTTAAAAATAATTAGAAAATTATTTTTATAAAATGGACTTTATATTCGAACTTAGAGCATCGATATTATGTTATGGTAATTTTTGGGGATTTTTCTGAAAAAAATGAATTCTCGATGAATAGTGTTTTTATTTAAAAATTAAATTAAAAATATTTAGAAAATTATTTTTATAAAATCGAGTTCATAAATGTAATTAGAGCATCGATTTTGGGTTAAGGTAAAATTTTGGGATTTTTCTGAGAAAGGTAAATTTTTCAGTGAATAGTAAAAATGCAGTTTTTGGGTTTCGGTATGTTTAATGACATCGTAACTGTGTCACGATGATGTCATGAGATATTTTAAGGGTTGGATGGCAAAAGGTGATGAATTATTTTATTGGGGGCCCCATGTGGCCTAACTCTATGGTAAATTCCATGGGAGAGCACATGGTTTTGATTAAAGCACTTGTGAGGTGTCCCTTGGCCATTAATGCCTTGTCCCCTCACTTTCCCTATAAATACCCACCCTTTCCTCCTTTAGTTTTCACTCCCAACTCTCCCCCCAAAAACATTCTGGTCTCCTTACCTCCCAAGGAGTCCTCCCAAGGTTCCCCCAATCCCTCAAGGTCCAAACCTTTGAGTTTTAAGAGTTATGTTTTAAGGTAAGGGAGCCAACCTCTCTCTTTCTTTTCAAGAAATCTATTTTATGTAATTTCTTTTATTCTCTATGTTCTTATTTTAAAGGATGTTATTTTATACTCCTTTTACTTCCCTTTTCATGTTCATATAATGAGATATCCCCTCTTACTCTCATTATTTCGTTTTATGTTGTTTTAAGTGGCACCGTTAGGCTGCCAAATTTTTAAGTGGTTCTTTCACCCTTCTCGTTTTCAAGATCTACTTTCATGTCAACTCTTTCAAGTTCCTTTTTATTATGTTGGGGTATGATCTATAAATCTATCATACTGATATTTTATGATCATATGATGAGAGACCCCATTTGATCTCTTCAATTCAGTATTTTGATGTTTTAAGTGGCACCGTTAGGATGCCGAATTTATAAGTGGTTCTTTCAACTTTCTCCATTTTCAAAGTTCTAATTCCATGTCAAGTCTTGCATGTTAATTTTTATTATGTTGGGGTATGATCTATAAATATATCATAATGATATTTTATGTTCATATGATGCGAGACCCTATTTGATCTCATCAATTCATTTTTGTTGAAGTTTAAGTGGCGCCATTAGGCTGCCGAATTTCAAAGGGGTTCTTTCACCCTTCTCGTTTTCAAGATCTACTTTCATGTCAAGTCTTTCAAGTTCCTTTTTAATATGTTGGGGTATGTTCTCTATATCTATCATACTGATATTTTATGTTCATATTATGAGAGACCCTATTTGATCTCGTCAATTCATTTTTTTGAAGTTTAAGTGACGCCGTTAGGCTGCCGAATTTTCATAAGAGAAATCTTATTTTTGTCTTCCTTTCATGTTCTTCATTTCATATGGTACATCTTTCAAATTTCATTAACATGTTCATATATCCTTCATATTATGTCCCTCTACTGTTTTATGGATCATTTATGAGTGGGTGACCCATGTGCCCTCTCTTTTCAATGTTTTCTAAAACCTTTTAACATAGCCGTTATGCTGTAGAATTTTCATCTCAAAAGGCCTCTCTCTTTTTCTCAAAATTATTTTATGTTATTATGTTAATACTCAAAGCTCTTATTTATATAGGGGTATTAACATATATATCAAAATGTTCTATTTTAAATTCTGGGATTTACATACATGGAACCCGCTTTCCCTTTCAGTGGGTTTAAAGTGACATAATGATCATGTCATTAAAGCATTTTTTAAAACGTTATGATTATGAAATGAAACCCATTTATTTTATTCTATATGGGTTGTTTATGAAATTATTGATGATGATATATGTGCCTCACATGATAATAAATACATGTCAAGGGTGCGCCCAGATAGCTCTCTAATGCATTGGGTAACGACTTAATCTCTAGAGATGACTTTTTAGACTGATACCTTGGTGAATAACCTTGGTAATTTTTAATGACACCTTGGAGATGGACCATGGTGAAACGAAATGATTGTCAATATTAAATGTTTCAGCCACATCTTAAAGTTATGAAAAATGTTATTTTTATTATGATATGCCTCATGATTTCTTTCTCATGCCTTAAAGTTCTTTTCATGACCTTATTGAAGTATCTCAATTTCACAAGTAAAATGTTCATCTTGTTTCCCTTACTGGGCCTTCTGCTCACCCTTTCTTTTGATGTATGTCCCCAGGTCATGAGATGCAGTAATGAACCTAGGATGAACATGAGCAGAAGCCTTTCAAGTGTTTAATAATAATGTTTTATGTTTTCATGTTTTAAGTTCCTGGTTTCCAAGACACTAAACCTTAAAGATCCCCGGTTTTGTAAAATGTAATGAAAGTTTATGTGATAAAAGGCGGGATGCTATAGTTGGTATCAAAGGATGGTTTAGTTATTTGTGGAAATTAGGATATGAAAACTTTAGGAAGAAGCCTATAGAAAATTTTATATATAGGTAATCTTCATGGTATTTTGGTGAGTATTGAGTAATGGGTTGCCAAGAAAATACATACCTGTCTGGATACGAGCAGGTAGAGGTGGCTCTAGCACAGATGTACATAGGGGTAAAACCCAAAAACACCGCATTGAACTAGACTCAAACGGGAACTGGTACACGACAACGGGACTTGCTGCACTCTTGGTTACGACAGTCCCGAGGGATACACTTTGGTAAATTCATAAGCTTAGTATGAACCATTGTTAAAGGAACAAAGATAAAAAAAATAAAGATTCACATAAGAATATATGATCATGGATAAACAAGATTGGGACCTAGGGAATCAAAATTTAGTGTATAATTTTCTTCTACAAGTTATCCTTATATGCTTTAAGTTCCTTTTCATGATTATTGGCTATGTATTTAAGCCCCTAATTATACTTTCTCTTCTTAGTTAATGGTGAGAAATGGAATAACATGTCCCAACAACCAATGTGATAAAAAATGCGACGATTTTCGTATTAATATGATAGGGATGATTAGGGTATTAAAAGATGATTATTATTTTGGAAGACGTTCACTATTTTGGGGACCCTATATGATCGAGTTAAATAGATTACTATGGTATTTTCATTGAGGAGTAAGGTTGGATTATATTTTGATGAATCGATGAATTTAAGGTGGACTTATAGTAATTTAGGTTACTTATGGGAATGATTAACCTATCTTGGGTAAAATATGTTTAGGTTAGCTACTTTTGTTATAAGATGTTAGGATTGGTTGATGTTGTTTGGAGATGAACAATGAAGTTTATTTTGGAAGACTATGTTATCAGGTCCTTCTTGTATTTGGGTTTCAATCTTAGTTTGGTTTATTTTGAGGAATTTTAAGGACTGTTATTTATGGAATGGTCTATGATGAACTTTGGGTAGTACCATGGAACTTTGAAGATTTAAAATTAGTTTCCATTCCTGTGGGATTATTTCTTTATGAAGAGTTGTATTATCTTACCCTTTCTGTTTTTGGGAGTAATGTTTAAAGATAGATAGTTTTTCTTTTGTGGAATACGTGATTCTCTAGAAGATCATTCCTGTGTTTTGATGAGACCAAGTGTTTTTGAATTCTCATCATTTGGAGGAAAGATTAGTTTTGGTAGAGACTTATTAAAGGATGAAACTCTACTTGAATGTAGTAATATTTTCTTATGTTTTTGTTCTATGTAGTAAGTGAATTCCTCAAAATTATGAAAAGGAACGTAAAACAAAAACGTTGTTGGTTTACGTTTCCTACTAGGTAATCAAAGACCGTTTACACACATCATCAGTTTGAGATTTTCTTATGGTTAACTTTCTCCTAATCATTTTTTCTAACAATATCCCCCAGAACTTGACCCTTTGTTTTTTCATCCATATCCATGTTTTCCTCCATGGAATCCTAGTATGGGTTAACTTGGGTGACCTTTGTACTTACCTTTCTTTCTTTTAAAGTAATAGTTTTCATGACTCCTTTTCCGATGTGGGACTTTCAATGAAATTTCAAAACCCCAATTTTAAAAAAATTGCGAGGACGCAATTTCTTAAGGGGGGAAGATTGTAACGACCCGAAATTTTGAATAAATCTTGTTTCCTAATTTTTTGTGTTATTTTATTTTTGATACTCAACAAAACTGTTTCATTTGATAACATGAGTATAATTAAAATGAAACTGTTGGGTTTTGACTGTTATGTGACCATTGGTCAATATGACCACTAGGAACTGAACGTTTTGATTATTGTCTCTAAATACAAGTAATATTGGTTAATTAATATAGAAAGAAGATTCGATGGCCTCACCCAGTAGTCTTGGACCCATCAAAGCCCATCTAACAGAACTTGGGAAGGAGGTAGCACCATTGGGCTTTGCTCTGGACCAAATCCATGCCGAACTTCATCGTGTGAAGCGAGAACAGAATTGCCTTTGCGAGAAGTTCAAACTGATAGAAATTACTACTCGTGCGATGTTGGCCGAGCCTCCCTCATATTCTCTCACTTTAGCACACCTTACACTTAGGTCCAATGCTGGTGTGATAAGGGGCTATGTAAGGAGAACGTAATTGCCTTGTGTAACCCTTTGTTTTAAATAAAAAATTTTATTTCTTCTTATGATGAAGTTTATGAATTTTCAAATGTCTGGGTAAATATAGTATGCATATTTTTGTTGAATTTTGGAGAAATGATATTTTAAAAATGTTTATTTAAACCTTAAATAAATAAAAATGTGTAATGATTTTCAAAAAATGGTCTTCTACAATTATGTTTAGTACGAAATTTAGAGTCTAATAAGATCAACTTAATTTTTGATGAATAGTAAATTATGAATAGTGATTTTATGATTAGGATTAGTAATGTGTCCAAATGAATTAGTAATCTCACTTAAAGAAAGTTTTAATATAATTTAGACACCTTGATTAAGTAATGAGATTCAATAAAATGGGTAAATAACGGTTTCATAAATTATTAGTCAAGTATTAGTTTTTTCAGGTGAATAGTGTTTTTAATTAAAAATATAATTAAAAATAATTATAAAATCATTTTTATAAAATGGACTTTATATTTGAACTCAGAGCATCGATATTATGTTATGGTAATTTTTGGGGATTTTTCTGAAAAAAATGAATTCTCGATGAATAGTGTTTTTATTTAAAAATTAAATTAAAAATATTTAGAAAAATATTTTTATAAAATGGAGTTCATAAATGTAATTAGAGCATCGATTTTGGGTTAGGGTGAAATTTTGGGATTTTTATGAGAAAGATGAATTTTTCAGTGAATAGTAAAAATGCAGTTTTAGGGTTTTGGTATGTTTAATGACATCATAACTGTGTCATGATGATGTCATGAGATATTTTAAGGGTTGGCCGGCCAAAGGTGATGAATTATTGTATTGGGGGACCCATGTGGCCTAACTCCATGGTAAATTCCATGGGAGAGCACATGGTTTTGAGAAAAGCACTTGTGATGTGTCCCTTGGCCATTAATGCCTTGTCCCCTCACTTTCCCTATAAATACCCACCCTTTCCTCCTTTAGTTTTCACTCCCAACTCTCCCCCAACGACGTTCTGGTATCCTTACCTCCCAAGGAGTCCTCCCAAGGTGCCCCCAAGCCCTCAAGGTCCAAACCATTGAGTTTTAAGAGTTGCGTTTTAAGGTAAGGGATCCGACCTCTCTCTTTCTTTTTAAGAAATCTCTTTTATGTAATTTATTTTATGCTCTATGTTCTTATGTTAAAGGATGTTCTTTTATAATCCTATTACTTCCCTTTTCATGTTAATATAATTAGAGATACCCTCTTACTCTCATTATTTCGTTTTATGATGTTTTAAGTGGTGCTGTTAGGCTGCCGAATTTTTAAGTGGTTCTTTCACCCTTCTCGCTTTCAAGATCTACTTTCATGTAAAGTCATTCAAATTA
Source organism: Viscum album (assembly GCA_963277665.1). Lineage (NCBI taxonomy): Eukaryota > Viridiplantae > Streptophyta > Magnoliopsida > Santalales > Viscaceae > Viscum > Viscum album. The sequence continues at coordinate 33,066,212 of OY728128.1, read as the reverse complement.
ATTTTTATTTTGTTGGGGTATGATCTATATATATATCATACTGATATTTTATGATCATATGATGAGGGACCCCATTTTATCTCTTCAATTCAGTATTTTGAAGTTTTAAGTGGCATTGTTAGGCTGACGAATTTTTAAGTGGTTCTTTCACCTTTCTTCCTTTTCAAAGTTCTAATTCCATGTCAAGTCTTGCAAGTTACTTTTTATTATTTTGGGGGTATGATATCTAAATATATCATACTGATATTTTATGTTCATATGATTAGAGACCCTATTTGATCTTATCAATTCATTTTTTGTTGAAGTTTAAGTGGCGCCGTTAGGCTGCCAAATTTCTAAGGGGTTCTTTCACCCTTCTCATTTTCAAGGTCTACTATCAGGTCAAGAATTTAAAGTTCCTTTTTATTATGTAGGGGTATGATCTCTATATCTATAATACTGATCTTTTATGTTCATATGATGAGATACCCTATTTGATCTCGTCAATTCATTTTTTTTGAAGTTCAAGTGACGCCGTTAGGCTGCCGAATTTTTATAAGAGAAATCTTATTTTTTCCTTCCTTTCATGTTCTTCATTTCATATGGTACATCTTTAAAATTTCATTACCATATTCATATATCCTTCATATTATGTCCCTCGACTATTTTATGGATCATTTATGAGTGGGTGACCCATGTCCCCTCTCTTTTCGATGATTTCTAAGACCTTGTAACATAGCCGTTATGCTGCAGAATTTTCATCTCAAAAGGCCTCTCTCTTTTTCTCAAAATTATTTTATGTTATTATGTGAATACTCAAAGATCTTATTTATATAGGGGTATTCACATATATATCAAAATGTTCTATTTTAAATTTTGGGATTTACATACATGAAACCCGCTTTCCCTTTCCGTGGGTTTAAAGTGACATAATGACCATGTCATTAAAGCAGTTTTTAAAACATTATGATTATGAACTGAAAACCATTTATCTTATGCTATATGGGTTGTTTATGAAATTATTAATGATGATATATGTGGCTCACATGATAATAATGACATTTCAAGGGTTATCCCAGATAGCGCTCCAATGCATTGGGTAAAGGCTTAATCTCTAGAGATGACTTTTTAGACTGATACCTTGGTGAATAACCTTGGTAATATTTAATGACACCTTGGGGATGGTCCTTGGTGAAACGAAATGATTGTAAATATTAAATTTTTCATCCACATATTAAAGTTATGAAAAATTTTATTTTTATTATGATATGCCTCATGATTTCTTTCTCATTCCTTAAAGTTCTTTTCATGACCTTATTGAAGTATCTCAAGTTCACATGTAAAATGTTTCTCTTGTTTCCCTTACTGGGCCTTCTCCTCACCCTTTATTTTGATGCATGTCCCCAGGTTATGAGATGCAGTAATGAACCTAGGATGAACATGAGGAGAATCCTTTCAAGTGTTTAAGAATAATGTTTTATGTTTTCATGTTTTAAGTTCCTGGTTTCCAAGACACTAAACCTTAAAGTTCCTCAGTTTTGTAAAATGTAATGAAAGTTTATGTGATAAAAACGTGGGATGCTATATCTCAAATATTGACTTTCAATATAGATATCATCAGTTTTCTATGAATAAGGAAGATATTATGAAGATAACTTATCGTACCAGGTATGGGCATTACAAGTTTACAATAATTCTTTTTGGACTGGATAATTAACTATTTGTCTTCATGGATTTAATGAATAGAGTTTTCAAAGAATATCATGATGACTTTGTAGTGGTATTTAATGAAGATATCTTGGTATACTCAAAAATTTAAAAAGATCATGAAAATAAATTGTGCACTATTACAATGACTCTTAGAAGAAATAAATTATATGTGAAGTTTTGAAAGTGTGAAATCTGGCTTCAGAAGATTTATTTTCTTGTACATATTATCTCTAAAGATAGAATCTATGTTGATCCTTCAAAGGCGAAGTCAATCCATGAATAGCCAGCATCGATGAGTATAACTAAGGTATATAGTTTTATTGGTTTAGTAGGTTATTATGGACGCTTCTTCCAGAATTTTTCTTGATTGGATAACCCATTAATCAATATCATAGGTAAAGGGGTTAAATTTGTTTGGACAAAAGAGTGTGAAGAATGTTTTGAATAACTGAAGAAAATATTAGATAATGATCATGTCTTGAAACTACCATCGGGGAATGATGGGATTATTATTTATAGTGATGCATCAAAGAAAGTAATGAGTTGTGTCCTTATGCAGAATGATAGGGTTATTTCCTATGCATCACGACAAATAAAAATTCATAAAAAAATATATCCCACTCACGATCTTGAGTTAGAAGCTATAATATTTTCCTTGAAGATATATAGAAACTATCTCTTTGGTGACAAATTTTAGATATATATCGATCATAAGAGTTTTAAGTATATTTTATTATATAAATAACTCAATGCGAGGAAAAGAAGATGGATTAAACTACTCAAAGATTATGATTTCACTATACACAACCACCTGGGGATGGAAAATAAGGTGGAAGATGCTTTGATCACAAAGAATCATGGAGTTTTGAACAAGATGAGAATTTAATGGGATCCTTTGTTCATGGATCTAGTAAAGATGGATGTGGGAATAATCATGGAAGGTGAAACATCAATACTTTTTCAAATGGTTTCCAAACCATCTTTATTAGAAAGGAAAAAAATTTCTCACACTGATGATGAGGAGTTTCAAAAGAAAATTAAAGCTGTGAATGATGGGAGACTGATCAACTTCATATATGAAGATGGAATTTTGAAATTTTGGTGGAGTATTTTTGTTCCCAATATACCTAATCTAAAAAGGTAATTGTTGGATGATTCTCATAGCTCCAATTTCTCTACACACACTGGTAGCCCAAAGATGTATATATATTTGAAGGAACATTTTTTATGGGATAAAATGAAGTGGGAGATTGTTGATTATCTATCACGTTGTTTGGTTTGTCAACAGGTGAAGGTTGGAAGACAACATCCTAGAGGAGTCATGAGACCTCTTCCCATACCTGAGTGGAAATGGGATGATATTACGATGGAAATTTTCAGGGGGATACAATGGACTCCTAGAAGGAATGATGAAATAGGGGCCATTATTGATCGTCTTACCAAGTCAAATGATTTTCTTATTATAAGATAAGATTTACCACATGAAAGTTTTGCAGGACTATAAATTAATGATGTTGTAAGATTTCATGTAGTATCCTTATCAATTGTTTCTGACCGTGATCCCAATTTTAAATCAATATTCTAGAAAATTATTTAGAAAACCCTAGATACTAAACTTCATTTGAGAACTGTATACCTCCCTCAAACTGATGGACAATCAGAACGGACTATTCAAACCTTATAAGACATGTTGAGATCTTTCTCACTTGACTTTCATGGTATGTGGGATAATAATTTACCTCTAGTATAATTCTATTATAAAAATAGCTTCCATTAAAGTATTCAGATGGAACTATATAAAGCGTTATATGGAAAGAAATGTCGCACACCAACTTGTTGGGATGATGTTTGTGAAAGAAAACTCATAGGTTCGGAACTTGTTGAGGAAACAATGGAAAAGGTAAAGATTATCCAAACCCACATCAATGTAGCTCAGAGTAATAAAAAGAGCTATGCTGATAACCAAATGAAGGATTTTGAATTTCAAGTTGGAGATAGTGTTTTCTTGAAGGTATCTCCCTAAAAGGGTATTTTACGATTTATTATAAAGGGTAAACTAAGTCCCAGGTACATCAGACCTTTCGAAATTCTAGAATGAATTGGAGTTGTAGCTTACCATTGGGAAATGCCTCCAAGTATCTCCAAAGTTCATGATGTGTTCCACATATCCCTATTGAGAAAATACATGACTAACCCAATGCATGTTCACATCTATGAAAAAATATTATTGGAACTCGATATGTATTATTTTGAATAGGTCGTCAAGATTCTTGATACTAGAGAATAAGTGTTGATCGACTCGTCTGATAAAAGTTCTATGCAGAAACCATAAATGGAAGACGCAACGTGGGAACCTGAGGGACTTATGATGAATAAACACCCAAAACTTTTTATGCAGTAATATTATAGAAATTTCAAGGATGAAATTATTTGAAGGAGGGAAGAATTTAACACCCCAATCTCCCACGGTACATTTCTCTTTGAATAATGCAATAGCTTGCACAGTACGCAACTTTGAGTTCTAGCACACCACGACCAATCAAAGTAGCGTTTATGAATAGTAATACCCACTTATTGATATTTTATAAATTTTATTTTTCAAAATGGACTAAATTTTTATATTCATAGGATCAAAATTATCTTGGGGTGAATTTTTGGTATTTTTCTAGAAATATTCAATTTTTGCTGAATAGTGAAAAACAATGTGTTATTGTTTAAAACGTAATTTTTCTTTAAATAATTATTTATTTTTTTAAAATTTATTTTATTTTAAAGTAGATAAATAGTACCTATATAAGTTAAATGTAATTTATTGGAGTCATTTTATAATAATATTAGATGTATAAAATTTTATTGAACATTTTAACGTCTTTTAGCCAACTTCTAGGCACTTTTGAAAATTTGCATAAAACGTAATTTTCGCACTTCATTGAATTGAATTTAAAAAATAAAAGAGACACGGTTGAAGTTTGTATGTAAAATTTGGTTCAATATGATGAAAATAATTTATGGTGAATCGTATCTATTGAATTTTATTAATCATAGTTAAAAGTAAATAGGGTAATTAAAGGTAAAAATGATATTATAATTATCCTATCAGATGTATTAATTCGATTGGAAATATGTATTTCAATCAAAATCAACCTTAGTAATAAAATTTGATCCTTTTGGTCTATATGGTTTATATTAGGACATTTATTATTATTTTATTTAAAGAAGAGTCAAAATTGTTAAATTCAAATTTTCATAAATAAAATATTTTAAATATAGAGTTATAAATAAGATAAATTAGAATATAAATATTCATTGGAAAGATAAAAATATATCCTACATAATGGTATTTTATTTATAATTTTTAGACATTAAATAATTAAATTTATTTATGACACAATGAGGATTTAATAATTACATTATTAATGCAAGATTAAAATAATTGATATTATAAATATCTAAATAAATGTAAATTGAGACTTTTGATGAATTACACTAATTTTATAGGTTAATAAGACATGTTAGGATTGATTTTTTTTGAAGTAATCAAGCTTTTTTGAGTTTCACAAAAACCAAATACTAAATAGTGTCAAAATTGTCATAAATGTTTTTTTAAAAAATACTATATTATTAATTTATATAATATTCCTAAAAATATAAGGTTCAAAAAAATGACTTATATAAGTTTAGATATGTCAATAAAGAACCACTTGGGGTTCTATTGTATTTTTATAGTAATTTTGTTAACCATTTATTATAATAATAAAATAATACATGGTAAAAGTTAAACTATTTAACTAAGAGTTAAATCTTAAAGATAAGGATAATAAGGTGACCTAAAACCATCTAAAACCCATTGGATGAGATTTTCTAGACCATACAGAAAATAGACTATAAATAAATCTTTTTGGAGCCATTATAAACCAAATATTATTTCTTAATAAATTAATATTTCATGCTTTTCCTAAAGTGACCCACACCTCTCTTATAAAAGGGTATTTCCCCTTCTCTCAAAATCACACCTCCAAAGCCATTTGGATTGTCCAATCCCTGCCCAAATATCCTCTGAACTACCCTAAATTAAACCTAGTGGCCTTAATATGATCATAATACAACCTATGGAGATCTTTTGATCAAATCCAAAGGATGTAGCCGAAGAAGAGGTAATAATTTCATCATCTCTTTCAAAGTTCTTTTCTTCTTCCACTCCCTCTTTCTTTGTTGTTTCCTTACTATAATAACAACTAAAGTACCATTTAAATTCATCAATGTTATTATAAATATTCTACAACCATATTCATTATGATATCCATCCTATGAATGACAAAGTCACCAAATGTGCATATGTACGACTTATCATCTCCACGTCATCGTGTAGTTTGTTATTCGACACTCCATTATTTGGATGGGTATAATAATGAGTATAATTGATGTAAATAATAAATATAACATGTAAATTATTATTTATATTTTATTTACCAACCAATTACATAAAATTTCACCATCAATATAATGATATTGTTGCTCGTGCACTACTAGAAAAATCCCCTATACCAACTTTTTTGGGAAAAACCGTCGGTATAGGTCCCCCTATACCCACGGTTTTGTCAAAACTGTGGGTATATGGTCTTTCCAGACCTATACCGATTGTTCTAGAAAGAATGTGGGTATAAGTCCTCATATACCCATGGTTTTCCTAGTACTGTGGGTATAAGGGTATGTTCTGAACCTAGACCCAAGGTTTTTGAAGAAATATGGGTGTAGGTCTCGGTGAAAAACCCTATACCCACAGTTTTAGAGAACTGTGGGTATATGATTCCCCCCTGAAGGTAGGAAAAAATTATGGAAGTAAAACCCTAAACCAACGATTTTTAATCCTATACCCAAGGTTTATATTAATATATTAATAAAAATATAGAGTAATATTAATAAAATTTACGGAGCTTGGTTGGTAAAGCACGACATGCTCTTGGAAGGGGTACGGGGTTCGAAACCTACCGATTATTAATTACATATGCGACATTATAAATTAATATAACTAAGAAGATATAGAATTAATACAACGTAAATTCCATAGACTGAGTGGTGAGGAACCGCTTATTTGAAGAGGTAGTCACCGGTTTGAAACTCGTTGTACGTTTTTTCCTAAAACCGACGAAAAGTTTTAATATAATTACACAAATGTATATATAGTAATATAAGAAATATGTGTAGGATAGATGGATAAGTGTGAGGTGAAGGAACTATAGGTCACTGGATCTATTCCCAGTGTTGGGTTTTTTTAATATATTTTATCCCATAGTTTTAGAATCGTGGGTCAAAGACAGTGATACAATCGAAATAGGCAGTGACATGGTGGACATATCCTTGCCCACAGTTTGCAAAACTGTGGATATATCCAATGGACCTATACTGATGCCTCAATTTCCCACAGTTACCCAAACCATGGGTATAGCCTATACCCATGGTTTTAGGGGCTCTACCCACAGTTTTGAACTGTGGGTATAGGTCATTTTTCCAGTAGTGGGGCATACGAATGGATTGCCATCTCCACGAACATGATGAGATTCATTCCCTATCATAACCATTCATGAATAATTTTCATTTTATGATTATAAATGATGTTTATGAACTTCATATCATTATGGATATAAATAAAATACATCCTATCCATAAACAACGTGCCTTATGTAACAAAACATATAAAGGAAAATGAATCAGTTAACACTTGTAACAGTGATACTACTGAAATATTATTAACAAATAAATATTATAAGATCATATATGATATCATATTTATGTATTTTATTCTTTTATAATTTAATAAAAATGATTTAACTATTATATATGAGGTTAATGTACCCTCGAATAAGGAAAAATTCAAGGCAAGGGTTAATTTTACAATCTCTTTATTTATCCAAGGTTGTTTATACGTAAGTATCAAATAGGACTTCTTTATCATCCAAATTTATGTATCACAAAAATGTACTTCAAATCATTTTTACTATTTACTAGAATATGGGTTAAATTCATTTATACCATATTTTTACTTTTTATAAATTGTTTTGAAAAAAATCTTTCCATCGTTTTCCAAAAAAGGTACTTTATGACCTTTTTGAAAAATTAAGGTAAGAATTTTTTTAACTTATACGGAGGGTGCATCTATTTTCTGCCATTATAACACCTTATAATCTTCCATTAAAATATTATAAGAATATTTTCTTAATAAATGTTTTCTTTTATAATTACATTACTTTTAAATTATTTCAAAATAGAAAGAGATAATTCTCTCAAATAGTTTTAATTTCATCTATGTCAATATCCTTTGAGAGATTTTACCCTTGTTTGATGTTGATTTATTATGATACAATCTTCTATATTTTCTTGAATATTTTTTAATATGTTTAATTGTGGATGTTTTATTTCTATACCATTCATGGTTTATGGTTACAATATTAACATTTCATATGCTAGTTTTAATACGAATGTTTATGTTATGTTTCAATATTTTAATCTGAGGAATGCATTGGACATAGTAAGTGAAGGGTGGAGCCTGCTATAGCTCCTTGATGAATTGGTAGGTCTCATGAGAAAAACTAGTTTCTTGGAACAAGGCTTTGAAACAATCTTATTTGTAGTCTAGGAACGAGGCCTTGACTATGTGGTTATGACATCCTGCATTATGCATCCCATCATTATGCAATTAGATATTAAAATTACAGGTGATTATTCAATGTGTAGAATAACCATGTGAACAATTAAATGGAAATATTTGATTTATCTTTTCCATGTTATACTGAATTTTATGTTTAAAAGGCTATTTCTTTTGTCTTATACATTACCTTAAATGTTTATGCTTATTTATGAAAGTTTCCACTATATTGTTATCCTTAATGAGAATATGTGCTCACCCATTTATTATGTTTTCTTTTTCATAAGATGTGAAGAAGTATATTATGATTGACCTATAGGGATAGGCCAGTGGATATGAGTGTTTTAAAATGGGACAAAATAATGTTGTTTTCTTATTTCATAATGTAATGTAAAACATATGTATATATCTATTACTTCCAAGGCTACTAAAATAATTGGTCTTTAGAGAATTAATCTCTTGTGATCCTGCCAATGTTACATAATAATGTAACAAATCTGGGTAACTATGGTCAAGGAATTACATTTATGGTTCTAGTAAAGATATATATATGAATTATCAAAGAAGTAGAAACATTGCTATTTTTTCATTTGGTTGAACAACCATCTTTTTTAGGAGTGGATTAAAAATTCTCAGCCTGATTATGAGAATAATCAAATAAAAATTAATGGTGTGAATGATGGGAAGTTGGCTGAATTCAGGTGTGAAGATGGAATTATGAAATTTGGAAAGAGGATATGTGTTCCCTTTATACCCAAGATGAAAAGGGATTTATTGGATGATTCTCATCGTTCAAATTTCTCTATACACCATCGTTGAACTAAAATATATAGATATTTGAAGGAATATTTCTAGTGGGAAAACATGAAAAAGGAAATTTCTGATTATCAATATAGTTATTTAGTTTTTCAACAAGTGAAGGTCGATATACAACATCCAAGAGGATTCATGAAATCTCTTCAAATTACTACATAGAAATGGGATGAAATTACCATGGGATTTTTCTCTGGATTACTGAAAACTCCATGGAATAATTATATGATATGGGTAATTGTTGATCAACTTACGAAATATATACATTTCCTCGCTATACGGGAAGATTTTACAGTAGTAATCCTAGAATTAATCTATTTCAATGATGTTGTAAGACTTCATGGAGAACCTTTCTCTATTGTGTCTGACCATGATCTATGATTTACATTGGAGTTCTAGAAAGGTATTAATTTTTTTTTGAATACTGAGCTTCGATTGAGTACTTCTTAACACCATCAAACTTAGAGGAAATTATAGAGGACAATACAAACCATAGAAGAAATGTTGATATCATGTTCACTTGACATTCAAGATATGTTGGATCAATATTTACATTGAGTGAAATTTTCCTATAATAATAGTTTCCATTCAAGTATTCAAATGGTACCATATGAAGCATTGTATGGGAAGTGATGTCGTACACCAACATGTTTAGATGAAGTTAGTGAAAGTAAGCTTGTGGACCTAGAGCTTGTGGAGGAAACAAAAACAAAGGTAAATACTACACAAACACATATCAAATCATATCAACGAAGGAAAACGAGATATGAATATAATCAAAGGAAGGATTTGGAATTTTCAAGTGGGGGATCATGTTTTCTTGAAAGTATATCTATGGAAGGGCATTATAAGATTTAGGAAGAAAGGGAAACTGAGCCCCATGTACATTTTCCCTTGTGAAATCCTATCGAGAATTTGAGTTGTTCCATATCATTTTCTAGTGCTTCCAAGACTGTATAAAGTGTACAATGTGTTCCATGTCTCATTGTTGATGATGTACATGCCAGAACCAACGAATGCCCACAGTTTTAAAGGTATGAAATTGGAACATGACTTATCTTACTGAAAAGATACTATCTAGATTCTGAAAACTATTTAATATGTGTTTAGGAATCAGAGGACTTTGATAGTAAATATACTTTGGAAAAAGCATAAAATTGAAGAGGCAACATGGTAGTTATAATAGCTAATGATTAATACCTACCCAAATATTTTTATGAGGAAACATTTTGGGAATTTTGAGGATGAAATTTTTGTGAGGAGAGGAGAATGTAACACCTGAAGGATTTGGAAATAAATTTAATATTTAATTCATGAAACATTGAGTCTCCACAAAACAACACTTGTTATAACCTAGCCAATTAACATAATTTTTCCACTTCTATGATTGAAATTTCTAAAAACTAACATACACAATTGTATTCGAGGTGATATTTTGAGTGTGATAGAATCAACATAAATTTTGATGAATAGTAATGTACCCTTATGAATAGTAATATACCATTATGAATAGTAATATGACCCTTATAAATTGTAACCTAACCCATGATTGTATAAATAAAATTTAGGTACCTTATAAATGATGAAGAATATTTTATAAATTATTAATTATGTATTCGTATTCTTGTATGTGATAAAAATTTAATTAAAAGTTTAATTTAATAAATAAATTAATCTTCATAAAATTGGTTCAAAAATAAATATTTTTTCCTATGATTTAATAACTATTTAATAATACATTAGTTAATTTTGTATGGTATTATAATTTTTTTTAAAAATGTATTATTTTCAAGTAAATAATCATTTTAATTAAAAATTAAATTTCCCATATTAAAAAACTTATCTTGGTAAATGTTTGTCCAATTTTGGATTCTAGACATCAAAAATTGGCTATGGTGAATTTTTTGGATTTTTCTAAAATATTTTTTAATTTTAATGAATAGTGAAATACAGTAATTTACCGTTTATATACATTATTGATTAAATAGACTATTCCATGCACCATGGATTATTTAAGCAACACTTAGTTCTAAATAAAATGAACATATTTCTATTCTTGATCAAAATAATCAATATTATTTCTTTTTGATGAGAGAAATAATAAAATAATGAATAAGATAATCAAAAATCACTACTCCACTCCACTATAACCCCCCTCACTTCCTCTTCTCTTAACTCCTATCATTCCTTGTGACTCATAAACATTCTGGCCAAATATCCTCCCAAGCTCCTCCCCCACGTCCAGTATCCCTTGGTCTCATAAAAAGACTAAAACCTCTATCCTAAGGAGGCTGTCATGGAATATAACCTGAGGAGGTAAATTCCTCTTCTCATTTCCTTTATTTCAAGTTCCATTATTTTCTTTTTCATTCCTCACCTCTACTCATCCAGTTATTATTATAAATATAGTATTGTAAATGTACATGATTTTTGTTATGATAATGTAATAATTCATCACCATCTCTCATTTCCCCTTTGTTTATACTGGTAATGATAATACCATTCGAGATGTGTTAATTTATCACATTCAAGGATGAGAGGTTTTCAATATATATTAACGAATTAAATTATAGTCATGAAACAATTTTAATGGTTGAACCATATTATTATATATTTAATATATCCTATGTAAGGATATTTAATATTTTGGTACAAATGGTTTTAATTTATATATCAAAATGAGTTTTTTGCGATCATAAATTGCCAAATAACCCAAACAATTGTCATTAAATTTTTATATAATGATTAATCCTAAAAAAATAACCAAATGAATTTTATTACAATTTAATTATATGTATGTTAAATAATCACATATATATAATTAATTATAGATAACCATTCTCATTCTACATGTTTATCCATACATGAATATAAGTAAACCAATTAGTAAAACCAAGGTAGAAAATGCTACCAAATAATGAAAATGAATCTCCTAACCCATAAAAAGGACATGAATGAAAAAAATAAGGCTATAATAAATCAATAAAATGTATATAAGGTTCTGGAATCATTAATTTATTAATATAGATTTTATTATTCAGGTCATCAAGAATAAGTGAGGAACATGTTCGGACTTAAGCTACATGTTTTCCACCCGAACCTCCATTTTCATTCAAGTTACTTTTAATGTCTACTTACCCCAATGAAATTATTATGTATTATTATTTACTCATCATGAATTATATTTTAGTGTTCTATTTATTTTTATCAACCATAATACTTCTTTTTAATATGGGGAGATAAACGTTTCAAAAGGAACATTCAAAATTCATTCCAAAATACAAGCCCCTTTCAAAGGAACTTCCCAAATACTTACCTATTTTCAATAGAACTATATAATCTATTTTAAGAAACCATTAGTTTAATAAAAACATTCATTTTTTTAAGAAAAATCATTATTATTTCAATTCTGTTTTAGGAAGAAGATTTTTCGAAAAGAACTCTTCTTTTAAATGTAAAAGAGTATTTATCTCCAGAATTACTCAATGATTTAATAAGAGTATTTTCATTTGTTTCAACACTCTTATTGATTATTATATATAATTGGGACTAATATTTTATGATATCATATACAATATTTTTTAATGGTTTATGATTAGTTTCACTATGGGTGTGTTATCTTGAAACCATTCACCATATTACTCTAAATGGTTAGTGTCTATGTTTAATGATTGAGGAAAGTTATTTACATTTCGTATTTTATTTTGAATATGATTGTATATGTTGTTTATGATTGTCCACATTAATATGAGTAATGAATTGGACTTATTATGTGATTTTTGGGGATCGATATATCTCATCAATGCCTCAGTAGGTCTCATGAGACGAATAGATATGGTCTTGGCCAAGGCCTTTCCTATTTTTAGATATGGTTTTGGCCGAGACCTTAATAATTTTTAGATTTGTTGGCCGAGGCCTTGATGTTATGTTTCATAATGTATGGCATATGAATTTCACTCATTATAAAGCTATATATTCATAGTTCATGTGGTTATTCTATTATTATAATACCCATGGATATGTTTTATTACTGAAATATTTTCTTAGCTAATTTTCCTACCATATAATGTTCATGTTTATTTTTAAAGAAATGTGTTTTCAATTATTCACAATGAATAATGTTTATAATATCATCTGCTATATTATTTACCCTTACTAAGCATCTAAGATCACCCTTTCTTAGGTTTTATTTATCCCCAAGATACAAATATTGTTATAATGATAACTCTCCAGAGTAATCTATGAGTCTTGGATGTTCCCATTATAATTTATATGTTGTATTTAATTTCATGTTGAAATGTTTAACTTATTTATTTACCTAGATTTTGAAAAATACTAAACTTTTTGGTTATTCAGTATTCATTTTCATTTTTTATATCCAAATTCAATGCAATAACACTCTGACTCTGGGAAACTGGGGTTGAGTGTTTACATAAAACATTAATATTGATTTGTGTGAGATATTTTTTTTAGGGATTTAGCAAGATAAATGTATCGTGATGTTTTAAAATGTGAGAGGATATGGTTCCATTGTATAATTTATGTGAGTGTCACACTAGTAATTTTTCATTGTTATATAACATTAATAACCCTATTTGAAAAATTTATTCAAAAGGACTCATATTAGATGTTTTTATCGTTGAGGTCTATATTAAACAAACCAATTAATCTTATGAAAGGTATTAGGTCATTATAACCCTTATCATTTTCTTTAACCCCTTCTTTAACCATTTTTATCCATAACCACACTAACAATTGTTTCAGACACAAATGGACATAATTTTACATACAAGGTAATTATTTTTCTATAAATGGAAATGTAAAGAAATTTTAGACTATTTACCATCCTTATTTTCTTATTTTAGTATTTTTATAATTTTTAATTAATTGAATAAAAAATAATTATTTCATAAAAATATCATTAATATCATTTTTGAAAATTTTAAATTAATTTAACCTTAAATACCTGATGATAGTTTCTGAATTATAATATAAAACAATGAAACATTAATATTATTTTATATTTAATTAAAAAATATACATTACTCAATAATTATTCTAAATTATTATACTTTTATTGTTTTTAAAATCATTTACTTGATTTTTCTAATGATTTTAAAAAAACTATGTCAACACTGTATATGTGTTTAATGTAATTATATAATCACTAAAAATTAAAAAAAAATCACCATAATATAAATAATATTATAATTAATAAAATAATTTTTAATTTTCTTTCAAGAAATTTTTTATTACTATGTGAACATATAAAATACATTTAAATGCATGAATGAGATATTTTTTCCTTAAAATAATATAAATTTCATTATCAAAGGTAAATTATACCATGCCATATTTTTTGTACATGAATATTTATTTATGTATTTCAAGTGTATAATATGATTGGATTATGCTTCAGGAGGTTTAGAGATTCCTTTGAATGTTTTTCAGAATTTTACAAAGGTGAATTGTTTAAGACTGATTAGTAGAAATTGTGAAACAACTCGAGGAAACTATGAAATTGAAATAGTGGGCACTGAGTAGGTGCATGGTAAGGTGCATGTATTAGAAAAACCTTGCATCTGGCTAAGATATACCATTCAATTTTTATGAGATGAGAGTAGCATGGTTTGATCATGGTATGTCTATCCAATTGATCCCACTATGTGAGGTGTGGTTTGGAATAGTGGCATGTGCACTATTAGCACATGATATTCCTTATAGTGCATCCTTACTATGAACTAATAAAAATTATATTAAAAAATCATGGATCTAAATGGATTTACCTCCAAAATCACTTTTCCCCATAATCAGGAAGTAACAATAATTCCTCTTCATCCTAATGCCATTGAGATGACCCGTTTTGATCTGGGAGTGATTCCTTGGGGAATCCATGTGCGTTGTGGGATCAAATATTTTAGTAAGTGCTCATTAATCATCATCTTCCTTTTACATGTTCTTCTTCTATATCTTAAAATTAGTGATATAGTATTTTGGGGATATATCCATGATTTATGATGTCAATATTGTTGGTATAAGATTTTTTAATTGAAGGGAATGAGATATAATAAGGAATCTAAGGGTTCCAAGATAGTTTTTGATGTTGTTGTTCCATTCATTTTTTCACTAATGTTTGAGAGGTAGGTGGATTCTTTTTTGAATCCTCTCGATTATAAAACTATGTATTTATTTAAAATTGATTTATTTTCTTTAAAATTTTCTAAAAATCATGGTGTGATTTGATAGGAGTTCACATGGAATAATGGTTTTGGAAATCAAGGGATTTAGATGACTTTTTTGGTAAATATTATGCATATAATTTTAAAATTATGATTTTAAAATTATGGTTGGTTAGTTAAAGTAATGAATTTATTGAAATTATTTAAAGTGGAGTAAATTATTTTATAAATGTGGGTTGAAATTATCTGGTCATAACCGGTGGGCATGAGTTGAATGGGGTGGATAATGTTCTTGAAGTAGCACCATCAATGGGATGGTCTATGGACATGAAGTTCCACTATCAGAGGTAACACCGAGATTTTGTGTGTGTACTGTGGATGTGTGTGGGCATGAAGGGTATATTCCAAATACAAAATTATGAAATGGGTTAATTTATTTGTTGATATATTCCTTGAGAAATTATCGTGATAGTTGGATGACCCTTACTTGAAAAAAATTATTTATGGAATGTTATAAACTACTTTAATTAAGAAAACTATTTTATAAAAATATGGTAACATGTTTTATCCTAATGGCGTGAGTTGAGAATTTATTGTGTAAATCCTATAGAGTTTTTACTCACCCCCTACTTGGGCACTATGGTGTGTTTGTAGATGTTATATATCAGGAAATAATTTAGTAAATTTCTCTCAGTTCTTGAGTTACAATTATAGATATAATAGGATAGACATGTGGATTTGGATCTTGGAGTAGATTGGGAGTTTTTGGTTGATTTAATTTTTTTATTTTGTTGACTTTGGGTCCATTGGTTATGTCACATTCATTCTTCTTGCACACTGATATTGTTATTTTGTTTGGTTTTGTATTTAATTTTATTTCAATACCCATGCATCATATAAAGGTTAAATTTTTTATGGCCACCTTTGTTTGGATATTTTATCATTAAATGGAAAATCATTCCCAATATTTTAAGTTCCCCATAACGTTTATTTCCATCCTTTAGTTTCTTGTGGATGTCACCTAAGGATAGTAACATATACAGTTTCTTCTCAAGGAAATAAGTGGGGGCATGATGTTATAAATGGCATCATCTTGTTCTATCCTTGATATGGGATTAATTTTAGTATTTTTATTGTGATGGAAGTTATGAGTAAGTTCACTAGAACCTGAAATATAAAGCATGAAAATTCACAGCTAACATATTTATTATAAATACAAAGTTACATAGGATTTTGGTTAAATTAGTGTTTTGAGTCACTTCGAAGAGTTATAACCTCATAATCATGCCATTAGACAATGATAAGATAATGATATGCATTGATAATAATGACTTACCTAAAAGAGTTCATAATTCATTTTGAGTAATGATTAATGATTTTTTAAAAGAGTTTTTATTTTTTTAAAATAGTTGAAAATAATTTCATTTTCAAAACCATAGTGGAATTTTCAAAAATAGTTTGAAAAAGAAAATTATAGAATTTGAAAACATTGTTGTCATATGTGTGATGTGGTAAATTTGAAATTTATAAAACTTTAGTTTCATTAAATTGAGACTAAATGGAGTTCGTTTTGTTTATTGAAAATGTAAACTGTTTGGCACTATAGAAACCAACCAAAAGAGTCATATGAGAATGTGGCCGCACATCATCCAGAGATGAAAGAAAAGTCAGTTTAGAGTACTGTTTATTATTTTGAATTCATGGATAGAGGGAATACAAGGGATTTACCAAGGAAATTTGGTTATTAATTTCAGTTCAAAATTCAGAATCTCCTTATATTTCTGGGTGATTTTGAGCTGAAAAAGTAGAAGTGTGGATAAATAGGATAATTTTTTATTTATTTTCATAGAACACTAGATAAGTTTAATGTGATGTTGGAAACCTGCATGATAGAAGATACGTGACGCTAATGGTCGAATTTAGTAGTTTAGGATAAATCAAACCAAAGAATGACATGGAATGATGTAGAAGAATTAATTAACAAAATTTTTTGTTCATGTAGCTTCTGTGTTACAAGAACAATAGGCTTCTTCAGTTTGAATCAAGAGAACATCAATGTGAAATAGTATGTAGCTACATTTATTAATATAGTCCACTTTTCACCAGATGTTTCAGAACGTTGATCCTTGAAAGGAATTCATTTCATAATAAAGGTTGATTCCATGGATTCACTCAATGATTTCCATTCATTGTACATCAGATTATAAAAAGATGGTTAATAAGGAAATGGTGGTAGAAAGGGAAATATCAAAAAATTACAATGGAGGAACCATGTTGATACATATGGGAATTGTTGGGAAATATAATTCTATTAATAATAAGAGTAAGGAAACTAATATCTAAGGTATTGGAATGACTTAGAAGCAGAATGTTTGATTAGTGAATCATTCTCCTAAACTAAATAGTAAGCCTGAATTTATTCAGTGTGGTTCACTGGACCATATTAAACAAGATTCTATGAAACCACCTAGAGCATGTTACAATTGAAACCATATAGAAAACATTTAGTTCTTTTTCCATAGTTCTCCATGGTCATGTGCTATAGATACATATAATTCTTCTTGGTTATTGTTTGCATAGTTAGGAAAGTGAAATAGAATAACTCTTGTTAGTAGAACAAAGAAAGTCATTTTGATTCTAGGAATACCATGACTCCTCAACCAGTGCAATCTGAATAGGGTAATAAAGGCAAAATTTCAACATGTAATCATTTATATGGATATGAGAAAATGATTATGGATGATTAACAAGATACTTTGATGGTGATAATTATGATTATTTTTAATTCTACCTTATTCATATTTTGTTTGATATGGGTACATCCCGTTTGTTTATTTCAACTCATGCTATTGATATTCCAGATTTTCATGTTGAGATGAACCCCTGTATTTTTAATCATGAAACTTATCTTTAACAAATATAATGTTAAGTCTTTATGTGAAAATAATTTTCTATATCTAAAATTCGGGATGAATTTATTTTTCAATTTTATGTTATTGAGATAGATGATTATGACTTAATCATGGTTATGGATTTTTTTTTGACAATATTCAAATATCACATTGACTGTTACAAATGATGGGTTAGCTTTATAACTAATGATGCAGTCGAGAATCAATTTAGAAGTGATCGAAATGTAATGGAAAGTGGAGTAGTATTTTAGGCAATAGTATTCAAAAATCTCTTATACTAGTTGGTATATTTCATCATGAAATAATTACATGAGCTTCAGAATAAAAGATTTTCCAAAAATGGTGGATCATTTCCTTGTTGATTTTTCGGAAAATTACTTAGGGTTTCTACGCAATAGAGAAGTGGAATTTATGATTGATCTCATACTAGGGATTAGTTCTATCTTAATTCCATCATACGTATTGGCACCAAAATAATTATTGGAATTTATAGACTTGTTGGAATAGTTTGAAATAAAATTTTTCATTTGACCAAGTACATATTTATGGGTAGAACAAGTTTTCATTGTTAAAAGGTGGATAAAACTCTTAGGATTCGTGTGTATTATTATAAGATTAATCAAGTAATGATAATGAATCAGTATCATATTCCACACATTGATGACTTATTATATCTATCGATGGGATCCTGGTGGTTTTCTAAAATTGAATTTATTATAGAATATCATCAAATGTCTGTTTAGAAGGAAGTAATTCTAAACATAGTTTTCTCAAGAAGACATAGCCATTACTGGTTTGTGGTTATGAAAATTGGTCTTATGAATTCATGATATGTCTTTATGGAAGTTCTGAATCTAATATTTAAATGAATTATGTATTCTTTTATGTTAGTGTCTATGGATGAAATACTGGTGTTTTTTAGGACAAAGGACGAGCATAAGAAAAACTTGGCGATAGTGGTGGGTATCTTGTGGGATCATCATCCGTATGAAAAAATATCATGTTGTATTTTTATAGTCATAATAAGTACCATTTCTTGGCCTTGTAATCACTGAAGAAGGTATTTCTATGGATCCAAAAATGATAGAGTCTTTGATCTCTTGAAAACTACCAAATAATATATTTGAGATACATAGTTTCCTTGACCTAGCAAGTTATTACTGATGTTTTGTTTATAAATGTTCATGACCAGATTCACTAATGGATGATTTTCTAAGGAATCATTTTCTAATCTAATGGGTCGATAAATTTAGAAAGTCTTTTCATGAGAATAATGTTTTTCTTAATTCTGTACTAGTCTATATATTTATAGATTAAGGACATGGATATGTGGGGTATTATAATGATTCGAGATCTAGGTTGGGGTGTGTTCTCATGAAAGGATATTATTTTATTGCTTATAGATCATTATAGTTATGGTTTCATGAGAAGAACTACCAAACAAAAAATTTAGAATTATCTACCATTGTCCATGATGTTAAAACATTATGATTTTACCTCTTTGGTGATAAATTTACGATGCTCACGAATCATAAGATCTTTAAAAGCATTTTCTCAGAAAGTTATTTGAATATGGGAAAAGGAATTTGGATATAGAATCTTCAAATGTTTGAATTTGAATTAATGTATAAACTGGTTAATAGGAACATCATGGATGATTCTGTAAGTAGAATTTCATATGTTCCAGTTGTCGAAAGAGGCTTTAGATCAATGGAAAATAATGTCGGTGATAGAAGATATGTACTTAGATTTTGATGTTCAAGGTAGCATTGTAGTTTTTGTTATGTTTTCATTTGTACCTCATTTAGTTGAAAATGATAAATAAGAACATACAGTTGGTTATAAATGTGTTTCTATGTGCTCCAAACACAATATTGGGGTGACTATTGACGGTTGGAATCTTAATAGAAGTATAGTGTTGTGATTTCGAGATCATATGGTCATACATTTAGCTTATCAAGAACAACATCTTCACTATTACTAGAATAAGAGATGGGATATTAATCCTATAATAAAAAATTATTATACGTAAATGAATGAACAAATTTTGTGGCTTGGAATGAAAAGAAAAGTGGCTAATTCCTTTTTTAGATTCCTCACCTACCAACAAAGGCATAACACCATCGACGAGTGGGTATGATGCAGTCTTTAACAATTCTTATATATAAATGAGGAAATATAGCTATGGATACTCTAACAGGTATATAATGGATGGTTTTGAATAAATATGTATATTGGTGATAGTAGATCTTATCAAAATGTCGACCCATTTCTCCCCTTTTTGTGAGTCACATATGGTGAAGGGCATGAACAAAATATATATCTGAGAAGTGGTAAAGAGGAATGGTGTACCAGTTTCGATAATATATTACTGACACCCTAAGGTTACATATCATTTCTATAAATCCTTATAGAAATAACTTATGACATAGTTGACTATGATCATGATGTATCACCATCAAAATGTTTCAAAATCTGAATGGATGATACAAGCATTGGAAGTAATGCATAGGGATTTTGTGATGGATTATAGTTTCTCATGGGAGAGGTACACACCAAAAGTGGATTTATTTTACAATAATATTTATCAAGCCTCATTATATATGGCTCATTCCAATTAATTTTATGGGTGTCCAATCCATTATTCACTTTATTGGGTGGAAATAGGTGATACTTCATAGGTTGGAGCAAGACAGGGGCAAGAAACAACGAAGAAAATTTAGTTGATCAAGAAAATAATGGAGACAACTAAGATTCATCATAAATCGTATACAGATTATATTCAATGATCATTGTCATTTGAGGTGAGTAATAATTTTTTCTTGATAATCTCTCCATGGATTGGGATGTTTCATTTTTTTAAATTGGGAAACTCATCTCCTGAATAAATAATCCCATTTGGGATAACTAAAAGGGTTGGTGAGGTAAAATATATGTTTTCTTGGACACCATGGTGTAGTTAATTACATAATTTGTTTCATGAATCTCAAATGAATAATTATCAAACCAATTCGGACCATGTGACTTGATGGGATCAGGTTGACCTAAATTTGGATGCTACATTGATTCATGCGCCGCAATGGATTGTGGATGGTCAAGAGAAAGTATTTTATTGGAAAAGTATCAGTCTAGTGCAGGTTATATGAAAACATAGTCTGAACCAGAAGGAAAGGTGATGCGTGAAAATAAAATGGTGTTGAAATAGAGGAAACACATTCAAACGAAATGTTGTTTTCTACATTGTTGGTATGGAAAGACCAATGGTGGGGACGATTTAACACCCCTAGATTTAGGAAATTGACCCTTTATTTACATATTTTAAAGTTATAAAATTATTTGGATATGTTTCAGGATGTTCAGTGGAGCCTAGGAATGATTTTTAGGCTTTTCAAGATGTAAAAAGTTTGAGAATAGTTAATAGAAATTATAAAACACCTTTTAGAGACCGTGAAAATAAAAAAGTGGGTACTAGGTAGGTGGATAGTTAGGCACACGATTTGGCCAAACCATCCAGCTATCAAGGAGAAACTATGCGCTTCTAAACAGAGGGGAATATAATAGTTTACATAAATTTTTTCTAACAGTGTGATCCAACTATGTGAGGTGTGGTTTAAGATTGTGGCTCAAGAAATATTATTTCACTCTTCTCTTAACTGTGTGTTCTAACCATTCATCATGAAAAATTATATCTAAAAAACATGTTTCTGATATTATTTTCCTCCTAAAACACTCATTTTCTCTCTAATTAATCCAAAAAGGACATTCTCTTCAACCCAGGGATGGAGAGATGATTCCTTTAAATCAATGAGTAATTAATAAGAGAATATAAGTGTGTTGGTGTCTTGGTTTTGATGACATGACCTTATTCATCATTATTTTCCACATATCTTTTTATCTTCCCTCTATTGGAATCATGGATCTTGTGCATCAGGGATAGATCCATACTATGTGATATCAGTCAGGATGTTGTAATATTGTTTTTACTGAAGGGAATGAGATCTATGGTTGGATCAGGGAGTTTCAAGATGTGTTTATTAATATGTTGTGTGGTTAATTTTTTTTTACAAATTTTGTTTGGTAGGTGGATTTTCTCAAGAATCACCTTGATTAGAACATGAAGGATTGACTTTAAATTGATTTAGTTACATATTTTTTATATGAAAATTCTGTTGTTATTTTAATAAAATTCCCTTTGAATTATGGTTCTTGAATTCATGTTATTTTTCTGAATTTTTGGAAGAACATGATATATATATATATATATAATTTTAAAATATTTTTTTAAATTATGGTTTTTATGATGTAATTAATGAATTTTTTGATATTATTTGATTGGGAAAAATAAATTTATTGAAATTGGTATGCAATATTTTTGAATAATGGTTGGGCATGAATTTAATGGGATTGATAAGGGTCATGAAGTACCACTATTAAAGGGACAAAGTATGGACATGATGTTTCAACATCAATGGTAACACCATGATTTTGTGTCTGTTTGTTGTCGATGACTGTAGATAAGTAATGTGTATATAATATATAAAATTAGTAAATTGGTAAATGGCTTTTTTTGTATTCATTGAAAAATGATTATGATTTTTTATTTACACCTACATTGGAAAAATGATTTATGGATTGTAATATAATATTTTAATTTCATAAAAGGTTTTAAAAAAATGTGCTATCCAATTTAATCCAAGTGGTGTGAGTTGGGAATTCAATAGGGAAATCCAACTAAGTGTTATACTCACCCAATATTTGGGAACTACGGTTCATTTTCAAGTTTTATATAATGATACATAGATAAAGTAAAGGTATCCTTGTTATTAAGTGAATCTTATTGATACATTGCACATGGCATGTGAATTTGGATCGTATAGAAGATTCATATTTTCTAGTCGATATCTTTATTGTCTTTCTTCTTCTGCTTGTTCCTTTGGTTATATCACTTTATTTTCACATGTACTATGATATTTCCTTTTTGTTTGGTTGTGTAATGGATTTTATTTTTTTACTCATTCATCATATAAAAGGTTTGTTGTTTATGGATATATTTTATTGGTTGTTTTATATCCAAAGTTAAATTCAACCCCCAATTGTTTTTGATCCCATCAACATTTATTTCAAGCCTTTGGTGTCTTGGGGATGTCACCTAAGGCTAGTAAGACACACTGTCACTTATAAATAAAATGAGGAAGATAAGGATGTTACATAAATGTAACCAAAATTAAATTTATTTTGACTTAGGGTGGATATGGTAGAATTTATAACATCCAATGAATTTTTTTTTGTAATTATTTTTAATTCCATATCAAATTATTTTTAACCTCAATAACCGATTTAACCTTTACCGAGGTGATAAAGTTTACCATTGTTATTGTTGATAATGCATAAAAGTAAAAGGGACCTATTTACCAAATAATAACCTCATAATGTAAAATATTGATCCATTTTTCTATATTAAAATTTTATCATAGGAATAGGTTAATTTTAATATAAAAACTAAAAGTACAATAAAAACTATTTTTTAATTTTTTTAAGCAAAAAAATAATATATATAAAAATCAAGTAAAATGATTATACTAGTGAAATTAATCATATAATTCTAAATAAAATGGATCATATTTCAATTTTAGAAGAAATCCATAATATAATGGTAGTTTTAAAATACATAATTTATTGATAATAAATTAGAGAATTTGAAAAATATGTTTTTTTCACTATTCATTAAAAAATCAATTTTTCTAAAAAATCAAAAAAATTAATGTAACGGCCTAGGAAGTGGCTCATAATGGAATTTTCTTGAAATTCTATTTCATTAAATGGTTCAACTAAAATGGTGGAACTGGTTATTTTCGCACACCAAAATGGTGGCATCGTATAAGGTGGCACTATGAGGGCGGTACCGTGACGGTTGCACCGTAATAGTCGCACTGTCACAATCGTACACGGAAATGGTGGCACCACATACGGTGGCACCATCATGGTCACACACCGAAATGGTGGAATGACTTAAATTGTCACTATAACCGTGGAAACGTGACCATGGCACCGCTTACGGTGTCTCGCCAAACCATGTTCCATACTCGTTCTTTTCTAGATTCTGACTTTTTCCACTCCCACAATGTATCTTTTGATGTAAAAGTGTTTAATACCAATGTTAGTGCCCATTTAATTCCCATAAATGATATCTAAAGTCCCCCAAGATCTAGGCAACCCTTCACTTACAAAAACGTTTGGATTTCCTCGGTGTTACACCTTTACCCGTACTTTTATGTTCCGTCCCTATTGCACGTTTTTCTCAGATTAAAGGAAACCGTTTAACGTACATACATGGGAAGGTGCTCGGGAGGGCTCACATGTCGTGCGTACCCCAGGGATAACTATGTACTACTAGAATATCTTATAAGGATATTATACCTTCCGTATTGCCTTCTCTAAGAATCAGATTCTCGTTTTTAATTAGTCTATCTAAAAAGGTTTCCATGTAGAATGTGATGCTCGCCTCTACTATGGTTTATGAGATATGTGGTGTCGTGAATCAAGAAAGATGATTTTAGAGTGGCACTAAGCTGATGTTGGAGATCAGTGTGGTTCGAATAGAGAGATGATAGAACTGTTACTCCCTATTGGATTAAGGGTGTGGGTTTTCCTTACCTCCATACTTTGGTAGAGTATGGACTCACCATGTCTTGGGTGCATGTTCCTTACCTTATGTTGTTTCTTATGGGGGTTTAATCCCCAAATTGAGTAGGTTTCGGGATTCCTATTGTGGTTTTTAATGCTATATTAGACACCCCCCTATTGGAGTAGGGATCGGCTCCTCGATCTATAGATTCAGTACCACCCTAATATACTAGGGTGAATTTCCTCCATCTATAATGTATAAATAGAGTGGGTAATCACCTACCATGTTATGGTTCGGGTCCTTTATTCTAATATTCGACAATCCCCTATAGTTTTAGGGTTCGGGTCCTCCATACCTTTTGTTCTAGTATAGTCAGTACTCCCTTGCCATGTTAGAGAGATAGTCTTGAAGCCTAGGGTCAGTACTCCCCTACCGTTATTGGGTACGTGTCTCCCATAGTGAATGAGTTGGTAGTGATGGTACTCCCCTAACATTACAGGGTGCGAGTCCTATAGCCACTGAGTAGTACCCCCTATCAACATAGGGTGTAGGTCCTTCATATACAAAGTGGTACTCCCCTATCATATCAAGGTATATGTCCTTCATGAGTTGTACTCCCCTATTGGATCCGGGTTTGGGTCCTCACTTATGGAGTAGTATTCCCCGTCTCTTAGTAGCAGCGAGGAGTAGGTCCTCCATTGGACTTGGAGCTCACTCGGCCATCATATATAGTTACAAAGAGATATCAATTCTACTTGACATTAACTGTACCTAGATAGGCATTAGTTCTACCTCAATAGAAAGAGGAGCGGGACACTCCTTATAGGAGAAACATAGGTTTCTTAGGATAGTTAGGAGCAAAACTCCCTCAAATGTGGGTCAATGGTGAATTGTGAGTACCATAATTATCTCTTGTAATATAGGATACATATAGTGGGTATTATAGAGCAGTGCTCCCTCAAATATGTGGAATAGTGAGGGGGGTGTAACGACCCAAACATTTTTTAATGGAAATTTATCTTGATCTAATTAAATGTTTTACTATGTGAAATGGTTATATAACATATGAAATTATTTTGTTTTATGTTTTGGTTTTTAAAATACTGTTATTAATTGTGACCATTGCTAATATAGCCATTCAATAGTGATCACATGATTAGTATAAATGTAGGGCTTTAACAAATCTAATTTACTCAGACAAAGGAAGTGATGGCCTCATCTAGTTGATTTATCCACATGAAGCCCATTTTTCAAATCTTGAAAAGGTGGTGGTGTCATTGGGCTTTGCTCTTGACCAAGCCCAATCCGAGCTTCAACATGTTAAGCTCAAGCGGTACTGCCTAAGAGAGATGTGGAAGTTTATAGATATTACTACCCGAGCGATGTTATCTGTGCCACCCCAAGAGTCTATCACCATCACACACCTTACCCTTCAGTCTTATATAGGTGCTATAAGGGGTTATGTAATGAGACCCTAGTACTCTGATAGTGTACCAAATTGTTTTATAGAGAGTATGCATTCATTTTTTTTATTATTACACTCTAAGTAGTTTTTAACGAAAAAAATGAATTTTTTGTTAATTAATAAATCAATTATGAAGAATTAATAAATTTTAGAATTATATAATATTTAATTAAATATTATTACTAAATTAATTTTTATTAAATATAAATGACCATATAATTATTATGAATATCATTATGATTTTTTTGGGTTGAAAGTTATTTTTGTCAAAAACCATGAATTTTGGATAAATATCAGGTTTTATTTTGAAAGTTAAAATTATCATTTTTAGAAAATTAATTAGATAAAATGAATAATATTTTTGGAATCAGGACATCAATATTATCCAACGGTGAATATTTCATAATTTTCTGAGACCATCGATTTTTTGGGTAAAAATTAAATACCGTTTAAATATATAATGTGATTTATGACAACATAATGACCTAATAGTGATGTAATAAAATAATATAGAAATTATGTTCATACAATATATGTTTTACTAATAATATAATATGATTTTAGTTTTATTTGATTTGTTTTACAAAGCCTTAGTGTGGACCATCCAACACTTATAAAGCATTTTATCTTTTTAAATTGATTTCCATGAGAGTGTGACTCACCTCCACATAAGAAACCCTATTATTTTATGAAGGTAGGACATTGGAATTATAAAATATTTATTTCTAATCCCCTTTGGGAAAAAACATGTGCTTGTTTGTGGTTTTTATTAGTTTAATGTGTGGTGCCCAAAACCTAAATAATAAAGAATTCCCTCTCCTTTCCAATATAAACCCACCCAAGCTCCCACTTCCACTTCACTCAAAGCCTTTTTAATAATTCCAACCTATTTTATCCTCTCTCTATAATCATCTTAAGGCACTAAAATCTCCCAATAAGCCACTCTCAAGACCCTTTCAAGCATTTGGGATCACACTTCCAAGTAAAGGATTTTTTCATTTTTCATTTTTGTCAAAATTTCATTATGTTGTTATGCCATTTTATTATAAATTAAAAAATTTGGGGTATGTTTTTTCACCATACCCATACTTCCATATTTATGTTTTAATGATGAGATAACAATTTATCCTTCATTAATGCCACCCATTTACACCCGTTACCGTGCTGGAATTCTGTAAGGAATTTCTCTCTTTTCATTTACATTCATGAAATTATGTTGTATTATGAATATAAATTCCATTACATATGTTAGTACATGTATCTATATGACCCATCACTGTAAATTTAATGTAAATATAATGAGACATCCCATTCTCTCTCATCAACCATTTTTATGAATTCTTATTTCACATTGTCATGCTTCTGAAATTGCATTGCGATTTTCCAAGACAAAGTCATTGTGTCGGGAATACAATTCCTAATTATCTACCAAGGATATTCAAATTTATGAAATTTTAATTATTGATTATATAGTTTCTTTTAGGAATTATAAATTCCTTTATTGTGGAATAAATGATGATATTTAACTATTCCATGTTGTATGATCCACGTGGCACACTTACGCATGAAATGAAATGTTTAATAAGGGTGCTCCCTAATAGCGCTCCATTGAATTGGGTAAATATTAGTATCATGATACATCAAGGGAAATGAGATTTTACTCATTTTAATTCATGTGTAATTAGGGTTTACTCATTCTCCATGTGCAATGAGTCATGTCTCATGCTAATACCATGTTAAGTGTTGTTTCCATAGTTCCATGTTATGATAATCATGCTTTATCATGCCATTATGTTCATGTTTCTCTAATGTTCAATTTATATTACTATTTCCTAACATGTATTGAATTCTATATGTTTTTCTAGGTTTACCCCCTTACTGGGCTTTATATCTCACCCTTTTCTTATACATGTCCTCAGGTTACCCCATGCAATACTAAGTATGAGGGAATGTAGTGGTAATGTAAAAGAAGTTTTCAATAAAGACATTGTGTTTCAATTTCTATTTTATCATGTAATGTTACTAATTCTCAAAGACATAGGACCTCTCAATATTCCAGGTTGTATAAATGGAAGATATAAATCATGTTTAAGTGTGTACTAAAGTGTAGTGTTGTTATATTTGGTATTTTAGGATAGGTTTAGTTATTTTCGGGATTAGGATTATGAAACCTTGGTGAAAGCCATAGGGATAAGACTAATTATAATAAAAATATCCCTATGTTTTGGTGAGTATTGAGTAAGTGGGTTATCATAAAACAACATCCTTATCTAGATACGAGAAGGTATACGCAGCTCTGACACATATGTACCTAGAAGTGAAAACATCGACAAGGAGTTTCGGGCTTGACCTGGGGTATCCTTGTACATGACAACGGGCCTCACTGCACTCTTGGTCATTACACTCTCGAGGGATATTATTTTATAAATTCACAATATTAGTATGAACCATTATTAAGGGAATTTAAAAAATGACCCTAAGAATAAATGTTAGAATTTAGATCATGGATAACATAGATTAAAGATTACAGATTCATAAGATTTGGAAATAAAAGTTATTTAAAATTAGTCTGTTCTTCCTTTGATTCCCCATTATATGTTTAATATTTTAAAAGTACTCATCCCTAAGTTGATATTGGATAGAGTAGAACTAGAATAAAAAAGTGAAAGGAAAGGTTATCACACATAGTTCTGAGCATTCTTTTATATCCCAAAAGTTCTGTAGAACAATCCCAACACCACTAAAAATCCATGAACTACAGATGTTGATGAGTACAAAAAATGGGTAAATCATTGCATCCCATGAATATAACATCTCCCCTATCATAATTTGTGGATTGATCTTCCTGGTGAACCTTTTCAAACTCCCCCTAGTGAATTTTGATGCAATTATTAGGATGGATTGACTTTCCTTATATAGAGCCAACATAAATTTTTGTGTGAAGGAAATCACTCTCCATATTGTGAATCGACCCCCAATTTTATACAAGTGAAAGGAGGAAGATAAATATTTTTTAGCACCATCATCTCAAGTGTGGATATTACTACCCTATGAGCACACATATCTAGCTCAGATGATTGAGTCTAAGGAAGCAACCATCCATGGAGAAATGCCTATTATGAGGGAATTCATTGAAGTGTTTCCGGAGGAATTTCCTTGTATTCATCATAGAAGAGATGATGAGTTATCAATTGACCTCATACCTTGGTCATTGACAATATCCAAGACTCCGTATAGAATGGTTATTGTGGAGCTTGATGAGTTGAAGAAAAAACTATAGATGAATCTGGATAAAGGGTTTATATGCCCAAGTGCTTCACCATGGGGTGCTCGAGTCCTATTCATCAAGAAAAAGGATACGTCAGTGTGTCTTTTCATTGATTATCATGAGCTAAAAAAATCATGATAATGAACAAGAATCCTCTGCCTCAAATTTATTACTTGTTCGATTATATAAATGGAGCACAATACTTCTCTACGGTATATTTGCGGTCGGGATATTGCAATATAATAGTGAAGAAGGGGGATATCTCCAATACTAATTTTTGTACAAGCTACATGGACTATGAATTCAAAGTAATGACTTTTGGAATCATTAATGATATAACAATATTCATGGACTTGATGAATAGAGTCTTAAGAGATTACCTCAACAAATTTTTGTTAGTATTTATTGATGATATTCTAATATAAACCAAAACAAAGGAGAATCATTAAGAGCTTATAAGAAATATACTAGAGACCTTGCGGAAGGAGAATCTAAATGAAAAATAAAACAAGTGTGAGTTCTGGTTTAAGGAGGTCTCATTCTGAGGCCATATAATCACAAGAAATGGGATATATGTGGTTCCCTCCAAGACAACTGCAATTGAAGAATGGCTGAGGCCAACATCGGTAATAGATATCTATATATTCTTTGGGTTTGTTGGATATTACCGCTGATTTGTGAGAAATTTCTCACGATTTTCAAACCCTCTTACCGAGATAACTCAAAAGGGATTTCGGTTTTGTTGGAGTGATGAATGCAAATATATCTTTAAGGAGTTGAAAAGGAGGCTTATCACTGCACCCCTTCTCACAATACCCACAATCGAAGAACATTTTGTGGTATTTAGTGATGCTTCGAAAAAGGGAATGGGTTGTGTGTTGATGTAGAATGACAAATTCATTGCCTATGCTTCAAGGGAATTGAAGGTTCATGAGAAAAACTATCCAAGACATGATCTGGAGATCACTGTAGTGATATTCACATTAGAAATTTGGCAGCATTACCTTTTTAGGGAGAAGTGGGAAATATAGATTGATCACTAAAGCCTCAAGTATATATTCAAACAGAAAGAGATGAACATGTGCCAATGAAGATGGTTAGAGATGATCAAACACTATGAATGCCCAATCCATTTTCACTCTAGGAAAGAGAATAAGGTTGAAGATGATCTAAGTAGAAAGGATCCATAAATTCTATCATTAATTCGAATTGAAAAGGATCCAATATTATTGGATTTAATGAGGAATGACATGGGAATCATAAAGAATAGAACATCATCAATCCTTTCACAAATTATTGCTCAACCGTCTCTTTTGGAAAGGTAAAAGGATTCTCAAAAAGATGATGTTAGAATTTAGAAGAAATTGGAAACTATCAGAAAAGGGAAATCCTGAGAGATCAATGTTAATGAAGAAGGAATTGAGAGATTTGGGAAAAGACTATGTGTTCCATAAAATCCGGAGTTGAAGAAGAAACATTTGGATAATCCACATAGTTCAAATTTCTCCATCCACCTAGGAAACAGAAAGATGCATCGAGATATCTAAGAGAATTATTGGTGGGATAACGTGAAGAAGGAGATCACTGAATATACATCATGGTTCCTGGTGTGTCAGTAAGTGACGCCTAAGAGACAGAAGTCTAAGGGGATAATGAAACCATTACCCATACAATTGTGGAAATGAGAGAACATCCCCATAGGTATGTTCACCAGATTTATGAATACATACAAAAGATGCAATGCTATCTAGGTTGTTGTGGATCATCTTACAAAGACTGCACACATTATCGTGATTCAAGAGGACTTCTTATTATATCAATTTGCAAATATCTACATCAATTAAGTGGTAAGGTTCCATGGAATACCACTATATATTATATCCGATTGTGATTTGAGATTCACCTCGATGTTCTGGAAAAGTGTCCAACATGCTCTAAGCACTGAACATAACTTCAGTAGAGCCTATCATCCTTAAACTTATGGCCATTATGAGGGAACTATTCAGACACTAGAAGATATGTTAATATCATTTTCTATGGACTTCATAGGAGGATAGGACCAACATCTTCCACTGGTTTAATTCTCAACAATAACAGTTTCCACTTGAGTATCTGAATATACCCATATGAATCCATTTTAGAGAAAAGGTGAAGAAAACCAACAATTCTGGGATGAAGTTGGTGAAAATATACTTCTTGGACCTGAAATGGTTGAAGAAATGGTGGATAAGGTGAAAACTATTCCGTAACATATCAAGGTAGCCCAAAGTCGACAGAAGAGTTATGTAGATAACCTTCAATGGGACCTTCAGTTCAAAGTTGAAGACATGGTATTTCATTGAATATCTTCGTGGAAGAAGGTCATGAGGTTTGGAAATAAAGGGAAGCTAAGTCCTTGGTACATCAACCCCTTTGTGATTCTTGATCGTGTCGCGGCTATGGCCTATCAACTAGCACTTCCACCTACCATGGGAAAAGTACATGATTTCATTCATGTATCCCACTTAAGGAAGTACATACCAGACCCTTCACATGTACTCTCTTCAGAGGTAGTATAGTTAGAGGATGATCTTTTTTATAAGGAGCATCCTGCGAATATCTTGGATCGTAGAGATAATGTTCTATGTAACAAGACTACCCACCTGGTCAAGGTACTATCAAAAAACTATAAGTATGAAGAGGAAACATGAGAATTAAAAGAGGCAATTAAGGAAAATTACTCACACCTATTCGTGGCTTATAATGTAAAATGAAATTTCAAGGGTGAAATTTCATAAGGGGGGAATATTGTAATGACCCAAACATTTATTAATGGAAGTTCTTCTTGATATAATTAATTGTCTTATTATGTAAAATGGTTATATAACAGATGAAATTATTTGGTTTTATATTTTGTATTTTAAAATACCATTATGAATTGTGACCATTTCTAATATAGATATGGAATAGTGATCACATGATTAGTATAAATATAGGGGTTTAAAAAATGCAATTTACTCAGAAAAAGGAAGCGATGGCCTTATCCAGTAGAATTGATCCATAAGAAGCCCATTTATCAGAGCTCAAAAAGGTAGTAGAATCATTGGGCTTCTCTCTTGAGCAATCCCAAGCCGAGCTACAACACATTAAGCTCGAGTGGAATCACTTATGGGAGAAGTGGATGTTTATAGGGATTACTACACAAGCGATGTTATCCAAGCCACCCCAAGAGTCTGTCACCATCACACACCTTACCCTTCGGTCTTATGCAGGTGTTATAAGGGGTTATGTAACAATACCTGAGTATTATGATTATGTACAATATCTTTTTTATAGAGAGTATACATTCATTTTGTTATTGTTACTTTGTAAATAGTTTTTAAATAAAAAATAGCATTTTTAGTTAATTAAGAAATCTATTATAATGAATTAATGAATTTTTGAAATAGAAAATATTTTAATTAAACATTATTACTAAATTAAGTTTTATTAAATATATGTGACCATATAATTATTATGAATACAATTGTGATTTTTATTATGGTTAGAAAGATATTTTTATCAAAATCGATGAATTTTCGATAAATGCCAATTTTTATTTAAGAAGTAAAAATTCACATGGTTAGAAAATTAATTACATAAAATGATATTTATATTTGTAATCAAGATGTAAAAATTATTTAATGGAAAATTTTTCAACATTTTATGAGACAATCGAATTTTTGGGTAAAAATTAAATACTGTTTAAATATTTAATGTGTTTTATGACATCATAATGACCCAATATTGATGTAATAAAATACTATAAACATTATATTTGGACAATATATATTTTAACAATAAAATAATGTGATTTTAGGTTTATTTTATTTATTTTACAAAGCCTTAGTGGACCCTCCCATACTTATGAAACATTTAATCTTTCTAAAATGATTTCCTTGTGAGTGTGACTCACCTCCACATAAGAAACCCTATTATATTAAGATGTTCGGAAATTAGACTTATAAAATAATGTTTTCCACTCCCCTTTTGAAAAAACTAGGTGCAGAAACCATGGGATGGTTTGATGTTTTGATTAGTTCTATGTGTGGTGCCCAAAACTAAAATAATAATGAATTCCCTCCCCTTTCCTATATAAACCCACCCAAACTCTCACTTCCACTTCACGCAAACCCTTTTGAGTTCGTCCATCCTCTTCCCTATTATCTGTAGAATCCTCCCAAGAAACCCCAATCTCCTAAGAAGCCTCTCTCAAGCCCCTTCCAACCTTTTGGGTTCACATTTCCAAGTAATGAATTTCTTCCTTAATCATTTTGGCCAAAATTTAATTATGTTGTTATGACAATATATTTTCAATTAAAAATATTAGGGTATGATTTTTACCATCCCACATACTTCCATATTTATATATTAATGATGAGATACCTCTTTATTTTTCATTAATGCCTTCTATTTACACCGGTTACAATGCTGGAATTTTGTAAGAAATTTCTCTCCTCTCATTTACATTCAAGAAATTCTTTTGTATTATGAATCTAAATTCCATTAAATATGTTGGGAAATGTATCTTTATGACCTGCACTATAAATTTCATGTACATATAATGAGACACCCATGTCTCTATCATCAACCATTTTTATGAATTCTTATTTCCTGTCGTTAAACTGTCAAAATTGCACCACTATTTAGAAACCAAAGTCACTATGTCGTGAATACCATGCCTATTTATCTATAAAGGGTATTAATATTTATTAACATTTAATTAATGATTATATAGTTATATATATGAATTACACATTCCTTTATCATGGAATAAATTATGATCTTTAATGATTCTATGTTGTATGATCTGTGCGCCACACTTATGCATTAAATGAAATGTTTAAGAAGGGTGTGCCCTGATAGCACTCCAATGCATTGGGTAAATATTAGTATCATGATATGTCAAGTGAAATTAGTTTTTAGTCATTATAATTCAAGTTCAATGATGGTTTACTCATGCACCATGTGCAATGAGCCTTGGATCATGCTAATACCATGTTATGTGTTGTTTCCACATTTCCATGTTATGATAATTATGATTTATCAAGACTTTATGTTCATGTTTCTATTATGCTCCATTGATATTACTATAGCTTAACATGTGTTGTATTATTAATTTCTTCCTTGTTTACCCCTTACGTGGCTTTATATCTCTACTTTTTCTTATGCATGTCCGTAGGTTATCACATGCATTGCTAAGTACAATGGAATGTAGTGGTCATGTAAAGGATGTTTTCAAAAAAGATGATGTGTATCATGGTCTATGTTTTTATGTAGTGTTACTAATCCACAAAGACACTAGACCTATTGATATTCCATGTTAAATTAAGTGAACAGTTTATGTAATAAATCTTGTTTAAGTGTGTAATAAATCTCAAGGTTGTTATTGGGTGGGACTCTTCACTTGGGTTTATTTAGCTTGTACTTGGTGAAAGGTAATTATGAAATGACCTATGGTACTAGGAACCAGAGATAGACCTAGTATAACGTTCCTAATGGATCATGTTCTCTCATACATTGCATTTTTAATGGTATAGTTTTCATTGATTGAGTTCATCTAATAGATCAGTGCCATTTTGGATAATTGAGCTTGTGGAGTGTGTTCTCCCAGTTTAATGTCATTGTTTGAGCCTTTGAAAAGGATCATCTTACTAGCTATGAGGTTGGAACCTCGTGAGACGTGGTGCATGAGACAAGTATATCTGGGTGATTTTTGGGAGTCCTTATGGTGTTTTCATACGATGGGTTTACACCACTAGTAGACTGAGATGATTGTTATGTACAACCATGGATTATTAGAAATGGAGTTCCTATATGGATTGGGTTTCCCTCTAGATAGGTTGAGTGGATAGTTTCCGTTCAATTTCTCCTTTTTTGGGATTTTTTTGGCACCTACTGATTATTTTTATACTCACCCCTACACAAGAATTTTCCCCACATCTTTTGTGTCTTGTTCAAAAAACAAGACTTTCGATAGAGTCCACAGAGGACCTGAGGTAGGCAGAGCTTAGTGATTTAGACAGAATGAGGTGTTTTTCAAACCTTTTCCAAGGATATTTCTAGAAGTTATATTTGAAAGAGATCCCCTCCATTTGAGTAGGTTAAACGCATTTGCAGTTTTCTTTAGTGGGTATTGATTTTACCTTTTTCACTTTTAGTTCTTCTATTGTACTCTGTTTGTTGGATATAGATTAATGCATTCATTAGTTTCTATTAGTTTTTATGTTTCAGAATTTTGTGATCTTTTATATGTGTGTGTGTGTACAAGTAAAAAGGAAATTCATCCCATGTTAGTGATATTCCTTCTCAGCATTAGTCTCTAACCCATGACCTATTGGAGGCGAGCATGGGGAGTTGTGGTCTAGGACCCTTCGAGTCAGGTTAGGACAGAGTGGTATCAGGGAAGGATAGTTTATGATTAGGACTATAGTGTCATGATC
Source organism: Viscum album (assembly GCA_963277665.1). NCBI lineage: Eukaryota > Viridiplantae > Streptophyta > Magnoliopsida > Santalales > Viscaceae > Viscum > Viscum album. Next base: position 33,030,157 of record OY728128.1, on the reverse strand, counting down.
TTGTTTTGGGATTCATAGCGATAGTTTTAGAATGTTTCATGTTTGTCTCTCATTCCAAATTTTCTACTATTGGTGTAGCGTTAGACGTATCCATTCAACCAGTATTTGATAACTTTTATTTACTTTATACATCAGGAAACTGGTTTCTGGAAAATAAATGGCATATGCATCATATATGTCTATGTTTTTTTTTTCAATTCTTCTTTATTCTACTCCCCAGATATACTCTTAACCATGGTACATCTTAATTCTATTTCATGATGCCTCTATGAAAGATGCCAAACATGATTCTAAGGCATGATCATGATGACGATCTACCCCATGATGAGGATTCAATGAAGGGAACCGATTATATGGAGTTATCTCAGTGTGGTATACTGGTGGTTCCACCTCTCAAAGAGTATAAGGTTATACTAGAAGTTCAGGACGAGGATTTTCACATGCTATGTCTACTACATGAGTTTCAAAGGTAGCGACCTCTAAGGTACTGGGGTGGTCTAGACCCCCAGGTGGCACATTAATGGTTTGAGTCAGTCAATCAATTTTCTTACTTAGTAAGAAAACCTCTCAACTAGATGGTGGTCTTTGTGGCGAGCCTTTTGTAGGATTCAACCGATTGATGATGTAGTTTTGTGATACAGACTAACAAAGAGGCAACAATTTATTGGGAGGAGTTTTAAAAACTCATCAGGGAAGAGTTATACCCATCCATGTTGAGATTATTATGTACCCAAAAGAATTTTCATCTTCAGTAGTGTATCATGACAATTGTAATGTTATTTATGAGGCTCATAGAGACATCAAAATACTCATTGGATACGGTTTGACATCCTTTTTTCAGAGTATGGACCTTCGAGCATGGCCTATGTTGGGAGATCATGGCATCTGTGATTCTGTTGTGCATTCCCACCTATAATGGATTACTGGAGCATGATCTAGTAGTGGGGAGTTTTTTAACTGGGGAATAGGTGGATGTGACCCGCAATATATGTCATGAGGTTGAGGTGTTTGCAGGAGCTGGTAGGTGATAGGTGACTAGATCACAGCGCAAGAGGCGTGCCCATGCCCATACATAGACTCATGGTTCTATGGTGAAGGAGTACTGCTGAGGATTTGGTAAATAGTAGGAGAGGCAGTGTTTTGCATGAAATGGTCGAGGTCATATCACTCGATATTTCCCGAACAATCGTGTAGCTGAGAGGGATACATTTGTTGAACCGCATTGGAAGGGGTAGAGATGGGGGAAAGGAACTCTACAAGGCGACGGATAAGTCTGAGGACCTATATGAGTGGAAGGAGGTGGCATGTGATTCGATGTATTTCTACCATTACCCCCAGGTTGTTTGCACCAATCTTACAGAGTTTGAGGATGTGGGAAAGGAAAATTGTAGGTCGTAGAGCCCTTTGACCCAGAAGCTCGGCGTATGAATTGAGGTACACCTTGTGTTATTTTTACTTTCTATAGTATAAATTGTTAGAATATATTGTGGGTACACTTTATTTTTTTTCATGATCATTTTTTAACTAGGATAAAGTGGGGTTTTTATAGAACCTTGTGTTGGTAGTTACGACAGAGTTCTCGGTATGAAATGGTGCCTGTTTGGGAAACCCTTTGCCTTTCGTGTGTACCATCATGCATTTGGAATTGTTGTTTGTATGCAACATTATTGAGGAGAATGTGGTGCAGTATGACGTAGCTTTGAACCCACGAGGAAGGAGATATTTTTTCCACTGAGATGCATTTTTCTGATGTGATCAGAACTATACGAGAAGGGACATACTACCCAAAGAGGACAATATCAAGGTGTGGGGGATGAGTTCCTTAAACATTCATGTTTAGGGAGAGGTAATGTGATGAAGTGTTGGAGTTGGTCCTAGACCATCCAGAAAAGTTTTTCTTGCTTGACCCGCTTTAGCATGGCATCCCTAGGAGAGGTAGATCCTTTCATTGAATAATTCCATAGCGATAGAGTAAGAACATATGATGTTTGATCAGTATGGATTAATTTCCTACCATCCATACATAGCTAGGATGCCATTATTGAGTGTAGTAGTGTTTCTACTCTGTTGAGCTGTGTTACAGTTAGAGGTTTATAGTTTAAGGTCCTGTTATGATCCAATGATTATTTTAGGAAGCCTTGTTTTGGTCATGAATACCCTCACGTGTTCATCATCGACCTTGAACATAATAAACTTGGGTAGGCTGATGTACATTCCAACAAAGGGTGGATGTGAACTATAGAGTTCCATCAATATCTGTGTTATTTTAGCGACGTGGTGTACCACTAGATTGCATGAAAGGAGATGGACAATGGTTCTTGGTGCTTTACCACTTTTCACTAGAAAAAAGACTTCAACCATCCATTTCATATTGTTTTCCTGGCGCAAGATGGACTTGAGAGAGATTATTTCTTGGTGGTTCCTCTATGAGTGTGTTTGTATGTAGCACATAAACCCTTGATGAGATCACTGGCATGGGTGTCTAGTGGGGAACTCAATTTCTTCCCTTTTACTTATCCATTCACTTTTCATGGACGATAATCCTTAAGGTGGAAGATAATATAATGACTTAAGTTTTGACCCATAAGGGTTCAAAATATTGGGTAAAATATTCCCAAAGCCAGGCGCTGAGTCGGCGGGGGAATCCAGGGCCCAGGGTTCCTCGGTGTGGGGATATGAAAAATATTAAATATATTTTTTCAGACAAACATAGTTTCCCAGGAATCATAAATAACCCCTATTTGGATTCTTGGATAAAATTTCTGAGATTGCGGTTGTGTCAATAATGTCGTGTTTACCCTAGGCACGACATAAAACTCTTCGTGTTAAGAGTTTCAGAAGAAGGTGATTAGGTGGGTCTATTTTTTGGGGATTAATTAATTAATTAATTAATTAACTTACACCTAACCTAAATTAACCCTCTCCATGTTTTGGGTGCACAATAAAAGAGTTCCCTACCTCCCATATCTCCCTAGTTATTAATTATTTCTCTTTTCAATGAAGGAAACCATCGTAAAATCATCAAAGAAAGATTTTATTGATCCCTTTTTCAGATGCATATCATCATTGGATCAAGATCTAAGATGATCAGGGCACTATTCTTCAACTAAAGCTTTGAAATTTCACTATCGAGGTAGGGGATTTATGTTTTGGTTCTGATACTTTTTGTTTTGTATTGTGCTAATGTTCTAGATCACTATTGCAATAGATTTTGTACCCTACTAGGTAGATCTATGGGTTTTTGGGTTGAATCTTTTAGAATCTGATTATTTTGGAGGTGATTCCAAATTTGAATCACCGTCTACACTGCATGAAGTTTAGTGGAACAAGCCGTGTAGCTATTCCAGTTTGGGAAATATGAGATTTTAGGATATGCGCCTTGTATACGGGTTACATGGTATGTAGTCCCCTAAATGATGTGACCATGGGACATGGATTGTGTTAGCCATGTTAAAATACATGGCTGTGTACAAACAAATGACCATGGTACATAGAAACAAGGCTTGGTGAACTGACATGGGAAACCTACACAGGCTGGTGGCTGTTTATCTGAACATGCCATGTAGTATGGGATAAATGGCATGTGAGGGACCCGGTCGGCCTATCCATGTAAAAGGGGAACATATCCAGGTGCCGAGTGATGAGGGACATGACATATACATATTTTAAAAATTGTGTGACCCTACATGGTTTGAAACCAGTGTATACTAGATACATGGTTAGCTACTCTAGTGGGATCACATGACATGTGTTCTCCGGTGCACACCGTGTACTACTAGGATATCCTTCGAAGATCTTCAACCTTCTGTATATCCTTCTCTAGGACTCTGATTCAGGCATGTGAGTAGCCTATCCTAAGTACTTTTCCATGGAGAATGTGATGGTGTTATCTATTATAACTTATGAGATATGAGGTGGTTTGAATAGAGCATGGTCCTTGTGAAGTGGTATAGAGATAATGTTGGAGATCATTGTGGTTCATATAGAGAGATTATAGGACTATTAATCCCTTGTTAGACAAAGGGAATAGGTTTTTATTACCTCTACGCTAAGTTGGAGGTAGTAATCCCCATTTTAGGGGTGCTGGTTCATTACCTTATGGAGTTTCATCTTGGGTGTTGCTCCCCTAAGGGGTTTGGGTGCAGGTTTCCCCATGACATTCATAAAGATAGAGTAGGTACTACCCTATTGAAAAAGGGGGAGGGTCCTCCATCCATGAAGTTAGTACTCCCCTATAGAATTATGGTGTGGGAACTCCATCTATGATGTATAAATAGTGTTGTTACTCTACTACCTTGTTAGAGTGTAAGTCCTTTATTATAGGAGTTGGTACTCCCTTGTCATTACTAGGCGCATGTCCTTCATACGTGTTGTTTCAATAGAGTCAGTACTCCCCTTCCATGTCAAGTAGTGGGTCCTAAATCCTAGGGTTCATAATCAACTACCTTGTTAGGGTGAGGGTATCCCATAGAGAACATGTTGGCAGGGAAGGTACTACCCTTTCATTTCAGGGCGTGGGTCCTCAAGCCACTGAGTAGTATTCCCATACCGGGATTGGGTGTGGGTCCTTGATTTAGGATGTGTTACTCCCCTATCATATCTGGGTATGAAACCTTCATGAGTAATATTCCTAAATTGGATTAGGGTGTGGGTCCTCACATACAAATTTGTATTTCCCATCTCCAAGTAGTTGTGGGGAGCAGGAAATTTATTGGAGTTGGAGCTCCCTCGACATTCGGATAAAGTTACGAGGAGTGGTCCCATCCACTTCATGTGAATTGTAACTATATATGAGCTTGTTCTACCTCAATGGGATGAGGTGTGGGAAACTCCTTAAAAAAGATAAAAATATTTCAATGGTCACATAGGAGTAGAATTCCCACGAATGTGGGGTAGTGGCGAGATGTGAGTCCTTCCATTTTCTCTTGTTAGATAGGATGCATATGATGCATAGTTTGGAGAAGTTCTTCCTCAACTGTGTGAAATAGTAAGGGGCATACTTCTTCACTTGGTTTTCTTTTGTTTGCGCTGGCTACTAGGTAGCATTGATTGGTCTTATAGTGTTGGTCAATAGAGCTAGTCCTAGTCTAATGTTCTTAGTTGATCATATTCTATCTGATGTATCATTTGGAATGGTAGAGTTGTTCTCGATGTAGTGGATGTCTCAGTTGGGTGCTATCTGAGACAGATGAGACTGTGGAGAATGTTATCTTGGTTTTATGTCATTGTTAGAGCCTGTGAAAAAGGTCCTATTACTGGCTATGAGTTTGGAACATCATGATATTTGGTGCCGGAGACGAGTACATCTGGTTGATTTTGGGGAGCCCTTGTTGTGTTGTCAAACATCGGGGTTAACACCCCTTAAAGATCAAACTGACTAGTCATGTACAAATGATGATGGTTAGAGATGGATTTCCCCCATAAACAGGGTTTTCATATGGCTAGGTAATGAAAATTTTTTCCTTTTGGTTTCACACATTTTCTTTTGGAATTTTGGGGTGCCTACTGAGTATTTTTATACTCATCCCTACACAAGAGTTCCTCACACATGTTTTGTGTCTCGTGCAGACCACATGCCTTTCGATAGAGTCCACAAATGGCCATAGGAAGGTAGAGGTTAGTGATCCAGACAGATTGAGATGTTTACTATAGCTTTTCAAAGGAACTTTCCAGTAGCTACAGTTGACAGTCATTCCCTTTATCTCAACAGGTTGGATGCCTTTACAATTTTCTTTAGTGGGTGTTAAATTTCCCTTTTTTTCTTTCCGTAATTCTATTATACTATGTTTGTGGGATATATATGTATAATTTCATGGGATGCCTTTTGTTTTTTACATTTCACTATTTTTAGATATTTGATATGTGTGTGTGTATACAGGTAGATATACAATGCCTCACATGTTAGTGATATGCCTTCTCGGAGCTAGTCGCTTGACCTTGGTGTATTGGAGGTGGGTTTGGGGAGTTGCATCCCAGGCCCTGTCAGGTCGGGTCATGACATTTAACTTAAAATGTCCTTAATAAATTGTTTTAGAAAAAGGAAATGAATTTTTTAAAACATTTTTTATAAAATAATGATATTGAATGAAAATATACCCGATCAAATAGAGAAATATGATCAGCTTTTATTTTGAAACATTATATGGTTGATTCAAGTACTAAGGTAGTAAATTTTAAAATAAAACATTGTAAATAATTAAATATCTATATTATTGTAAAATATATTCTGTTTATGGAGTTTATATTTTAATATTCCTTTAATGAAAATATTGGAAATCCTCAAAAAAGTGAGATTGGAAATCAAATTCTTAGCACTTTTGCAACTTTTAAATTATAACCCCTTGAAATAGTTCACATGAATTAAATCATTAATCATCATGAATAAATATATATTCATTTTAAATTCCTTAAATTGAAATTATATATTCTTAATAAAACTAAATTGTTTCATAATACCAAATATATATCAATGGAGTGGATGTGGAGAAAAAATTCCTTACAAAGATCATAGAATTGAAGTGAAAATTAATCATTAAAGTGATTATGTATAACAAATTTATATCCAATCCATAAAATTGTTAATAAAAATATAATATAATTAAATTTTATTTCACATATAATCATGGAATGACATATTAATTGATGTACCAGTACACCAAAATGAATGGAAACTAAGATAATCAACCCCTTACCCAACACTTATATGATGTTTTTTATTGTTAAAAATATGGTATAATTGTTTAAAACATGTTATTAATTTATTCCACAACCTTATTCATATTAATAATGTTATATGTGATCCACTTATAACATATTTTCACCAATTCATCAATAATATTTAATTGTTATCATTGTCTTGTGTGGTAACTTCTTCATTTCATCATGTATGTTTCATCATTGATGTTCAATTTTTTGTTCATAGATTATAGTTTCATAATCTAGAAAATGATATTTATTTTATAAATATTATATTTTTTAGATAAATTTTTGGAATAATTAATTAGTGGGGGGCATGGAAAATGAATCCCATAGCTTCATGGAGACAGTATGCCATACCAACACATGGGGGGATGTTAATTTTTTTTAATGTTTGAAAGAGTAAATAAGAAGATGATATGTTAAATTTTAAAATTAAATATCATTTTACTATAATAATATATATTCATGATTTCCATCATTATAAATATCCATATTATATGGTAATAGAAAAAATTACATCGATTCACGTGGTGGTAGTATTACATACAAAAGAGTTATGGTTTGGTTTCCCATTTTATGGATATAGAGGAGGATAAATATTATTCCATCAACCTAATAACATCTTCATATATTGGAGATACTGGTGCTATTGTAGTGAATATTTTAAAACATAACTTAGGGTGATAAAATAAAATATAATAAATAATATTCTTGATGAAGATGATTACCTCTTATATAGAGTGAAAGTTTATATTTTATTTCAAAACCACATTTAAGAAAAAGTGAGAAACCATAAAAGATAAAACAAAAACATTAGACACCATAAGATATCAGAAAATCATTAAAATAAATCCTAACCCATCTAGACACATTATATTGATATAATTTCTTTTGCTGAGTAGTCTAGGTCATCCTTGATGGTATCATCAAAACAGTCATCCATTTTCTCCTAAGTTTTAATGATATCCTCTATGTTTATATGTCATTTATTGAAACCACTTGTCATAATATGATATTAATTGTTTATACAAACAAAATTATCAATATTAGTGTCCACATAAATCACCCTTTTATAAATCCCATCAACATCCACTTTTGAGTCATTAATCAAGAATGAATCTTCCAAAATTTAATCCTCAGAATAAATAATCAACTATAACATTTTATCATTTTTTTCCTCCAAATAGTCTGTCCATTTCTGATAGGCTAGAAAACTCTTAGTGTTGTCGACCATATCTTGTATGTTCTCACTGATGGTATGATATAATACTTTATAGCCTCCCTACACCTAATTTTGAGCTTCTATAGAACTAAAATCCCACCCTTGATCTCTAGAATCACCGCATATGGCCCATTGTTTTCCATGTTGAAGGTTCATGATTTCATACCTATCATAATATTTCATAGAAATATCAGAGCATGAATCCTCTGTCCTACTATCTATGACATACCAAATTTAAATTAGTTTTCTTTAATGAGAATAATCCTTATTCCCATTGGTCTTCTTCCCTTTGACCAGAATGAAACTTTTAGAATCATGGTTTCCATTATACCACATTGTCCATATTTGTAAATGAATACCAATACTAATTATTCCAATTGCACAATAATATGAGAGGTGAATAAGAAACTCCTCACTTGAATTGGACCTAGAGGATCCCTACCCCTTAGTGGATTTCTCCTCCCATGCTAGAGCACTCTATTCTTAAACTATCCCCTCACTTCCTAGACGTTCAAAACAATTATCAACTTTAATGTAGAGATATTATTTCTAAAAAATTCCTTGTATATTACATTAAACCAAAACTATATTTAACTATAGTAACCCACCTTAAATTTTATTAGGAAATTCAACTAATTAGTCCTCTCTTCCCTACCTCATAAAGCACCTCCTCATGAGCATGTTAAAATCCAGGTCACACATTTTTGACATGTAAGGAATATTTTAGTATATTGTTGATTATATTAAAAGATTTGGTTTTGAGTATCTCATTATCCCCAAAATAAATCTTAATTTGCACTGTTGATAATCCATCAAGTAGATCATTCCTTAAACGGTCGAAGATGTTCGCAATATTCAGATCTGGATTAGAGGGTCTTACCTCTTTCTGAGTGATATTATTAAGATATAATCCATTATTGCACATATAATGAAATAATATCACAATGAAAAAATATATCCCTAATGCATACCATGCTATCAGTTCTCTCACCCCATTCCTTCCTTCATGACAACTTGTGGGGAACAAATGTCCTAGATGTCTACTCGATGAGAAAAAATCCATCAAGGTATTGAAGACTATTGGTTATTTACTCCTAAATTCTTCTCCAGTAGTAGTCCAAAACCACTCTACAAGAAGATTTGAAACATATATTTTCACCCAAATATATAGAAGAATCGAATGAAAAGAAAAATTCATTATACTATGAGAAAAAAATAGAAAAAAATTTCAAGCATATGATTAATAGAAGGAATTTGGGAAAGAAAATAATATTCCAAAAAATATTAACCAAATTAGTGTGCTAGGTTCATAGTTTTTTGTATGAAAATCATAAAACCATGAAATGATGTTAAATATACACCCATTTAAATTTTTAGGGACTCTTGACCATGTGAGAATCAAATCATCCATCGATGAAAAGAAAATAATCATATGAAATTTATCAAGAAGATCAATAATTTTCCAATATTGTAACCCCCATCTTCTGAAGAAGATAATTTAAAAAGCTACCACTAAAAGATGATGATGTAAGAAATGGTCCAAAAGTGTTATATTCAGGATATCCGATGATTCAGTGAACTTTTTTTTCGATACAAGGAGTTGAGGAGAGCCTTTAAATAAATCTGGAACCTTTGGTTTTATCGAGAAATGATGATATTTTCCATAGAAATTGAGGTCCAAAAATTGGAGTAATGACCACATCCGCACTTTTGGAGAAGTAAAAGATGAAGAATCCCCCTAAAATAAAGGATGGGTGGGGGGAATCCATTCATATCCAGGGAACCGTCTATAATACGAGAGTGGGCTAGGGTCACATCTAATCGATTAAATCTTAGAGAAACCACCTTTAGTTATTTTCTTAAAGACACAAGGGTCAGTCTTTTAAAAAGACAAGAACCACTAGATAATGAATGAGGAAGTTTTGGATATACATATATAGGTTTTTGTTAATATAAAATTTTAAATTGCTTCTAATAATTTTGGGGAGGAGGCACCCACTTATAATTGATGTGAGTGGAACACCTTTAATTTTACAAAATTTTAAAATATTACTAAGTCACATTCTTGGATAAATTGATCAAAAATTACTCATATTATATGTTAGTAATTTTAAAGTTGAAATATAACCATCCAATAAAATTTAGGTATTTATTTAGGTTATATTAACCATTATCTTTTGGTTTAACCCTTTCATTAACTATTTTAAACATTAACCACGATGAGTACTTTTTTAAACATAAATGGTAATAATTTTAACTATAATTTAATATTTGGATTATAAATGACCAAGAAATGAAAAATATGACAATTAATAATCCTAAATGTTTTATTTTAATAATTTTATTCTTTTTAAATAATTTAAAAAATTTTTTTTTTTATAAAAATTGATTAATGACATTTTCAACATTATTCATTTAATTTTACCTTAATGACATGAATATCATAATGGAATTTGAACGTAAACCATAAAATCCATATAAATATTCCATATTTATCTACGCAATTATTCTTACCGAATAATTCATCCAAATTTTATATATTTTTTAAATTTTTTAAAAATCATTTAATTGATTTTTTAGTTGTTTTCCCAGGCACTATGCCAGCATTGTATTAGAGTTAAATTTATCTATAAAATAACTTAAAATATAAATAAATTACCATCATGATATTTTGTTAAATATTCTTAACAAATACTTTTACAATAATTTACAACTTATTTTCCTCCTATTGGAACATATAAGAAATATTTAAATGTAATAGAGTGACATTTATTATTTTACATTAAATAGGATAATTTAAATGTCATTATCAATGGTAAATGGTTAAATATATATATATATATATATATATTAATATTTAGGATGGATGTGGTAGAATTATGAAAATAAAAATTAAATAAGTAATTTTTTAATATATATTTCTAATTCCTTGTCACATTATCTTTTACCATAATTACCCAATTCACTCTTTATAATGGTGAAATGTTTTACAAAAAAACCATTTCATAGTGACTAAAAGTAAAAGGTACCTATTCAAATATTTTAGAACTATTGAATCCAAATATGAAATCCATTTTCATAATTCAATATTTAAAAGTGTGAGAAATTAATTTTATTAAAAATGCAGTAAATGGACCAAAAAATAGTTTATATTAAAATGCATTTTTAAACCAAAAAATAAACTAATATAAAAAATATATAAAATTATTATCCATAAGGAATTAAATATATTATTTTAAATAAAATGTATCATATAAAAATTTATATCCAAATCCAAAATATAATTATAATTTTAAATTACATGACGTAATCAAAATAAAACAGTGTATTTGAAAAATAATTTTTTCACAATTCACTAGAAAATAAATTAATTTGGAGTAAACCCAAAATTTTACCTTAAGATATTACTGATATGATTATTTTTAATAATATTTCATTTTTTAAAATGAAATTTGTGAAATATGAGTAATTTAATTATAATTTACACACACAAAATGAAATGAAATAATTTTTGAAGAGAATTCATTTTTGAAGCATAAAATAAACTCACCAAAAATTGAGTTATTATTTTATAAGAATTAATTAATATATTTTTATTGAGTTGGAACATTTGAAAAAAATAAAAATTAATTAAAAATTATTAGTACAGGTAAATTCAATAACTAGGATATACAATCCAATTTATATAATAATATTTTTAATATATATATATCCCTCCACTAAAAACTCGATTTTTTATGTTAAACATGTTATTGAGCTTATTTTTCATTTAAGATAAATTTTTATTGTGTTACAATATAAGTAACACATTTTTATTTTATTCAATGAATCATAAAACTAAATATTGAGTAAATAATTTGTTTAATTTAATGTGGAATCTATATGATTAGTGACCCTATCTCCAATCAATCTCCACTATCCAAGATTATCTACCAGGAACACTTATTGATCTTCATGTACACAGTAGTGGAATCATTATTTTCTGTATGAAGGGGTGAGTAATAATACTCTTAATTTTCATCCATATTATTGATCATACATATAATAACCAGTTACATATTCATGAATTATCATTATTTAAATAGTATAAATAACTAAATAATACAAAAATATCATCACTATTCAATTTTTAATCCATGATTTATTTTAAATAAGGGTCATAAGAGCTCATTATATTCAAAAACACAAAATAATAATGTATTTATTTGAATTTTTTCTCATTATTTATAATTTGATAAAAGGAATGGAAATAGACCCCACAGGGTGGCCCAGTGAATAGGGTTGATGGTTGTGGTCATCATGTCTAGTGTTTGATTCCCGATGGTGGCACGTTTTAGCCAAGGTAATTTCAAGAAGTGTGATTTAACACCTTGATAGTGTAGGGTAGCATGGGGAGGCCAATGTTTCCTAGTTAGGTTTTATTTAGCATTCGAGACCCAAGTCTTAGTACACCTATATGGGAATGTGCTCTGCTGGGTAGAGAATTGATTATATAGTTTATCTATGGTTTCTATATAGAAAAATAAGGGAAACATTCAACTAATTCCTACTATAAGTTACTCGAAATATATGCCTTTATCCCATTCCTTATTTTAGCCTTTATTCACACATAATGGGTTAATAGTCATTACAATTTATACATATAGATAATCTCCACACACCTCAATTAATGGATGTTCGAACTCATCATCCCCACATACATATGCTAGTTATGTAATAATTTTAAATCCAATGAATCATTGAGGATTCAATGTTGTTCCTTGTTATAGAGAAACCATTATGTCACATATAGTGCATAAATAATTCCTTAATATAAAACTTTCCTCAATAAAATATGACATTCCATATTTTCACAATCCTACTTTTGGTGCTAACAGTACTTTATTTAGACATTTGATTTGATACAAAATTAGGTGAGCCTAGAAAGAAATTTCATTATTTCACCTTATTTTAATATGTTATAAATTTCATCACACAAATTGTCATATAAAATTAAGAATATAAGGTTGAGTGTCTATGAGGATCATCAACCTAAAAAAATATTTTATGATAATTGTGAATATTTCTCCATAATTGAACCACACCAAACAACATTCTAGATTTCTCATATGTTATACCCATCATCATAACAGGGGTAATGATAGTATATGAAAGGATTGAGCTGAAACATTTATAAATTGAAAACCCAAAAATATTTCATTATTTTTTGGATAATAAGAATATGAAAAACATGAACGTGGGAGAATTAAACAATTATAAGTAACAAGAAACAATAAGAGTTGTTCTTATTTATTGATAAAAGGACATGTAATCTAAAATGAACGGAAATTCACCATGGTATAAAAGTGTATGATAATAGATATAACACATATATAATAATGGATTTCATATGACTTACAAATAATGAATTTCACTGAATAATTACATTATTTTGGATTTTATAACAAATGTATTCTGAATAAAACATTTAATAGTTAGTGATGTATCCAAAACCTACAAAAAATTACACAGTGGATTAGGAATTAATTCTTATTACACATTATTAACTCAATAATCATTAAAAATGGAAAATTATTGACTCATGTATCTTAACCTGTTATCCATTAGTTACTCATGCATCAAAACTCACAACCCATTAGATGTTTATATAAGACCAAAAGCATCAATCACACATAAATATGTGTGAAACTTGAAATAAATTAGTCATTATATAGTAATGATAACATGGAAGTAAAATGGGATTCATATCATTTCCTAATGGTATCACATAAACTGAAATGATGGATCAGATCAATCAATACCAATATTCACTCAGGAAGTGAGGTATTTTAGAAGGGAATTTAAATATTGCTTCATAAAACAGAACTCCATAGGTATTAGATCCATTAAATAGTAAAATGGAAGTGAAACCAAGGAAATTATTTAGAAGATAACATTAGTTATCTTTATCATAAAGTGGTAAAATATAAAATCACATTAAAAAATCATTTTCATGAAGGTTATTTTAATTATTATAAAACAACTTTAGTATAAATTCAAATAATGGATCCTTGAAAATACATAAAAATTTTAAATTGGAAATATTGAGTGAAGGATATAAATACAAACATGAAATGGAAATATTTTTTGAATTTGAAAATTTTCTTTATGAAAAAGAACATCATAATGTGAGTGATAAATAATTAATTTGAAATGAGTTAATGATATTTTTTACTTAGAAAATTAAAAAATATTTAATTTTCCAAATAATAAAGTATAACATTAATGGGAGTAGTGAATAGGGATTTGGAAGATAATAATATCATTTTAAGGGGACAAGTATTATTCTTAATGATATAAAATTTTATAAAGAGAGAGATAAATAAAGGAGAATTATTAGAAGTGTGAAAATTTAATTCAAAAAAACAAGGAGGAAATTAATTATAATGTTATAATAAGATAGAATAGAGAATTATTATAAAACAATATTAAAATATGACACATTATGACCTAAGAAAATTGGTTTAGTGAAGTAAACCCCTTGATGCTACATTATGTTTTTATTTGACAGCCTAGGAATTAGAGAACATAATATGGACTAGAAAATCCACTTAAATGAATGATAATTATATTAAAATGAAATCCCCAAGAATTATATACAAAACAAAAATAAATTAAATGGTAAATACAGAGAATATATCAATGAAGAAAATTAACCAGAAGAAATCCTTATGGACATCATAATTCATGAAGTATAAAACTAGTATAGGGGTATATGTGATATAAATGTAAATAAACAAAGAAAATATGAAATATGAAAAAATAAATTTTATGGTATAATTTTACCATCTTAAAAAATAGTGTCTATGAAGAGGCATTATAACTCAATGAAATGGTATTGAGTTATGAAACACCTTTACCTTGAATTAATTTTCATCCTAATGAACTCTACCATCATAAAGAATAAAAAAAATTAGTGAAAATTTTAAGATTTATTCATAATCAAAACAATTTATATTATTCACTGATTAGTGATTATTATAAATATATTAGTAAGATATATTTTATTTTTACTAATTGGTGTTAGTAATCTTAATTTTTTCATGTATGATGTCAGTTATTAATGTTGATCCTCATTTTTTACTAAACCTTCATAATTTATTAGTTTATTAATTATATAATAATAGGTGTTTTTAAATAATTTAAGGAGTTTTAATTTCATCCAAATTTTTTTTAGTTTTTATTCTATATTTTGCAATCAACGATGAGGTTGATATAATAATTTTTTATGAATAAATGGTTGAATATTAATAATAGATTAAAAATTAATATAACTAATAAAAAATCATAAATCAGACATTATATTATCATTTATTTATAATAATAATAATTTTTATTTTTCTACATTCTTCCATGATATAAATTTATATCATTTCTCATGTATGTGGTTAAACCAAACTAAACGACAACATGCTATAATCAATGAGTGACCAAAAACAGAAAGTGATTCATTTTTCATAATATATTCAACATAGAAGAATAATTATGTTATTTGGAATTTCTATGGTGGTTAATCATATCTTAATAGAGTTAGACAAATATAAAAAACTTACATAGATGAAGAATGAATTACATCACTTAATGGAGGTGATAGTCGACACATAAACACAAATGATGTTTTCATTTTTTATATAATTAGATATTTATATGGAATGGTTTATCTTCCCAAAAATATTAACCATGATATAAATAAAATATCATTTAACTAAATACCAATCTATTACAAGCCATGTATGGTTGTGATGAAAAATAAAACACATCGTTTATGGAGGCGGCAATCCACATGAACACAATAAGCCATTTTTATTTTTTTAATGAAATAATTTAAAGAATAGATAATTATTTTTACCTTAATATATAAAAATTTCAGTATATAAACAATACTGATTTCAACATGTTGTAATGGGAGTGATATGTTTTAAGGATAAATATATATAAACAAAAATATTATTAACTGATTAGCACTTATGTCGAGAATATGGAATTTCTTCTAAAGTACTTCTTGGAAATAAATATCAAAGTCCTAATTTTTTTAAACAGATTATTATGAAAGTGTAATATAAATCATGTACAATTAAATTGGAAATAAATTCCTGGGAAATTCTAATTACTAAAGTTGTTTTTAAGGGGTGGTGTAAGGCTACATTTATAAGTGTATAGAATGATGTTTTATAAATATTACCTCTTAATTAAATAAGACACATGTTTGAAAGGAAAGTGGATTCTAAAGTTGATAGTAACAGATAAGAGAAATAGTTTGGCCAATTTAAAGCTATACTAATAATTATGAAACATGTTGTTAACTATTTTTTTCACTTTTATACTTTGTTAAACACTTGTTCCCTTAACTTTCTGTTACCATTCTATCAACATTTTTATCCTTAATAAATCATTTTTTTGACTAAAAATGAAAATACCCACATTAGATAATATTTAAATTCATATTTAAAATATATAAATAATTTGTTTAATTAAAATATTAATGGTTTAGGAAAATTAATTTTATTATTAGCACACACTATGCATAAAGACCCATTTCTAGAAAAAATGTTTTCTTTAGAATAAATTATGGATAAAAGTAAAATTATAAATGTTGTCGATTAACATGAAATTGTTTGTTAATTATTACTCAAATAAAATTTATTTAACATATAAGTAAATATATAATATAAATACACCACATGGAATCATAATTGAATGTTAAAAGAGAAAAAACATATTTAAGTAAATGTTTACAAAAGTTTCAAAACTGAAAACATGGGGTTTCATTTTAAAAATATTATTTTGAAATTAGTTTTATTACTTATGATATTTTTTTTTGTTGTGGAATTGGTTTCATGACTTTTTATGCCTTATTAATATCATGATAATTTCATAAATGTTATAATATTTTTACAATGGTATTTTTTACTACTGATATAAAATTAACATTTTTAGAATAAAAAAATTTGAACCTAAAATAATATTTTTATACGAAATAAAAATGAATTTTATACCAAATAAAAATGAATTTTATTTTTTAAAATTTATATTCCTAAATTTATGTATTTTAATTTTACATGGAAATAGAAACTATAATAATTTTTTTTACTGTAAAATTATTTTCATATATAACAAGTATTTTTACACGTATTTCAAATAACTATTTAGTTTAAATTTAATTTATAAATGATTCACATCAATAATAAATTTTAACATTATTCATCCATAATATTTATTATTCACTAAAATATAATGCAATGTGAAACGAATCCAATTTTATTTAAAATATTTTTAAATATAAAATGATTTTATTAGTTTTTTAGCTAATTTATTTGAATTTTAAAAATACATTAGTATTACAATTTTCTTTTATTTATCTTTAAATCTTTATTTCATATTGTGTTTACCTCTATTTTATCCCCTAACCAAATATCTACATTATAATTGTTATATTAACGATATATAGTTTTATCTTGATGAAATGTTTCATTTTTTTGTTTTTATTTAGTGTTGTGGGTAAAGAATGATGTTGGACATAGTATTTATTTTAATTTAAATTTATAGTAAAATTTTAGGGCATAGATTCTCCCCCTTAAAAAAATTTCATCATCATAAATTTTTTATCACATAATAATGAAAATTAGTTAAGGGTATAAATAAAGAAATAAGTTTTAATGATATATCCTCTTCACTATCTTTAATAAGGCATGGAAACTATTTATTAAATATATTATAATTTATGAGTTCCTATGGACACAATATTCAAAGTATCATTTTCATGATCACGTTTCTAACTAAATACAAAAAACAAAAATGGTTTTTATAATAAAAAATAGAACTATAATAAATGATCACATAGATATGAAAACACTATCATAATATACTTTATTCCATTAAACTATCATTAAACATATGATATATTCATATCAATGATAAAGTAATTGGATGAATCTATAAGTCCTTTAGTTTTACCTTGGACGTCCATAATCATTTCCTTTTAGGTTCTCAGGCAGAATAGTTATAAATTAGATCCTATGATTTCATTAAAATATATCATAATTGTTCATAAATATAATTCAATCAAATAATATCCCATAATATTTTCTAACAAGTTGTGAAGTTAGGCCACTATAACATTGATCGTACCACGATTCACTGTTTCATTTTCACCATTACACTATTGAATTAAACTGAATTTGTATTGTAAATTACCAATATAATAACAAAATTTACATCATGTTTGATTAAATTATTTTGTTTTTATCTCTTTTAAAAAAGAAAATGTAACTTTTTTTGATAATTTCATTGAAGGTGGTGGTGATTTGGAGGACCCATGACAAAGTTCATGAATAATGGGCCAAACTACACATGATCCAAGAACACTGGTGGATTAATCCAAACAGTTCTACCAGGATATGGATTAAAATGGGTTGAAATTTTGTGGTCTGGTCAATAATTTAATATTATACATTTCATCTCAAGGAATAGAATCCAAATTCAGATTCCAAGGGGCGCTCTGAACTGATCATTCCAAGCCACCGAATATGCACAATGCCAAAAGTGGCATTGTGTAATATATCCATATCTCGATCAATGATTGTTGAAATGATGCCAAACTTTTAGTGGGGATACAAATTTCTGGTTTTTTCCCAAAGGGATATTCGATTTTATATTATCCAAAAAAATATTTCAAGTGTTTGATCAAAATATGGGTTGTGAAAACCATGTTCCATTTTGGCTATAAAAAGGCACCATGGGAACCTCATTTTGATGTTCGAACCAGAAGTGAATCTTTGCCATTTTTGGGTCCTATAGAAGTATCATACTCATCTTTTATATTCTATAGGCCGCTATCCTCATAGGGTATCGAGAATGAAGAAAGAGTTCCACCCGACCTTCCTCCTCCACCCGATGTTGAGCTAAATGGTGGGTGTTCATTGTGAGGGACCTACACACATGTTAAGGGAGTTTTAACGCATATATTAGATACTAGTTTGGAGTAATTTGGGTTTTTAAACATTTATTTTCATGTATATTACATACTTTCATATTTGAATTCTTGTTTTGATGCGTGCGAATGAGTTGCTCATAATTTCTAACTGATCGACATGAGGTTTTGAGTGTGTGAATTGTGCTGTTCTGATTGGGTTTCAAAAAAATACTTTTCTTACTAAATTTATTGAGATTTAAATATACTTTTTGTGATCTAATTCCATGCATATGTTCTAGAACTTGACACCATGATTGTTATGTCATGGTTTGGTTCTTTAAGAAATGAAATAAAGGCTTAGTGATTAATCGATATTCCAATTAATTTCAAACAAATAATTACTCCAAACCTAAATTGATCTCCCAAAATGATGAACTTGAAAGTGTATGGTAAAATCACAATTAACACTTTTATATCATTTTTAAAAAAATCCATTTTGTTTATAAAGTTTTAAACTTTCAATTAAGCCGTTTCATCCTAAAACTATTTTCAAAACTACCCATATTTTAGTTTTTCTTATAAAAACAGACACTATAAACCCACCGAATCTCCTTGAGAGACAACCTAGGTTCTTCCATAGAATATTAATCAACATTATAAACATAATCAATTTGACGTGTCATGACAACATGTTCATATTTTGGCGCCGTTTCTAAAGAGATATTATGTTATTATGGAGGGTTTTTGATACGTTTTTTTTAAAATTTGTGAATATTTATTTTTTCTATATTATACCTTTAGATATCTGTTTTTGTTATGGTTTATTTTTTTGAAGGTTATTTTCATGAAGCTTTCTACTTCGGGAAACATACCACCATTTGATGCCGAATCGGAGAGGATCTTATGTCAGCGACACCGAGACAAAGAAAATAATCTTTGAAGGAGGACACACAAGACAACAACACTCTTCTTAATCCTTCCCCATAATCTACGAGAACAAACATAAAAACTGAAATAAACATATATAAAATAGACAAAAACAATAGAACACTAAAATAATAAACATCACCTAATGTCGATATCCAATCCACATACAATTAATTACAAGGCGATGCACTCAATTTTGAACTAATATCTGGTTTAATTCATCTATTTCCAAAATTCCATGGACTTCCTAGAGAGGACCCACATAAGCATTTAAAATAATATCACACTATTTTTTCAACATTAAAACTTTATAATAAGGATATAGAATTAGTAAATTTTATAGTATTCCCATTTTCTTCAGAAGATACTGCAAATGACTGGCTTTATTATGTTAATTCCCCAATAAGAGGCTGGGGGAACATGAAGCAACTTTTTCTGAAAAAATATTTCCCAGCCTCTCAAACTGCAACAATAAGAGAAGAAATAATTGTTATAATACAATATCAAGGGGAAACAATTCATGAATATGGGGAAATATTAAAAATATTGTGTTCAATTGGTCTACACCACCAAATAAGAGATTAACTTTTAATACAGTATTTTTATGAAGGGTTAATTCTAATTAATCATAACATGATTGATGCTCTTAAAGGTGGTTCACTTGTAGATAAAACCCCAATAGCGGCAAGAACCCTGATTGAGAACATGGCACAGAACACACAACAATTTGGAACAAGGTCTAGTGTACCCATTCGAGGTGTCCATGAGGTTTGAAGTACCAAATTCGAGATGAATGTGGACATAAAGTTCAAAGAGGTAAGTAACTTTCTTTGAAAACATGCTATTTACCAAGGGAAATCCAAATCTCCTCCTCCCATACATTATTGTATACTATCTTCTGATATCCACTACTCTGACCAATGTCCTCAATTTAGAGAAACTTCTTATATTTATAAGACAATATTTCCAGGCCGCCCCTATAACCAACCCTTTTGGAAAGAACCTTACTATCCATATAACCCAGGGTGGAAGTAAAATGAATATTATATAAAAGGGGGTATTCAATCCTACCTCAATAATAATGGAACCAATAGGGGCAGAGTAGTCATCCACCACCACCTAGAAATCCTCAACCACAACAAATTCATTTTCAACAAACCCCTCTATAACCCAAGCCTATCCTGGAAGACATGATGAAAAAAATGGATTCCAATAATTTACAATTCTAACAAACCACTTAGGCAGCCATACAGGACCTCAAAACCAAATTAGGCCAACTAGAAAAATCAGTGGGGGAAATTCAAAGTCATGGGCTGGGTAAACTAACCTCTCAACCAGTAGTTAACCCTAAGAATAAGGGAAATTTTATTTCCATCACCCTTTGGAGTGGAATAATTCTTAAAAGCCAAATGAACCCTCCACTAGAGTAATCCCCTCTTATGGAAACCACTATTGCAACCACTGGAAATGCTCCAAATGAGGTAGAACCTTGTTATAAAAGAATCCCTTCCAAAGGAAAGAGTGTGTCTATTGATGAGTCACCTAGCCCAAACATTCCTCTTCCATTTCCCTAAAGGTCCACCCAACCTATAAATCAAAAGGAAAATGAAATTGATTAGGAAAAATTGGAAATTTTCAAAAAAGTACATGTTAACATCTCTTTTATTGATTCTATAAAGAAAATTTTGTGATATTCCAAGTTTCTAAAGGAGATGTGTACACACCAAAGGTGACTTCAAGGTGATGAGAAGGTGATATTGGAGAAGAATTTTTTAGAATTGATATATCCACTACTTCACACCAATTTCAATGATCCTAGAACATTCTCAATTCCACACACCATAAGGGAGTATTCATTTTCTAATGCTGTGCTTGATTTATGTGCTTCTATAAATGTGATGCCACACTCTATTTAATCTACATTTCTGGTTGGGGAACTAAATAATACTAGAATTTTTTTCAAATAGCTAACCGGAGTATCTCACACCCCTATGGGGTGTTATAGGAAGTTTTTTTGAGGGTTCAAAATTTAAGTTTTTTATGCTGATTTTTATGTGATTAAAATAGAAAATGATAGGATGAATGAAAACACACCAATTATATTTTAAAGATCTATATTGAATGTAAGAACATAGTTTTTTCTGAAAAATACAATGGAATATTCTTGATATTATTCCAGAGCAGTGCCTTCAGACGGTGTGCGATTTCGAGCCCTGGTGTGGCCGGAATTAAATTTTCAGTGCATTCACACTGGACAAGCCAAATAAATGGGATAAATCCTAAATGAAATTTTGGATCAGAGATCTGAGTGCAAGGATGAGTCCGTAATGGATTGTTTACCCTAGTAATGACATAAAACATGTAGGCGCAGGACGTTTGGACCCCTCGCTCTCTTCCGGAACGTTAAACGGATAAATTAAATAATTAATTTACGTGTTTAATGGTTAAACTCAAGTATCTCTTAAACGATGGATTAGATTGGAAAACTGAGGGAATTGTGGAGTTTAGAGTGTGCTGTTTACCCTAGGAGGGGTGTAATCTTCACGGGTGCGTCCCGTTTGTGAAAAAGGGCCCCATGGGCATTTTCGTAATTTAGCAGCCTCGGGCGTTGAGTTTAATAACATTCTTACGGAGCCTCAGATTAAAATTCTGAGACCACCGTTGTGATTGGGAGGTGGTGTTTACCCTAGGTGTGGCCTAAGTTCGACTGCGTCGGGGGTTTCAGTTGCAGGTTTAATTTTGAGTTAAGTTTTTATGTTTTTTTTAAAAAGGCTTTTGGTTTTATTTAAACACCCATCATCTCCCCCATCCCCTCTGGATCCCCCTGGCAGAACCTCACCCTAAACCTCTCCCTCTCCTCTCATCCTCCTCCACCTCCCTCCTCCGATCATGGCAATGACAAGCGGTTGTGGCGACGAAAAGGATCGACGTGTTGTGAAGCTACGGTCTACGCCCCTATAGGTAGGATTTCATTTACTTTGAGTTTCGCATCCCCGTCTTCAAATTCCTGAATTATAAATTTGTGTTTGTTGTGATTACTTCATTACTGAACATCTGCGTCGATGGCCAACCTAACACGACCATTGATCTATTCCTAAATTCCATTTGTTTCTCCCAATTTATCCATTCTTCACGCGTTATTCGACGTTTAATTTTTGACGCATTGAAATGACAATGTATCTTCATGCGGGGGCATGGATCTATGTAGATTGGGGCCCAAGGGTTATAGATCTGCAATTGTCTCTTGGTTTCAAGTTGAATCAGTGGTGCAATGGAAAACAGAAGGTGGAGTCGGTCCGTGCAGGTTGACCGGGACGGGATCCAGCGGCGGGCGGTCCACAACGGCGCAAGCAGGTAGTGCGGTTGGTCCGCGGCAGTGTGAGAAAGAGCTTCACGGTGGTCTAGAGTGGATCCATGTGGCTGGCGCACCTACAGCCCGGTGAGGCGCGCGTGTAAGGGGGTGCAACATCTGTTCATGGAGGCGCAACATGTAAGGGGTTGAGGATGTCTCAATTTCCCAAACTCTTTTAATTAATTAGACTAAAAGATATTAAGTGAATAAAACAAAAGTTTAAGAAAGCACATGGGAGACCGGGGGAGACATATGGGAGACCTGGGGGAGGTGCATGGGAAGTTGTGTGGAATGTAATATAAATAAATAAATCAAATAATAATATAAAATATTATCATTATTTATTTTGGGTGTCATAACCTTAATTTGGTTATAATTTATTCATACAGTTTCTGTTTGACATATCGTTTGTGGCTGCGTAGTCCCAACAATGAGACGGTCTTTTTGTGTCCAATATTGGATACTTAATTTGGAGTTGAAGCATGGGACCCATGGGACGTCTTTCAGGCTGTACGCAACGCTTTATAACTTTTTCATCAGACGTCCGTTCGGGGCGTGCGAGCAGTTGTTTTTGGGTGTTTTTCCGAGGGCATTGCAATGGAGCAATCCACCTACTTTAATTCTGCACGATGGTGTGGGCCCCATGAGGGCCGTTTGGGTGTTGACAGTGATTTTTCCAGCATTATCACCGGGTGTCCGTTTCGGACAAATGAATAGTCCATCTTGTGTACTTTTTCGGGAGGATCGCAACGGTGTGATCCGTTCATTGTGTTTTGGGACTGGGATTCGGGTCCCACGTAGCACCGCTCGTGTGCGGTGCACCGAAATGCATCTTTTTCTCTGGATATCTGTTGCACTCATGTGAGCAGTCCTTTTGACGTGTTTTCCCGAGGGTAGCGCAATGGTGTGATGCACCCGACTATTTTTGGGGCTGAGGCTTGGGATCACGGGACGCCGTTCAGGTGTGAGGCGGTGTTGGTTACTTTTATGTTGGATATCTGTTTGAGGAGAGTAAGTAGTCTATCTCACATGTTTTTCCATGAGGATTACAATGGTGAAATCTGTTTAGGCGAGCAGAGCCTCGTACGTGATCTTTTTAATTGTGGAAATATGATGGTTCCCCATTGGCGGTTCTTCTACCATGTTTGTAGTGGACCCTTGGCATGTGATCACGTACACTCCCGTGTGAGTGATGTAAATGCCTGAAGAGATGTGGTCGGTCGTGCCTCATCCGTTGAGGTGGAAAGTTGGAGTTGTTATGTTAAGCCTTTGCATTGAAATTGGGTGCCATGTTCACGTTAGTCTTTGGGCTGGAGACATGGTATACTTTGGGAGTATACGTGAACGCTGGGAGGTACATGTGGATGTTGGTACCTAAAATGTTTGTTTTCTTGGTTGGGGTTGACTTGGGGTCGCACATCGTGTGGGTCCCATATGCATGTCGTGTTCTTATTTGCGTACTTTTGACATCTCGTGACATAGAGGGTTCCACTGTTCTCGTTTTTTGACCTGCAGGGTTGAGTTTTCCCCTGTTTCTGTTCTTGTTTGGCTGGAAGAGATGGTTTGGTTCCTCTGTTTCTTCAGTTATAAGGGGTTTCAGTACCATGCCCTTTCACCTGATTGCGGCACCGTTTACAACTACGTTTTCTCAATAGCGTGGGTGTTTTTCCACTTTCTGGGATGAGTTGTCTCGGTCCGCTTCGATAGTGACTCAACAGATTGGAGCGTAATCACCTTGAGAGGCCTGAGGGAGTTTCTCCCATTCCTTCGTGATCCCTGGTAGAGTTCATGTGGATTTGGTGTGACCAACCCATTACGCGGACATCGATCCTCTACCCAGGAGGTTGTTTCCACCAGGGCTGTGGTAGTTTCTAGCAGGGCTGAGGTTGTTTCCAACAGGGCTGAGGTTGTTTCCAGTAGGGCTGAGGTTTTTTCCAGTAGGGATGAGGTTGTTTCCAGCAGGGCTGAGGTTGTTTTGAGCAGGGCTCGCCAGTTGTACCATCCAACAGGGATGGCCAGTGGGTTATCATCCAGCAAGGATGGCCAGTACAGCGGTGTTCACTGAGTAGTACCATCTAGTAGGGATGGCCAGTGCAGTTCTGGGTTTACCTCCAGCGGGGCTGGGCAGTGGTCCCTGATGCCCGGCTTACCTCCAGCTGGGCTGGGCAGTGGTCACTGATGCCGAGCTTACCTCAATCTGGGTGGGGAAGTGGTCCCCAATGCCAGGTTACCTCCAGCTGGGATGGGCTGTGGTCCCGTCACCGACTTTAGCTGGGTCACCCTCTAGTGGATTACCCTGTTACGGGACTGGGTAGTGGGGAACCCGTCGACTCTTGCTAGGTCTCCCTCCAGTGGGAACCCGTCGACTTCCAGGGATTACCCTCTAGTGGGGCTGGGCAGGGGGTCTCCTATCGACTTTGAGGAGACCTCTTGACTGCGGTACAGTGATGAGGTGTGGTTTTACATTCCACAGAACTCCCAAGTACGATGGGCACTTTCCCCAACAAGATGGGTCCTTGTGATGCGACCTAAAACCGTGAGGATGAGTAAATGCCGCACAAAGCGGATAATATCAAGGTGCGGTTATTTGAGCCCCTTGACTTGCAGTTCGGGGCAGACGTGCGGGATTCTGGGCATCGATGGTGTTTACTTATGGGGTTGTTCGCGACTCAATTTATTGGGCTGATCTACACGATGGATATCCCCTTACGATCTTGTTTGGGCTTCTTTATTGAGCATATGGATATGTATATGCCTTGTTCTAGTACCCACTTCTTGGGTTTGGTTACTCTCCTTCCAGGAGAGGCGAAGACGCACGGGGTATGCAACTTGATTTCCGTGTCTAGATTCTCGTGGTTGGACGAGTCTACTCTCCTGCTATAGGTAGATAAGACTCGATGGGAAGTTCATCTTCTCAACATTTCCAGCTCCTTGTTTCTGGAAGAGTCTACCTTCTTTCCTCTTGTTGGGTTGGGCTGGACTCTTTACTCCACTTTTTTTTGTAATCCTTTACTTTTCCCTGTTCGCTCTACTGCTCACCCTTCAGTACCTCCTTTGTTTATCCCTCGAGCCTTCGGGGTATCCTACTGAGTATTTTTATACTCACCCCTGATTGGGCTTTGCCTGCACATGGTGTTCCCTTGCAGATGATGGACAGGTTGGTATTGACTTCAGCGGAGCTTAAGAGTTCAAGAGCTTGGACCGCGTGCGGTGGTCGGAGTCGGGTTCTAGGTGGGGGACCCTTCAAACTGTTTTTCTTTTGTTTACCTATTTCTGGGTTGTGGCACCTTTTCTGGTTGGGCGCGTGTTTTTCCCCATTTCTTTTCAGTGTACCTTCAGCTTTTACTTTGTACTTTTTGAGGCTGATGCACTTTGTGGTTTATTTATAGAAGTTTCCCTGTACTTTAATTGAATTTTCTTTCTACTTTGCACTTTTTAATTGAGTGTGCTACATGTGTGTGTGTACAGGTACGTAGGAAAATGCCTCCCCTAGTTGTTGTGCCTTCGGCACTGGTCGCCAGCCCCTGGCCTATGGAGGCGAGCTTGGGGTAGTTGTGGCTCGAGCCCGGGTAGGGTCGGGTCGTGAAAAAGTGGTATCATAGGTGGTTCGTTCCATGGGATGTTGTTCAGATGTCCCTAATAATGAATTGGTTGGGATTTAGGGAAACAATGTTAACATGTCTCGAGAGCGGCTCTCAGGCTAGGGAGTCCAGTGATGGTGTGGCGGCCGACCTATCCTTTCACCGGGACCCTGATAACCCGCTTGTCGACTCGGCATGCTGAGACACTTGTTGCAGGGAAAATTGTTTTGTGCATCACATAAGATTGAGTCTTGACTGTCCTTCTTGAGTCAGCTCCCCATTTTTGTTACCATTATATACATATATTCTCATCTAACCACGACAATCCTTGATAATATTCTGGATGTCTCCACGAAGACAGCCTGCCAGGATACCGGCTTCAGTTTGTGACGACGACCCTGTGAGCTACGAGGACACAGTCCAGGACCCATAAAGAGATCCCCTTTCTCCGGGTGGGCTGGTAGCAGCACCCCCACCGGTTGATCAGCAGACAGCTTCTGTAGAGCAAGGTGAGTTTGAGCGCTGGTTGAGCACACTCCGCGAGTTCCAGCCGCAGGGACCGCTGGGGTTCAGTGGTGAGATAGACCCTCAGGCAGTAGAGGTTCGAACGGAGACAGTGGTTTTCCATTTCAGGCTTGTGCAGACGCCAAATGATCAGGGAGTGGCCTTGGAATCCAACCTTTTTCATGGAGCATCTGGGTGTTGGTGGAGTTTGGTGACTCAGTTTCTTGACGAGTCGTTGCTTTCGTGGGGAGACTTTCAGTTGTTGTTTCAGGAGGATTTTTTCCTCTCCTGCTTATGCTCCGTTTAGATTCAGGAGCTCCTACAGTTTCAGCAGGGAGGGATGACAGTGGCCGAGTACGCGGCTAGTTTTGCAGACCGTGCACGCTTTTACCTGGACTTGGTCCATGACGACAACATCCCAGCGCAGAAGTTTGAGAAGGTTCTCCGCCGAGAGATTCATGCTGTCATAGTACCCTTGGGCATTTACACATATGACGGGGTGCTAGAGTAGGCGCTAATGACAGAGAGCTTCCTGTCACGTTCTAGAGTTGGTGGTGGTAGCAGGCACGTTGGAGCCGAGATGTCTGTCGCAGCTAGCGGGCATCGGCAAGGAGAACCTCGACGTAGGTGGATTTCCGATAACCGGACTCAGGGGCATGGTCATACACCACAGTGGCACCGGAGGGCACTAGTGCAGCCCGAAGAGATTCAGTGCTATGTATGTAATGGGCGAGGTTACCTAGCACGGGACTGCTTGACCAGGCATGCAGAGAGCTTTGGGAAGGCAACAGGTGCACCACCACGATAGAGGCAGCGCCATGATCGGAGTAGTACCCAAAGAGGAAGTTCTAGAAGAGGAGTGGGAGGAGCTGGAAGTGTAGGATGACCTTACGAGGTCTTCCCATCAACACTTGGTGGTCCACGTCAGGCTCCAGGAGCTGACAGTTGGGACCGTGGATAGCCATGAGCTTTGGATGTCTACGATCCTGCAGGGCATGAGGTGACAAGAGGTATGTTATACAGCTCTTCTACATTTTTCAGTAGAATTGTTAGACTCTGTGTGTGAAATGATTTTCTCCCTGCTCCTTGTTTGAGTTGTCACCAGGGTGGCACGGGGCGTCAGTGTAACCCTATGTTGGTAAGGTAAAAGGCATATGACCTTTATTTTTAGTCGATGGTGTTGACTCCTTCACTTCCGAGCTTGTAAGATATTCTGGGTCGTGGGACATCGACTGTGAAATCATTAGTGACAAGATATCCTTGGGTGTTTCACTATATGGGTATTTTGAATGAGGGAATCATCGGACCTTGATCTAGGTGCGGGTAGTGATTCCAGTCGTGGAGTGTGATGTAGAGGTTCGATCGGGGAGGTGATCTACCCTCAAGTTCCTTTGAACCATTTGATACCGTGCAAAGGGATGACGAGGTTCCCTACCACCTTTCCCTAACCCCAAAGGCTGGTGTGTGGGCACGACATCTCCCACGTGACTCGCCTGAGGAGATGTGTGCATGATCCTATGCACGTCATCGGCAAGGGAAGATCTCGCGTGAAATGGATCAATACTTTGGTCTGTGTGCGGTGGCGCAGAGCTATGAAAGAGTTCTTCTGGGTACGGGAGAGCCAGGTGTGGGCTGGGTACCCTGAGTTATTCCCTAGTTTATCTTTTTGGGGATGAAAAGCTTGAAGGAGGGAATGATGTAAGAACCCAGTTTTTTTCTGCTAAAGACTTTGGAATATTCTTGATATTATTCTAGTGCAGCGCCTTCAGACGGCGTGTGATTCCGAGCCCCGGTGTGGCCGAAATTAAATTTTCAGTGCGTTCACACTGAACACTCAAGATAAATGGGATAACTCTTAAAATGAGTTTTGGATCAAAGATCTGAGTGCACAGATGGGTCCAGAATGGGGTTTTTACCCTAGGAACGACATAAAACATGTCGGTGCGGGACGTTTGGACCCCCACTCGCTTCCGGAACGTTAATCGGATAAATTAAATAGTTAATTTTTGCGTTTAATGGTTAAACACATGTATCTCTTAAACAATGGCTCAGATTGGAAAATTGAGGGTACCGTTGAGTTTAGAGCATGACGTTTACCCTAGGAGGGGTGTAATATTTACGGGCGTGGGCCTTTTGTGAAAAATGGCCCCAGGGACGTTTTCGTAATTTAACGGCCTCAGGCGTTGAGTTTAATAACTTTCGAACGGAGCCTCGAATTAAAATTCAGAGACCACCGTTGTGCTTGGGAGGTGGTGTTTACCCTATTTGTGGCCTATGTTGGACTGCTTCGGGGGTTTCAGACGTGGGATTAATTTTGAGTTAAGTTTTTATGTTTTTTTTAAAAAGGGTTTTTGTTTTATTTAAACACCCCTCATCTACCCCATCCCCTCTGGATCCCCCTGGTCGAACCTCACCCTCAAACTCTCCCTCTCCTATCATCCTCCTATGCCTCCCTCCTCCGATCATGGCAGCGATGAGCGGTTGCGGCGACGAGAAAGATCGACATGTTGTGAAGCTACGGTCTACGCCCCTGCAGGTAGGATTTCATTTACTTTGAGTTCCACATCCCCGTATTCAAATTAATGAATTATAAATTTGTGTTCATTGTCGATTGCTCCATTATTGAACATCTGCATCGATGGCCATCCTAGCACGACCATCAATGTATTCCTAGATTCCATTTGTTTCTCCCATTTTATCTGTTCTTCGTGTGTTATTCATCATTTAATTTTTAACGCTTTGAAATGACAATGGATATTCAAGAGGGGGAATGGATATATGTAGATTGGGGCCCATGGGTTATAGATCTGAAATTGTCTCTTGGTTTTGAGTTGAATCTGTGGTGCAACGGCGAATGGAAGGTGGACCCGGTCCGTGCAAGTTGACCGGGACGGGATCCAGTGGCGGGCGGTCCACAGCGGCGCAAGCAGGCAGTGCGGCTGGTTCACGGCGGTGTGAGATAGCGCTTCACGGTGGTCCGGAGTGGCTCCATGTGGCTGGCGCACATGGAGGCACGGCGTGTAAGGGGGTGCAGCATCTGTTCATGGAGGCGTGGCGTGTAAGGGGTTGAGGATGTTTCAATTTCCCAATTGCTTTTAATTAATTAGATTAATATATATTAATTGAATAAAAAAAAGTTGAAGAAAGTGCAAGGGAGACCTGGGGGTACGCATGAGAGACCCTGGGGAGGCGCATGGGATGTTGTGTGGAATGGAAAATAAATAAACAAGTCAAATAATAATATAAAATATTATCATTATTTATTTTGGGTGTCATAACCTGAATTTAGTCGTAATTAATTCATACAGATTCTGTTTGACACGTCGTCTGTGGCTACGTAGTCCCGACAATGAGATGGTCTTTTTGAGTCCAATATTGGATACTTAATTCGGAGTTGACGCATGGGCCCCACGGGCCATATTTCGGGCTGTAGACATCCCTTTATAACTTTTTCAACGGATGTCTGTTCGGGGCGTGCGAGCGGTCGTTATTGGGTGTTTTTCCGAGGGAATTGCAATGGAGCAATCCACCCACTTTAATTCTACACGATGGTGTGGACCTCATGAGGGCCGTTTGGGCGTTGACGGTGATTTTTCCACCATTATCATCGGGTTTCCATTTCATACAAATGAATTGTCCATCTTGTGTACTTTTTCAAGAGGATTGTGACGGTGTGATCCGTTCATGGTGTTTTGGGACCGGGATGCGGGTCCCATGTAGCACCGCTCGTGTGCAGTGCTCTAGAATGCATCTTTTTCTGTGGATATCTATTGTGCTCAAGTGAGCAGTCCTTTTGACGTGTTTTCCCGAGGGGATCACAATGGTGCGATGCGCCCAACTGTTTTCGAGGCTGAGGCTTGGGATCACGGGACGTCGTTCGGGCGTGAGGCGGTGTTGCTGAATTTTCAGTCGGATATCTGTTTGAGGTGAGTAAGTAGTCTATCTCACATGTTTTTCTGAAAGGATTACAATGGTGTAATCTGTTTAGGCGAGCAGAGCCTCTTACATGATCTTATTAAATGTGGAAATATGAAGGTGCCCCGGTGGTGGTTCTCCTACCATGTTTGTAGCAGACCCTTGGCGTGCGATCGCGTGCACTCCCGTGTGAGTGATGTAAATGCTTGAAGAGATGTGGTTGGTCGTGCCTCATCCATTGAGGTGGAAAGTTGGAGTTGTTACGTTATGCCTTCACGTTGACGTTGGGTGCCATGTGCACATTAGCATTTGGGCTGGAGATGTGGTATACTCTGGGAGTATACGGGAACGCTGGAAGGTACATGTGGATTTTGGTACCTGAAATGTTTATGCGCTAGGTTGGGGTTGACATGGGGTCACACGTCATGTGGGCCCCATATGCATTCCATGTTCTCCTTTGTGTACTTTTGACCTCTCGTGATGTAGAGGTTCCCCCTGTTCTTGTTTGTTGACCAACAGGGTTGAGTTTTCCCCTAGTTCTATTATCGTTTGGTTGGCATAGATGGTTTGGTTCCTCTGTTTCTTCATTTGTAAGGGGTTTTATTACCGTGCCCTTTCACCGGACTGCGGTACCGTTTACTACTACGTGTGCTCGTACAACGTGGGTGTTTTCCCACTTTCTGGGATGAGTTGTCTCGGTCCGCATTGACAGTGACTCAGTGGATTGGAGTGTAATCACCTTCAGAGGCCCGAGGGAGTTTCTCCCATTACTTGGTGATCCCTGGTAGAGTTTTTGTGGATTCGGTGTGACCAAACCATTATGCGGGCACCGATCCTCTACCTAGAAGGTTGTTTCCAGCAGGTCTTAGGTTGTTTCCAGCAGGGCTGAGGTTGTTTCCAACATGGCTAAGGTTGTTTCCAGCAGGGATGAGGTTGTTTCCAGTAGGTTTGAGGTTGTTTCCCACAGGGCTGAGGTCGTTTCGA
Organism: Viscum album; assembly: GCA_963277665.1. Taxonomy (NCBI): domain Eukaryota; kingdom Viridiplantae; phylum Streptophyta; class Magnoliopsida; order Santalales; family Viscaceae; genus Viscum; species Viscum album. The sequence goes on along the minus strand of OY728128.1, from coordinate 32,998,022 downwards.
GCAAGGCTCGTCAGTTGTACCAACCAGCAGGGATGGCCAGTGGGTTGCCATCCAGTAGGGATGGCCAGTACAGCGGTGTTCACCGAGAAGTACCATCCAGTAGGGATGGCCAGCGTAGTTCCGGGTTTACCTCCAGTGGGGATGGGCAGTGGTCCCCGTTGCCGGGCTTACCTCCAGCTGGGCTGGGTAGTGGTCCCTGATGCCAGGCTTACCTCCAGCTGGGCTGGGCAGTTGTCTCGGATGCTGGGCTTACCTCTAGCTGGGCTGGGCAGTGGTCCCCAATGCTGGGTTACCTCCAGATGGGCTGGGCAGTGGTCCTGTCGCTGACTTTAGCTGGGTCTCCCTCAAGTGGATTACCCTATTACAGGACTGGGTAGTGTGTCACCCGTCGAATCTTGCCAGGTCTCCCTCCAATATTAACCCGTCGACTTCTAGGGATTACCCTCCTATGGGGCTGGCCAGGGGGTCGCCTGTCGACTTTGAGGAGACCTCTCGACTGCGGGGCAGGGACGAGGTGTGGTTTGACATTCCCCAGAATTCTCATGTACGAGGGGCACTTTCCCCACCGAGACGCATCCTTGGGATGTGACCTAAAACCGTGAGGGTGAGTCAGTGCCTCCCAAAGCGGATAATATCAAGGTGTGGTGATTTGAGCCCCTTGACTTTCAGTTTGGGGCAGACGTGCGGGATGTTGGGCATCAATGGTGTTTACTTTTGGGATTGTTGGCAACTCACTTTCTTGGGCTGAGCTACTGGATAGAGATCCCCTTACGATCTTGTTTGGGATTTTTGATTGAGCATATGGATATGTATATACCTTGTTCCAGTACCCACTTCTTGGGTTTGGTTACTCTCATTCCAGGAGAGGCGAAGACGCATGGGGTATGCCATGTGCTTTTCGTGTCTAGCTTCTTGTGGTTGGATGAGTCTAGTCTCCTGCTATAGGTAGAAAAGACTCGATGGGAAGTTCGTCTTCTCACCGTTTCTAGCTCCTTGTGTCTGGACGAGTCTACCTTCTTTCCTCTTTTTGGGTTGAGCTGGACTCTTTACTGCACTCTTTACTCCACTTTCTGTTGTACTCCATTACTTTTCCCTATTTTCTCTACTGCTCACCCTTCACTACCTCCTTTTTTGCTCCCTCAAGCCTTTGGGGTATCCTTCTGAGTATTTTTATACTCACCCATGCATGGGCTTTGGTGTACCCTTGCAAATGATGGATTGGATGGCCGTGACTTCAGTGGAGCTTATGAGTTCAGGAGCTTGGACCACGTGAGGTGGTCGGAGTCGGGTTCCAGGTGGGGGACCCTTCCAACTATTTTTCTTTTGTTTACATGTTTCCGGGTTGTGGCACCTTTTCTAGTTGTGCGCCTGTTTTTCCCCTTTCCTTTTCAGTGTACCTCCATCTTTTACTTTTTACTTTTATAGGTCATTGCACTATGTGGTTTATTTAGAGCAGTTTCCCAGTACTTTACTTGACTTTTCTTTCTACTCTGCACTTTTTCATTGAGTGTGTTGCATGTGTGTGTGTACATGTAATTAGGCAATGGCCTCCCTGAGTTTGTGTCCCTTCAGCGCTGGTCGCTAGCCCCTGGCCTATAGAGGCGGGCTTGGGGTAGTTATTGCTCGAGCCCGGGTAGGGTCGGGTCGTGACATTGAAAACAACCCAAACCATAATTAATGTCCATAATGGAACATTATATATGAATTTTTTTGGCTTCATTGTCCACTTAAACATCCTTGATTCCATTAAAAACCCCTTAGATGAACATTACCCTATGTCTGTTAATTCTATAGATTTACTCCATTCCCTTTGAAAAAATTTCATTTCATTTCCCTGACCCCCTTTCTATGTTTTCATCATTGATTGAATTCTTAGGTCATGAATCATGCAATTATTATTGTAGTGGTCTAGAAAAGTGTCTTGCATGTTTATTAATTGATTATTTCTTGATCATTGGGGATACAATGACCATCGATGATACTGTTATGCTTGTAAAATCTCATTCTTCATTTGAGGATAAAACCATTGAGTTGTTAGATGATATTTGTAACCTCTCACTTTCACATACACTACCATAAAAAAACCCCCTGAACTGGAACTAAAACAACTATTTCAATATTTAAAATATTCATATCTTGAGAATGGAAACAAGTTTCCTATGATCAATGCTAGTTCACTCCCTCCTGAGCATGAATTGAAATTGCTTGAACTTTTGAGGGACTATAAAAAATCATTGGGATGGAAACATGTTGACATTTCTGGTATTATCTTAAAAATTTTCACACATCATATTTTATTAAATGATGAGACTAATCCAGTGAGGCACGAACAAAGTTGAATGAACCCAAACTTCCAAGAAGTTTTGAAAAAAGAAGTAACAAAATTATTTTCTGTTGAATAATTTACCGCATCCCCAAAAGCCAATGGGTCAGTCTCTTTCAATTAGTTCCTTAAAAAACTGGACTTATATAATAAAAAATGAAAACAATGAATTGGTTATAACTCGGGTGGAGAATATTTGGAGTGTTTGAATAGACTGTCACTGACTAAACCAACACACTAGGAAGGACCATTTACATTTTCCATTCATTGAAAAAATTCTAGAGAGGATATCAGGTAATTCCCACTACTGTTTCCTTGATGGGTATTCTGGATACTTTTAGATCTATATTTTCCCAAAGGACTAGAAAAAGACAACCTTCACATTCTCCTTTGGCACATTTGCATATAGAAGGATGCAATTTGGTCTATGCAATGCTTCAGGTACTTTCTAGTGATGTACGGTTAGTATTTTGTTAGATTATATGGAGAATTTCATGGAAGTATTCATGGATGATTTCACTATTTATGGCTCCTCTTTTGAGGAATTCTTGAGAAGTTTTGGTTCAGTCCTACACTGTTGTATTGAAAAGAATATCATATTAAATTATGATAAATTCCATTTCATGGTGTGATAAGGTATAGTTTTGTGGAAAGTCAATTATAGGGATGGTATCCAAGTAGATAATTCAAAAGTGGATATTAATTCTTCATTACCATTCCCTAAAAAATGTATGGGATGTGCAGTAATTCCTAGGTTATGCTGGATTTTACTATCGTTTCATTTGTGACATTAGTAAGATTTCACTCCCAATCTCTCAATTACATCAATAACAAAAGGAAATTGTTTTTGATAGTGAATGTGAGGAATCTTTTAATAAGGTAAAATGGAGGCTCATTTCACCCCCAATAATCCAACCAGCTCATTTGGATTTACCATTTGAGCTCATGTGTGACGCATCTAACTATATAGTTGGGGATGTCTTGTCACAAATGGTTGATCGAGCTCCACATGTCATTGACTATGCCTCACGTACATTGGACCCTGCCCAAAAAAGATACAACACAACTGATAAAGAATTTCTTTCCATTGTGTTTGCCTTTAAAAACTTCAGGTGATACATTTTGGGGTCCAAAGCCATTATGTTCTCAGACCATGAAACCCTCCGGTATCTCATTAAGAAACCATAAGACAAAATGCGTCTCATTCACTGGATTCTCCTACATCAGGAATTCAATTTAGAAATTAGAAATAAAAAAGGAGCAGAGAATGTGGTGGCTGACCATATCAGTAGGATCCACCCATCCTCGGACATTGACTCCTCCCCCTGTATTCCCATAAATTACATGTTTCCTGGTGAGAAATTCTACCAAGTAAAAGATGTTATTCCTTAGTACGCTAAAATTATAAATTATTTGGTAGCATATTACATTCCTATAGATTTAAATAAAAACCAGAACAACTATATAAAGCATGAGTCTTTTTGGTGTATTTGGGATGACCCCTACCTTTGGCTTACATGTAGTGATCAATTCCTCAGGTGTTGTGTTCCTGATAGAAAGTTTCAGCCCCCATCCTTATGTTCTGCCACACTCTTTCTTGTGGTGGCAAATTTGGTCCCCAATGGATTTCTTGCAAGGTCCTCGATTCTGGTCTCTTTTGGCCAACAATTTTTCAGGATGCCCATGATTTCATTAAATATTTTCCTCATTGTCAAAGAATGTTTAATGTCTCAAAATGAAATGAAATCCCACAACAACAATTTATCTTTACTGAAATTTTTTATTTTTGGGGTATTGAATATATGGGGCCATATTCCAATTCATTTGGAAACATGTAAATTCTTCTGGAAGTTGAGTACGTGTAAAAATGGATAGAGGCACGAGCTATGGGGACTGATGACTTTAAGGCAGTTGTATAATTTTTGGGAACACAAATCTTTTGTAGGATTAGCTTACCTAGGTTCATCAGTAGTGACCAGGGTTCTCATTTTAGAAACCGAACAGTGCAATCACTTTTGTGTCAATATGGGGTCAGTCATAGAGTGTCTACTACATATCACCTACAGAATAATGGTCACACAGAGGTTTTAAATAGAGAGGTAAAAAAATTCTTGAAAAAACTGTTCAACCCAATAGAAAAGATTAGAGTCTCAAACATGATGATTCATTATGGGCATGTGATATTTATTTCAAAAATCCGATTCTCATGTCACTATATCATCTAGTGTTTGGAAAGAGTTGTCACCTCCCTTTTGAGATGAGCACCAAGCATAATGGGATATAAAATAATGAAATTATAATAATTCTGGTATAAGTGATCAAATGAATTTTTAGATTTAGGAGACAGATTAAATGATTATAGATGAATACGAGAACTCTAGGATTCATAAGGAGTTATCCAAGGATGCCCACAACCATCTCATCCTTTATCTTCAATTACACATTATGCATAAGGTCTTTCTTTACAATTCATGGATGATGTTTCATCTAGGTAAGCTTCATTTCTACTAGTTTGGCCCATACACTGTTACAAATGTATCTCCATTTGGTGATGTTTAGGTTCAAAATGAAGAAATCAAGCAAAACTTCACTGTCAATGGGTAGCAACATATGTACTTCCACGAAGTCCTTCTAGAGTTCGTGATGGATGAACTCCATGTTCCAGAAGAAATATATGAATGAAAATCAATAGGTTTTATCCTTCCTCCCCACATTCCCTTTTATTACCGTGAGAACATTTCACACTATAGGTGTGGGGGGGGTGGGTATATTCGTGGTTCAGTAAATAATTTTCTTCATCTTTCTTATTTTTCTCTTTTAGCTAGCTGAATTTTATTGTTATATTCCCCCTTATTTCCCCATCACCTTGGTTCTGTAATATTACCTTATTTTTATGCCCACTTTATCATGAAAAATAACTCCGGTTTAATCATAGAAGTTACTAAAAATGCATGTTGAATATCTATATTTAATGTTGTTTTAAAATTAAATAAAAACTATGATTAAATGTTCATTTTTTCAAGAATTCAATACTGTGGTGTGAATTTATTTTGAAATTTTGTTCGTTGTTGTTGATATAAATTGTTGTATAATTTTTCATCCTTTGAGAAGTGCAGTTCCCTTTTTTGTGAATAGTTTAAGGGAAGATTGTGTCACTTAATATCTCCACACATTTTTGCACCCTGCCAAGTTGTGAGAAAAATTCTTACTTAAGGGAAGGTAAATATATGTTAGGTTTAATTTTATCTACTTTTTAAAATCATTTTTCCATATGTTCATTCCTTATCCAATCTAGTTCATTACTGTAACAAATAGACCTATGCGTGTGTACCTATTATCTGACTATTGTACACCCTAAAAAATAAAAATAAAAAAGGGTTGTATATTGGGCAGGTAAAAAACCAGCATTTCTCAACCATTGGACTTGTTATAACTATTACAATTAGTGTTCTGAGGAGATCAAATATGGGTTAGGAGAAGAGTGTGAGATTGGTTCCAAGTGAAACATTTGAAAAAAATAAACATATGAGGGGAGTGGTGAAATGTGAAACATATGGGGATATCTTGGTCATGAGCATATGGTTTGACTTCTAGGAATTCTTAAGTGAGTGGGTCTTGGAATTTTATTACAAAGTATGTTGGGAAAGTTCAGTGGAAAGGATCTCATAAGTAGACAATTATTAAAATAACATATATTTACTAAAAATAAAGTGGAATGAATTGCCTAAAATGGTTGTCACACACACACATGGAGAATTAGTGACATGATTAACTATTGAATATTTTTTTTTGATTTTTATCCTGAATCTCATGTAATTTCATTTGGATACAATTTTTTAGACGTGTTTTTCAATGATCCTTGAGAACAACTCCTCGATGTGATTTTTTCTTTGATCACATTTTTATCTGGATATAAATTTTAATTGAATGTTAAATAATTATAAATACGGAAATATCTACATGAATAATTTCTGAAAATGTAAATTTTCCCATGAGTGCAATTGTTAAGGTGTGGGGGTGTGATCGTACAATGATTCACTATTTCATTTTCACCTTTAAACCATTGTATTAAAATGAATTTGTATTGTAAATTAAAAATATAATAAAAAAATTCACTTCATGTTGGATTCAATTATATAGTTTTTATTACTATTGAAAAAGTAAATGTTACATGTTTTGATAAATTCATTGATGGTGGAGGTGATTTGGAGGACCCATGATACATTTCAAGAAAAACGGGCCAAACTACGCATAATTCAAGCACACTAGTGGATTAATTCGCACAATGATACTAGAACGTGCATAAAAATGGGATGAAATTTTGTGGTTATGTACAAAATTTAATATTATTCCTTTAATATCAATGAAATAAATCCAAATTAAGCTTCTATGGGGCGTATCTGAACTGATCTGTCCAATCCACCGAATCTGCCCATGATCAAAAGTGGTGTTCTATAATATGTTCATATATTAAACTGTGATTGTCCAAAAGATTCCAAAAATTTTGTGGTGATATTTTGGAAGTTGGGATACAACTTTATAGTTTTGTCAAAAGAGAGATTCGACTGTCCATTATCTGAAAACCATACTCTATGTGGTTTATCAAAATCTGGGTGCTCAAAACCATGTCCCATTTTTTCTCTAAAAAGGAACAATGGCCACCTCATTTGAATGATCAAAATAGAAGGGAAAATTTTCCATTTGGGAGTCCTAGAGGAGTATACTATCCATAATTGATGTTCTAGAGGCCCCTATACTCATAGGGGGATCAACAATGAAGAAGGAGTTTCGCCCAAACATTCTTCTCCACCCGATGTCGAGCTAAACAGTGGGCGTTCATTGTGAGGGAGTTGCACATGTGTAAAGGGAGTTCCAAAAAATATATTAGCTACTGGTTTTGATTAATTTGGGTGTTAATAAATTTCATTCCATGTATCTTACATACATTCATATTTTAATTCTTGTTTTGATGCGTGCGAATGAGATGCTCTTAATTTCTAATCGATCGACGTGAGGTTTTGAGTGTGTGACTTCTGTTGTTCTGATTGGGTAACACAAGAATACTTTTCTTACCCAAATTATTGATATTTTAATCTACATTGGAAGATATTATTCTAGGAATATGTTTCAGAACTTAAAAATATGATTGTTATGTCAAGGTTTCATTTTCAAGCAATGAAATAAAGTCTTAGGAATTAATGAGGACTCTAATTAATTTCATCCAAAGAATTACTCCAAACCAAAATTAATAACCAAGAATGATGAACTTTAAAGTGTTTAGTGAACTTAAAATGAATCATTTTATCTCATATTTTTCAAAATCCATTTGGTTCTAAACTTTTAAACTTTCAATTACGTCATTTCATCCTTAAACTATTTTCAAAACCAAACATATTTTAGTACTTATTATTAAAAATGCACACTATAAACCCACAAATGCTCCTTGAGAGAGGACCTAGTTGTGATGTTTGGCCACTATAAAACCCTGATTATTTATAATATAATTCTTCTTAAAATAAATCACTAGTGTTTGATAAATTTATTGACACCCAAAATCAATAATAAAATGAACTACAATATATTAACCCAACAATAAAAATTGGTAGTATAATAGAATTAACCACATTATGAAATATATGTATAAATTTTTACATATTTCAAAAGTATTTATAGTTTCATAATAAATTAGTAATCAATTTTCTGTAGTTTCATTTTTATACTTCAAAAATATTTTTCCTTCAAAAATTGTATTTTTTTTTAGAAAATAATATTAATAATTTATTATAATTTATGACTATTTTAAAAAATAAAATAATTTTTAAAATTATCATGACAAAATTATATTATGGTTATTTTTTAGGATTTTTAAAAAACAATTTTATTGTTAATTGTAGAGACCCGAAGCTTATCGTACATGGACATTACATTACTTTTGCGGAATACTTAGTACATACCAAAAACACACACACAAGGATCGTAATAGTTTAGTGTCTTTGGAAACTCGGAACGTAATCTTCTAATCGTGGTGAAAGATCTTCAATATCTCCCATACATATCTTCCTTTTTTTTACCTAAAACCTTTCTTTATATCCTGGGGAAAAGAAAACATAAAACGGTGAGCTCAAATGCTCAGCAAGGCAAATAAAGGAACTAAAAATCATATCATATCTTTTTGAAAATCATAACCTGCAAAAGAGATCATAATATCTTAACATGGAATAAATCATAGAAGTGAGAATGAGATCCCCATAATCATAACATAAAACATGAAACTTTGTGGAATACACACATAATCATAGAGAATCATTTTTTTTAGTCAAGACTCATTGCCAAGACTATCTTAGTGGACAAAGTCCCTTTCTGAATCGAGTAACCCTCGTTTCAGTCCTGTTTCACTGAACCGGTATAACCTACCGTTCCAGCCCTGTCTATCTCATGAGATATAAAATCTTTACCCAATACATTGGAGGGAGATATAGGTCCCACCCATCTCATAATGATACCATTCTTATGTGTGCCACAAAATCATAAATCATACATCATTGCATAACCCATGTAATAAAAATGGGATTCTTAAACAACATGACATCATAAAACAATTCAAATAAGATAAAGGAATTCATAAACATAATTCCATCACAACATAGTCAAATCAATGTAAAAATATGGATAGAAACAGAACCCTTTATTATCTTATATGGAAAATAATTTTGATAAAACACTTGAATTGAATTCTTGAGGAAAATATCCTTTCTTCTTCAAAATCAATTTCTTTTCACAAAACATCATCCAATTTTAAAAGATAGAGATTTTATTGAAAATAGTCATGAAAAATTTTGGAGGAAGGTTCATGAAAATAAGGTTTTATAAAACCGTAAAAATCCGTTCGTGCCGTATAAGTTAAAAAAAACATTCTTCTCATACTTTTGTCGGAAAAGTCAAAAAGTACCTCGTACGAAAAAGACAAAAGATTCCTTTCATATCTCTTACAAAAAACTCAACGAAGGGTAAAATTGGATATAAACTATTGTAGAAGGATGTAAATAATATTACATATTAATGGAACATGGATTTGGATGATAAAATACACCCCAGTAATTACCAAAGTAAAAACAATCTCGGATAAAAGTGAGATTGTGATATTTCCCTTACCTTAGGTTCGATTTGCTTCGTAAGTGTCCGAACCTCCTGTATAATGATTTAAATCATGTTATTGACTTATTCCAGAATCATATTCATTGTTATTATATCATATATGGTCCACTTATGACTTTATATTACCTGTTCTTTTGTAAATTCATGTTAAAGTAGCGTTTTGGGTAAAATCGTCTCATTTGTCGTTTGTGTTTTTAACTTGTAATTATTCATATGATTACTTAGATCATGATTACTTAATTCCAGAATATAATTCATGATATATATATATATATATTCAGAATATACATATATAATAAATCAGTAAATGGAAATAAATACACCGTTCATGGAGACGGTAGTCCGTACGTACGCATGAACGCTGTTTTCGTTTCCTTATTGAATTGAATGGAATTAAGTAGTTGACATACATATAAATATAAACAATTACAGTATCATTATTAGGTAAAATATTTCATTAGTACTTATTATATATACTTTATAATCATTCATTAATGGTTAATCATTGAGAATGAATCTCATCGCGTCGTGGAGACGGTAGTCCGTACGTACGCACGAGCGTTGATATCGTTCCCATGGTCGTGGAATTGCGTTGAAGTGTATTTATACTATTTCAGTATCAATATCACTTTATAATAATCATATTAAGTTACTCATTAAACCATTATACCCATCCAATTAAGGTGGTGGCAGAAAAATAGATTACACCACAGCGTGGAGATGGTATTCCGTACGTACGCACGCGCGATAATTTCCTTTTTTCCGCAGGATGGTTAGAAGGTTAATTAGATTTGTTTCATATTTATAATAACATATCAGTATGTAAGTAATACTGATGTTATTACTTTATCATGAAACAACTAAAGAAGAAGAATTTGAAGAAGAAAGAAATTGAAAAGATCGGTAATGGTTATTACCTCTTCTTTGAAACGCCTCTTTGAATCCTTCACTTAGGGAACTAAGATTGGTCTTTGAAGAAGACCAGGACATCTAGGATTATTCTAGGGAAGTGGAGAAGGGAAAATGTCAGGGGTTGGCCGAGCTTGAGTGCTCAAATTGGTGTGAGGAGGAGGGGGAGGAGGTGCCCTTTTATAAGGGAGGAGAGGGGCACCTTAGGAATATCTCAAAATATTATTTTATATTAAAGTCAAAATCGGTTTATAATGGTTCCAAAGGGTCTTATTTCTAAGCTAAAGTGGGGATGGGTCGAAATCCTATCAACCAACAGGATTTAGACAAGTTTAGGGTATTATTTTATCCTTATCAATTAGATTTAACTCTATGTTAAATAATTTAACTTTTACCTTGTCTTTTTGTTTTCTTTCACTATATGGTTAATACACTTACTATAACATGCCAAACGAACCCCAAATTGTTTATTATTAATATATATATCCTTATCTAAGTCATTTGGCCGAACCTTATATTTTTAGGAATAAAATAACAATTAATAATTTAATATTTTATTTAAAAACTATTTTGTGTCAATTTTGACACTATTTGATATATGATTTTTGTGAAAGTCATAACATAATTATATATTCGAACCAAGTTGATTAAATCAACATTAATATATCATAGTAACCTAGAAAATTAGTGTAATTCATAAAAAGTCTCAAATTACATTTATTTTGGTGTTTATAACATCAATTATGTCAATATTTCATTAATAAGATAATTACTGCATCATCATTGTGTCATAAATAAATTAAATTATTTAATTTCTAAAAATTACAAATAAAATACCATTATGTAGGAAATCTTTTATCTTTCTAATTAATATTTATAGTCGAATTTATCTTATGTATAACCCCATATTAAAAATGATTTACTTATTAAACTTTGATTTTAACTATTTTAACCTTTCTTTAAATAAATTAATAATAAATGACCTAATCTAATCCAAGTGGGCCTAAATGGTCATATTTTATTCATAAGGTTGTTTTTGGTCGAATTACACTTATCCAATAGAATTAGGACATGTGTTAGGGTAATAGTAATATCATATTTACCCTTAGTTACCCTATTTACTATTAACTGCGGTAAAAAAAGTAAAAAGTTACTACTCACCAAAAAATTATTTTTATCTCATTGAACCACATTTTACTTACTGATATCAACAGTGTCTGTCGGATTTTCGAAATTCCATTCACAGAAGCGGTAAAATTAAGTTTTATGCAAAATTCAGTTTTTAACCTACCACTTAGTGGTTTCACTATTCATCAAAAATTGAAAGTTTTCAGAAAAATACCAAAATTTCACCCTAGGCTAATTTCGATATTCTGAGTCCAAAAATGAAGTCCATTTTAAAAAATAAAATTTCTATAATTTTAAAAGGTGGTTATTACTGTTCATAACGGCTAGTTATAATAATATTTTAATAGCATATTGTTGTTTAGTGAAACTCGGTATTGCGTACTACACACGCTATCGAGGAAGGTTGTGATTGTGTGTAATGCAAGGCAAGTCAAGGATGCGTGTTGTGCAAGCTCCTTTTTGTGTTGTGCACAATACAAGACATTAGTGTAATTAAAAAGAATATTTTTCATAAAATCTTAGGCTGTTACATTCTACCCCCCTTAAAATAAATTTCGCCCTCGAAATTCGTCGGGGTTATAAATAGTTTTCTATTCGAAAGTTTCTTTAATAGAAACCCACATCGTAAAAAGGAATACCAAAACGTGTCTTTAAAAACTAAAGTTTTAAATGTAACGATTACCCAAATAAACTAATCACTGGGTTTCCACATAGGTGAAAATATGGATATGGAAGAAAAATCTAACCATCATGTTCTGATGGAGAGTGGTAGAGAACATGGCTATGGAAAATCCAACAATCACAAATCCATAAATTTTTGACGATCTAAGGTACCATTCGATTCATCAGGTATAAGATCACTAGGACAACATTTTTGGTTTTCAAGATCATTTCCCTAAAGTTGAAAATTTGAATTAGAATAAATACTTTCTTTATTTTGGTACAATCTCACTGTTGTTCATGCCTTGAACAATTTCCACTTCATCTCTTAAATAAATGAAGTTGAATTTGTTATTTGTGAAGTGTTAGCAGATCATGTGATAGAATGACGGGTCATTCCATCTGTCTCAAACAAAATGTTAGAAAAAATTATATACATAAGTCAATCTATAGTGAGATTAATCACATATGGTTCCTAAAATGGACTTATACTTCATATATCATACTGCTTAATATAATAAAACTAGTTTCTACTAAACAGGGACTTCTTGTAGGCCAGTGGTAGGCGATAAAGGCCAGTCACACTTCGGTTGTGGGTTCGATTCCCACAGCCTTGTCCGAAGCGATGGGCTGTCGCCCGTCCTGCAGGTTGTCCTTTTTCTAAAACTACATTACTATAATATCCCATCAATAATATCGAAAAAAAAACTTCTATCCTTAAACAATACTCACTTATGTCCAACGTAATCCATTTCAATCTTTAGGCTTATCCATAATACTGCAGTCCACTCTCATAACATAGTGAAAATTATTACCAGAGATTTAATACCATCGTTGATCCCCATATATCATAAGATATGTTTTGTTGGTCACATTCCAAACATTCAAAGTCCTTAATCATGTATTCTTTTGAATACCCATTGACCCTTAGTGAAAACATGAATGCAGTAAAAAGTTAACACTTTCCACATACCAAAATCCTCAAAATTCTATATTCTCAAACCATGATATCACTTAGTCCTTATATCAATCATGAGCTCATGAATACTATTAAACATTTCATTTTCTCGTTTTCCCTTCATTATGTGTATATCATCTTATTTCCAAAATATATCAATCACTTTGAATACCACATCAATAAATATTGCAATACTCAATAATACAACATTATTTAGAAATCCCATTACATAAACACTTAATCATTCCACCACATCGTTTTCATATTCAACATTGCCAATAGTGATCGCATGTGACTTCCCTTTGTCCTTTGCCTTCAGTGGTTGCTCATGTTGATCATCACTAACCCTTGGATTAGGGCATTTATTAGCATAATGCCCCATTTCCTTGCACTTGAAGCATTGAAGTGTTGGTGGTGCGTTCTCTGCAGTGTTTGATTTATTCACATCATTAGAAAACCTTTTTCCATTACTTCGACACTCAGATGCACGATGACCTTCTTTTCCACACTTAAAACATTTCCTAGTCCCTTTAAGACAATCTCTACCATGCTTCTTTCCACACATTGTGTATAAGGAAACATTCATCTTCTTTTCACCATTATTCTGAGGTTTCTCCTTAAACTCCATCTTTCGTTTTTTGTCAAAACCATGAGATGGATATGTAACACCAACTTCCATTTCTACCTTGATAGCACAACGCACAATTTCTTCATAGCTACTGACGTCTCTTATAGCTAATTCCCTTCGAAGACTTGGTTTTAAGCCACTAAAAAATCGATCAACTTTACTTTCAGGTTGGATGATAATGCCAGATGCATACCTTGCAAGTCTTGTAAAATTCTCTTCGTATATACCAACAGATTCATCATCCTTTTGCTTTAGTTCAAGAAACTCCTTATCCATCTTTGTTCGAAGAATACGAGGGAAGTACTTATTGAAAAATAAGTTCTTGAACTCGTCCCATTCCATAGACTCAATTTCATCTCTTTGCCTTGTATTCTTGATAAGATTCCACCATTGATCAGCTTCACCTTCCAAACGATATACTGCTAAGATGACTTTATCATGTTCAGAACATTGAAGAACTGAAAATATCTTTTCAGTGGTACTGATCCATTGTTCAGCAACAAGTGGATCAGAAGACCCACTGAAAGAAGGTGGACGTTGCCTCATGAAGGACTCAATAGAATATTGTTCCCTTCTCTGCTCATTTGGAAGTCCAGAATGATTCATAGCTTATGTAAGTATAGCAATAAGTTTTTGCACTCTATCTCCCATAACATTTGTTTGTTCAGGAGGACAATCATTGCATTGTCCATTGCATTGATCAACACGGTTCCTTTGGGTTCCAGCCATCGTCTAAAACCCAAAAAGAATAGTGTGAGAGGCAAAAATCATGATAGGGAAAACAAAATAATAAAGGGGGAGTACCTTCAATATCTAACATCTTAGGTTTAATTCTATGATCGTTAGCGTAATTCTAGTACTATAACCTATACGTATACTTAACCTTAGGGACATCCCTAGACATACCTTAGAAATATCTCTAGGGATCTCACTAACGTTTTCGCATCCTAGTTTCCAAAGGTTGACTAAACCTCCCTTTGATACCAACTGTAGAGACCCGAAGCTTATCGTACATGGACATTACATTACTTTTGCGGAATACTTAGTACATAACAAAAACACACACACAAGGATCGTAATAGTTTAGTGTCTTTGGAAACTCGGAACGTAATCTTCTAATCGTGGTGAAAGATCTTCAATATCTCCCATACAGATCTTCCTTTTTTTTACCTAAAACCTTTCTTTATATCCTGGGGAAAAGAAAACATAAAAGGGTGAGCTCAAATGCTCAGCAAGGCAAATAAAGGAACTAAAAATCACATCATATCTTTTTGAAAATCATAACCTGCAAAAGAGATCATAATATCTTAACATGGAATAAATCATAGAAGTGAGAATGAGATCCCCGTAATCATAACATAAAACTTGAAACTTTGTGGCATACACACATAATCATAGTGAATCATTTCTTGTTAGTCAAGACTCATTGCCAAGACTATCTTAGTGGACAAAGTCACTTTCTGAATCGAGTAACCCTCGTTTCAGTCCTGTTTCACTGAACCGGTATAACCTACCGTTCCAGCCCTGTCTATCTCATGAGATATAAAATCTTTACCCAATGCATTGGAGGGAGATATAGGTCCCACCCATCTCATAATGATACCATTCTTATGTGTGCCACAAAATCATAAATCATACATCATTGCATAACCCATGTAATAAAAATGGGATTCTTAAACAACATGACATCATAAAACAATTCATATAAGATAAAGGAATTCATAAACATAATTCCATCACAACATAGTCAAATAAATGTAAAAATATGGATAGAAACATAACCCTTAATTATCTTATATGGAAAATAATTTTGATAAAACACTTGAATTGAATTCTTGAAGAAAATATCCTTTCTTCTTCAAAATCAATTTCTTTTCACAAAACATCATGCAATTTTAAAAGAAAGAGATTTTATTGAAAATAGTCATGAAATATTTTGGAGGAAGGTTCATGAAAATAAGGCTTTATAAAACCGTAAAAATCCGTTCGTTCCGTATAAGTTAAAAAAAACATTCTTCTCATACTTTTTTCGGAAAAGTCAAAAAGTACCTCGTACGAAAACAACAAAAGATTCCTTTCATATCTCTTACAAAAAACTCACCGAAGGGTAAAATTGGATATAAAATATTGTAGAAGTATGGAAATAATATTACATATTGATGGAACATGGATTTGGATGATAAAATACACCCCAGTAATTACCAAAGTAAAAACAATCTCGGATAAAAGTGAGATTGTGATATTTCCCTTACCTTAGGTCCGATTTGCTTCGTAAGTGTCTGAACCTCCTGTATAATTATTTAAATCATGTTATTGACTTATTCCAGAATCATATTCATTGTTATTATATCATATATGGTCCACTTATGACTTTATATTACCCGTTCTTTTGTAAATTCATGTTAAAGTAGCGTTTTGGGTAAAATCGTCTCATTTGTCGTTTGTGTTTTTAACTTGTAATTATTCATATGATTACTTAGATCATGATTACATAATTCCAGAATATAAAACATGATTTATATATATATATTCAGAATATACATATATAATAAATCAGTAAATGGAAAGAAATACACCGTTCATGGAGACGGTAGTCCGTATGTACGCATGAACGCTGTTTTCGTTTCCTTATTGAATTGAATGGAATTAAGTAGATGGAATACATATAAATATAAATAATTACAGTATCATTATTAGGTAATATATTTCATTAGTACTTATTATATATACTTTATAATCATTCATTAATGGTTAATCATTGAGAATGAATCTCATCGCGTTGTGGAGACGGTAGTCCGTACGTACGCACGAGCGATGATATCGTTCCCATGGTCATGGAATTGCGTTGAAGTGTATTTATACTATTTCAGTATCAATATCACTTTATAATAATCATATATAGTTACTCATTAAACCATTATACCCATCCAATAAAGGTGGTGGCGGAAAAATAGATTACACCACGGCGTGGAGATGGTATTCCCTACGTACGCACGCGCGGTGATTTCCTTTTTTCCGCAGGTTGGATAGAAGGTTAATTAGAGTTGTTTCATATTTATAATAACATATCAGTATGTAAGTAATACTGATGTTATTAATTTATCATGAAACAACTAAAGAAGAAGAAGTTGAAGAAGAAATAAATTGAAAAGATCGGTAATGGTTATTACCTCTTCTTTGAAACGCCTCTTTGAATCCTTCACTTAGGGAACTAAGATTGGTATTTGAAGAAGACTAGGACCTCTAGGATTATTCTAGGGATGTGGATAAGGAAAAATGGCAGGGGTTGGCCGAGCTTGAGTGCTCAAATTGGTGTGAGGAGGAGGGGGAGCAGGTGCCCTTTTATAAGGGAGGAGAGGGGCACCATAGGAATATCTCAAAATATTATTTTATATTAAAGTCAAAATCGGTTTATAATGGTTCCAAAGGGTCTTATTTCGAATCTAAAGTGGGGATGGGTCGAAATAATATCATCCAACAGGATTTAGACAAGTTTAGGGTATTATTTTATCCTTATCAATTAGATTTAACTCTAAGTTAAATAATTTAACTTTTACTGTGTCTTTTTGTTTTCTTTCACTATATGGTTAATACACTTACTATAACATGACAAAAGAACCCCAAATTGTTTATTAGTAATATATATATCCTTATCTAAGTCATTTGGCCAAACCTTAGATTTTTAGGAATTAAATAACAATTAATAATATAATATTTGATTTAAAAACTATTTTGTGTCAATTTTGACACGATTTGATATATGATTTTTGTGAAAGTCATAACAGAATTATATGTTCGAACCAAGTTGATTAAATCAACAGTAATATATCATAGTAACCTATAAAATTAGTGTAATTCATAAAAAGTCTCAAATTACATTTATTTTGGTGTTTATAACATCAATTATGTCAATATTTCATTAATAAGATAATTACTGCATCATCATTGTGTCATAAATAAATTAAATTATTTAATGTCTAAAAATTACAAATAAAATACCATTATGTAGGAAAGCTTTTTAGATTTCTAATGAATATTTATAGTTGAATTTATCTTATGTATAACCCCATATTAAAAATGATTTACTTATTAAACTTTGATTTTAACTATTTTAACCCTTCTTTAAATAAATTAATAATAAATGTCCTAATCTAATCCAAGTGGGCCTAAATGGTCATATTTTATTCATAAGGTTGTTTTTGGTCGAATTACACTTATCCAATAGAATTAGGACATGTGTTAGGGTAATAGTAATATCATATTTACCCTTAGTTACCCTATTTACTATTAACCGCGGTAAAAAAAGTAAAAAGTTACTATTCACCAAAAAATTATTTTTATCTCATTGAAGCACATTTTACTTACTGATATCAACCGTGTCTGTCGGATTTTCGAAATTCCATTCACAGAAGTGGTAAAATTAAGTTTTATGCAAAATTCAGTTTTTAACCTACCACTTAGTGGTTTCACTATTCATCAAAAATTGAAAGTTTTCAGAAAAATACCAAAATTTCACCCTAGGCTAATTTCGATATTCTGAGTCCAAAAATGAAGTCCATTTTGAAAAATAAAATTTCTAAAATTTTAAAAGGTGGTTATTACTGTTCATAACGGCTAGTTATAATAATATTTTAATAGCATATTGTTGTTTAGTGAAACTCGGTATTGCGTACTACACACGCTATCGAGGAAGGTTGCGATTGTGTGTAATGCAAGGCAAGTCAAGGATGCGTGTTGTGCAAGCTCCTTTTTGTGTTGCATACAACACAAGACATTAGTGAAATTAAAAAGAATATTTTTCATAAAATCTTGGGCTGTTACATTAATAGTGAAAAATACCTATTTTGTGTAAAATATTAAATTATTTTCTTTAAATTAAGTAATTCAAATATACAATTATATTTTTAATTTATAATTAATGTAACAGAATATTAATTTTAATAATAAAAAAGAAATAATTCCATAGGAATAAATACTTTATTTTAATATAGTATAAGTATTTCTTTATTCTTAAAACACATTTATCAGAAAAATGTTGATAAGAGCATAACTTCTTCTCATTTTAGAAAGTTAAAATAATCCCAAATGATGAATTATTCGAAAAGATTTATATATTATATAAATATATATTTTAATTTTTAATTATTATAATGATGATTACTAGTCAAAGAGTTTATGTAATATCATTTTATGCTTGAAAAATTCATTTTCCTAGAAAACCATTTTTGGACATGTTTTTTTGGTTCATTTTTGAATTAAATTAAAAAACTTATATGATGTAAATTTGATAAAATGGGTTCAATATTAAGAATCATAATAATAAATATAATTTAAAATTTTCAAATTATTTTTTGGTTATTCTTAATAGTAATCATTGTAAAATCTTATCACCTCCGTAAAATATATAAAATTTGGTTCAAACTGTGGGGAAAACCATTAACATATATCAAAAAATTATGTAATCATATTTTATGAGTGTTTTTTAATCATGTATATTATCAAATATTAAAATAATATGTTTAAAAAATTATTTCGAAATTGGGAACCCATGCTTTCCTTTTTTAAAGATAAGTTATTTTTTACTGAAAAAATTTAAATTGATTTTTTTAAAATTAATGGATAGGATAAAATATTTAATTTGGGTTTTTATTACCATTTAATTCTAAAAACCTTCATTTTTTATTATTTTTTAAAAAATTATAGTAAAATCATTTAGTATTTTATTTCATTGTAAAATAATTTTTACCATAATATAAGGTATTATCCAAAAAAACAATTTTTAATGCATTCTGTGTTCTTATTGTGAATGTGCTTTATAATTCTCATTAAAATTAAATATGATAAAATGGATTTGAAAATTTTGTTCTTAATTGAGAAATTTTAACATATTTCCCCATTAATATTTTTTCATATAAATATTTTATCATGGTAAAAAATTAAGTTATCGTCATTATGGATAAAATGGGTTTCAAGTTGTTTATTGTGGAGATAAGGCATAAAATGTATCAAAATATTTTCCAAATTTGATTTTTTGAGTTTATTTTGACCTTATCACTTCTAATATTCTTATTTTGTGTGTTTTGGAACCACTTCTCATGATTATTATGTATATATTATTTAACCATTTAAGATATTCCATGTGTGTTCTCTCCCTCACTTATAAAAGGACACCCCTCCTTTATATTATTTACCCTGAATTGAGTCATTTAACTCTATAAAACCTACTAAATTATATTTTTAACTTAACAATAAAGAAATTATAGGTTTTACTATTTTTAAATTTTATTTTTGAGGGTCCTCAATATAGGATATAAAGAAGGTATACTAAATAATAGGTAATCATCTTACCCGACCTCTTTAAATTTATTTATTCTTTTACCTACTATAAATATATGGCATAAATTCAACAGTTATTAATCTCATATATTAATTAAAATTTATTTTAATTATTATTTGTAAAAAATATCATGCACTACCTTTCCATGCAATGGAAAATGAAAAGGTCACTTGTGTATACGTACAACATACGGTCTCTACAATGTGATGCAATTCATTTTTCCTCAAAAGTTTACTTGGATGGTTATATAGATGAATATATATATATATATATATTTTAATATGATTATGGTTATATTATCTTAAAATAATTTGTAATTTTTTTTCTTTTCATTAGATAACATAAACAACAATCTTTTGTACGTACGACCTACCTTCTCATTAATTGATGTTAAAAAATTTTCTACAAATAACTTTATGGATTATTGATTATATGTATATAATTAATATATATGAAATATATGTAATTTAAAATTATGGGTATTATGGAACCGTGATGAATGTATAAGGACAACAAATTTCAAACCCAAACTTCTCTGAAAAACGTAGAAGGTATCACTTGAAATAGTGAATTTCATACAGAATTATTAATAAAAGGATGATAATATGTTACAAATAAATAATATATTGAATGATATTTATAAATATTATTTTCTAAAATATTTATAATTAATATATATTTACTATAAAACATATTTTAATTTTTATTAAGAGGAGACTCGATATAAGGGGTTAACTTCTCATTTTTTATTTCTTAGGGAGACATGTCGTATTCAAATGTTTTTCTTTTATTTATTGTATATAATATTAATTAATTAAATTTATTATTGTTCACAAAAAATTTATGTGGATTTACACATCTATATAAGGCTCCATCCTTCATGATTTTTTATTTAGAAGTTACTAAGGTTGTAAGTGGTTTATATTACAATATCATTATTTATCAGTATTGCTTATGATTAATATTTTGATGATGAAATTTAATGATCTACTATTAAATAATCTCATTAATTATACTATCATTTATTTATTAATTTAATTTTAATATAAAATTACAATTTGTTATATTTTGTACTAAAAATTATATGGAATATATTTTTAAGAAAAAAGACCTTTTCCAATTCGTTGAGGGATTTTTTTTAATGTCTATATTCTCTTTAAAATGTTCTAAAGGATATTTGAATATTATCCTATGATTGTTTCACGTCATATATTACCCATGATTTAATTTATATAAAAATATTTCAATTGAATCTTCATGTCTTTATCTGAAAATGTTATTTTTGACATTTTATCAAAATATGTGAAAGAACATTTGTTATGACATACTTGACATGAATATAATTTATTATCATCATGAATAAAAAATTATTTGAATATTAAATTAGAGTTTCATATGGTTATTTTCAAAAAAAATTATTCCCTTAATATTTTTCAAATATTTGTATTTAAAATAAATTAATTCAAAATGAATGTATATTTCCGTCAAGAAATATAACAATGACCTTTAGATTTTTTTTCACCTATGATGACATAAATTAATGTAAAATATGATTTAAATGGGATATGATCTAATGATATAATCCTTATAATTCCTTTATATGGTATTAGGTTATGATAATTAGATGTTACAAAACCCATTAATTTTCCACTGGTAATATTATAAAGATAGGATGAATATTTTACAATATTTTATCATTTATATAAATTGATTATGATAATGTGATTCCTCGGTGTGTTATTTACCACCAAAGAATTGGGTAAAGTGTTGTTGATTTCTAATTAATTAATTATATTAATCATGGACATGTTTTTTAATATCAATATTCATATATTGATGTGAGAGTATGATTTCTTCTAGTTACTCTCATTGGAATATTTTTTAATATTATTGAAAATATATTTGTTCTCATATTTATGTGTGAGTATGAATTTATATAGATATTCTCAATAAAATATTTATTAACATGACTAAGGGGAAGTTTTCTCATATTTTGAAATGTGATTATGGTTCTTTTAAATCTATATTGACAATATTTTTCATGAACATGATTGTGTTTATGAATGTTCCAAATAGTTTAATTTTCTATATTTATGAGTAAAAATGAAAAAGGTATGAATATTTAATGATTATAAAACATTGACACACTTACTAATCATAATTCTTAAAATGAATAGATTTTTGAGGTTATGACCTAATGATTTTATGGGTATGAATATTTTATGTTGACAACATGAACATGAATATGTCTTTATACCTTAATTATCATATTGTCTTATAAATATTGATATCTCCCTTATTTATCCTTACTAAAAATATGAGATCACTTCTTTTTATATTATCCTTCCCAAGGTTTTGATGGACGGTTCTAAGTGGGATGAGTCTAAAAGGGTACCTTTTGAAATGAAATATGATTGAGGTGATTAATATTGTACATAAATAAGAATTTTATGTATCTAGTATCCATATATGATAAAACATTATGGTCCTTGATAATTTTTATAATTAAATTTATTATTCATTCATATAAAATCATATAATATTTATGTAAGTTGGGATCATGTCTGTTTATATTGTATTAGAGCATCGTTTAGTAAATCATTTGATATTAGGGTATGATTATTTTTGAAAAACATTGTATAATTCTATGTATAGGATAACAACCTAAATTTTTTGGAAAAGAAGTGATTATGTGGTTTTCCAAGCAATACATGCTGATCTAGATACTACAAGAATATGGGGTTTTAGAATAGATGTATCATATGGAAATGACACTAAAAAGTGTTGTTTGAATATATCTCAATAATCATTCTAGTGCATGGTCAGTGTTTCTTGACTACACAAAAAGATTAACCCTCCTTGGGGATATTATTGTGTTAATTCTATTTTTTGGAAGTATTATGTAATATTTGAATGGATGATAACTAATAATTTCCTAGTTTAAACCTAATTTTGTTATATATTTAAAATAATATTTAATGATTTAGATATCCAATAAATGGGTTTTCAGGATTATGTGGTTTCTCAATATGGTTATTGATATTAAATCAATGATTTTTTAGTCAATGATAGGTACTATGATAAATTACACTGACAAAAATGGGATAAAAAATGAAATGATTGTTCTCCTGATAAAATAAATGAATGAAGAAATGGTGGGTGAAACCTTGTAATTTATTGTAGTAAATATTCTAACTATGTTATTTACAATATCCACATAGATTGTTTTCCTAACACACCTAATAGAAGATAAATGTTGTTTAATGAAGACCATTGAGGGAAGAAGATTCAGTTCCACATATCTTAGGTATGTTCGATGATGTAATAACATAAATGTCTCATAAGAAAAAGAAGATGTTTTATGTATGAAATATAAGGGAAAAGAAATATCATTTATAAGTAAAAATTTTGATTTTTATTGAGGGATAATAAGTACATCCATAGGTACCATTTATTGGTAAATGTATTTTGTTTGGGGAAACTGGGAATTATTCGATTCAATGCACTAATCCATGGGGTAACATAAAGACTAATGAAGGACTTATGAAATTCTAATAATTGAAGTGATAGTATTGAAGTATTTAAATATTTTAAATTGATAAATATGTTATTTATGTTTTATAGCATTGATATTCCATATCTATGAATCCTGAAATATCTAATGTTTTATTTGTATTAGTTGTTCATTAATGGTTCGAAAACATATGTTGAATTTTACTAACAACTAAAAATGCTTTTTAGTGGTAAGGTTATATTGGTGGAGAACACATGATTAAATTAATGATAACCATTAATATTTTCTCTTTTTGAGTTAATAATTATTAGTTATCATAAATATACTATTGATAAAGATAATGTAAATTTTATAGTATAGGTTACCATGAAATTGATTAGTTATTTGATAAAAAATTTATTTTTGATGTACTATATTGTATTTTTTTTCATTTATTGAATACATTGGATAGGGTATGATTTTAATTATGTTATATGGATAGTTTTAATATTATCAATCATGTATGATATAATTAGTATTTTATGGTGATTCAAATTATATTAGGAATATATTTTCATCCTTGATCAGAATATATAATCATAGTATTCAAATGTAACTGCTATGACATTATGGCATAATCCCTGTTTTTTGGGATTAAATGTTATTAATAATCATGGAAAAATTATGCCATAAAATTATTAATTTTTAATGTATTGAAAATTTGACTATACATACCTGGAGGATTCATAAGGATAACTATATATGAAATGGACTTTGTTGAAAGTTGAGTGTCATTTTTGTGATTTCATAGATTAATATATTTATTTACTCATATTTGATTACTTGTGATTTACATTTTGTTTTTTCAAAATATTTATAGAAAGAAGGAATTACCTTTAATTGGATAAAAGGTAATTTTATTGCTTCATGAATGATAAAATCGTCGTGAATATTAATTTTGGGGAGTAATATATGAAGTAAAATTTGATCGAAGCGCAACCAAAGGATAATATTGAGTTAATGAAATGAAAACAATATCAAGAGAGTGTATATTCTTAATTTATATTTAATGATAGTAAAGAAATACCATAATTTTAGGAAATGGATAGTGAAATTAAAATGTTATCCTTTTACCTTCATTTTTGAATAATTTATGGCCTTTTCACCACTCACTAATTTATGGTTTCAGGTTCATTAACTTTCTCATAGCGATTTTATCTATCACCATCTATTATTACTTATAAATTTGTTTATCCTCCATGTTTATATTTTAAATACCCACTAATTTAATTCTTATCTGGGAACCTGATTATGTTTTATTTTTGGTGACATTTATGTTTCCTAATTCCCCTTTTCAAAGGATGTTTTAATATCACCACGTACAATGTGATTTTTCTAATAATTTATTTTCAACCATTAAACCATTTATCAGAAAGTTAAAAATTTAATGGTTGAATTTTATATAAGGGGGTAGAGTGTAACACCCTGAGAGTTTAGAATATATTTCTACAGTAAATTAATTATTATTATTTGACAACATGATTGACATTCATCATCAAACATAAATGAAATCTTGATATATTAACAAAACCATTAAAATCAGCTTTGTAAGTAATATTATCCACATACTAAAAGACATATAGAAGTATTTTAGTATATTAAAATGTATTTATTAATTTTTATTAAATATGGTAAATAGTTTTACATAGATTCATTTTTATGGATTCAAAATATATTTTATTCTTAAAATAAATTTTATTATTTTTATGAGAAAATTATATAATTTTACTCCTCCAATTTAAGAAAATGCATTTGAAAAACATATCATAATTATTTAAATAATTATCTAAATATTATGTTAGGGTTATTTTTAGGATATTTATAAAATGATTTATTTATCAGTGAATATTAAAAAACACTATTTTTTGTAAAACCATCATTTATTTTCTTTAAATAAATTAATTTAATTATCCCATTATTTTTTGGAATAACTATAAAGGTAACATAAATTCATTTTAAAAAAATAATATAAATAATATATTATTAATAAAAAATATATATTATTTTTGTATAAGTTAATCTTTATGCTTAAAAACACCATTCTCAAATATTTATTTTTATGAGCATATTTTTTTAATTTTAGTGTATCAAAATAATTCCACATTAAGAATGAACTAAATGGAATTTATATATTATAAATATATCTATATTAATTTATATTCATAAATTGAAGATTACTAGTCATAATAATAATTTATAATCATTTTTTCTTAAAAAATACATTTTGATGAAAAATAGTTTTTTGTCACATTTACCTGGTACATTTTTAAACTAAATACTTCCACTTATATGTATAAAACAAGATAAAAGGCATAGATATTTAGAATAATAATAATAATTAATATAATGTATCAATTTTAACTTAATTTGTTTTCATTATGAATAGTAACCACATTAAATATTTGTCACCTTGGTAAAAGAGGTAAAATTTGGTTAAAAATATGGGCCAAAACATTAAAATATATCTAAAGAGTGATATTACCCCACTGAATGAGTGGTTTATTTACCAATGGTATTATTATTAATTTAAATAGTTTTTTCAAATGACTATTTTTAAATTGAAAACCCAATCATGACTTTTTTGAATAAAAGATATATTTTATTCAAAATAAAAACTATTTTGAAATATTTGTAGTTAATGGAATCGTTGGAAGATTCCATTGAAATTTTTATTTACTCAAAAGTATACCAACATTAAATTTTATATTATTTAATGATAAAAATTCATTGAAACCAATTTTTTATTTTATTTCAATGTAAAATGTTTTTATCTCTCAAATCAAGTATTTTCATAAAAACTATATTTCATTTATTTATTTTCTTATATTTAATGTAATTTGCACCACTAGTAGAAATTATATTTTGTAAAATGTATGAATTTTTGTGATCGTAATGTTCAATTTTTTCAGAATTCCCATTTTATTTTTGTTATATAATTTATAAATAATGGAAAAAATGAGTTATCATGGTTTAGGTTACAATGAGTTTAATGCGGTCTAACTATAACACATGTCAAAATATCTCTCTAAAACTTGTACAAATGTGAATATTTTAGTTTATTTCTTCCTTATCACATCTAATATTTAATTTTTGTGTTCCTTGGTTCTACTCGACATGATTATGATATAAGTTTTATTTAAAATTTTTCGATATTCTAGGTGTTTCCTCTCCCCCACTTATAAACAAGAACTTATCCTTTATCTTATATACACCATGTTGTGTCATTTAGATAGACCAAACCCTAAACAATTATCTTCTAAAATTCAATTACCATTATATAGAGTATCACTTCTTGTTAAAATAAATTTATAATGGTTTTTAAGTAGGGATCTAATGGAGGCCTACTGAAGAATAGGTTATCATCTTAAATTGCCTTTTAAAGTTAATTTATTCTTCTACATCGTATAAATATATGGTATGAAATATAAAATAATTAATTAATTGTCATATATGTAACAAATTGTATTTATAATTATTTATATACAATTTTCCACCTCCTTTACACCCTACGTAAAACATAAACATCAATGTGCACATTTACGACTTATCATCTCTATGTATATGTGTAATTCATTTTTCATAAGCATTTTATGTGGATGATCAGAGAGATTAAAATAATATTTATATATTATTATTATGATATTATTATGGTTCAGGAATGATAAAATATTATTTATCGTTTTCTCTTATTTTCAATAGTAAATGAAAAAATGTTCATGTGTACCTATGATATATGATCTCCATGAACAATATAAATGAGTTTTTTTATATATACCTTTATGGATTATTATAAACATGTACATAAGGAATATATATTACATATATATATATATCATGAATAGTATTACAAGGATGATTTAACATTGATAAACTTACAAGGAACATAACTTTCAAACCGAAACTACCATAAAAATGATGCAGTTGTCACCCAAAACAAAGATTTTAAAAAATAATTTTAAAAAAATATTTGATAAGAAGATATAAGTATGTAATATATAGCATGATATATTTGAATATTATTTTTTAATATATTTATAATAATTATATATTTATTATAACTGATATTCTAATGTGTATGATGCAAGATGAAACTTTATATAAGCGACTTTTGCCTCACATTTTATTTTTATGTGGCACATCACACATTCATCACTTATTTTTTTTTAATTTTGTAACACGATGATATTTTAAAACAATAAACACGAGTTTGAGAACATATAATACATGAAATTATGAGCTAAGATTAGATATTAACACCCTAATAATTTATGATATATTTCTTTTTAAATATATTCGACAACTTACGTGACATACAACCTTGAGTCTAAATGAACCATAATATAACACTCCATTATAAAATGGATGTAAAATTAGAGTGTATGAGTTTTACTTACTAAATTATAGTTTCATTTACATATTTTCAAAATAATTTTTTTTATCCATTTTTATAAATAAAATAAGAACAATTTAAAGTAAATAAAAAAATTCCTAGAAATCAATATTTTTTTTCTAATAGGTAGTTTCATCACGCTTATGGAAATTTATTTTATATTTAAATATTATCACTTTTATAAAATTTAAATGGAAAAATAAACCACATTTTTTAAATATAAATGTAAAAATTATCTATGGTAAAATTATTGGGATTTTTATAATAATAATAATTTTGGATGAATAGTGAAAAAGTCTTACTTGAAATTTTAATTTTAATTTCTAATAAACTTTTTAGTAAAATTTGGGAAGCCAAACAAGTCAAAACATATGTTCATTAAACAATAAAGGGTCTCAAAACATAATTAATCAAAAAAAAATGATTCTTTGAAACACTAATTTTGTATAACCCCCATTGATGTTCAGTTACCACTATATCCAAATCAGCCATGATAATAAATTAAAAATTATTTTCCATATTGTCCCAAGTAAATATATATTCATTTGAATTTATCTTCCTTTCATTGAATAATCTTTCCAAAATATCATCATGTTTATTGATCCATACCCTTTTATACTAGTTAATATCAACTCCAATAATTCAATTATATATTTTGTTTACAACCTCGTTTTGAGTATTGATCTAGAAGTCTCCGTATATAATTTATTCCTTAAAGAGGAGAATGTGTTCCAAACATATTTATTTTTCCACTTTTATAATTCATTCTAGCTTGTTCATGATTTTGTCTGGTACTAATTCTAGATCATGCATAGTGACTTCAGCCAACTTGTTGGCCTCATATAGATCTTTCAGGCCGAGCATAACATACATAAAATTAACACCTTCCTATTTTTTTTTCAAATTGGACTTATTTATGTTTCCTTTTTTCTTTTCATTTATTGTGGATCTCATTAAAATGGTTTTGTGTAAATTTGAGTAATCTTTGTGAGGCCTTGTTCCCCTACCTTGTAAATGGGATGATTCCATGAAATAAGATTACATTGCATTCCCTTCCTCAAGCCAGAACCAATAATCATGGGCACATGGGGCTCCAGATCATATTCTTTAATAATTTATTGTGGGTCCTCTTCAGATTCATTGACTGTTTAGGAGTCTATTTATTTTTCACTTAGCTTGATATCCCCAAAATACCATGACCCAACCAATATTATTTTTCATCATGTAATGTATATTCACCATACTTTAGGGTAAATACTCGACTTTTCATTTCCATTAAATGTTGTGAAATGGTTTTGAAGTTGAATTGTCCATGAAAATTAGCATTGATTAAGAGGCCCCCATCATAGAGTCAATCAGACATTTAGACATGGAAAATACATTTTAAATTCCTCACCTGTTGCCTATAATACATCATTATGGTTATCTCCACTTCTTGTTCACACTCTATCCTCATGTGATATAGACTTGGATGCATTTACTGGATCCAATTACCCTATGTAAACACCCTCTCAATTGACTATGACTTGGAAAGATCCTACATTGCTAAATGATGTTGATCCAAATCAAATATTAGTTTATATATGTTTACACTAACTTCAGATCAAGATTCAAATAGTGTTCCTTTTTTCTAGATGGTATCTTATTTTATTGTTTCATTCAAACCCAACTGGTCTACTGATTATAATTTTATTCTGAAGGAAATGTGTAAACAATGGCCTTCCTCCCTGTTTCGATTATCAAAACCTCCCATGTAGGATCATCTCCCTTTCACACTATCTTTCAATCAGAATAAGGATAAGGTTAGATAACGCTTTAGTCCCGAGCATCACAAATTTGAACCTGTTCCCTCAGAACTTCATCCAAAAATGAAATGAAACCCTTTATACCAATACCAGACCCTAAATCCACTTTAATCTTCGGGTGGTGGTTCATTATTTTTCACCTACACATATCCATTAGATGGCTAGGGCTCTTTTACAAGTAATAGAAATCAACCCATATAAAAAAAACCACAAATTATTTATATCAGAACTCATCCCAAACCACAATACAATCAAAATATGGTGAATTCCTAAAAAATCAACTTTAATAGAAATTCATAAGGATATAGGGTGTCTAATAACTTTAGTTCTACTATTGGAATATAGATATCGACAAAATATATTCTCTAATAGTTGAAAAATTTAATTATTCTAAAAAGGAAGATTTTGTTTTGGAAAACTAACTGAGATCACCATGGTCAGGGTATCTCATTTCACGTGGAAATCATAAGGCTACTAAAATAAGTAGAAATGTGTTCAGTTTCGAATAAGGGGGGATCTTGACTAGTCTAGGATCAAAATTTCTTATATTAAATGCGAATCATGTTATTCCTATTGTTAAAAGGCCAACTTATAGAATGCCACATCCTTTCTTCCCCTATTCACAATTACAAAAAACATTGGATTAGCCAATAAATGTAAACATATATTCCTCACATCCCTACCCACATCCTATATTCCTTAGTTTGACTAGGAATCCCTTCTATGTAGGCTTTAATAATAAACCTAAAGATGCTTTTTGAAGAAAAGGTAAAACAATTAAACATGCATGCATGTTTTATTTCTTATTCCAACTCATTAAAATCAACATAAAATAGGATATTATTATAAAAATAGTATCCCAAATATAGTTATATTTTATCATGCTAATGTAATTACCCACAGAAATCTACACTTCCATCAAATTGGGGACATAACCATCAACTGTGTGTATGGTGGAATACCACTTCCCATACCAATGGAAATTATTTTCAATAACCACATATCATTTATGGATATAATTATAGATTTAAATTAGTTCTATGTTATTTATGAAAATATTTTACTTTTGTAATTATTATATTATATATTCCTTTTTTTACTTTCTACTGTATAGGGGAAACAACAATGTTGCTTCTGAGTACGAAGAACTACTGCCTTATGAAGCTATGCGATTCATTTTTCACTAAAAATTTACATTAAAGGGTATAAGTTTAAAATTAGTGAATATATGTGATATTAATAATCCTACCAACATTATAGAAATATATTATCGCATAAAACTTTTTAACTTCTAATATTTCGGAATGAACAAAAGTCAATTGTGCATACGTGTGGACTACCTTCTCTATATAGTATTGTGAGATGTGTTTCAATTTATTTTTACATGGTTGGTAATAAGGATAGATTTGACTAACATAAATTATAGAAATAAAATTATAATTATTCTATAATAGTTTATTAACATTTATTATCCTTTCATTCCACCCATCTAGAAAAAATAGAAACAAATTTACTACGTGCGTACGACATTTTGACTCCATGAACAGTGTAATTCATTTTATATCACTAAAATTTATAGATTAATATTTTTAATTATATAATGAATATATATGATTCCTAATTATTTTTTTATATTAGGGATATGATTTAACCATGATAAATGTAAAATGACAAAAATTACTAAACCAAAATATACTTCCAAATTGAAGAAATTATAAAAAATAAAAATATTTTTAACAATGAAATTTCAATTAATTAGTGATGAAATAATACAAGTAAAAAAAATATGGTAGGAAATATGTTATTATAGGTATTTAATAGTTTTTTATAAACTTATATTTAGTTAAAAGGATTTTTGAACATAAGAAAATAAAATCCCAACAAAAGTGTTTATTACTTCACTTTTAATTATGTAAGACAATTTCCATACTAACCAATTTGTGTGGTGCATATTTTTCGGCTTTTGATAAGGTATATCAAAGATATATTTCTTTTCATGTTATTAAATTTTTAATTTGATTATATTCACTTTATGGGGATCATTATTCAAAATCTACCAAATTGTTCAGGGACATATGTTTCAAAATCATTTTAATTATGACTTTTTTAAATGAATTTCCATTAAAGTAAATTATCTGATCATTTTCTAAAAAACATATTTTTTATATTATAATATTTTTATTCATGAATTTTTTAAATTATTTATACAATATTCTTATATTTTTTTACATAAAATTATTGAGAAAATATGTTTATAAAATTTTACTTCATTTCTCTCTTTAGTCAAAAAGCATTTTTCTTCTATAAATATGTTTTCTAAAAAAATTAACTTTTTTTAAATTACCCAAATGATTTATAAAATACAATTTTTACAATGTTTTAATTTTAATTATTTTTAAATGATTTACTTACTATTTTGAAAATAATGTCTATTTATATTTTACAAAAAATGAGAAAAGAATCATTATTTTAATGTGAAATACAAGAAATTTTTTTCTATTGTCCTAAAAAATTATTGTGTTAAATATTACATTATATGTTTAAAATGTTAATTTAAATTATTTTTTTTAAATTTTTTTAAAATTTAGATTAATTTTGTTTCATTATTAAAAGGATTTTTTCATCAGTATTTTTATTGACTTTTTTATTTTATTTTTATTCATAAATTACTCTATACCCATATTTAACTAATGATACATTGTGTATATGATTTATTAATACAATAATTATTATTTATTTTCATGGTTTATGATTATTTTTCCATATGAAATTATAGTCATTTTTTTCTGGATTAATTTTTATAGTCATTAATTGTTTCTTGAAATATATAATTTTGTGTTCTTATTGGACATTATATTTTCCCTAATTATGCATATTATTTATCATTTATATACCTATAACATAAATGGTACATCATTTATACATATGGAACTTTAATTTTCAATGTTATACGATTATATCAGGAAATTATTGTAAATCCATTTTCCTTACACGATTTGGAAATTTCATAACAAGTAATATCATTCATGAAATAAATTATAATTTTATATATGGGGAAATAATTATACATGTATATATATCTAGGGAATTGTTATAGTTATCCCCTCAATGAATCAGTTGTATCATGATTTGAATTACTTGTATAGCCTTAGTTTAATGTGTGTTTGGAGTATACCTTTCCATTAGTTTGAAACTGTATTGTGAATGATATTGATAGTAGATGTATTAGTATTACTGATATTATGATATCCAATAATTTATAAGTTCCTTTATAATTACTGCAAGTGATTTTTTTATTTATATAATAGAAAATGAAATACAAAATAAGTCCATTAGGGTGGGTGGTAAATGTGAAGACCGAGTTCATAGCCTATTAAAATATTCACACATTTAAGGGGAATCAATCCCATAATTATAAATACAGTGATATTCCCATTTTGAATATTCCTAGACAAAAGGATGTAAAAAAATGTATTACCTTTGTTACATGAGTGAATTACTTACGTGTGACCCCTCAAGAGATAATTAATTACCAGGATGATATATCTAATTTTATAAGGGTTAGATTCTTTCCTAAGATGGTAGTTTTAGATGATTAATGAATCCATATCCACTAACTCTAGATTCATATCTCATGCTTTAATTAATTTATTATTAACTCATTTATTATTATCCATTATATTCATTAAATTATATTATGTCTTGTTTCAATTTATTTTTAATTTACTGATTAAATGGAATTTCTGTTAAGATATTGACCTTTCCTTATTGATCATTCAATATATTAGGATGATAACCATTTTATTGATAAAATTGATCATGTGTTTAGACATTTACCTCAATATACATATTATTCATTATCTTATCATGATATTCTTGTTAATGGTGAAATAGAATATGTTTTCAAAATTTTACCATTCCATACTGATTATGCCTTATCTAATCATGTTAATAAAATAATTTTTAATGGAAGGTGTGTTTAGCTTTTTACCCTTAAAGTTTTATTATTTTTATTGATTTATGATATATTCCTCTATACATAACCCTTATTATGAATTTGAGCTCACCCATATTTTTTCCCATTCCCTTGAATACAGGATGTATAGGAAAAATTATAATAATTGATATAAAAGAGGGAATAATGATATTCACAAAAAATTTATTTAGAAATACTTATATTCAAATGTTTCATGGAAATCATGTATGTATTTAGTTTTCAATGAAAACTAAACTATCCATTACTTCATGAATTTATTACTTGTATCTTATACCAGTTAGAAGTATAGATACTTTATTTGGGCTACTTAGGTTTGGGTCACTATCATTTTTATTAAAGGATGTTTAATTGAAAACATAAGAAATTGAATAAATAAAACATTGACTACGAAATAAAACAATATGAAAATATCTGAAGATAAGCATATAAGAACGTACTAATGATTTTTAAGGTAGAAATTATATGGATTTTCCTAGAAATACACTCATGGATAGATACTACAAGTGTATGTTGTATTCATACAGATGTACCTTGGGGTAATAATTATAAAAAGTGTCACTTGACATGACTCTAGAGTTACTTGGAATAATATAATATGACTTACTGAACACCTAGTTTGACACTACCGGGGGATATGATTTTGATAATTCCCAGTAAATTTTCAAAACATTATGAAGGATTTGAATAGATTATGACAGTGGATGACTTTGGTTATACATAAGTATATTATATTCAATATAATATTTCATGATTTATAAATCCTCTACATTTTTATATGGGTTATCATGTATGATTATTACTTCTCACAACTTGTTTCTTGGTTTTAGTAAAATGATGGACCCTAAAAGAATTATGATAACACTGAATATCAAGAAAAATATGAAGACTATGGGAAATAAAATGGGATGTTGAATTGAGTGAAATATATCATGATTATTCCTAATCAGTTATCCTAAAATATAAATAACAACAAATACCTCAACCAACTCCTAGACTCACCAAATAAGTGAAGGATGTAGTTTTCTAAGAGCTAGAGTTTTGGAGACTATAGATGAAAGATATGAATTTATTTTATGGAATAATTAGGAATGAGAAACCTAGGAAAATAACTCAATATAATGGGAAAGTGTTTTATTTTTTTGGAAAATAAGGTGATAAATCAATTAATTGTTTAGGGAAAATGATGAGTAAGATGAAAGGAAATAAATTTCATCTTAGGGATCCAATTATTGTATGTTGTCTAAAAGGTGGAGAACCTAGGAATCATCTGCTTCAATTCAATCTTCTCATGTTATACCCCTATTCCAATGAATTACATATATTGAAATAAAATGAATGAATATTATATTATTGGGATTAAAGAATTAAATAGTAAAATTACTTTTACTAATGTTTATAAGAATCTTGAAATGTCTTAGTATTTTGTTAAATTTTAGAAGTATATATATTTTCATTAACATAAGTGTTATGGATACCATCATGGGATTATGTTTTTATGATTGATCATAATTTAAAATTCATAAACACAGCTTTTTTGGATTTATGTGATGTGATTCTACCAAGATTAAAATTATTTTCAGAAATCATTTATGGTAATTCGTCCCATTTGTTTTATATTTGAAGGAAAATATTTAATGGATAATGCCTTTAAATTTATTGGGCTTAAGATTAAAGGTATCTATATCCTTAATGGGTTATCTTATCTTCAATGTTTTAGTAATTATGGGTCATTATAATTTGATAATATTACATGATTTATATTAATATTGTTTTAGAAAAAGTAAAAATAATTGCATTTGGAGAAGAAAGTTGGGCTTGAACCAAAAACATAAGGATGAAGAGGGTTTTTTCACAAAAAATTGTCATATGTTATGTTTTGGTTGACATGTTATTTTTTTAATTAAAACATTTGATTAATAAATATTAATGATAGAATTCTGGTGATATGATTGTTGTTTAGATATTAATTTTTTAATTGCATAACTTGTGTTAATCAAATTGATTTTGGGGTTTGGATTAGTGGTAAGCACCCCTTAATTCTACATGAAAAATGGGGGTTCAAAACCCATTGGGCGCATGTTACTGTAGTAGCGGCAGCACTGTAGAAATGAAAACCACTGTAGCGGTGGCAGAGTACTGTAGCAGTGGCGGGTATTGTGTAGTATTGTAGCAGCGTGGGTACTGTAGCAGTACAATTCAAAGAATGGGCTTTGGGCCGCAAAAATGGGCCTACAGGACATGTAATGGGATAATTTCCCACTGGGCCTTCGAGCTATGTAATGGGTCTCCCTGTACCCAGTTAACGAGGGATTTTGTTTTATTTAATAATAAATGAGGCTTCAACCCCAACCTTTAAAAAAAGGTGAAAAGACTAAAAACACTATTATATATCTTATAGTCTGTTAAATGTTAATTTTATTTCTCCATAAATAAAAATTAATTTTAAATATATATTTTTTGGAGTAAGACATTAATTCTGAATTAATAAATGAAAAATTAAAGGAAAATATTTTCTTATAAAATAAAATGAAACTATCTGAGAATATTTAGTGGTAGTCATAGATAGAAAAATAATTCCAAAATATTATGAAAATTCTCTTAAAAAAATTATTTAATATTACCTTAATATTAAATGAATAAATAGTATTTTGAATCATCAAAAATTTATTGTTTTTTGGCTGTAGAAATTATATTTCTCATTAACAATCTTATGACCAGTGGCCTCTATCACCCTCCATCATTATTTTTATAATACTTTTTTCTTTCATGTCCAAATATTCACTTCCCACTTATGTTATCCTAAATAAAAACCCAATTATTTTATCATTATAGATGAAATATAATATTAATATTTTCTTATATAGGGGTAAATTTTGTTTTCCCTTTTTAGAATTTTGTTTTTTTCAAAAATTAATTTTTAAATAGAATACACTTAACATCTGAGAGCATATTAAAATTATGAGGACACAATTTATTGTACGATAGTAGAATGTGGCACCCAAAGATCTTAAAAAAAGAAATTTAGGTTTGATAGAATATATTAAATGTATCACAAATATTATAAGAGAATTTAACACCACAAAAAATTTATTTTATATTTTTTTAATTAAATTCAATCCCATTGATAGTTTGTGGAATTGGTTACCCTAAGTCTGAAACGGAATATATTGTAACATTACAACCATGATATTAAATTAGAGGGTATGAATAGTAATAACTAAATTAATAATTTTATATGTTTTTACACATTTATATATAGATTAAATGGTACGTTATTTATTAGAAATAAAATAAAAATAATTAAAAAGAAAATGTAATTTTTTCTCAAAAACATTATTTTTTTTCTAAAAGTTCGTTTCATCACTCATTGAATAATTATTTTGAAATTAATTTATACCAAATTAATATCATATATATGAAAAAATACTAAATTATGAAATATAAATATAAAAATTATCTTTGGGTGAATTTTTGGGATATTTCTGAAATGAATATATTTTTTGATGAATAGTGATAAATACTATTTTTTATTGAAACCCACCTTTTCATTTAGATAATTCATAGAAATAAAATATATAAAAAAATTGGTTATAATTAAAATCAATTAAATTATATTAAAATTTATCTAATTAATGTTTTTTGGGTCAATTTAATATTGAATTATCATATAATCAATTTTTAATCACTTGAAATGTTTTTTTGGAAAACCCATTTTTTGTTCTAATTGTTAGTTATATTTTAAATTGATATAATAAAAAAATATTAATTTAATTTTTAGGAATTAATTATATATTTATAATCAGAATAAATTTTATTATGTAATAATTCAACTTAATATTTAACCATAATGTATAGTGGAAAAAGTAAAAACTATTTAGCATGAATAATGTAAAAATGGGTTTACCATGTAGTCAAACTAAAAATACAATGGTTAAAAATGATATAAAATTTAAAAAAACATTTTATTGATATTTTTAGAACTTATATATCATAATATTCCATAATTTAAGATTCTGGAGGATTTTGGAATGACTTAAACCTAGGTACAACTTTATCTTTTCAAATCCTCCATCTGTCTCCTCCCCCAACAACTTTTAAAAGGCTACCCATTGTCCTCCCCACATCACACTTCCAGAAACATTTTATTAAGACTATAACTACAAAAATATATAGTTTAAATTGCTCCGAACAACTTATTTTGCATTTTTTGATTAGTGATCCCTCATATGAATACTTTGGGAATAAACCTAAATATTTTCTCTAAAGAAGAGAAAATTATTAAATGTGATTATTTATTTAATTTATTCTTAAAAATAAATAAAATAATCATAAAATATGATAATATAAAATCCCCAACATCTCCTATATACTGATATTTTATTTTTTTATTGAATAAAATAGATCCATATCCAGGTCCATTAAATTGGAGATGAACCCATCGATCGTGCATATGGCGGTCTACTGCCCCATGAACTGATGTAATTTTTTTCTATCACAACCATTAAAAGCTACATATAATGTTTTATTAAACTTATATATATGATATTTAATAAATTATTACAATTTTTAATTATGATATGACATACACCTTCTTAAATTTCATTCCATGGGGGATACGATAATATCACTCATGTGTACGGTATACGACCTCCTCATGATGCGATGTGACTAATTTTTTTCTTACTCATTACATCGAAGGTTTCAAGGCTAATATTAATGAATATATGTGATCGATATTTCCTAAATATACTTGTATAAATATACTATCAAAATTAACTTACTACCTTCCAATCCATTTTAAGACAATAACATCGCTCATGTGTACGTGTGGACTACTCCCTCCCCATAGCATTGTGAGATTGTTTTACAGCGACGATAATAAAGATTTATTTGGTTTATATAAATGATAAATATAACATAATAATGAAATATTAATAGTGGATTAAAATTTATTTTTATTTTATTTTTATTATTCAAGAGAAAATGGAAACAACGGTCATGCGTACGTACAGATTACCATCATCATGAATGATGTAATCCATTTTATATCTAAAATATTTCTAGAATACTATATTTAAATTTATAATAAATAAATATGATATACATTCATGGTGAAAATTATATATATTATGAAACCATTAACAGTGTAAAATTAACGAAATCAACGAATCAAAACAAATATAAATATAAAGCAATTATCCCCCAAAGTATCAATTTTTACAAAGAAATTTCATAAAACAAATGATAAAATACTATAATTAAATCACATATACTATAAAATATATGAGTATTTTTATTTATTAGATTTATAATAATCTAATATTTATTATACAGTTCTTTTGAACATGTAAGAAATAAATGGGACATGAGGTATGTGCTTCTCATCTCACTTTTACATCGGTGAGTAGCATTCCATACTCACCACTCAATCCATTGGGTGGTGTAGATAATTACACATTTAATATTTTATGTTATTAATATATTTCACTTAATTGTATTTAATGTTTTAATTTATGTTATTCCTTTACCGAGGATTAAAAATTAAAAGTTAACAAAGTCGTAAGAGATTTATTTTTCAATCGCATTATAATCAGGATTGTTTATATTTGAATTTACATTGAAGGAAATTATTTAATAATTTTGTAAAACCACTTTAAATTTTATTCTCTTCCTTTTAATCAGGTTTTTTTCAATTAAGAGTACCAAATTCCACTATCTCGTATGATTGATAATTTTTTTCAAATAAAATATGACTTTATATCTCTCTTTTATCGAGATTCCATTTTCACCCAAAACCATTTTTTTTCTAAAAATGGTTTTTTAATTTCTACAAATTATTAATTAAAGTAATTTTTACCAACTCTTAAATTTTGAAATAATTTTATAAAATAAATTTCATTTCATGTTTTGTAATGACCAAAATACTCATTAATGAAAATTTATCTTGATCTAATTAAATGTCTTATTATGTAAAATAGTTTTATAACATATGTAATTCCTTGGTTTTATGTTTTTGGATTTTAAAATACGAGTATGAATTGTGAATATTGAAAATATATCCCTTTAACAGTGATCACATGATTAGTATAAATATAGGGTTTTAACAAATCCAATTTACTATGAAAAAGGAAGCGATGACCTCATCCTGTAGACTTGCCACGTACGAAGCCCATTTGTCAAAGCTCAGAAAGGAGGTGGCATCATTGGTCTTCAATGTTGACCAAGACCAATCCAAGCTTCTACTTGTTAAGCTCAAATGGAGCCACCTACATGAGAAGTGGATGTTGATAGAGATTACCACCCAAGTGATGTCATCCGAGCCACCCCAAGAGTCTGTCACCATCGCACAACTTACCAATCTATCTTATTCTGGTGTTATAATGGGTAATGTAATAAGACATTATAACTCTTACTATGTGCATTTTTTTCGTATATAATAAATAATATACATTCATTTTATTATAATTACTCTGTAAATAGTTTTTAAAATACAAATAATATTTTTTAGTTAAATTTGTATTAAGAAATCTATTTTGATTAATTAATGCACTTTTTAATAAAATATTTTTTTAATAAAATATTATTACTAAATTACATTTTATTAAATATTAATGATAATAAAAGTTTTATGAATACAATTGTTATTTTTATTAATGTTTGAAATCCCTTTTTATCAAAACCCTTGCATTTTCAATAAATTCCTATTTTTATTTTATATGACAACCCTGCTTTTATTACAAACTTAAACATGATTTATTACATAAAACATAACTTGTTACAAGAAAGAATATCTAGAGGTTTAGTGTCTTTGGGGCTTAGGATTATTATATAAAAACTTGAAACATGAAATACAACATCTTTATTGATAACTTCCTTACGTGACCACTACATTCCCTCGTACTTAGAATTGCATGGGATAACTTGAGGACATGCATAAGAAAAGGGTGAGCTATAAAGCTCAGTGAGGGAGTCCACATTGAATAAAATGAGGAGTAAAATACATGTTATAAAATAGGAATATCAATATAGCACAAAAGAAACATGAACATAAAGGCATGATAAATCATGATAATCATAACATAGAAATGTGGAAATAACACTTAACATGGAATTAGCATGAGCCAAGGCTCATTACACATGTAGAATGAGTAAATCCTCATTGCACATAAAGCACAAGTAAACCCTCATTTCACTTCATTTATCATGAGTCAACACTCATTGCACATGATGTATCATGATACTATACTTTACCCAATGAATTGGAGCGCTATAAGGGCGCACCCTTCTTAAACATTTTATTTCATACATAAGTGTGCCACATGGATCATAAAACAAGGATTCATAAATCATAATCATTTATTCCATGATAAAGGAATCTGGAATTCATACATGAAACTTTATAATCAATACGTAAATGTGCATAAAGGTGAATACCCTTGATGGAGAAATGGGCATGGTATTCACTACACAATGGCATTGGCCATGAAAATCGGTGCGATTTCGGCAGCGTAATGGCGTGACATAAGAATTCATAAAAATGGTTGATGAGACAGAAATGGGTGTCTCATAATATTTACATGAAATTGGCAGTAAGGGAGTCATATAAATACATGTCCAAACAATATTAATGGAATATAGATTCATGATACAAAAGTATTGCTTGAATGTAAAAGAAGAGAGAGAAGTTCCTTTCAGAATTTCGGCATAGTAACAGGTGTACGTGGGAGGTATTTAATGAGAGATAAAGGGGTCTCCCATCATTAAAACATAAAGAGGGTAGTATTAGGGAGGTGCGAAACCATTCCCCAACATTCATAATTGAAATTAAAAGGGCACGACGACTTAATGAAAATTGACAAAAATGAGAAAGGAAGAAAAAACCTTTTCTTGGATGTGTGCTTCCAAAGGCTATAGAGAGGCTTGTGAGAGGCTTATTGGGAGCTTGGGACACCTTGGGAGGACTCTAGAGAGAGTAGGTCATAGGTTGGACGAACTCAAAAGGCTTTGAGGGAGTAGGAAGTGGGATCTTGGGTGGGTTTATATTGGAAAGGTGAGGGAATTCTTTATTATTTAGGTTTGGGTCCCGTTACATTAAATTAATCCAAACCACAAACCATCCCATGGTTTTTGCCCATGGTTTTTGTAAAATGGAAGAGGAAAACAATATTTTATAATTCCAAAGTCCGAAATTCTTAAAATATTAGGGTTGCTTATGTGGAGGTGAGTCACACCCCCATGGAAAATAATTTTAAAAGACAAGATGTTTAATAAGTCTTGAGGGGTCCATCAATGCTTTGAAAAGTAGGTCAAAAAGACCCAAAAGAACATTATTTCAATGGTAAAACATATATTGGCCGAAAATAAAGCTTATAGAATTTTATTACATCACTATTGGGTCCTTATGATGTCATAAAACACATTATATATTTAAACGGTATTTAATTTTTACCCAAAAATTTTACTGTCTCAGAAAATTATGAAAAATTCACCGTTGGATAATTTGGACTTCCTGATTCCAGAAATAAAATTTATTTTATCTAAATTTTTTTCTAATTATGTTAATTTTCACTTTTAAAATAAAAACTGACATTTATTGAAAATTCACGGGTTTTGACAGAAATGGCTTTCAAACCTTAATAAAAATTACAATTGCATTCATAAAATTATAAGATCATTTATATTTAATAAAAATAAATTTAAAAGTAAGAATAATATTTTATTAAAATATTATTTAATTCAAACATCCATTAATTTAATAAAATATATTTTTTAATTAAATAATAATTAAAAAAACTATTTGTACATTAAAAACTATTTACAATGTCTCAAAAATGACGAGGAGGTATATTCATTATTATATACAAAAATAATATACATGAACATAGTACTAGAGATTCATTATATAACCCCTTAAAACAACCACATAAGACCTAAGGGTAAGGTGTGCGATGGTGACAGACTCTTGGGGTGGCTCAGCTAACATTTCCTGAGTGGTAATCTCTATCAACTTCCATTTTCCCCATAGACGGTCCCATTCGAGCTTGACATGGTGAAGCTCAGCTTGGGCTTGGTCAAGAGCGAAGCCCAAGGATGCCACCACTTTTCTGAGCTCCAAAAAATGGGCTTCGTATGGAGAAATTCTACTGGACGAGGCCATCACTTCTTTTGTCTGAGTAAATTTGATTTGTTAAAGTCCTATATTTATACTAATCATGTGATCACTATTCAATGGATATATTAGCAATGGTCAAAATTCTTATCATAAAACCAAAGAAGTTGACATTTTATATAAACATAAAGAGAAATTTAATTATATCAAGAGGGATCTCCATTAATGAAACTTTGGTTCGATTTAATATTCGCCCCTTATGAAATTTTTCCCTCAAAATTTTCCTTTTCCCAAACTAAAACAGATGTGGGTAACTCAACTTCATCATTTCATCCGATTCCCAAGTCGCTTCTTCAAACTTGTGGTTTATCCACAACACCTTGACGAGGGGCATTGTCTTATTTTGTATAAATTTTTTCTCTACGATCTAATATCTTCACTGGTTTCTCCTCATAAGAAAGATCCTCTTCCAATTGTACCATCTCAGAATAGAGTACATGTGAAGGGTCTAGTATGTACTTCCTTAGGAGGGATACATGAAAGACATCATGTTCTTTGGATATAGTAGGTGGAAGTTCTAGTCGATAAGCCACAACCCCGACACGATCAAGAATCTCGAAGGGGCTGATGTACCTTGGACTTAACTTCCCTTTCATTACAAACCTCATGACCTTCTTCCATGGAGATATGCATAGAAAAACCATGTCTCCAACTTTAAACTCAAGGTCTCGTTGACGATTATCTGCATAAATCTTCTATCGACTCTAGGCTGCCTTGATTTACTGCTGAA
Source organism: Viscum album (assembly GCA_963277665.1). NCBI lineage: Eukaryota > Viridiplantae > Streptophyta > Magnoliopsida > Santalales > Viscaceae > Viscum > Viscum album. The sequence continues at coordinate 32,954,280 of OY728128.1, read as the reverse complement.
TGGTTTTCACCTTATCCACCATTTCCTCGACCATTTCCAGTCCAAGCAGCTTACGTTCACCGAACTCATCCCAACATGCCGGTGTTCTGCACCTTTTCCCAAAAAGGGATTTATGTGGTTCCATTTGGATGCTCGAGTAGGAACTATTGTTGTAAGAGAACTCAACCAGAGAAAGATGTTGATACCATCCTCCTTTAAAGTCTATTGAGAATGCTCTCAACATGTCCTGAAGTGTTTGGATAGTCTGCTCGGATTGGCCATCAGTTTGAGGATGATTGGCTGTACTGAAGTTCAGTTCAGTATTCAGAGCATGTTGAAGACTCTTCCAAAACATAGAGGTGAATCTTGGATCTCAGTTAGACAAAATAGATAGTGGTACTCCATGCAACATTACCACTTCCCTGATATATATCTATGCTAGTTGATCCAAAGAGAAATCCTCCCGAATAGCAATGAAGTGTGCAGTCTTTATAAGACGATCCACAACAACCCATATTGCATTGTTACCTTTGGATATCCTTAGAAGTCTGGTGACAAAGTCCTTGGTGATGTTCTACCATCTCCATTATGGTATAGGAAATGGTTGCATCATCCCCTTAGACTTCTGCCTCTCAACCTTCACTTGCTGACACACCAGGCACTTTGATGTATATTCAGTGATCTTCTTCTTCATATTATCCCACCGAAAGTTTTCTCGGAGATCTAGATACATCTTTGTGCTCCCTGGGTGAATAGAGAAATTTGAACTATGTGCATTATACAAAAGTTCCTTCTTTAGCTCCGGACTTGATGGAACACATAGTCTTTTCCCAAACCGCACAATTCCTTCTTCATTAACATTAAAAACTGAGGATTTCCCTTTTTCGATAGCTTCCACTTTTTCATGAATTCCCACATCATCCTTTTGAGAATCCTTTAACCTTTCCAAAAGAGACTGTTGAGCTATCATTTGTGAAAGGATTGATGATGTTCCCTTCTCTATGATTCCCATGTCAATCTTCATTAAGCCTAAGAAGATTGGATCCTTCTCTATTCTCATCATTGATAGAATCGATGGATCCTTTCTACATAGGGCATCTGCCACCTTGTTCACTTTCCCAAAGTGGTAAGGTATTGAACAATCACAATCCTTGATGAGATCTATCCATCTTATCTGGCACATATAAAGCTATTTCTGTGTTAATATATATTTAAGACTCTTGTGGTCAGTATATATCTCACATTTCTCTCCATAGAGATAATGCCGCCAGATTTTCAAGGAAAATATCACCAACACCAACTTGAAATCATGCGTTAGATAGTTTCTCTCATGGATTTTCAACTACCTTGAGGCATAAGATATCACATTATCATTCTGCATTAGCAAATAGCCTAAGCCCTACTTCGAAGCATCGCTGAAAACCACAAAATGTTCCCCACTTGTGGGTAATGTGAGCACGGGCATAGTGATAAGCCTCTTTTTCAACTCCTTGAAGATTTCTTCACATTCATTACTCCAAGAAAACTTTACTCCCTTCCGAGTTAGCTTGGTAAGAGGGTTGGACAATCGTGAGAAATTTCTCACAAATCATCAATAATATCCAGCTAACACCAAGATGCTATAGATATCCATTACCGATGATGAACTCATCCATCCCTAAATTGCATCTGTTTTGGAGGGGTCCACAGATATCCCATTGCTTGTGATGATATGTCCCATGAATGAGACCTCCTTCAACCATAACTCACACTTGCTGTACTTTTCATAGAGCTTCTCCTTGCGCAAAGTCTCTAGTACAGTTCTTAAATTCTCATCATGATCCTCCTTGGTTTTGGAGTATATTAGAATATCATCTATAAATACTACCAAAAATTTGTTGAGGTAATCTCTAAAGACTCTATTAATTAAGTCCATGAAGTTTTCTGGAGCATTAGTGAGTCCGAAAGGCATTACTATGAATTCATAGTGCCCATATCTTGTGCGAAAAGAAGTCTTGGGGATATCTTCCTTCTTCACCCTTACTTGATAATATCCTGACCGTAAGTCCACCTTGGAAAAGTATTGTGCTCTACACAGCTGATCGAACAAGTAATCAATTCTTGGGAGAGGATACATGTTATTTATCGTGATTTTGTTAAGTTCACAATAATCGATGCAAATCCGCATTGACCCATCCTTCTTCTTGATGAAGAGGACTGGTGCACCCCATGGTGAAGCACTTGGGTGTATAAACCCTTTATCCAGATTCTCCTGTAGTTGTTTCTTCAGATCTTCATGATCTAAAACATCCATTCTATATGGAGTCTTGGATATTGGTAAAGCCTCAGGTATAAGTTCAATTGAGAACTCAGCATATCTTCTAGAGGAAGACCAGGCAGTTCCTCGGGAAACACTTCTGCGAATTCCCTCACAATAGGCATTTCATCAAGGATGGTTTCTTCTTTGGACTCAGTCATCTGATCCAAATACGCCTCCTCATAGGTCAGTAATATCCATGCTTGAGATGATGGAGCTAAATGAGATTCATCTTCCTCCTGACCCTTGTAATGAATCGGGGGTCGATTCTCCATATGGAGTGTGATTTCCCTCTCCCGACAATTTCTGTTGGCTCTATATAAGGAAATCCAATCCATTCCAAGAATTTCATCAAATTAAACCAGAGGGAGTATGACAAGGTTCACCTAGAAATTCAATCCACATATTATAACAAGGGAGGACTTATATTCATGGGATGCAATGATTACTCTATTTTCCGTACTCACCGACATCTTCACTTCCATGATTTGTGGAGGTGCTGGGATTGTTCTTCTAAACTATCGAGATATAAAATAATTCATAAAACCTGAATCAAAAAGTACGTTTGCTGTTATTGAATGAATAACTAGTGTAACTATCACCACTTCGTTTTCGAGGTTAACTTCGGCAGAAGTGATGGAAAAAGCTCTTCCTTACTGTCTTGGAGGTTGTTGGTTGCCTCAGAAAACCCTTGGATTAGGGAACTGATTTGAAAACTGACCCATTTCTTTTCATTTGTATCATTGAACAATGCGTTGAGGTTCGAATGGAGCATTCCTCTCCTCTGTCACAGCCACGGGTCTTTCCTGCTGGATGTTAACAGTTAGGTGCCCTTCCCTTCCACACCTGAAGAATTTCCTCATCCCCTTAAGGCAATTTCCAGGGTGCTTCTTTCCTCATTTTTCACAAGTGGGGTGCTGAATCTTCTTAGCACCATTGTATTTATCCATAGGACTGTCAACATTGAATTCCACCTTACGCTTCTTGTCCCCATGATACCCCTATGATTCCCTGATCTCCATTTCGACCTTGAGGGCACATCGGACAATTTCCTCATAGCTGTCGAAGTCACAGATCGCTAATGCTTTCCGCAGGCTAGGCTTCATCCCACCAAAGAAGCAGTCAAATTTGCATTCGAGGGTAATGAAAAAGCTGGAAGCGTAACGTGCAAGCCTTTTGATGTTTTCCTCATACGCTCCAACATATTCTTCATATTTTTTCTTGAGGGAAAGTATGTCCCTTTCCATCATAAGCCGGAGGGTGCACGGAAAATATTTATCGAAAAACATCTTCCGGAAATCCTTCCATTTCAACGCCTCGATCTCCTCCTCAGGCTTCGTATTTTTGATCAACGCCCACCATTGATCAGCTTCACCCTCCATAATATATGCCGCCAGGAGAACCTTCTCTTGTTTAGAACATTGAAGGACGGAGATGACCATTTCAATGGAGTTGATCCATTGTTCAGCGATCGTGGGATCGTATGATCCACTAAAAGTTGGAGGCCTTTTTCTCATGAAGCACTCGATAGCGACTTATTATTTCTTAGGGGGGTTGAACATTCCTCTTGACCCATGTTTCTATTCAAAATCTGAGTTATCTGAGAGAGAAGCGTTACAAATGTCTCAATTCTGGCTCCCATTTGATTTGGCATCTCATTAGTATAGTCATCACACTGATCTTCACAATGGTTGTTAGCCCGAGTCATCCTATTATCGGCCTTTGGCTGGAATAAAATGAATGTTAGGGGTAACACATAAAGGGTAATCCAAAGAAAAAAGTTTATGACTTATAAAAAAACTTTTACTTCCTTAACTCATGAGTCTATAGGCTTTAATCTAGTCTTTTCATGATCTACTATCTAACATATATTCTTAGGGGAATTTTTTTTAATTCCCTTAATAAGGGTTCATAATAAGCTTATGAATTTACCAAATCATATCCCCTGGGAGTGTCGTAACCAAGAGTGCAGCAAGTCTCGTTGTTGTGCCCATGTTCCCATTTGAGTCTAGCTCAAAGCGGTGTTTTCGGGTATTACCCCTAGGATACATCCGTGCCAGAGCCGCCTCTACCTGCTCGTATCCAGACAGGGATGTATTTTCTTGACAAACCACTTACTCAATAATTACCAAAACGTAGGGATGTTTTTATTATACTTAGTCTTGTATCTAAGGCTTTACTAGGGTTTCCTAATCCCAAAAATCACTAAACCTATCCTTTGATACCAACTATGACAACCCTGCTTTTATTACAAAATTAAACATGATTTATTACATAAAACTTCATTTTTTACAAAAAAGAATATCGAGAGGTTTAGTGTCTTTGGGGCTTAGGATCATTAAATAAAAACTTGAAACATGAAATACAACATCTTTATTGAAAAATTCTTTTACGTGACCACTAAATTTCCTCATACTTAGCATTGCATGGGATAACCTGAGGACATGCATAAGAAAAGGGTGATCTATAAAGCCCAGTAAGGGAGTACACATGGAATAACATGGTGAGTATAATACATGTTAGACAATAATCATATCAATATATCACAATAGAAACATGTACATAAAGTCATGATAAATCATGATAATCATAACATGGAAATGTGGAAACAACACTTAACATGGAATTAGCATGAACCAAGGTTCATTGCACATGGAGCATGAGTAAATCCTCATTGCACATAAAGAACGAGTAAAGCCTCGTTTCACTTGAATTATCATGAGTCAACACTCATTACACATGACGTATCATGATACTATACTTTACCCAATGCATTGGAGCGCTATAAGGGTGCACACTTCTTAAACATTTCATTTCATGCATAAGTGTGTCACATGGATCATAAAACATGGATTCATAAAACATAATAATTTATTCCACGATAAAGGAATGTGGAATTCATACATGAGACTTTATAATCAATAAGTAAATGTTCATACAAGTGAATACCCTTGATGGAGAAATGGTCATGGTATTCACTACACAATGGCATTGGCCTAGAAAATCGGTGTGATTTCAGCAGCGTAACGGTGTGACATAAGAATTCATAAAAATGGTTAATGAGAGTGAAAGGGGTGTCTCATCATATTTAAATGAAATTTACAGTAAGGGGTTCATATAAATACATGTCAAAAAAATATTAATGGAATTTAGATTCACGATACAAAAGTATTTCTTGAATGTGAAAGAAAAGAGAGAAGTTCCTTTCAGAATTTCGGCATAGTAACAGGTGTACATGGGAGGAATTTAATGAGAGATAAAGGGGTCTCCCATCATTAAAACATAAAAAGGATAGTATTAGGGAGGTGAGAAACCGTACCCCAACATTCATAATTGAAATTAAAATAGAAAAACAACTTAAAGAAAATTGACAAAAATGAGAAAGGAAGAAAAAACACTTACTTGGAAGTGGGCTTCCAAAGGCTAGAGAGAGGCTTGTGAGAGGATTCATGGGAGCTTGGGGCACCTTGGGAGGATTATAGAGAGAGAAGGGAAGAGGTTGGACTAACTCCAAAGTCTTTGAGTGAGGAGGAAGTGGGATCTTGGGTGGGTTTATATAGGAAAGGTGAGGGAATTCTTTATTATTTAGGTTTGGGTCCACTTACATAAAATTAATCCAAACCACAAACCATCCCATGGTTTTTGCCCATGGTTTTTGGAAAATGGAAGACAAAAACAATATTTTAAATGGCCAAAGTCCGAACTTCTTAAAATATTAGGGTTGCTTATGTGGAGGTGAGTCACACCCCCATGGAAAGTAATTTAAAAAGACAAGATGTTTAATAATTCTTGAGGGGTCCATTAATGCTTTGAAAAGTAGGTCAAACAGAGCCAAAATAACATAATTATAATGGTAAAACATATATTGGCCGAACATAAATCTTATAGAATTTTATTACATCACTATTGGGTCGTTATGATGTCATAAAACACATTATATATTTAAACGGTATTTAATTTTTACCCAAAAATTTTACTGTCTCAGAAAATTATGAAAAATTCACCGTTGGATAATTTCAACTTCCTGATTCTAGATATAACATTTATTTTATCTAAACCATTTTATAAATATGTTAATTTTCACTTTTAATATAAAAACCGACATTTATCGAAAATTCAAGGATTTTGACAGAAATGGCTTTCAAACCTTAATAAAAATTACAATTGCATTCATAAATTTATATGATCATTTATATTTAATAAAAATAAATTTAATAATAATAACAATATTTTATTAAAATATTATTTAATTCAAACATCCATTAATTTAATAAAATAGATTTCTTAATTAAATAATATTTAAAAACACTATTTGTACTTTAAAAACTATTTACAATGTCTCAAAAATGACGAGGAGGTATATTCATTGTTATATAAAAAATAATATACATGAACATAGTAATAGCGATTCGTTACATAACCCCTTAAAACAGCCGCATAAGTCCTAAGGGTAAGGTGTGTGATAGTGACAGAATCATGGGGTGGATCAGCTAACATTGCTCGAGTGGTAATCTCTATCAACTTCCATTTTTCCCGTAGATGGTCCCGTTCGAGTTTGACATGGTGAAGCTCAGCTTGGTCTTGGTAAAGAGTGATGCCCAAGGACTCCACCTCTTTTCCGATCTCTGACAAATGGGCTTCGTACGAAGAAATTCTACTGGACGAGGCCATCCATTATTTTGTCTGAGTAAATTGGTTTTGTCAAAGTCCTATATTTATACTAATCATGTGATCACTGTTCAATGACTATATTAGCAATGGTCAAAATTCTTATCATAAAACCAAAGAAGTTGACATTTTATATAAGCATAAAGAGACATTTAATTATATCAAGAGGGATTTCCATTAATGAAACTTTGGGTCGTTACATTTTAAAAGTAAAAATTCACATATTTAGAAATTTTTTAGATAAAATGTATATTATATTTGGAATTAGGATGTATAAATTATCCAATAGTGATTTTTTCATAATTTTCTATGACAATCGAATTTTTGGGTAAAAATTAAACACCGTTTAATAATATAATTTGTTTTATGGAATCATAATGACCTAATAGTGATGTAATAAAATAATATAAATGGGATGTTCATCCATTATTTGTTCTACTATTAAAATAATGTGATTTTAGAAATGTATGATTTATTTTACAAAGGCATAGTGGACCCATAAATATTTAAAAAACATTTTAACTTTTTAAATTGATTTCCTTCAGAGTGTGACTCACATATAAAGAAGAAAGCCCAATATTTAAAAAGTTTTGGCCTTTTAACATATAAAATAATGTTTTACACTCCCATTTGGAATAAACCATGGTAAAAAAACTTGTTTTGGTTTGTGGTTTTGATTAGTTTAATGTGTGGTGTCCAAAACCTAAATAAAAACGATTTCCCTTTCTTTTCCTATATAAACCCACCCAATATCCCACATATTCATCACTAAAATCCATTGTATCTTGACCAAACTATGGCCTCATATCTCTAGAATCCTCCAAAGGCACCCCAAGCTCCCAAGAATCCATTCTGAAGCCTCTCCCATGTCTTTGAGATCACTCTTCCAAGTAAGGGATTTCTTCAATTCTCATTTTCTTCCAAGATTCTAAAAGTTGTTATACCCTTTTAATATCAATTAAAAATATTATGGTATGATTTAGAACCTCCCCCATACTTCCCTAATTTTTCTTTAATGATGATATACCTCTTTCTTTCTCATTAATTCCCCCCTTGTACACCTGTTACCATGCCGAAATTCCGTAAGATATTTCCCTCCCCTCATTTACATTCAAGATACTATTTTGTATTATGAACGTAAATTCCATTACATATGTTGGGACATGAATCTATGTTACCACATTAATATATATTTCTTTTACAGATGTTTAGAACCCCCTTTGTCTCTCATCATCCATTTTTATGAAGTCTTATGTCACATCATAATGATGCCGAAATTGCACAACGAGTTTCCAAGCCAAAGTCATTGTGTAGTGAATTCAATGCACATTTCTCTATCAAGGGTATTCAAATTTATGCACATTTAATTAATTATTATATAGTTTCATGTATTAATTCCAAATTAATTTATCGTGGAATAAAATTATGATGTTTAATGAATCTATTTTATATGATCCATGTTGCACACTTATGCATGAAATGATATGATTAAGAAGGGAGCACCCTGATGGATCTCCAATGCATTGGGTTAAGATTAGTATAATGATACATCAAGTTCAGTGAGGGTTTAATAATGATAATTCTTGTATAATGAGGGTATACTCATTCTCTATTTGCAATGATCCTGGGATGATGCTAATACCATGTAAAATGTTGATGCCACATTTCCATGTTATGATAATCATGCTATATCATGAATTTATATTCATGTTTCTCTTATGCTCCATTAATATGAATATTTCCTAAAATGTATTGTATTATTAATTTTATGCCTTTTTACTCCCTTACTGGGCTTTATATCAAACCTTTTTTATGCATGTCCTCAGGTTATCACATGCAATGCAAAGTATGAGGTAATGTAGTTGTCATGTAATGAATGTTTTCAATAAAGATATTGTGTTTTATGTTCTATGTTATTGTTTAATTTTCCAAAGCCCCAAATACAGAAGACCTGTTAATCTTCTATGTTTTATCAAGTGATTTTTTATGTAATAAATCACGTTTAAGTGTGTAATATAAAAAAGGGTTGGAATAGTTAGTATCAAAAGATAGGTTTAGTTATTTTTGGGATTAGGATTAGAAAACCCTAGTGAAAACCTTAGGGATGATACTAAGAATAATAAAAACAAACCAAAATATGGGGGTGTATTGAGTAAGTGGTTTATCATGAAAATGCATCCCTGTCTGGATATGAGTTGGTAAAGGCGGCTCTGGAAAAAATGTATCCTTGGAGTAAAACCTGAAAACACCACATTGATCTAGACTCAAATGATAACTGGTGCATGACAATGAGACTTTATGAACCCTTTTTTACGAAACATCCATGGGATATGCATTGGTAAATTCATATGATTAGTACGAACCATTATTAAGGGAAAAAAATACACCTATGAATATATGTTATGAAGTAGATCATGGATCACATTGATTGAAGCCTATCAGTTCATAAGTTGAGTAAATAAAAGTAATTTATAAGTCATCCATTTTGTTATTTGGATTAGCCATTATGCGTTACCCCTAACTTTACTTTTATTCCAAACAATGGACAATAATAAGAGGACATGGGCTAACAACCGATTCAAATATCAATGTGACGACTGTTCTATTGAGATGCCCAATCTTATGGGAGTGGGAATCACAAACTTTGTCATGATACTCTCTAAGTTAAATCATGTTTTGAATAGAAACATGGGTCAGGAAAAATGTTCAACTCCCTAATAAAGAATAAGTTTCAATTGAGATCCTCATTAGACAAAGGCCTCCTACTTTTAATGGATCATATGAAACCTCAATCACTAAACAATGGATAAACTCCACTGAGAATATCTTCTCCATTCTTCAATGTTCAAACAAGAGAGGGTAAATATGGATACTTATCATATGAAGGGTGAAGATGATTAATGGTGGAAATTAATAAAAAATACAAATCCTGAGGGGGAGATCGAGGCATTGGAATAGAATGATTTACAAAAAATGTTTTTTGATAAATATTTTCCTCACACCCTCCGACTTAACTTAGAAAGAGACTTCATTTCCCTTAGGAAATAAGATGAAAAATCCATCCGATCATTGGTGGAATAATTCACAAGGATTGTATGATATGCCTCAAGATTTTTCATTACCCCTGAATTCAAGGTTGACCACTTATTTGGTGTGCTGAATCCAAGACTACAGAAAGCCATATCCATCCATGACTTTGAGAACTATGAAGAAATTTTTCGATGTGCCCTTAAAGTCGAAATGGAGATAGATGAATATCAGGGGAATCATAGGGATAAGAAGCATAAGGTATACTTCAATTATGGAATCCCCATAGATAAGTCCAATCATACTAAGAAAATATAGCACCCCACTTACCAATGGTGTGGAAAGAATCACCCATGAAATTTCCTGAAGGGGACAAGAAGATACATTTGGTGTGGTAAATAAGGGTACCTAGTAATTAACTATTGGCAAGAAAAACCTGTGGCTATGATAGAGGAGAGGAACGCTCTGTTCGATCATCACTGCATTGTTCATTTCCTCAAAATGCAATGAACCAAATACTTTACAAACTAGTTCCCAAATCTAAGGGTTTTTGGAAGCAACCAACTACCTCCAAGGCAGCAAGGGTGAGCTATTTCCATCACTACTTTTGAAGTGAACCTAAAAAATGAAGTGGTGACAGTTAATCTAGTTTTTCATTCATGAATAGAGAACATACATTTTGATTCTGGTTCTACACATTCTTTTGTGTCCTGAATTATTACTAGAACAATATTAACACCACAAAAAATCATGGTAGTAAAGATGTTAGTGAGTACAACAAATGGGGAAATCATTCCATCCCATTAATATAACTCCTACCCTATCATAACTTGTGGGTTACAATTCCTGGTGAACCTCTTCATACCCCCTCTAGTTTAATTTTATGCTATAATTTACATGGATTGGATTTCTGTACATTGATCCTACATATATTTTCATGAGAGGGAAATCACTCTCCATATAGTGAATCAACCCTTGATTTTTTACAAGTGAAAGGAGGAAGGTGAATCTTATTTAGAACCATATTTTCAAGCAGGGATATTACTGCCCTATGAGCACACATATCTGGCTCAAATGATTGAGTCTAATGAAGCAACCATCATTGAAGACATACCTATTGTGAGGGAATTTACTGAAGTATTTCATGAGGAATTTCCTAGTCTTCCTCCTAGAAGAGATGTTGAATTATCAATTGAACTTATACTTGGGGCATTTCCAATATCCAATAATTTTCCTAGAATGGTTGTTATGGAGCTTGAGGAGATGAAGAAACAAGTACAAAAGAATATGGATAGAGGTTTTATATTCCCAAGTGCTGCACCATTGGGTGCACCAATCCTCTTCATCAAGAAGAAGGATAGGTCAATGTGCCTTTTCATTGATTACAATGAGCTCAACAAAATCACGTTAAAAAAAATTATCCTATTTCATGAATTGACGACTTGTTCAATCAGCTATGTGGAGAACAATACTTCTCTAAGGTGGATTTGTAGTTGGGATATTACCAAGTAACGGTGAAGATGGAGGATATCCCCAAGACTGATTTTCATACAAAATATGGGCACTGTAAATTCATAGTAATGCCTTTTGGACTCACTAATTCTCCAGAAATCATCAAGGACTTGATGAATAGAGTCTTCAGATATTTCCTCAACAAATTCGTGGAAATATTTATAAATGATATTCAAATATACTGTAAAACCAAGGAGGATCATGATCAGAATCTAAGAACTATACTAGAGACCTTGAGAAAGGTGAAGCTCTATTCGAAGTACATCAAGTGTGAGTTCTGGTTAAATAAGGTATCAATCTTGGGTCATATCATCACAATATATGGGATATCAATGGATCCCTCTAAGACAGTTGCAATTGAGGGATGACCGAGGCCAATATCCGTAACGGATATCCATAGCTTCCTAGGGATAGCTCGATATTATTGCTGATTTGTGAGAAATTTATCAAGATTATCAAACCCTCTTAGCAAGATAACTTAGAAGGGAGTCATATTTTCATGGATTAATGAATAAGAAGAGAGCTTAAAGGTGTTTAAAATGAGGCTTATCATTATGCCCATGATCACATTACCCAAAAGTTGAGAACATTGTGTGGTATTTCGTGATTCTTTGAATAAGAGAATAGGTTGTGTATTGATACAAAATGAAAAACTCATTGCTTATGCTTCAAGGCAATGGGAAGTTCATGAGAAAAACTATAAAACAAAAGATCTGGAGTAGGCTGCAGTAATCCTTGATTTGAAAATTATGTGACATTACTTCTTTGGGGAGAAGTGTGAGATATATACAGACCACAAAATCCTCAAGTATATATTCACACAGATAGAGTTGAACATGCACCAACGAAGATAGTTAGAGCTGATCAAAGACTATGATTTCTCAATCCATTACCACCTTGGGAAATAGAATAAGGTGGATGATTCTCTATATAGAAATGACCCATTAATTCAATCATTGATGAAAATTGAAAAGGATCCAATATTCATATATTTTATAAAGATTTACCTAAGAATCATAAAGAATAGAAAATAATCAATCCTTTCACAAATTATTGCTCAAACGCCTCTTTTGGAAAGGTTAAAGGATGCTAAAAATGATGATGTGGGAATTTAGAAGAAAGTGGAAACAATCGGAAAAGTAGAATCCTCAGAGTTCAATGTCAATGAAGAAGGAATTGTGAGATTTGGGTCCATACTATGTGTTCCATCGAATCTGGAGTTAAAGAAGGATCATTTAGAGGATGAACATAGTTTAAATTTAACCATTCAACCAGGAAACCCAAAGACGTATCGAGAACTATGAGAGTATTATTGGAGGGATAACATGAAGAATGAGATCATTGAGTATATATTAAAGTGCTCGGTATGCCATAAAATGAAGGCTAAGAGGCATAAGTCTAAGGGGATGAAGCAACCATTACCCATACACGCATGAAAATTGGAGAACATCAACATGGACCTTGTCACTGAACATTTGAAGACATCTAAAGGATACAATGCTATCTAGGTTGTTGTGGATTCCCTTACAAAGACTACACAATTCATTGCAATTTGAGAGGATTTCTCATTAGATCAACTGGCACAAATATATATCATAGAAGTTGTAAGGCTCTAGGGAGTACCATTATCTATTGTATCCGTTTGAGATCCATGATTCACCTCTATGTTTTGGAAGAGTCTTCAACATGCTCTGAATACTGACATGAACATCAATATAACTTATTATCCCCAAACTAATGGCTAATCTGAGAAGACTATCCAAACACTTGAGGAAATGTTGAGAGAATGCTCAATGGACTTCATAGGAGGATGAGATAAACATATTCCTCTAGTTGAGTTCTCTCACAACAAAAGTTTCCACTCAAGCATCCAAATGGATCCTTATGAAGCCCTGTATTGGAATAGGTGCAGAACACCGACATATTGTGATGAGGTTGGGGAGTGGAAACTCCTAGGTTAAAATATGGTCAATGAAATGGTGGAGAATGGTAAGACCATCCATCATCAAATTAATGCTACTCAGAGTCGACAAAATATCTATGATGACAATCATCAACAAGACCAAGAGTTTGATGTCGGAGACATGGTGTTCCTCCACATATCACCATGGAATCGAGTTATAAAATTTGGTAATAAGTGGATGCTTAGTCCAATGTACATTGACCCTTTTGAGATCCTTTATCACATTGGAGGAGTGACCTACCGACTAACACCCCCATCGATCTTATATCAATTACATGATGTATTCTATGAATCAATCTTGAGGAAGTACATACCTGACCCATCACATGTACTCAATCCATAGGTGGTACCATTATATAATGACCTCTTCTATGAAGAGAAATCGAATAAGATCTTATATTGTAGGGAACATGTTCTAAGAAATAAGACAATGCCCCTCGTTAATGTGTTGTGGTAAAAAAACAAGTATGAATATGAAACGTGGGAATCATATGAAGTGATGAAGAAGAGTTACTAGAAACTATTTTAGTGTGAGAAAAGGACATTTTGAGGGAAAAATTTCTTAAGGGGGAAGATTGTAATGACCAAAAATTTCATTAATGAAACTTCCTCTTGATATAGTTAAATTTCTTAATATGTAAAATGGTTATATAACATATAAAATTTCATGGTTTTATGATTTAGTATTCTAAATATCATTATTAATTATGACCATTTCTAATATGGATGTTGTACAGTGATCACATGATTAGTATAATTATAGGGCTTTAACAAATCCAATTTAATCTGATAAAGGAAGCGATGACCTCATCCAGTAGACTTTCCCCTTATGTAGCCCATTTGTCAGAACTCGAAAAGGTGGTGGCATCATTGGGCTTCACTGATGACCAAGCCCAAGATGAGCTTCAACATGTTAAGCTCAAATGGAACCACCTATGGGAGAAGTGGAAGTTGATAGAGATTACCACCCGAGCGATGTTATCCAAGCCACCCCAAGAGTTTTTCACCATCGCACACCTTACCCTTAAGTCTTATGCGGGTGTTATAAGGGGTTATGTAACATGAACGTAGTACTATGATTATGATCATTACTTTTTTATATAATAAATAACATATATTCATTTATTATTATTACTTTTTAAATATATCTTAAATCACAAAAAGAAATTTTTATTTAATTTTAAATTAAGATATCTATTATGAAGAATTAATGGATTTTTTAATTAAAAAAATGTTAATAAAATATTATGACTAAATTATTTTTTATTAAATATAAATGATCATATAATTTTTATGAATACAATTGTGAATTTTATTATAGTTTAAAATCCATTTATATGAAAAGCCATGAATTTTTGATAAATATCAGTTTTTGTTCTAAAAGTAAAAAAATTGACATATTTTGAAAATTATTTAGAAAAAATGAATATTATTTTTTGAATCCGGACATCAAATTAATCTAATGGTTAATTTTTCATAATATTCTGAGAGAGTCGAATTTTTTGGGTAAAAATTAAATACTATTTAATTATATAACATGTTTTATCACATCATAATGGCCTAATAATGATGTAATAAAATAATATAAATGGGTTGTTCAGCCAATATATGTTTTATCATTAAAATAATGTAATTTTAGATTTGTTTGATTTATTCTACAAAGCCTTAGTGAACTCTTCAAGACTTATAAAACTTTTTAACTTTTTAAATTTATTTCCTTGAGAGTGTGACTCGCCTCCACATAAGCAATCCTAATATTTTAAGAAGTTCAGAGATTGAACTTATAGAATAAGGTTTTACACTCCCCTTTGGAAAAATACATTTTCAGAAACTAGGGGATGGTTTTTAGTTTTGATTAGTTTAATGTGTGGTGTCCAAAACCTAAATAATAAAGAATTCCCTCTCTTTTCTTATATAAACCACCCAAGCTCCCACATCGTTTTCACTCAAAGACTTTGGACCTCAACCAAACTTTTCCCTCTTCCCTCTAGAATCCTCTCAAGATGCCCCAATATCCCAAGAATCCTCTCTCAAGCCTCTCCCATGCCTTTGTGATCACTCTTCCATGTGAGGAATTTCTTCCTTTCTCATTTTCATCCATGTTTCATAATAGAGTAATACCATTTTAATTTCAATTTCAAATGTTGGGGTATGATTTATAACATCCCCCATACTTCCCTCCTTATTTTTGAATGATTATAGACCTCTCTCTCTCATTAATTCCTCCCATGTACATATGTTACCATGCCGAAATTCCGTTTGGGATTTTTCTCTCCTTATATACAAATTATTTTTTTATTATTAATATAAATTCCATTACATATGTTGGCACACATATTTATATTAACACCTTACTATACATTTCATGTAAATTTTATGAGATTCCCCTTTCCCTCTCATCATCCATTTTTTTAATTCTTATGTCACGCCGTTATGCTACCGAAATTGCATCGTGATTTTCCAAGCCAAAGTCATTATGTTGTGAATACCATGCCCATTCCTATATCAATGGTATTCACCTTCAGTAACATTTAATTATTGATTATAGGGTTTTATGTATTAATTTCAATTTCCTTTATCGTGGAATAAATGATTATGTTCAATGAATCAATGTTATATGATCCATGTGGCACACTTATGCATGAAATCATATGATTAAGAAGGGTGCACCCTGATAGAGCTCTAATGCATTGGGTAATGATTATTATCATGATAACTCAAGTGAAATGAGGTTTTACTCATGCTAAATCAAGTACAATGATGATTTACTCATGCTCCATGTGCAATGAGTCTAGGATCATGCTAATATCATTTTAAATGTTGATGCCACATTTCCATGTTATAATAATCATAATATATCATGCCTTTACATTAATTTTTCAATTATTATCCATTGATATTCCTATTGCCTAACATTTATTATATTATTCATGTTATGCCTTTTTACTCTCTTAATGGGCTTTACAGCTCACCATTTTCTTATGCATTCCCTAAGGATATCCCATGCAATGCTAAGTACAAGGGAATGTAGGGGTCATGTAAAGGAAGTTTTCAATAAAGATGTTGTGTTTTATATTCTAAGTAGTTATGTAATGTTCCAAAGACCCAAAGATGCTAGAACTCATGATATTATATATTGTATAAAGTGAAGGGTTTTATGTAATAAATCATGTTTATGTGTTTAATAAATAGATGGGTTGTTATATTTGGTATTAGAGTATAGGTCTAGTTATTTTTGGGATTAGGATTAGAAAACCATAGTAAAATCCTTAGGAATAAGACTGAAAATAACAAAAACATCCCTAAATATTTGTGTGTATTGAATAAGTGTTTTATCAACCAAATACATTTCTGTCTAGATACGAGTAGGTAGAGGTGGCTCTGGCACATATGTATCCTAGGGGAAAAACCCGAAAACACTACTTTGATCTAGACTCAAACAGGAACCTATGAATGACATCCATCCTTGCTTCACTCTTGGTTATGAAAATCCAGGGGAATATAATTTCATAAATTCATATTCTTAGTATGAACAATTATTAAGGGAAAAATACCCCTTAGAATATATGTTAGGAAGTAGATCATGGATAACATAGATTAAAATCTATAAGTTCATAAGTTGTGGAAATAAAAGTAATTTATAAGTCATCTGTTTTGGTCATTGGATTACCCTTTATGTGTTACCCCTAAAAATTATTTTATTAAAGCTAATGGATGGTAATAGGTGTACATGGGATAACAACCGATGTGAAGATAAATGTGATGACAGTTCTAATGAGATTCCCAATCCGATGGGAGCAGGAATCTTGGAATTTTTCTTAATACTCTCTTAGTTAACTCAAGATTTGAATAGAAACATGGGTCATGAGGAATGTTCAACCCCCATAAGAAAGAACGATTTGCAATCAATATCTTTATGAGACAATGGCCTCCTACTTTTAATGGATCATATGATCCCTTAATCACTGAACAATGGATCAAATCCATTGAGAAGATCTTCTCCAACCTTCAATATTCTGAACAAGAGTAGGTACATCTGGATACTTATTGTATGGAGGGTTAAGCTGATCAATCGTAGAAATTGATAAAAAAATATGAAGCCTGAGGAGGATATTGAGGCCTTTGAATTGAAGGATTTTAGGAAAAGGTTTTTTGAAAAATATTTTCCTTGCACCCTCCGACTTAATATGGAAAGGGACTTACTTTCCCACAAGAAAAAAAGGTGACGAATCCATCAGATCATTTAACGAAAAGCTCACAAGGCTTGCAAAATATGCCTCCATCATTGTGATTACCCCCGAATGTATGGTTAACCATTTGGGGGGGGGGGGGTTAAAACCTAGGCAACAGAATACCCTAGCAATCCGTGACTTTGAGAGATATAAGGAAATTGTATGATATTACTTGAATGACTAAATGGAGATTAGTGAATCTGAGGGGTATCATGGGGATATGAAGAATAAAGTGTAATTGAATTCTCAAAGACTGATGAATAAATCCAATGATGCTATGAAAATCCATCACCCCTTGCTAATGGTGCTGAAAGAAGCACCCTAGAAATTTCCTAAAGGGGACAATGAAATGATTTAGGTGTGGAAAATAATGGAAACTTGAAATTAAATATCAACAAGAAAAACTTGCGGCTATGACAGGGGAGAGGAAAAATCTGTTCGACCCACAATGCATTGTTCATTTCTTCAAATGCAATGAACCAGGGCACTTTTCCAACTAGTTCTCTAAGCCAAGGGATTTAGGATGCACTCAACAACTTCCAAGGGATAAAGGGTGAGCTTTTTTCCATCACTACCACTGAAGTGAACCTCAGAAATTAAGTGGTGAAAGATATATAGGTTATTCATTCCAGAATATAGAACATAATTTTTTATTCTGGTTTTACACAACCATTTATATCCAAAAGGATTAGTAGAACAATCTCAACACTAGAACAAATCATGGATGTAAAGATGATGGTGAGTACGAAAAATGGGGAAATCATTTCATCCGATGAATATAACTCTTCCCCTATCATAATTTGTGGATTGAACTTCTCAGAAATCCTATCTATACTCCATCATGTAGAATTTTATGCAATTCACGACATGGATTGGATTTCTCTCTATAGAGCCGATATAAATTTATTTGAGAGGGAAATCAATATCAATATGGAGAATCGACCCCATATTCTATACATGTGAAAGGGGGAAGATGACTCTTCTTTAGCACCATAATCTCAGGCATGGATATTATTTCCCTATGGGAATGCATATCCAGATCAGATGATTGAGTTTAAGGGAGAAACCATCCTTGAAGACACGCCTACTATGATGGAATTCACTGAAGTATTTCCTGAGGAATTTTCTGGTCTTCCACCTAGAAGAGATTTTGCATTCTTAATTGATCTTATACCTGGGGTGTTTCCAACATCCAAGAATCCATATGTAATGGATGTTATGGAGATTGAGGAGCTGACAAAACAATTTGATGAGAATCTGGATAAAGGGTTTAATAGCCTAAGTGCTTTACTATGGGGCACATCAGTCATCTTAATCAAGAAGAATGATGGGTCAATGCACCTTTGCATTGATTATCGTGTCCTCAACAAAATCGTGATAAAGAAAAAGAATCCTCTGCCATGAATTGATGACTTGTTAGATCAGATACAGAGATCACAATAATTTTCCATTGTGGATTTGCATTCGGGATATTACCATGTAAGGGTGAAGAAAGAGGATATCCCCAAGACTGCTTTTCGTATAAGATATGGGCACTATGAATTCATAGTAATGAATTTCACAATCAATAATGCTCCAGAAATATTCATATACATTATAAATATAGTCTTTAGAGATTAACTCAAAAAATCTGTTGAAGCCTTTATAAATTATATTCAAATATACTGAAAATCCAAGGAGTATCATAACGAGAATATAAGAACTATACTATATACCTTGAGAAAGGAGAAGCTCTATGCAGTGTAAAATAATTGTGAGTTCTGGTTGAAGAAGGTCTCATTCTTGGGTCATATCATCACAAGAAATGGGATATCTATGGATCCCTCAAAGACAACTATAATTGAGGAATGGATGGGGCCAACATCAATAATGGATATTCATACCTTCCTAGGGTTAGCTGGATATTATCATAGATTTGTGAGAAATTTCTCACAATTATCAAACCCTCTTCCCAAGACAACTTGGAAAGGTGTCAAGTATTCTTGGAATAATGAATGTGAAGAGAGATTCAAGGAGTTGAAAAGGAGGGTTATCACTGCACCTATGCTCCCATTACCTATAAGTGGAGAACATTTTGTGGTATTTAGTGATTATTAGAATAAGGGCATGGGATGTGTGTTAATACAAAATTAAAATTCATTGCCTATGCTTCAAGGAAATTGAATGTTCATGAGTAAACCTATGCAACATGTGATCTGGAGTTGAATTCAGTAATATTCACATTTAAAATTTTGAAACATTACCTCTTTGATTAGAAGGTGAGATATATACAGACTAAAAAAGTGTAAAGTATATATTCACACAGAAAGGGTTGAACATGCCCCAACAAAGATGGTTAGAGCTGATCGAAGACTACAATTCCTCAATCCATTACCAACTTGGGAAAGCAAACAAGGCGGAAAAGGCTCTAATTGGAAAGGACCCAACAATTATATCATTAGTGAGATTTAAAAAGGATCTAGTCTTCTTATATATGATGAAGATGGACATTGGAATCATAATGAAGGTAACATCATCAATCCTTTCAAAAATGATTGCTCAACCGTATCTTTTGGAAATTCTAAATGATGCTCATAAGGATGATGTGTGAATTCAAAAGAAAGTGGAAACTATCAGAAATGGGAAATCCTAGGAGTTCAATTTTAATGAAGAAGGAATTGTGAGATTTGGGTTAAAACTATGTGTTCCATCTAATATGGAGTTTAAGGAGGAAATTTTGGATGATATACATAGTTCAAATTTCTCTATTCACCCAGGAAAGACAATGATGTATTGAGATCTCCAAGAGAATTACTGGTGGGATAAGATGAAGAAGGAGATCACGAATTATATATAAAATATCCCGGTATGATAGCAAGTAAAGGCTGAGAGGTAGAAGTATAAGGGGATGGTGAAACCATTACCGACACCAACATGGGAATGGGAGAACATCACCATGGACTTTTTCACCAGACATCTAATGAAATCCAAATGAAACAATGCTATATAGGTTGTTGTGGACTGTCTTTCAAAGACTACACACTTCTTTTCAATTCGAGTCAATTTCTCATTGGGTCAACTAGAACAGAGATATATTAGATAAGTGGTATGGCTACATGGAGTACCACTCTATATTATATCTGATTGAGATATATGATTCAAATATATGATATGGAAGAGTCTTCATCATGCTCTAAATACTGAGCTGGACATTAGTATAGCTCATCATCCCCAAACTAATGTCCAATCTGAGAGGAATATTCAAAAACATGAGTACATGTTAAGAGCATGCTCAATGGACTTCAAAATAGGATGTGATCAACGTCTTCCTCTAGTTGAGTTCTCTTACAAAAACAGTTTCCACTCAAGCATCCAAATGGATCCTTATAAATCCCTGTATTGGAAGATGTGTATAACACCGGTATTTTGGGATGAAGTTAGGGATCCGAAAATTCTATGTCTAGAAATGGTCGAAGAAATGGTGGAGATGGTTAAGATTGTCCAACTACACATTAAAGATTCTCAGAGTTGACAAAAGATCTATGTTGACCATCGTTGGAGAGACATAGTGTTTGATGTCAAAGACATGGTACTCCTCCTCATTTTATCATGGAAGAGTGTTATGAGATTTTTGAAGAAGGGAATGCTTAGTCCAAGGTAAATAGTCCCTATTGAGAACCTTGATTGCATTGGATCAGTGGCCTATCGACTAGAACTCCCATTGAACCTATATAAAGTACACGATGTATTCCATGTATCACTCATGAGTATGTACATATCCGACCCATTAGATTTACTCAATCCAGAGGTGGTACCATTGGATAATGATCTCTCTGATAAAGATAATTCGGTGAATATCTTAGATCTTAGAGAAACAGTTCTACAAAATAAGACAATGCCCCTCGGGAAAGTGTTGTGGTTAAACCACAAGTCTGAAGACACAACGTGGGAATCAGAGGATGTGAAGAAGCATTATTACCCATATTTGTTTTAGTGTGGGAAAATGAAGTTTTGAGGGAGCAATTTCTTAAGGGGGGAAGATTGTAATGACCCAAACACTAATTAATGAAAATTAATCTTAATATAATTAAATTTATTATTATTTAAAATAGTTATATAACACATTTAGTTCCTTGGTTTTATGTTTTTGTATTTTAAAATATCGTTATGAATTGTGACTATCGCTAATATAGCCTTTGAACATTGATAACATGATTAGTATAAATATCAGGGTTTAAAAAATAAAATTTATCAGACAAAGGAAGCGATGGCCTCGTCCAGTAAACTTTCCCCAAACGAAGCCCATTTTTCAGAGCTAAAAAAGGAGGTGGCATCATTTAAATTTACTCTTGACCTAGCCTAATCTGAGGTTCAACTCATTAAGCTCAAACAAAACCTGTTATGGGAGAAGTGGAAGTTGATAGAGATTACCACCAGAGCGATGTTATCTGAGCCACCCCAAGACTCTATCAACATCACACACCTTACCCTCTGGTCTTATGTGGGTGTTATAAGGGGTTATGTAACAAGACCTTAACACAATGATTATGAGCATTATTTTTCTATATAATAAAGAATATACATTCATTTTATTATTATTACTTTGTAAATATTTTTTAAAGCACATGTTGTATTTTTTAGTTCATATTAAATTAAGAAATATATTTTGATGAATTAATGGATTTTTGAAATAAATAATAATCTAATAAAATATTATTAATAAAATATTTTTTATTAAATATAAATTAACATATAATTTTTATTAATACAATTGTGATTTTTATTAATGTTTGAAATCCATTTTTATCAAAACCCATGAATTTTTTATAAATGTAATTTTTTATTTTAAAATTAAAAATAAATAAATTTAGAAAATTATTTAGATAAATTGAATATTATTTATGGAATCATGATGTCAAAATTTACCAATAGCGAATAATTCATAAATTTTTGAGATAGGTTAATTATTGGTTAAAAATTAAATATAGTTTAATTATATAACGTGTTTTATAACATCATAATGACCTAATAGTGATGTAATAAAATACTATAAATGGGGTGTTTGGAAAATATATGTTTTACCCTTAAAATAATGTGATTTTATATTTGTCTTTTTTAGTTTACAAATCATTAGTGGATCCTTCAAGACTTAAAAAACATTTTAACTTTTTAAATTGATTTCCTTGAGAGTGTGACTCATCTCCACATACGAAAGCCTAATATTTTAAGAATTTTCCCATTTAATTTATAAAACAATGTTTCCCTCTCGCCTGTGGAAAAAATAATGGGAAAAAACAATGGGATGGTTTGTGGTTTTGATTTGTTTAATGTGTGGTGTCCAAAACCTAAATAATAAAGAATTCCCTATGTTTTCCTATATAAACCAACCCAAAATCCCACTTATTCTTCCCTAAAATCATTTTGAGCTCGACCAAACTCTTTCCTACTCTCTCGATAAACCCCATAAGTCACCCCAAGCTCCCAATAATCCTCTTTAAATCCAATCCCAAGCCTTTGATATCACTCTTCCAAGTAAGGGATTCATTATTTTCTCATTTTCCTCTAAGTTTATTAAAGTTTTTATACACTTTTAATTTCAATTATGAATGTTTTGATATGATTTAAAACCTCCCCAATACCTCCCTCCTTATGTTTGAATTATGAGAGACCTCTTTATCTCTCATTAATTCCTCCCATGTACACCTGTTACCATGCCAAAATTCTGTAAGGTATTTCTCTCTCCACATTTACATTCATGAAATTATTTTTTATTATGAGTCTAAATTCCATTACATATGTTGGGAAATATATATATATATATAACTCACTTAATATAAATTTAATTTAAATATGATGATATCCACTTTCTCTCTCATAAACCATTTTTATGAATTCTTATGTCACACCATTATTCTGCTGAAATTGCACCACAATTTTCCATGCCAAAGTCATTGTGTAGTAAATACCATGCCCATTTTGTTATCAAGGGTATTCACCTTTATTCAAATTTAATTATTGATTATATAGTTTCATGTATTAATTAAAAATCACATTATCATGCAATAAATGATTATTTTTAATGAATCCATGTTATATGATCAATGTGGCACCCTTATGCATGAAATGATATGATTAAGAAGAGTGTGGCCTGATAGTGCTCCAATGCATTGGGTAAAGATTATTATCATGACACATCATGTGTAATTAGGGTTTAATCGTGCTAATTCAAGTGAAGTGAGGGTTTAATCATGCTCCATGTTGAATGAGTCTAGACTAATGCTAATATCTTGTTAAATGTTGATGCCACATTTCAATGTTATGATAATCATGCTATATCATGCCTTTATGTTTATGTTTCTATTAAGATTCATTGATATTCCTATTACTTCACATGTATTGTATTCTTCATGTTATGCCTTTTTACTCCTTTAATAAGATTTATGGCTCCCCATTTTCTTATAAATTTCTTCAGGTTATCCCATGCAATGTTGTGTACGATGGAATGTAGTGGTCATGTAAAGGACGTTTTTAATAAAGATGTGGTGTTTTATGTTCTATATTGTTATGTAATGTTCTTAATCCCCAAATAATATAGACCTCTAGATATTCTATTTCGTATTAGGTGAACGTTTTTATGTAATAAATCATGTTTATGTTTGTAATAAAGAGTAGGGTTGTTATATTTTCCAACAAAGGTCTATTTGGATTTTACTGAAAATGTGAAATGAGTCATTATTTTTCACGTACAGAATTTATGGAGTTTCCTACAATCAAGAAAACTGAATTATTTAAATAATAATTTATAATTTCCAATGTTTATTTTTTAGGATAATTATATTCAAAATATTTTGTGATCCCTTAGTTAAAAAAAATTCAAAGTGAAAATGTAATTTTCTTAAAGAATGTTTTAATGACATTTTTATATTGTTTATATTAATCAAATACATTGAACATTTATTATAGATATGATACACTAGGTATATGTTTTATTTATACAATTCATATTATTTCATATGATAGTTTATTATTATTTTGACTGGGAAATGTATTAACATTCACTATCTTGATTAATTTTTAAAACCATAAACATTCCCATAAAATATTTACTTTCGTGTTATCATTTGACATAACATTTCCCATAAATATCCTTATTATATATCATGTATATAATATTAATTTAATTAAATATCATTTCTACAAATGGTATTTTACATTAAATTTTATATGATTGAATAAGGAAATTAATATTAATATGTATTTCGTAATCATTATGAAAATTTGTTAATAAGTATTATTGTTCATGAATTAAATCAATCACATGATATAAAAGGAATGTTTTGGATAAGAAGATACAGGTGGGGAACAATTATAGATAACCCGTTGATAAATTTTTTTTCTAATGAGACGAATTAGTTGGATCGCCTAAGTTAAATGGCTTCATGGTGAATACATACCCATCAGTTTAAAATAGTGTTGT
Source organism: Viscum album (assembly GCA_963277665.1). NCBI lineage: Eukaryota > Viridiplantae > Streptophyta > Magnoliopsida > Santalales > Viscaceae > Viscum > Viscum album. The sequence goes on along the minus strand of OY728128.1, from coordinate 32,929,147 downwards.
GAAAGGAATTGACCATATAGGTTGTATGATACATGAGAGAATGATATCTAATAATTATGAATTTCCTTCATCAAGAATATATTTATTATTATCCATGATATTTTCCTAGTGAAGTTATTTATGGATGCATTCCATTCTATGTTTTTTTATTAAATGGACTAGGTTTTCAAAATTTTACCCTACCTTATTGATTTTGACTTATCTTATCTTGATAATCATGTTTTCATTTAAATAGAATGTATGTTCAGATATTTAAATTTCCATACTAATTACTCATAAACATATCTGGATATTCATGTTACTTATTAAATGTAATTCTTGTTGGGATATTTAGCTTTCTATAACTATTATACCTTATCTAATTGAGATAGTTAAATAATTTAAATGGGACGTGTTCTTAGTTATTTACCTTTTAATGTTGATTATGAATATTTATTCCTGATATCATCAACTATTTTTTAGCCTTAATGATTAATTGATATCACTGTTGTTTTTCTTCCCTTCATAATAAACTGATAAGTGTACTATGAATGATATGAATCAATATGGTAGATAAAATAGTGATATTACCAAAAAATTTATGATTTTATTTGTCTATTCAAATTTAAAATGGGATTCATATACGTATCTAATATACCATTAATACTAAACACTCTAGTCCATAAGGATGAGATTCCTTATATCTTATGAAAATTCAATAAAGGAGACAATGGATCTAAGATACTAGGGTTGAGGTGGATATATATGTTGTGAATATATCACTCTAAAATTTGTTTTTTTATTCTCATGAAAATAACACGTATTTACATATTCATCCATTATTATATCTTTCATTGAAATTTTACATGGATGTCATAAAATTGGTAAGGGTTTTATGTTACAGTCACATTGTTTACAAGGATTGTTTATGATTATGTTTCTAATGATGGAATTTCATGATCTACCTCTCAATAAACTCATAAATATTCTTATCATCTGGTTATTCATGTAATTATAAATTAAGGGAAAAATTATCCTCTCTTTGGTACTTAAAATTATTGGGAAAATATTTTAATGAAAACAATTATTTCAAATTTGGTTAGGAATCATTTATTTCAAGTCTATAATCTATTTTGAATATATTCAAAAATATTTCTATAATAATCCTATGATTTTTTAAATTTATTTTTTTCCCATCATTTAGTTTTTTTAATCTCAATATAATATTCTATTAATTTTAAAAATGAGTTACTTTTGAATTATTACTGAAAATTTGAATGGAATCATTGTTTTTCACAAACTCGACATGAACAAAATTTACCGAGGTCAAGACCGCTCAATTAATTTAATAATACATTTCTAAATTTCAATGTTAATTTAAAATAATTGAATATTTTGTAATTAATTTGATTTAAAATAAGGGATTTCAAAATTAAAAGTGTATATTCTTCATAAAATATTCCACTTATCTTTTGATGACAATTTTCACCTATTATGAAAAAAATTGATATTAAATATGATTTACTAAAATATGATCTAATGATTCCATTATTTTTTTTCTCTAGATGGTATATGATTATGATTATGTTATTTTTATAAAACACCTATACATTCTGCATGTTATAATTTGAAGATATGAGGAAATAAATATGAGCTTATTGAATATATATGAATCAATTATGATTATGGGACAGTTGAGTATGTTATTTCCCTCTAATAATTTGTTTAATGTTATACTTTTTTCAAATGATATGGTGATGAAAAAATGTAAGTGATTGTGAATATATTTATTCACATATTTATGCATGAGTATGATTTCTCGATTCAATTCACATGGGAATATGTTTTGAAATGATGAGGAATATCGTTGTTCAGACATTGATGCATGAGTATGGTTCATTAAAACTATTCTCATAAAAATATGCATGGAAATGAATGATTATATCTTTAGTAAAATTTTGTAGATTGAGTATGATTTTTTTCTGGACATAGACATAAGAATATGAACGAAAATGATTGACTTTAGGTATAATCAAAATATTAAGAATTACTATACTTATAATGAAACATTCCTATGTTATGAATCTTAAATGATGAATACTTATTTTATAAATATTACATCCCGTCACTCTTCGGACACGTACATTTCTAACCATGTCGTAGTTTTCCTTTTTTTTGTTAGGGTATAGCCGAGAAGGGATATGTAGGATACCTATACTAGTGAATTCAGGTATTTGGAGGAAATTTATAGAATTAAATCTTATGGTTTAGTAGCCAAATGGATAATTTCACATCGTGTAATATGGTTACCCGAATTATAAATCATCAATGAAAATAATTCCTCTTTTTATCAAATACTAGATAAGATTTTATGCAATTATGAGACCAATCAATTACATATTATTTAATTGGGTTATAGGTTTTGTAAAGTTGTGATGTTTGTTTTTAAACAAGAAGCCTGGATGATTTCTCTTTTTTTTCATTCTCCATAATTCCTTTCTCTAGACCAAGAGTCATCCTAGGTGATTTTGGGGGCCTCCTATCCCTCAAGAACATTTCATTTGGTGTTTGATTATTGTAAGGATCCTAGTGTGTTTTTTTTGGTAAGTGATCCCCATGTCTCTTCATCTCTTTAACTATTAAATCCTTAAAATATTATGTATGATATCAATTTTGATGGATCTAAACTATTTTTTGTTTAATCTCATTTCTAATTTGAGTTCCTAGATCGTCTACATCTTATTTCTTTTTGGTATGTTTCGTTGCAGGAGTTGTATTTCCATGAGAAAAGTTAGGTGGATCTTTATTTGGTTTGCACATTAATTAAACATCAATTGATTGATTTAAATTTATTTTTATTTAAAATTTAATTTATTAAATTTTATAAATTTATTTCAACAATTTTATTAAAAACACATATCAAGTGAATTGGGGTTTTGTTTTTCGTTAGCATGAAATCCGGAAAACCCCTTATTCTAATGAATTAGTGTGTGCTTGTGAAATGGTTGGAATTTGTTTAAAATTAAATTATTGGATTTAATTATGAAATGGATTATGAAATTGAATGAATTGGTTTCAAATCCCTAATTTTGTAAAAATGGTTTGAAAATTGTTTTTAAGGAAACCCAGCGATTTCAAATTTTTGAAATGGAATGTTTTTTATTTAAAAATCATTATGATTTTTAAATGTAAAATTGGAATATTGAAATGTAGAATGTGACATAATTTTATTTTATGTAGTCTTGAAAGAAAATTCTCAGAATTTTTTATACATGAGAACATGAAATCTTTATGCATGTAGTGTTTTATTTCGAAACCACTTTAAGATTTCCAAAATTCTAAAACATTATATCAGCACATCATGATTCATTAGGTGATGGTGATGATTTCCCAATACCCTAGGCCCAAATTGGAGAATTTATATAATTTCCATTTCAAATTTTTGGGTCCCTATACCCTTTAACATCATACCTATTTGGCACATGACCATGTTGATCACTTGTTTATATTTAAATTGTATATTCCATTACTATAAATTGTTTTATATACCATGAGAATTTATATAAAATATTTTATATAAATGTGTTTATTTATTTATTTTTTTCTTAAAAGTTATATTTGTGTAAATTATCCTTTTATTAATGTTACGTTCTATCCTTTGAATTTATTTACATCATTTGAAATGTGAATAATGAATTTCTAAAGCATTTTCCATATGCCTTCGAAATGAAAAACCTGTTTATTTGAAAATTGAAAGCACATTCATAGATAATTTAAAATTGGAATAATTTATAGAATATTTTGGTGACATTATATAGGGATTTTTCTCACACCACACATGTCCCTTTAAGTTATTGATGATCATCTCATTATAGGTTCAATCAAGGATAAGTGATCTCTTAGAGGTGGTTCTAGCTAATGAACATTGGACTGAGTGAGTTGCGTCTGAGTGGGGACTTGAGTTGTTATCCCAGTTTTGGTACTCTTGATTACGGTAATTGGTCATGGTTATTTTCTTTTTTGAATTCTATTAAATTAATCATATTGGTGTTTTTTTATATTTAATCTATCATGTTTCTTTTCCCCTCATTTTTAGTGGAAAAATATATCCCACTCTCAGTTTGTATGGCGATAGGTGCTAGTCACCGACACGTGGGGATTGGAAATACCCTTAAGGATATGTCAGTAATGGATTGATTGTTGGTTTACTAGGGAACCCAATATAGTTCATGGAAAAGCAGTATCATAGCTCATGGATGGGGTTTGGTCTTGAATTCAGTTTTCACATTTGAAATCATTTCGGAACATAATAGGTAGTTATGATTGAGTGACTGACCATCGCTCAATTATGTGAACCTTATGATTCTAGTGGTGGTTAGGGAAAGACATATTCTCTATTAGTTATAGTGTTTTAACTATTTTTATTTGGATAGGTTGAAATCCAAATCTTATACATTCTTTATGTTGGGATTAAGTTTCATTGTTGCTCTCTTAGACTATTAACCCGATGTATCATTTGTTTTCTTCTGATATTGTGTAGCATAATGCCTCTGAGAGGACATGAAAATTAGATATATGAGGAATATGATACTGATTCTCAATGAGAAAATCCTTCCGTTGACATGAATCCAGTTAAGATGATTGTGTGCACTAACAATACTCTGAGACATGCACCACCTCCTGTTCATATTCGGGCTCTAGTTGTGGAATATCCAATGGATGTTCTAAATAATTTTTTTCAAAAATTCCTTCTCCTTGTTACAAAACCATAAATGTCTCCAATGATCTTAAAAATGTTAAGGAGTGGTTGAGAAAAAATGGAGTGTTTGTCTGTGTTTTTGTGAAAAGTTGAGGAAATTAAAGTGACATGTGTGACATTATAGCTAGAAGGGCCAAAAAGGACAGAGTGGGACACTATGGTAATAGTGGAGAAGAATGAGGTCATAGTGTGTAAAAACATGAAAGTTTATTTCCCAAACCAGTTCTATCCAAAATCGATGTTTTTATCCAAGTCTATAGTTTTGTTCAAAATTGAGCTGGGTGACATGACCGTGATAGAGTATTAATACCATTTTCTTGATCTCATTCTTTTTTCACATGAGATATTATTGAATGAGAGGATCAAGGCTCAAAGGTTTGAGTTGGGACTTCATTGGGATATTTGATATCAATTTTTCTCACTGAATCTAGACTCTTATTTTTTCGAACTTTATAGGGAACTTATGGTTGAAATGGACATGGAAAGAAAGTCAGGGTTATTAGGAGTTTCTTTATCTCCTAGTGGCTATGTGAGTTCCTTCAAGGGAAAAAACGTGATTGTACCTATGGAATTTCTCAATAGCAAGGTCAATATATACCTCCTAAAATACATTGATAAGTTACTTTAGTTGTTTAAAAGTGTGGAAAGGTAGGACATTCGAAGATGGTCTTTACTGAGGCATCCAAGAACTGTGGCTCATGTGGATGTTCTGGGAACATTTAGATATTATTCCTTATTTATTTCAATTTGTGCATGGGACCAAGATCATCAGATCCACCTAAAACTATGGGGAAATAATATTCCTCACATGAAAAAGGGTTTCAACCACAAGAATTTGGAACGATGCTTCTTCACATAGTGGAAGACTCTCAAGAGTTGGTGGACACAGTTCTAGTGACTGTGAGATGCACCATTACTATAAATTCATCATTAGTGACTAATGTATTCGATACAAGTTTATCTTGTTTATTTATTTCAATCCGTATTGTTAACATGCTAAATATTCTTCGAGAAATTTTATCTTGTGAAAGGGATATAACTATCCCCATTGGTATGAAAAGAGAGTAGGGTATCTTTAGTCCCACTTATGACTTTCTCCATAATATATTGATATTTCTTGGGGTTTTCGGGTTCTAGAAATGATACCTGTAGATGTCATATTCGGTATGGACTAGATAATTTCCAATAATGATCAGATTGTTTTTTATCTTAAATGGGTCTCCCTTACTACACCGAGTAATGTGTGAAATGACTTTCAAGAAAATGGGACCTAAGGTCGAGTAGATCCAGAAATTATTATCAAGATTTAGGGAAGGAGATATTGGTGTTTTCCTTTGATTTGGATTGGGAATCTGTGAGAGGTGATCTACCGCTTATGGTCATCGAGTTTCCTGTCATGATTCTTTATAACTTCTCTAGTTTTCCACTGGTAAGGGAGATTGAGTTTTCCATTAACTTGATTCCTGGCACACAACCTATTTATATTCCCTATTACTTCATGGAATCATTTTAAATGAATGAGCTAATGTCCTAATTGGATGATCTTCCTGGCGAAGTCATTATACGATCGAGTGTGTCACCTTGGGTGGTAGGTGTTCTCTTTGTTAAGAAATATTATTATTCAATCCACTTGTGTGTTGATTATTTAATTCTCTATTGAGTTACTATAAAAGATAATATCCACATAGATTGATGATTTTTTTAGTTCAGGGCATAAAAGTATTTTTTGAAGATTGAACATAGGTTTGAGGACCATCAGTTAAGGATAAAAGAGTCTAACATTTATAAAATCACCTTTTGAGGAATGTATGGCCATTATGAGTACCTTTTCATGCATTTTGGTCTTACCAATGCTCCTTCTTGTTTCCTGGCTTTGATGAACATGATTTTCCATGAGTGTCTTAATACCTTCGTGGAAGTCATTTCTGATGAAATCCTCATATACTCTATGTTTGAGGGGGATCATATGCCAGAACTGAGAACAGTTGTGACTCTAATAAGAAATCCCTAAAATTATGTGAATATTTCAAAATTTGGATATTGGATCCTATAAGTGGTTTCTATAAAAACATGGTGTTTGGATGAGGTATATCAGTTGATCCTATAAAGGTGAAGGTTGTTATGAACTGGGAGAAACCATGAAATGTCATCACAATTTGGAGACTCTTGGGATTAGTAGGATATTATTATCAGTTATTGAAGGACATCTCAATTTTTTATACTCCATTGAATACAATAACTCATAAGGGGGTAATGTTTTCATGGGGGGATAAATTTCTTAATTCCTTGGTTAAGATGAAGCATCTTTTGAAAATTATGCCGACATTGAGTCTTCTAGAGGGCAGGCATGTCTATGTGGTCTATTGTGATGCATCGGTTTTAGGCTTGGGATGTGTTATTATATTGGGTAATAATGAAGTTTCTTATAGTTACCAGCATCTTAGGCCACATGAGAATAATGATCTGACCAATAAATGTAAACTTGCAGCTATGATGCACACATTTTAGAGTTGGTGTCATCTCTAGAATAGAGAAAGGTTTACCCTATTTCCAAACCACAAGGACTTGAGTTATATCTTCTATAAAAAATATTTGAATCTCCACTGGAGGATTTGGGTTTAATACATACAGTCTTTATATTTTAAAATCACCAATAACCCGAGGAAATGGAATGTCATTACAGATTCTTTGAGAATGAAAAATCTGACCCAGGTAGTAAAATTATCATCAGAAGAGTGGAATTTGATTGCTCTCTTTGAAAATATACATATTGGAGTTTAGGAAAAAGGGGTTAATGTTTTTGTGCCTAGTGTTTAGTTGAAATATGACCACCTTCAATTGATTCTACAAGAAAAAAAATTGGATGATTAATTTCATAGAATTAGAGACTCTTGTTATGGTGGTGAGATAGTTACCCAGTGGCCATTCCACAATGAGGGAATTATATGATATCAAAATTTTTATTTGGTGCCTTCTTATGTAAGGAATGATATGATGGATTATTTCTATAGTTCCCATTGGGATTTGTACCCAAAAAAATACAAATATGTTTAATGAAATGAAATGGAAGTTCTACTGTCTAGGTATGAGGTTGGGTATTACTGAGTTTGTTTCTAATTCTTATACATTCCCATAGTTTATGGGAAATCACTAGAACCCTTTGGGGTTTCTTCAGTCACCTCATATTAAATATTGGGAGTGGGATGAAATCTCAATGGAATTTGTGGTTAGATTTCCATGCTGTTATAGGAAGAAAAATTTAATATTGGTAATGATCGATAGGCTGATGAAATCAGCTCACTTCTTACCCATTCATGATACTAAAAAACTTTAGGAGTTAATAAATCATTATAAGAAAGAGATTTTTTGTTTTCATTGAGTTCCGTCTACTATAGTCTTGGATAGGGATCCATGGTTAACTTCTCATTTTTTGGAGAGGCCTTTAGGAGGAATTGGGATCTCATGTCTATTTCAGTACGGTATATAATCTGCAGTAAAATGGACAGATAGAAGGTGATATACATATTCTTAAAGAAATTATTCATTCTAGTATTCTCGAATTTGGTGGAGCATGGGATGATCATTTGGGGTTGTTTGAGTTTTATTATAAGAATAGTTATTAGTCCATGATGAGAATGAATTCTTTTGAGGGTTAATATGGTCAGCCATGTAAATCCTTATCAGCAAATTCAGAGATTAGTGAAAATACTATGTTAGTCCGAGCTTGTTCCAAGAGATGATATCAAGGATTCGGTTTATTCATTTGAGGATATTGAAGGAATAGAGCTCGTATAAATCTAATGTTGATAATCACCATAGACCATTGGAATTATTAGTTGGTGATCAGGTGTTCTGGAATGTTCCACCTTGGTTGGGTCATTGACCACTTGGGAGGCATGGGAAGCTTGCTCCTCGTTTTGTTAGACCTTTTTAGTTTGTCAAGAAGGTAGGGAATGTTTTTTATTTTTGGAAACTAACACTAAAACTGACCTCAATACACAATGTATTCCAGGTATCTCATATCTGAATGTATCCATCTAATCCATATCATGTTCTGACCTAGAATAATCTTGATGTTGATACTGATTTGTTCATGACTAAATGTCCATCCTGGATATTTTATTTTGAAACTAAGGTACTTTGTGGGAGTAAGATACCTTCCTTTTATGTGTTGTGGGAACACAGTTTTGTATTTTCATGAAATGTGGGAGAGGGAGGAAATGATGAGAGAGTAGTGGCTATATCGTTTTTACATCGAATCATCTTCATAGGATATTTGGAGATATAATGTTTTTATGGAGGGTAAGTTGTAAGATCCTATTACACTTAAACCATGTAAATTTCTAACAATTTCATGATTTTCCATTTTCTTTGTCTTAGTATGGTTAAAATTGAATTTTGATGATACCTAAAATGGTAAAGTCAGGTATTTGTTGGAAATTTCCAGCACAAAATCTGCTGGTTCTATAGCCTACTAGAGAATTACATCCTGTGTAATATGACTACAATATGTGTAAATCATAATGAAAATAAATCCTATTTAATCAAATAGAAGATGGTTTTTTTGGTGATTATGAACCATATCAATTAAAAAACATGTAATCCAATTACATGTTGTGTAAAGTCACGATGTTGGTTTTTCAATAGGTTGTTTCAATGATTTATCTTTTGTCTTTCTACAGACTTCTTGAATCTTGACCAAGAGTCATCCCGAGGTGGTTTTGGGAGCCTCCAACCCCTCTGAAACATTTCGTTCGGCATTTAATCGTTATCCCGATCATGCTATGGCATACCGAGTATGTATTCTGCATGTCTCTCCATCTCGTTCTCTGTTACTTAATTGGTTTTTGATAGATCATCTTGTGTTTTATGGATCAATGATGCATGTTGTTGAATCTAGTTTCTATGTTGAGTTCTGATATCTTATCCACCTTTTTTTCTTGTTGGCAGGTTTTGTTGTGGGCATTGTGTTTCCATGAGAAAGGTAATTGGTTCCACCATTTATTACCACTTTAATTGACATTTAATTGGTTGATTTAAATCAATTTCATTAAAATTAATTTACTTAAATTGAATAGTTTCCATCAATATTTTTTTAAGAAACAAATTCCAATGAATTGGGATTTTGGTTTGCTTTTTCATCAAATTGTAAAATTTGCCAATTCTAGTGAATTGTGGGGTGTTTATAAAATAGATGGAATTTGTTTAAAAATTAAATTGTTGGATTTAATGGTGAAATAGAGTGTGAAATTGCATGAATTGGATTAAAATCACTATTTTTGTGAAAATTTATTATAATGGTATTGATGGAAACCCTGTGGTTTCATAATTTTGAAGAGTCATGTTTTTGATTGAAACACATTATATGTTTTAAAGGGAAAATTGGAAAATTGAAATAGATAATTAGACTTAATTGTATTTTATGAAATCTTAATATCAATTGACCATTATTTTTTTTACTTGATCACATGAAATATTTTGGTAGTCATTATTTTATTTAGACAATAATTTATGAGTTACAATGTTATAAATAATTATAATGGCATATCATCATTCCATAGATAATGGTGGGGAGTCCCATTTTCTTTAGGCCCAAAGGGGTGTATGTACATACGTGAAATTTCAAACTGTTGTATCCCTATAACAAATAACTTTCTTACCTATTTGGTACAGGTCCATGTTGCACACATTTTTTTATTTCAAATGTATATCCCATTATTATAAACTGTTGGAAATCCTTTGAGAATTTATATGGGCAGTTTTATATAAATATGTTTATTTAAACCATTTGGGGAAAACTCCAATTTGTGTAATGTATCCATTGTTTAAGGGTAAATTTCGTTGATTGAATTTTTTTTCCCGAATTTGAAATGTGAATCATGAATTTATAATGTATCTTACATCTTTTGAATTGTATGCATGGTTTGATTAAAAATGATTTTGAAATTCTAAACGTATTTATATGAAAATTGAAAGCAATTTCTTGATTAATTTAATATTGGAATCTATTTGGGAATGTTTTGTTGAAATCCTACTCAGATTTGGCTCACACCCTACTTGTGGTTTTGGGTGTTTGAAGATTATCGCATTATAGGATCGAGAAAAGGAAATCGATATCCTGGAGATGGTTGTAGTAGGTGAACTGTGTACTTAGTGAGTTGTGTATGAGTTGGGACTTGGGTTGTTTTCCTATTTTTGGTACTATTGATAATGGTACTTGGCCTTGTTTATTACATTTTTGACTTCACTTACATTACTACTAGTGGAGTTCCATTTGATATACATACTCTCTATTGCCTTTTTTCGCACACTATTAGTAGAAAAATCATTACCACTCTCTATTTTTATGATTCTAGGTGCTAGTCACCATCCCATGGGGATTAGGAATGTCCTTAGGGATATGTTAGGGCCAACATTGTTATTGGGTTACCAGGGTACCCAGGCTGCTTTGTGATAATAACCTTATTGAGCATAATTGTAGAAATGAAATGATTTTTTGACTTATGATCTAATTATAATATAGGTCTAAATATTATACTATGATAACTTTCACTTGAATATTTCATTATACACATATAGTCATATAATTAACTAAGGATTTATATCTCCCTTGTTTAAACTTATTGACTATAAGAGTTCACCATTTCTTATGTTTTCATTTTCCTATTTTTGGTGGATGGTTGAATGTTTGATGATTCTAGAAGGGTACCTTATATAAATAAATATGATTTATATAATGAACATTATTCATAAATATTACGTTTATATATCTATTTCTGAATGACACTAAACCTTTACGGTTATTAGGCATGTTTTATTATGAAATTTATCGAATATACATCTAAAATGATGTAAGATGTACATATGCTCTTTTCAGGATGCTTTAGCCTCTTTATCATTCATTAGGATAAGATCATGATAATACCCAACCATAATCATTATGGTTATTACAATGATTTTTTTATAATAGAGCTTACATCAACTTATTAAATGTTAGAATGGGATCTATTTTAATTAAGCAACACAATCTACACCATATTAAAACATCGAAATGGTATCTTCTAAATAGTATTATTCTTAAGGTTTTCAGTAATGTTATCTTATCATAATCCAGTAAAGTAAATAATTAATATAAAGAATAAAAATACTATTATCTGATACCAATTGATAGGATAAAAACCCGTACTCTTAAACTTGGTGATTTAATCAATTTATTTAAACACTAGCTTTGATAAAAATTTAGGTGGTTCAAGATAAGAAAATCGTTATTTTATATATTTATCATAACACAAAAATTAAATATCATAAATATTAACCCAATAATATGAATTAAAGGTTTAGTGTATTTTAGGATTTGCTACAAAAGAAAATTATTTTATGATATATGTGAAAATTTATCCATAATTGAGTCACAAAATAACCCCATCTAGACATTTCATAAGAAATACTCTTCAAAATGACATAGGGAATTGAAATTTTAGAAATGTGCAACACAAATTATTAGTAAGGGTAAAATTAAAAATTTTCATAATGTTTTAGATAATAAGAATTTGAGAAAACATTAACAGGGTATAGATTTAAATTTTAAAAATAACATGTTATAACAGCAGTCTTCCATATCTAATGATAGAAGTAAATGAACTCTAAAATTAGTAGACATGTAAAATTTTATAATACTGTGAGAAAATAAATTTTAGACATGGAGAATGTTCATAGTCATAGGAAATAGAAATATGGTATCTCATTATATAAAAACATGACATGGGATTATAAAATGACAAAATCCTATGAAAAAATTACATATTAGTTCAAGTATCAATATCCCCCGACCCATTATATAGTGACATTGGAATTACACATCTGACCCGTTAATGACTCCAGAGTAATATGTCACAAAAAATTAGTTACCATAGTGTCATAACTCACAGATCATTAGTGATATACGTATTATTACTTGCATTGCAATAGTGACATGAGTATCGTAAATCATGATAAATTAGTGAGTTGATTTTCATAAATCATGATAAATTTCTATCTTGTGAGATATAAAAACACAACCAAGAAATGTAGGGAAATTTAGGATTCGACCCATCAATCTACCATAAATATGGGGGATACATGAAATAAATCATTCATTGTATCAAAATGAAACTATGGATTGAAAATGGATTTCAAATCATTTCCCAGTGGTATCACAAACACTAACATTAGGGATTCGGTCAATTGATAAAAATATTCAATCACCTAATATGAGTATTTACTATAAGAAATTATTGGGTGAGTATTTAAAAATAACTATACATGAGTATGTTTTTTACAAGGATATTGGAAAAAAACCCTAAAAAGAGACATTTGAAAACATTCCTTATCATTGTCGTAAAGTGAAGAAATAACAAATAAATTTCAAAATTAATTTTAAGAAAGGAAAAATCACTAAAATTTAATAATACTAATTTAATTTAAATAAAAAGTAATGGCTCCTTGAAAATTGGTAATGTTCATTTATAAGAAAATTGGATTCAAATATAATAATATGAACATGAAAGGAAAATTCATCTGAATATTTTCTAAGCATCATTATTGAAACCCTCATCATAAAAAAATGATAAATTATTCATTTGAAATGGGGTAAATTAAATTTTTAATATATCTATAATTAAAACATATATTTTTTTTAAATAATAAAGGAGAACATTGGTAGTAACGGTGAAAATATATACAGAATCGAAAGGTCATATTTTGAGAGAATGGTGATTATTCTTAAAATCATGAAATTTTATAATGAAAGAGATCCAATAGGAAAATCTACAAGATATAAAAATGTAATTGACCAAACAATAAGGATGGTATTGATTATAATATCATCATATAATATAGTTAAACCATAATTTAAAACTATAGTCAAAGACTAATAATTATGAACCACGAACAGAAGATGACTCAAGAATACCACTTATAATATCATAATCTTTCAAATTTAAAACCCATGATGTGTAGAACATAACATTGATTTATAAATATATTGTATAAAAATATATTTATATTAAAAACACAAAAATTATTATTATATACAAAACAAAAATATAATATATTTTTAATAAATAAAATATCTTAATGACGCAAATAGAGATGAAAAATTCTTATGAACATCATAATTCATGAAGTACAAAACTTTTGAAAGATGATTTGTGTTATCAAAATTGAAATAAAATAAAATAAAATAAAACAATACATAATTAAATATTATTCTACAATTTACCCATATTATAAAATTGATATCCATTGTGAATCATTCTATCTTAATGAATGTGAATTGAGTTAAAAAAACCATTAAATATTATTTTCATTTACTCGAACACACTGTAACCTAATTTATAACAAAAATAAATATTTTAATAAATAATTTTAGAAAATTATTCATATATAACACCATTTATATACTTTAATAAGAATAAATAATTACAAATTTAGTAGTTAGTTATAATATATTTTCACTATAAGTTGTTAGTAATCTTAATTGTTTTATAGATGGTTTGTATTGTTGACATTGATTGACATTATTTTATAAAAAAGTCATAGTTTTTGATATTACTCATGTTACTATAATATATGTTTTATAATGAATTAAAAAGTCATAATTTTATTCTATAAGAGTTTTAGTTACAAATTTTGATGATGGAATCATAGAAGAGAACATTTTGGTAATTCTTAATTTCTAGGGGTTGTATATTAATAATAAATAAAATTTTTATATATAAACTAGAGAACCATAAACCAAAAACTATTTTATCATTAATTTATTACAATACCAGTGATATTTTTTCCATATTTACCCATTATTGGAATATCATTCACTACTCAAGCATGTGGTAAAACCATTGAAGAAAATTACCATGCTATAATTGATGGAATAGTATGGTTTGGAAATTTATTTTTCTCTATTATATAGTTATTAAAGAATGAAAATGAAATTATTTATATTTTTTAGGTTTTGATTCATATTTTATGTGATATATAAAAAGACTAAAATATTATATATATGGGAAAAAATTTGATTCTTTGTGGTGGTGGTAGTCCGCATATAAACATGGATGATGTTTTAATTTTTCGTAGAATGAAAATGGGAAGAAAATGGGTTATGATTTACATTATAATATTCATTATTTAAATATAATATTATTTTATTAAATACAATTTTTGATCCATCCATGTATGTCAGTGATGATAAGTAAAAAAACATCATTCATGTGGGTGATAGTCTACATGTAAGCATAATGATGCTTTCATTTATCTAAAAAATTGTTAAATGGTAGATAATGTGGAATCCATAAAAATTAAAACTAAAAAGTATATAAAAAATTATGATTCCATCATATAGTAATGGGAAATACATGTTTATATGGGATTGATTGTCAAGGTAAAATATTATAGAGCGATAAGTAATTACTTCTAGAAAATATTAGAGTAAGAGAAATCTTTTTGACTATAGGATTAAGGACATGGGGGAAGATTTAGGGGGAATTAAAAATTTTATATTTTTATTTGAAATAACAATAATTATCATGGTTTTTAAGGGTGGTGTAATTCTCAATTTATAAGTCAATGGAATGAATTTCTTTTTTAAATATAACATTTAATAATAATATGAAAACAAGTTTCACATGGAAGGTGGATTCTAATGTGGAAAATAATAGTCGTGGGACAATTTTTTAACTATAAAATCTTTATCCACTCATTTAGAAACATGTTTTAAACAAGATTTTTCTTTTTTATACATGGATAAACTATTTTTACCTTAATTTACCAATACCATAGATACTATATTTGTTACACTGATAACTAAATTTTATGACTAAAAATGAATTGAAATTATTACATAATGTTAAAATTTTTATGTAAAATATATACTTTATTTTTACAAATAAAACTACTATAAATCTTTGTTTATCCAGTGCTACGGCTTTAACTTCACTAGTAGAAAATTCTATTAAATACCACCTTTTTCAGTGATAAAAGAGTTCTTTTAGATGGGGTATTTAACAATGACTTTTTTGTTCTATTAATGGGCGCCTTTATCATTCATTTTTTACAAGAACTACTAAAGGCCCACTCTTTATCAATGCTTTTAATTTTTTTTTGATAAATGAGGTCTTTTATCAGCACTTGTAAATAAGCACTGATAAAGGGGGGTTTTATCATCACTTTTTAACAATATATGATAAAAATATTCATAAAAAATTTTATGTTTCATTAAAAATATTATATAAATATATTTATATTAATATTAAAACAATATATATTCTTTAAAATATGTTTTAGATAAGGAAAAGTGGAATTTACATTTAATATATAAGATATTTAGTGGAAGTAAATTTTAAAATAATTAAAAAATATATTTATAATTAATAAAATATTATTATTACCATGTAATATAAATTTAATATAAATTTTATGATTAAAAAATGGAAAAAATTAATAAGGGATCTAAAATAAGTTGTAAATTTTAATCAAACTTCAAACAGACATAACATTTTATCCGGGTGTCCATTTGGGCTATACTACATATAAAATCAAAGCCTGCGATGAGATCTATGTGATGGAAAAAAGGGCACATTTTGTCATATATTTTGATGCTAAAAAGCTTACAGGGCCTCTAAAATATAGTTTTTAGTCAGGATATACCAAATGTTTTTAATATTCAATGGATTTTCAGCAACATTTAAGGGTGTTTTTTCCATTTTCAGTGGGTAATGAATTTATTCAAAGGGATTACATTTATATTGATGTTATGCCATTGGTGGAATTTTATCATTTTTCAAAATTTATTGTTATTTATAATCAAATATATAATGATATATAAATATTTTTAAATATTCACACCAAGAAATTTAATTTTGTAAATAAATAATTAAACATGTTTACATTTAAACAATATTTATTAATATATATAAACATATATATAAATATATGGATAAAAATGTAATGAAATATACATCAATATATAGATTTATCAAAAATTTGAAACCAAACTGTATAGGGGAGTGGAAAAGGATTTGATGTATATTGGAGGTCTAAGGTACAAAACTCGCTAGAGGTAAGGGCATGCGTGGGAGTGTGGGGTGGGGGAAGTGATGATAAATCAGTGGGGAGAGTGCTGATAAAGGGACCTATGGGGGTGTAGAATAAGAATTTTTATACACCCTTTATCAGTTGGGAATTTATCAATGATTAAAAATGCAATGACAAAAGTGAACTTCAATAGTGTTAAAAATCAATATTAAAGGACTAGTTTAACAACCATTTTTAGCATCGTTAAATGGGGAATTTAAAATCACATTTTTATTACTGATAAAAACTACAATCCATTAAAAACACTCAAATTATCAGTGTTTTCAGTGCTGATAAAGGAATATTCTAGCACCGTTAAATTCCATTTTTATAGAAGTGTAAAAATTATTCGGGTGAGAAAAATCAATTATTAAATTAGTGCACAATACATATAAAATCCCATATTAAAAAAACGATATTTTAGTCAAAAAAACAATGTTCAAGATATAATAATAATCATTGTTAATTTACATGATTTTATTTTATTTATCAATAAACATATTATATTTATGTGGCTTCTAAATAAGATCAAAATATAATTTCACCTCATAGAAGTAAATTAAAAGTATAAAATGAAAAATTGTTTTTCATTTTAATAAAATATTATATTAGAATCAAATGGATATAAATACAAAAATGTATTTATAATTCAAAAATTTACTCATAAAATAAAATTTTGTTCATGAAAAAGGTTTCATAATTTATCTATATTTAAATCATGAATATGTCAATAATTTTATAGGGTTTCCGAATGATATTTTTTACTATTTACCATAAAATATATCATTTAATTAAAATACGATACATCATCCTAGGAATTTATTTTTATGATTTATAAAAAATTATATTCATTTTATAAAATTATTTGTATTAAATTTACTAATTTTAATTTTAAATGGATTAATACAATATAATGAAAACATATTTAATTAATTTTTTACCAAATACTATATGTGTTTACTCGTATTTTCCATTATTTTTTTACTCAAATAGTATTTATGTATTATTTATATCAATAATATTTTTATAATATTTTAGCCAAAATATACAGTTATTTAAAATAAAATATTTGGTGAATATAAAAATAATTTTATAGAAAATAATTTTTTGAATAAAATGATCTTATTTATCAAGAAATTAGTATTAAAATAATCCTTTATTTTTCTGTATATATAAATTTCATAACGTGGTTACCTATATATATTCCAATTAGCTTAATGAATATATTATAATATTTATATTTTTTAATTATAATTTTAATGTTGATAAAATATTTTGTGGTTTGTTTTAGTTCATTATTTTTGTGTAAATAAAGCTATTCGATATAGTAATTATTTAAATTAAAATTAATACAAAAATTTCAAGGTGTTACATGAGAGTTTTGGGTGGAAATATTAGTACGTTGTATATCATATGAGTGTTATTAGAGAGAATGTGTGTAAACACATGGGTGAATCATCCACTATCACAAAACTAAGGAAAATGTGTGAAATTGAAAATAAATAATTATGTGTATCTTATATGGCCTCTATCCAAGAGTTTTAGACCAAAATGGGAATAATTAAAAATATATCTCATTGTCAATAAATATCATAGGGTTATGGTTAAGAATAAGAATATAAGCTTAGATATCATTTTTTATATCGAAAAAATTCAATTGATTGGAATGGGAATATATAGTTATGTGTATCTTTATCAATTTAATCTTCCAATCAATAAGCTATATCAATTATATATATATAAGAAATCATATAGATCACACTAACTTCAATTATCAATATATTTTCCTTTTGGGAATTTTTAAAAATAATAACGTGCTATCATAATGTCCCCAAGGTTTCGATATCCCTTTGCATATGGAATTTTAATGATAGGTTAGTTTCATTTATAAATTTAATAAAAGGGAACAAAATCATTATAAAAAAACTATTAATATCCACCTTATATATATCAAATATTTATTTTCATATTTTATTTGAAGAATACTCCCATTATTCACATAAAATTTTCATATTTTATAATTATTATTATCTCAAGGTATAAAAAATATAAAATGATATGGTTCAAACCATAATGAAAAACATTACTCATAAGAAATTATTATGATCCATTAGTTATTCAAAACATTTCCAATGGAATATCAAGTCACCACTTTAATACTTTTATATTTATAAAGTGATAAATCATCATATTTAAATACATTTTTGGTTGTAATTGTACATAATAAACATATTTTGTTTAATTATTATGTATTCTCAGTATTTTAAATTGTTATATGAATTATAAATGATTCTTCATAGGGTCACATCCTTATCATTATTCGAAGAGTCTATATTATCATCTGGAATTAAGAATCATTTACAAATTACCATTATATATCTTCGTTATTCACGATATAGTGATAAATATATACGTTATATTATTGTGAGTTGAACATCATATTATACTGAGATTCACATTAATATCACAATTTAATCAATAAAAATTATATTTTAATTACTTTCATCATTATATGTAATTAATGTTATCCATGAGTAGTCAATATCATTATATGTAACACGGGCATCCAAAAATAATCCACAATGCCTCTAGTAAATCCTTATTATCAATATATGCATGTGAATTCATTATTAATTTATTGAATAATCCACTTATTTAAATAAATAATTAATCACACCATCATAAATATACCATTTCATCCCATTGAGGTGTCAAAAAACAAGAATATATTATGTCTACAAAACAATTGGATCAATTTCCTTAATGGTTATAATAAGAATATATTATCACAAGCTATTGAGAATTTTATTGATAACAATTAGGTAAATTTGGATACCAAACCAGTCTAATATTAACTCAATTGGTTTCCATCAGGGTTGAGTTTTCTGAAAGAGTACAATAAATTGTTTTGACACAAAATAAACTTAACTGCATCCCCACACACCCAAAGTGTTTATTGATAATCATGGATTCATCCTGTAAACCTCATACACTTTGTGAGTCTATCCCAAGGATTCTATTACAAATATAACTCATATATATACAATTTTAGAAGGAACAAACTTGATAATGGAGCTCAACTCCATACTAAGATCTCCCTTGCATAGTGACACAGTCACATAGAGAATAATCTGATCAAATAGATTATAATATTACATGAAGGTTGTATAATGTTGTGTGAGTGTACAAGAATGAGGTTATCTGGTTATACCTACGTCATCATATCATAGTGTATATAATTAACCATTATTTGATGCACCCATATATAACATTAAAATAACATATGATTCCACTGGAAACCACAATAACTCATGGTGGTTTTCTAGGGATAGAAATTTTCATTTTTTTCCAAATTTTCATAGCAGCTTCATCTCATTTAATGGTTCAAATAAATGAATTTTACACCAATGAATAAAATAATAAATCCATAAAACATTGAGTTATAGTTTTAATTAAATTATTATTTTCTATAAATACATTATATCTTTATGATATTGGGATAATTATAATTTTTTTGTCTATTTTTAATGGTGATATATCATTTTGAGTTTGAATCTATCACACCACAACCTAGTTATGACCCCTCCCTAGATAGGTAGAGAGATTGTGTGTGAACCCCAAAGTCTGACTCTAATATTCTAGAGAACTAAGTTTACTATTAGAGCTTTAAATATTAAAAATATGATGCATTTCCCTCTATTTAATATAGTTATTGTCTATAATAAAATTCAAATAGGAACCGTAAATAATCAAATAACCTTAATGAAAAATGATCATTTTTGAAAAAAAATTAATTTTATTTACTATAATAAATATTAAATACTACTAAATATTTTGGAAAACATAAACTAACCCACTATATACATAAAATTTGAATAAATATAATAAATATGTAGTAACTAAAACTATCCACCCTTAAAAAGATCTTTTAATCAATTTTTCTTACGGTGGTAAAACCACAAAAAACTCCTCAAGTAAAACTCTACCAACATACATAAAAAATTAAGGGGAGTATATCCCAATTTTTAGTAAACAAATTCAATATCATTCATGAATGTTAAAAAATGTTTTAATATCTCAATATATAGTAACATCTTTAGAACCAAAAAATCATGGATAAGTTAGATCAATAACAACTATTAAATTATCTCGTCCACTAATCCACATAAGGTACATTATATGAATCTAGATCATTTAAATAATAATCACGTCCTCATCCATAATTTGAAATTATTAAATAATTCGACTATTAATATAACCAAAATCATCACTACCAATATTATTCAATACGTATAATATAAGACTTAAAATAATAAATTAATATAAAATGGCTCCCATAACTATGTCCCACCAACATATTCCTTAATAGACTCAATGCATCACACCAAAATGTACTCCCACTGTATCATATCATAATCATTATGACATCATCTACATGGTAGCATTATAATGTTGGTTAACCTTGAACAATTTTACTTATAATAATCTATAGCCTCAATGCATTACACCAAAATGTACACCCACTGTATCCTATCAGAATCATTACGACATAATCTACATGGTAGAATCATAATGTTTGTTAACCTTGAACACTTTTAATTATAATAATCTATACCACTTATTTAAATCATAACCAAATTTATTAGAACATGGGAGCTGAATGAACTGTTTTTCTATCACTGTAGCATACTCACCAAATGATTTTTTGGTCATGCATACGAAAATCACCCTAAGGATTAGGTTCTATAATAATTGATACTCCCATCATAATAAATAATATTAAACACAATTATAAATAACTCATATAATTCCATAAATGGAGTCAAGATACTATAAGATTTCATCATTGTAACATTGAGGCTATCAAAATCATTAATATACTTACCACAAAATCAATGTCTTCATCATATTATCAGAATAACCTTTTACTAACTCAAAAATATCACAAGGATAGAGTATTCATGCCTTAAATCCATAGTATACCATCATATTATTTGCATCATAGTAATATGAAATGGAATTTCTAGGTTTGGTCCTATATAGATAAACAAATCAATAAATCAATGAAAAGTTTACAAAAAAAGATCAAAATTAGATCATCTATTTATGGTCATGTAAAAATTTAGTTAATAATCTCTCACATATATACTAAACACATACCCAAAATTATACACTCCTATAATAAAAAATGATAAATATCATTAATATTGAAACGTATTCCATAAATTCATAACATTATTATTTATAAAAAATAACCCGCCAAAGAATAATTTATATTAATTGAAAATCAAAGATACATGAATGTTACATTCATAATTATATTACGATTAATGCATATCCTTATTAATTACACATTTCCAATAAAAAAATTCTGAAAAAATTTCCAATAATGTCATAAAAATTAATTATCCCAAAACATGAAATGATTATTCGTTATTCACAACACTCCCGAAAGGTTAATCCTTTCCCTTTGTTCCATATTACATATATAATTATCTTATATATCAAAACAATATTCCATAAAGTCATCATAGTTATTTTCATGATTTTAGGTTCCAATGAAAGCTTCTTATGTATCATAATCATCATAATAGTATACAAATTATCCTTGAATATAATAACATCTAAATTTTATTATAAAAATCATCTTAATAGCTTCATGTTTTTTAATGTAAGTTAATATTTTGACCTAATAATGAAAACTAGTAAATTTGGTAATTTTATAATTTTTAAGGGTTACAATACTGATAATTTCGGCATATAATATTTTAAACTTCCAAAAAAAGTTCATAAATGATTTCCCTAAAAATTAATATCTCTCATAATCATCCCCATCCACTTTAAAAGACTCTACCAATTCCATATTTAAATATTGGAAACAAAAATTACCATCCGTCCATTCCATATAGGGATTTTTCTACTATGACCATGGCCGCTTCACCACTATTTTAGTTCCCTAAGAGCCAACATGCCTTCGTCCACCACTCAATGACTTGTTGAAATTACATGATTACATCCAAAAATCACTAATATTCTCCTTTAACCACTACAAAAATTAGACACTAGGATGATACACTAATGGTTGTACTGAATGCTGTCATTTATATATCTCTACTATGTTATTTTCCTTTACATTTAGTGTGTTTTTTGGGGTTTTTATTAAAATATTAAAATAAAAATGTTTGGATTAAAAATATATTTAATAATGGATCATGGATTTCATGAACCCAATTCATGAAAACCAATATGGGTGATTCTACCAACAAAATTCTTGAAAACCATACCACCAGCATATGTGAACATAGTTCACCCAAGGCTAACACCCTCCAAGAATCCTAAACCAAATTCACAATTCATATCACAATTCCCAATAATTTTTTTGAATGTAGTTTATTCTTCATTCCTCTTTCATCCTATAAAATTTGAATTCCCATCTAATATACTAATGAAATATTTGGAGTGATGTGTATTCACTTTTAATTTATTATCAGGTTATTATTTACTATCTTTGAAAAGGTATAATTTGATTCTTCCATTTTTTTAGTTTTATAAAGATTATTTTATTTTAAAAAATTTTTTATATTTATTTGTTAAATTTTTATTTCATTTTTGGGTTCTATGGTTTTAATAATACACAGATTATGTGATTTAAATAATTTTATATAAGGATGATCTAAATTTTATTAGTTGTTTTCATAGACATTTATCAGTGACTGTATATGAAATTAATCTACATAAAATAGAGTATATATAATAAAATATAAATTTTCAATAGTTATAGTAATATAATGATTGACTGATCTTGATCTATATTTCAAAAACCCACCAACGTCACTAATAGACTAGGAACCTGAGCCGGTCCTTGGTATTCCCTGAAAAAAACTCCCTTCCCCATAGGTAAGGAAAAAGTGAATATGAATTATATACACACTATTGTCTATTGATTCACACAACCATCAAACATAAATGATGCACCCATCCTATGTATAATGTAGCGGAAGTAAATTATAATCAAAACTAGAAAAATGAAATAATTTTAAAAGAATAAAAAACAACACAAAATTAATAAAAGTTGTGATATAAAAATATGATATATTGATAAACCGGTCTAGATCCCAATAGATACCACATATCTCCATATTCTCCATGGACACTCGCAAGATTCCAATCCTTTTTTTACTGAAAAAACTAAAATCAAATAAGGAGGGGTTCATAACCTAGGAAACCTATAATAGAAAAAATATGGTATGTAGGTACTCATTTTTATATGCATAGCATAAGAATAAAGTCCTAGTAGTATTTCATCATTGAGCTTTTACAATTTCAATTTATAATTAATTTCATTTCAAATAGTTTGAAATAAAATAAAAAAATCTATTTTTTATATAGGCATAATACAATTAAACCGAAAACAAATCCCTTTTAATAGATCTTTCCATTTCATTTAGGAAAACCAAGGTATATTTTTTTTAACAAAAATCATTAATCCTTTCATTAAAATGAATCATCATAGGAAAATACCATATTTTAAATTAAAATTATCATTATAATTATTTACAAAATAATTTTGAAAATTAAGCCAAAAAAATAAAAGACCAGTTGAGAGACACTGTGTGATTAATAAATAAATTTTAGTGGAAATAAGTGAACATCCACTGGTAACACCCAATCCAAACAAGTATAAAATATAAAAAATAATCCTCTATATAAAAACCTACAATAAAGGAATTATGTGACATGGGTTATAGTCTAGGTCCCAATGTTATGCATTCTCAGACCTTATTAAATATAGAACATATTTCAACCTTCTATGAATCTTAATAAAAGAAACCCGAATATCCTACAATATCTTTAGGATTGGGGGAACTCAACCTACCCCTAACACATACATTGTGGGTGAATAGATGTCTGTGATAATATATTGTAGAATAAATCTAGACATCTCACTTAGTCAACTGGGTTCTCTTGACTAACGATAAAGGTGATGTTGAGTACACAAGAAATTAATTCCACTATCATAGTGGATAAATAAATTACTCACGCTGAACTCTAATTACCTCACTAGAGAAAAACCATTTCATTAATATTATATTCTCCACATATATAAAGAAACTAATATAAAAAATGGAATAAGAACCCAAGGCACAATGACAACCACACATTACAAACATTTGGAAATCCAATAGAATAAGACAAATGGGATTTTAAGAAAACAAAATTGGTATTTTATGTATTTTTTTAAAAATCAGTAGTCATTAATTTATTTAACATCATTTGAAGGAACTCACATAAAAAAATATTAAATATTTTAGTGCATAAACTACCCTTTACTTTAAACCTGTAAAATATTAAAAAATTCAATTTTTTTCCCCATGATCCAATTATTTTGAAAAAAACATCATAAATAAAAAATATTTAAAAAAACTACATAATTTTTCTTAAATACTTTTTATTCAAAAAATCCTTGAAAACTAAAAGTAAAAATTAAATACCGATTATTCGAAGCATAAAACAAGTAAAAAAAATATGTAAAATTCACTAAAACGATCAAAAATAGATAAATTTAAATATTAAATCATTTAAATTCCTCAATTACAGAATTGCTAGCCTATAATGGAAATAACCCTAAATAAATATCTCATTCCATGTGTAAAACCATAGCTTCAACCCTCTATAACATGAAACATGTTTTCTTTAGTAGATAACACATAAAAAATAATGGAGAAGCCCCATAATATAATTAATAAACATAAAATTCACTATAGGACAAAAACTGAACCTTAATCTTAGCCTAACAACCCTCTATGGTTTCAAGAGGATGTGATGATAAGAAAATGGGGGGTGGGGGTGGTATGAAAGGGAAAAAGAATGGGGTGGGGGGTTACATTGAAGAAACATCTTGAAAAAAGGGTGGATGAGTATTTAATCATAGAATTCCGGAGAGGGGAGGCTTCCTTAAGCATGCTATAGTCTGGTAGAATGGATGGGAGAAAAAAATTAGTTTTAAAAATTTAAAATGAGGGAGGGTATTTATGTAAAATCCATGTATTATGAAATTTTACAACATTCATGATTACTACAAGGTTTTAAAATTTATTAACTAACTATTAAAATGTATATATTAAATATAAAATCCATTCATATTATTTCAATATGGTTTCTTATAAATTTTCATAACCTTTTCACTATATAACTCCAATATTAGGGTATCATGGTATAGTCTCCCCAAGAAATTTTCTATCCCTAAAAACAAACATTGAATGTTCAAAAATGAATATAAAAGGACCTATGTATGGGTATAAAAAACTATTTTTGTTGATACATTCCCCTAAAAAATAGACCTTAAGAGATGCATGGAAGGGTTATTTGTATAGTTTCGACTAAACATGAGGTGTCCATTTGCACACCATGAAAAACCAAAATTTCTATAAAAACTAAAATTCATGCATAAAATTTCCTAATAATCCAAAACATAAAGAAATAACAAAGAACGATTAAAAGAATAAAGAAAATTCCAAATTTGGGTGGAAAAATTCCCACCACTATAACACCCTCTACCCCTAGAAATACCTTGTTGTAAATCAAAGATAACTTTCTAGAGATACAATGATAACTCTTCAAGGGATATTGGTCAATCCCACTGATTCCTAAGGATAGAGTTACTCCAAGGATAAAACAACAACATAAATCTAAAAAGAAAATCCTATGATCAAATTTGAAATTATACAAACATGAAATGACCAAAATTGCATTAATTAGTCTTAAAATACTATAGATACAAAAATAGGTCTCCTCCGTATTTAAAATATTTCTAAATTGGAGAGATACAAAGGATACTCATCTATAAAGAAGAAATTTCCACAAACAAACCAATGAATATATTCTTCTCTAAGAATAAAGAAATATATGAACACCTAGGTAAGCACAATGAAAAATAACCATCTATAAATAAAACACAACCAAACCAAACCATATAGAAAAATTCCCACTAGTATTCCCCCTCATAAAATGATATGGGTGTCTGACTTGAGATATAAAATCCTCAAAATGTAAACCAGGATCTCAAAAAAAGATTTAAAGCCATGAAAATACCAGCACAATAGAATCACAACATTCTTGTTCTTGATCAAATAAGGAACCAAGTAGCCCTAGATACTTGAGAACGTACCCAAATACCATCCATGTCTTATCTATTAGGAAACAAAAATCAATATAGTTAGTCCAAAAACACACATTGAATCTTCATGAAAAAAGTCCCAATGAGACAATTTGAAATTATTATTACAGATATCTCTTTTTAAATAAGTAGACATGATAATGATATCCAAATAATCCACACATTTCTATATTTAGTAAAAAAAGTCTCTAAATGAAGGACACCCAATACCTAGAATTTCGCACGATACTTCCTTTTCAATGAAAAAATCTGAAAAAACATTCAATGATGGCCCAATTACCAAATTAAATAAATTTCCTTTCATATTAAAGATGAGAGGGATTAAATAACCCAATAAACAAATAACTATCCTAGTCCTCTCTAGAGTCCTAGAACCACCACTCTATATGGAGTTTGTGTAGATTAAGAAATAAGTGATAAAAATTCTTTGAAACTTATGAGTCCTCACTAAGAAAATTATGAAAAATCATACCATATATTTCTTTAATTATTTTTTTTGGAAATAATATAATATGTAACAGGAAAAATGAACCTATATTTTCTCATTTCAACGCATGTAAAATGGGCACATAATTGATACCCCAAACCAAAATCACCCATTAACTAAAAAAATTATATGAAATAAATTTCTATTTCCCAAAACCAACATTTATGAAAATAAAACCACCTGTGACGTATTTTATTCAATTCCAAATTTATCTAGAAAACATGATTTCCAATGAAAAACAATTTATAATTTCTCTTGTAATAAGAGCCATTTTTCATCAAAACATCCTCTTCCACCTAAAAACTTCCTGATTCAATTTCAAAACCAAGAAACATTTATTTAAGGTTATTAACACCCCTTTTAATTGTAATTAATTCAAAAACTAAATTTTAAATTCAAAATTTTTTCTAAAGTGAAAATATTATATAGAAAATTTAAAGTGTCTATTTTGATGATTCTTAATTTTTTTTACAAAACCATCACAAATTAAGATGATTTTTAATCAAAACATAAATTTTTTGTTTATAAAATCTAATTTTATAATAATAAAAAACCCCTTGGAAAATGAAAAAACAAATAAAAACATGTAAACCTAAATAAAAAACAAACTCTATGCATCAATTTTATTTATTGAAGTCGCCAAAATATTGAACATCATGGGATTAAACCTAGAGAGAAAATGAACTAAATTAAATAATTCTTCGGTGAAACAAAGATCTAAAAGATTTGGCTATAAATTCTAGAAAAATGTGTGCCAAATATTGAAAATAAACTAGAATGGTTTTAGAAAACACCACATGGGATCCAAACAGTTTTACAAACAATGTAGTCGTAACAACGGAACCCTTAAGGCTGCACTATTTCCTCTATTGAAAGTTTGTGTGACCCCTGAAATCACAAAAGCACTCATATTAGATTCATAAATTATCAAAAAAATTAAAATAACATGAAATAATCACTCAATTCCTAAAATCCCATGGTAACTCAAGGTTCATCCCAATGGTTTGAGATGCATAACCAATTCAAAATCAGCCTCTTGAATCCCATCAATGAACCTATTGAAATTTCTATATTTAGGAACAGAAAATAACATAATCATATTTTAAAGAACTTAAACTATAAACAAAGAACCTATTCTCAGATAATGGTTTGTGATTAGACATCCTTCTTCATCCCTAAATCAGGAACCCATGATGGTCCATAGAAAGGCATGAAGGGCATTCCCGATCCCCATGGACTGACAGCAGGTTCTTTAGAATCATGGAAACAATTTGGGAAATGGTTTTTATAAAGAACAATTCTAAAATTGTACATAAAATAATATTATAAAGAATAAAAATAAATGAACATCGCAACAAACATAATAATCCTGGCATAAAGGAATAAACATCCACACCTGAAAAATATAAGTGGTTATAGGTAATGTTGATATAAAGAAAACCCAAAAGAAAAGGAAAAATGTACCTAAAAACTACCACCTATCTTCATGTGACCCTATTTCACTCTCTATATAAGAAAATACTACTATAGAACCGACTCAAATAGAATTAGGAGGCGGTTTAAATCTAAGAAACCAAAATGAAAATCAATACAGGGAGGGTATACCAATTTCATATGAATAATGTGAGTGAAAACCCTCAATAGGATCTCGCTAGAGAGTTTTTACAATTTGTAATATTGTGATTTTCTTTTGATATAGTTGGAAATATAATTGAGAATTTTATTTCTTTATGTATTCAGAATAAATTAACTATAATGAAATTAAATTATTTATAATACCATCCACTTCCATTATGAAAATCTTGGTAAAATAGACCATTTAAATTAGCACTTTAGAAACATTATTTGAAATCATACATGCCATTCAAGCACCAAATATAAACTAAAAAAATAAAAGATTAATATAGAGGACCATGACACCTATAAGTAATTCAAATGAATACAATTAAATGAACATGGGTTTTATACAATATAGTCAAGTAGGGAATAAATAAAGGAATGTCCAACATAAAAACCAGTAATCACAGAAGATTGTGTTGTGGGATCTACACTAGATCCTGAAGAGTGACAATCCTAGATCAAACCATGCACCAATAAACTACTGGCCCACATTATGTCCTAACCCGAGACACCCAACTACTCTGAAAAATTCTATTGATCAAGGTAACTCCCGAGTATCACTAACTAATAACTAGGGCACACTAGTAGTGTGTGACTATTTGGTGTAGCAGTAATCTATAATTACCACATACATAATTTGTTTCCCATTACCTAAGATAAAATTTATTTCTATTATATAGGAAATCAATTCAATCATAATCCATTAGAGATAAATAAACCACCCTCATCACTAATACCCTCTTTGAAAATGAACCCTTTTATCAATCATTAAATATCCACCTACATAAATAACCTCTCATAAAAAGAGAATAAGACCAAGGGGAATATGGTGGGTGTCACATTTGGAACATCAAGAAAACCATTAAAAAGTGCCAAATTGGCCTTTAAGATGGAAAACTAGGGATTCCAAGACCATTTTAATTCATTTTAAATTCATTTAAAAGATATATTTAGAAAAAATCACATAAACCTTTTTTATGTTATTTAATAGATCAATTCCAATTTTCATTAAATATCTAACAAAATAAGACCACTATATTTGGATTATTTCTTGACTAAATTGGGGTAAAAAAATATTTATAATTGAATATTAGTTTAAATAATACATTTGAAATATTTTTATTTTAGTAGATAATTATATATTCTATAAAAATTATAGGTAACCATTAAATACCCTTTTTGAAAAGAATGGAATTTATTTAGAACATTTTAAAATATCATGGTAACTATAACATATAGATATAATTTAATATATTATGAATTTTAAATCCTCATTCATAAAATGTATTTATATTGAAAAGAAATATTAAAAACACCTACATAATTAAAAGTGTAGACCCCTCATAACTAGCTGCTATAAGTCGAGAAATTTCACTTCTGATGGAGAAAACCCAAAAAATGATAGAGAGGACAACTAAATCCCTTTAAAAATTAAACATATAAGATCCAAACCAAAACCAATATCTAATCTTGAAAACCCACTAGGGTTTTGACAGGAAGTGACACTAAGAGAAAGAATGAGGAAGAATGATGGTGAAGAATAATGGTGTGATTACACTAAGGAAAACACTTGAAGATGAGGTGGAGGTGGCTTGAATAAAAGAAATAAGGAGAAGAGATATTTCATTATTCACACCTATAGATGATCGATCAGAGGTGAGGTAGAAAAGAGGGTTTGACACTATAAATACAAGAGGAGATCATTGGGAAAATCAAACATTCCCTATTGGAAAATTTATTTTTTTGGATTGGTATTTTTACAAGGACTAAAATTCCATAGAAAATCGAACCGTTATTTTTTTTATGAAAGAGAAAAAATTCTACCAGAAATATTTTTTAGCATTGATTTATTGTGATGTAATACTTTGTTCATCAAAAACCATTTAGCGCACTACCATTTATAAGGTTGAAAATATATTTTTCGATGAATTTCTGAATCCATCATTAATATCTATCCCCAAAATTCTTTTTATGATGGGTATATTAAAATTTCCAAGCCGGATGGTTATTTGCATTGGGCTCATTACAAAAAACCAACCGCCATGTTATTGATGATGAACAGTCTATCACAAAAAGTAATAGGATAGGTGGGATTTATTATTTTTAGCAGATATTATTTAAGACATATCATTATTCCCTCATAAGAAATCATCATAAATAAATATTTTTTCGCAAATATCTTTCAAAAAACATCCTTTGCAAAACTCCCAAATATAAATAAACATTAACCACTCTAAATCTCCCATTCTCTCCAATAGTCTATTATTATCTCATTTTCTTAAAGAATCATCGAGAGTACATATTTTCAACCTAATAATTTCATTATACATTCTCAATTTATTTGATTTGTATTAGTTTTTTTATTTACAAGATTAATTAATTATTTGTTGTTTGATTGATTGGTTTATTTATATAAAAACTTTCTTAATTTAATATGGTAAAAATAATATATATTTATAAATATTATTATAAAAAATTGAAAAGTAATTGAAATTTCTTTTATCCGATAGTATTTTTATTATAATTAATAAACAACTAGTAGAAATTAAAATAAATTTATTTATTTTTATAATTTAATACTAATTAAAATAATTTAATTAAAATTAGTTTAAATTATTAAAAATTACTATAGATTGATAAATATTTGTATAAATCAATAAAAATTATTGAAAATGTGTTAAATTTGTATAAATTAATAAATTATATTATAAATTAGTATATATTATCATAAAGTCGACGTTAATCAGTATAAATCATGAGATATTTCTAATTTTTTATGAATTGATAAAAATTAAAATTAATTAAACTAAATTAATCTAAATGAGTATGAATTATGAAAAAATATTATACATTATGTTTATATAAATAGAATTTATATAAATTATAAAAAATAATTAATAAAAATAACTATAATTTAAAAAATACTTTAAAATAATTTCATTTGTAAAAAATAATAAATATTATTATAAAAAAATATAAATTACAAAAAATTAGTAATTTTTTTCTATAAAATTATTTTAAATTATAAAAAATTATAATTATAAAAATGAAAATAATGAATTTTTTATAAATCAATGAAAATCGTTTAAAATGTTATAAAATATAATTAATAGAATATATATTAGTGTAAATTTTTATATATTAATAAATAGAAGTATATATTCATAAAAATTATTTCAAATTAGATTAAATTAATAATAATTAGTATAAATTTAGGAAAAAATATTTAAAATAATTATTTTTTATTAATAAATACAGAATAGTTAAAAATAGGAAAAAATACAATAAATTTATAAAAATTAAATTAAATTATTTTGATATATGATAAGTTAAAAATTTATATTATTATTTAGTATAAGTTATTAAGAAATAATATTATTTAAAAAATACTAAAAATTAATATAAATTTATTATATATATTAAAATTAAATGATATATTTTTTTTAAAAAAAATTAAAAAATTATAAATTATATTTTTAAAAATATTAAAAATTACTATATATTAGTATAAATTAGTGTTAATTAATAAAAATGAAAATATATTAAATTTTTTAATAAAAAAAATAATTTAAAATAATAAAATTTAATAATAATTAAAAAAATCTCAAATCATTATAAAATATAATAAATTAATGAATATCAGAACAAATTAATAAAAATCTGTACAATTTAATAAATATTAGTATAAATTATAAATAATTATTACAAATTTATATCCTTTTTTTAAAATTGATAAAAAATCATATAAATTAATAAAAAATAAAAAATTCATTAAAAATAAGTATAAATATATCGTTAAATTTTTTTAATTAATAATTAAATAGTTCAAATTATTATAAATTATTTAAAAAATAAATAATTTTTCTTAAATTAAATTTTTACTATTCTAAATCATCACATTTTAGAAAAAAAACTTATAAATTTTCATAATTTATAATAACATGAAATAAATTTAAAAATAAGTAAAAAAACACATATTTTCTAAAATAAAATATATTTTCAAATAATTTCTTGTAGTTGATTTTATTTTACTTCCCTATTGAAAATAGGTAATTGTTACCCTTTTCATGACCTGTATTTTCATATTTCAATTACTAAAACACATTTTAAAAATTATAATTAATAATAAAAAACATATAAATGGAATAAAATATACTTTTTAATTATTTTTTAGAGTTTTTACATTCTTATCATATTACACTAACATAAAGAAAAAACAATCCTATAAAATCTAACATATTAAAAGAATTAAATGTATAAAACCGTGGGCATTTATACTAATTTCATTAAATTTAGCAAAAATTCACATACCTGAATCATTTGAAACCTATAAAAATATATATAATAAAAAACATTCAAATAAAGAAATTATATAATTACTCATTTTGTATAATTAATTTAAAAGATACTGAAGGGATAATTTCAAATTTAACCATGATTTAAAAATAGTTTTCAAATAATAAATATGTAAAACTAATTTGAATATAAAATATTTAAGAATAAAATAATTTTCTAATGGATTATTTTTTAATCTTAAAATAAAAGCAACAGACCATAAAATTTAATTCTAAAACTTAACAAAAAATAGTTTTTTAAATATATAAGATGGGTACACTATTAATTTTTTATCACTCAATATAATTTAAAATATATAATAATGATCAATGTTATAAGAAAAAAAAATATTTTTTTATAAAACCTAATATAATTAATATAATTATCCTTATAAAATTTTATAGTTATCCTAATTATTATTATCTAAAATACAAAACATAAAACTAAACAACTTCATTCCACCCTTCCATTTTGATGATGAAACTATATTAATAGAACATTAATAGAAAGTAAAAACCATCACCCCAAACACATATATATAAGACAATCATATATTATCTAATATAAAATATATTTACAAATAATTCCATATAGTTAATTGCATTTTTATTTTGTAATTATAATTGATAATTATTAATCCTTTCTCATGACCTATATTTTCATATATCAATTATGAAAATATATACAAAAAATATTAATTAATATTATATAACTTAAAAAATATTAATAAAACATTCTAATTTAACAATTTTGTAAAATATTTGATTAATTCACCTAATAAACTAACATAAAGAAAATAACATCCTTATAAAATCAAACAGAATATACCAACTAATGGAATAAAACAATTGGTATAAAAACTCATTTATTTAATGTTAATTAAAAGAGAAGAACCAAATAATTTAAATCATAACCATAAATTACATATAGTTTTCAACCTATCTATTAATATGGGATCATTATTCATTTATAAATGACCCAATATCATTGAGAATATACAATAAAAGTTAATGTTATAATATTAAAAAATATAATATTTTGATATAAAACATAAAATAATTAATCTAACTAACCTTATCAAATTTAGTAGTTGACCCAGTTTTGATAATCTCATACAATAATAACAAAACACAAAAACCACATTCCACCGTTATTTTTTGATGAAGAGTCTATGGTTATAAAAAATTAACATGAAAATAAAAACAAACATATATAGATATGATATTATTTAAAATGAAAAATATTTACATTTACGTCAATATATTGGATTGGATTTCTATTCATTATTGACAAGTGATATTTGTTAAAAATATTCCCTGATAAGAATTTTGATATATATCAACTAAAAAAACATCTATAATCAATATGAATTAAAAATAAAGAACTTAGAAAAAGGAATAAAATATATATTTCAAACAACTGTCTATATTTTTTATGAGCACTATCGAATAAAGATAAAAACAAATTTAGTTTCAATTCATTTGTGAAGAATATGATAAAAATATAATGACCTAAAAAATATAAAAATTCCACTATTAATTAAATAACAATTAATATAATTTGATTATTATTTTAGTTTTCTTACCAACCAACAAATCGAAAAAACTAGTACCAAATCTCTGTATTCGATAATATCTCTCATTTATATGTAACTCTAGTAGAAGTATTTAAATATTTCCCAACCACTAAAATGAATTCTAATTATATAAAACAATAAACCCCAGTCATTTTATTTTTAATAAGAAGCGTGAATATATACATAATTAAATATGTAATATAAAAATTCATAATAAATCATTTATTCATATGGAAAGAAAGTTTGAGGGATAAAATTTAATACATGTAATACAACTGAAATATAGGAATGATGAGATCATAAAAAATAATCATATTCATTATATATTTTATGAATATTCTCAATGTATTGTCTCTCTACATATATCACATGTCACCCTAAATTCATAAATATTATCTGAGGAAGAATAAACTTGGGATAATTTTTTTAACCCATTAGAAAACTCATAAGTATCTGATGTTTTGGGTTTATGAACCTTCTATTTCTTTTGTTATTTTTTTACATAGATACTCCTATATGAATTATATTTAAGAAATAAATAGAAGTAATTTTCTATCAAATATAAACAATATTTAAAAAAATGCAAATCTCATCTCTAAGATGATGAAGAAGCCTAGCCGAACGAAGTAAAAAATGAATCATAGAATCTCTAACTCTGGTAACCTACTAAATATGAAAATGAAAGTAGTAAAATTGGATCATTAATATCATTTACTAATATTATGACTTGACCCAACTAAATAGGCTGGAGAT
The DNA here is from genome assembly GCA_963277665.1 of Viscum album. Classification (NCBI taxonomy): domain Eukaryota; kingdom Viridiplantae; phylum Streptophyta; class Magnoliopsida; order Santalales; family Viscaceae; genus Viscum; species Viscum album. Next base: position 32,893,353 of record OY728128.1, on the reverse strand, counting down.
GTACAAAATCTCAAAAAATATGTAAAATTATTCCATATACCGTATGTATTTATGGATCCCTAGTATAAAAATACTAGTATAAGGTCGGGTGTGAACAAGGTGTTGTGGATCTAGGCATTCATGTTGGGAAAGTTGGAATGGTTGGGAAGTCTAGACAAGCTATGCATGCTTCACATTCTATGAAGGCCATGATTGTCTCAACAACTATTCAAACATAGAATGAACACCTGATAGAAATTGATCACCCATGGACTGTTTCAAGTCTTTAATCTCATATTTTAGGAAGTCTATTTATAGGTCTCTTTATTTATTACTCTGATGTCCCAAAAATTCAAAATACTAACACACACCTCATATCCTCAAATGTGGATAGGGTTTTTCTTACTTTCCTAAAGTAGTAGCTAGGATTTACATCGTTCTATTTGGGATAAAATACCTTTATGATCCATTCTATAGAATTTTATCTTAAAATAAAAAATTAAAATAGGATATTAGTATAGATAATGTTAAAAGTACAATAAATCATGTAAAATAAAAAATAATATACTACAATTATTTCAGTTGTTTCCATATATTGATTTTGAAGATACTTTTCAATTTTTTCCTTCCTGCTCCTTTATATTTTTCATGGTTAGTGGGTGGAGAAGGATGCCTGAAATTGACCTCTTCTGAAACACTACTAGATTGAGCACTTAATTCATAAAACTTTTATACAATCATGCTATCCTCTAATAAATGTTACCCTCTAAATAATAAATTATGAGAATATACAGTCTTCCACCAGAACTCTTAATGATATCTCTAAAAGGCCTTTTACATATAAATAATCTAATAATTAAATAGGTAACTTTAAATATATTTTAAAATATATAAAAATTGTCATACTATAAATTATTCATCATGTCGTTTAGTGAAAAATTTCTTCCTGGTATCTACATCTAAAAACCAATACTAGAGGAAATATTTTTCCTTTTTTAACTTCCCCGAAACATATTTTTTTGTCAATTGTGTTTTGAAATCCCTCCATCGAACAAAAACTAAAGGTATAAATCTTTTGATAATTTCTTTTGTTTCTTCCAAATTTAATGTCATATATAATTGAATAAATTAAATATTTTCAATATTTATTATAAAATATTCAAAAAATGAAATAAAAATAAATCAATTGAGATATCTTACCATTATGAAATATTACAACTTCCCTTTTTTAATCTTTTTGATAGACATCTAATTGAGATATAAAATTATAACACTAAAATGACATTGGATGGGGATATAATTGGTAAACTATATTGCATTTGGGATAGTTAGACTATTATTATCATAATAATTAATATATAATATCTGGTATCCATGATTCAGTGATAGTTATTTGAAACATATAATACAATTCTTACCAACTACGGAAATAGTTTTTCATATAGAATAAGGATAAGACTCGTTTGTAGGAGGCACATTAGTTCTCCAATAATTATTTTTTGTAAATTTGAAATTTTCATGCATTAAATAATTATATTAATGAATATTTAATAATATTAAAAAAGTAATACACCTTAGTAATTGTACTTATTACATTATGACTACCAATAATGTAGAAAAATTTATAAAATTTCGTGTACATTCATATTATAAGAATGGTGAATATTAGAAATATTATTAAAAAATTTATAATTAAAAAAATAGTGTCACACATGTATAAGTTAAAAAATGATGTCATGATTCATAAAAAAATATAATCATGTTAAAATGTTAAATATAATGAGTCATTCTAAATTGAAGGAAATATTTTTATATTTAAATATTATTAATACAATTTATTTTTGTCATACACAAATTTAACCAAAAAATAATGATTTTATTTGGTGTTTTAATAAAAAAATGTCTAACTATTACTATAGTATATAAAATTTAACACAAAAATCATATAAATAATATATATATTGATATTTAAATAAACAATAATTAAAAAAATAAAGATTTTTTACACAAGTAAATTTCTAAAAAGTTACAAAAGAAAACAGTTTATCTAGATAATTAGAAGGGTGATTAGTGTTTTACTATAACCCTTTACCATGATCATTTCATATAGCATGGAATATGTCAGCATTATAGTCATTTCTATCATCTATAAATAAAATAATAGATGAACAAGCCTTCTATAAATCCATGAAATCATTATCATCCTCATCACCATTCGTTTCCCTTTAAAAATGAAATAACATGAATCATTTTATGGATCAATGAGCTAAAATATATTCTTTTATGTGTTTCCATGATAAATGGTTCTTATTGGGGGCAGAAAAAATTCAAAGAAACCAGTGTACATTCATATTCATCATGTTTCAAACCCCGATTACTATCAACCCAGTTACACTTAAACACAGTGAGTCAATATTCTATATATTCAGTTTCCCATATATCCTTATGAACAAAAAAATATTTCATTGATGTAGAAATATGGTTTTTATCCGTTTCACTCAAAAAATAAAATTCTTATGCATGGCCATTACACCAATATTTTGAATTTAACTCATATGATCCTAATTTTTTTTTATAAATTTTGTACCCATTAATATGATAACCGCACTATGTTATCACATTAATAGATGATCCCATGATTTAAAATTTCAATTTTTTTGATTCAGATATATGGATGATGATTGTCTCTTTAAACCCTGAAAAAATGCCTTTTTATGCTCTATAAGAAACTAATTTTAACTTATTTTTGAGTATTTTACATTTAATTCATCAATATGTGATGATATATATTGTATAACTTCATTTATATTGTTCAAAAATTTGGAAATCGTTTTGCATCGCTTCATAACATTGAATGAACATTACCTTTAAACATAGAATATATCTACCTTCACAATCTACTTTCTTATGTTGAGATATTGGGAAGTAAAAATGCTCAATATTATACAAATAATCAGAAAATAACTCAATCACATATTCTGATACATATATTTGAATAATATAGTAATCCAGTTGACTTGTAATATTAAAATATTCATTCAAAATTTTCAAATATCAATAAATAGGACACATTTGATGTAAATAAGTAGTCCCAAGTATTCTTATCTCATGAAAATTATGATTCACTAGATAAAACATTATATAAAATAATATAGGTTGGAAATAAATTCTAGTTGAAAAATTATAAGATAAGATTCAATTTTAAAAACATATAACAAATTTCTTTCAATCAATTTAACATAAATGAATTTGAAAAAATTACATTACATTTTGGTAGTCTTTATGAAAGGTTTCAAAAATATAAAATGTAGTGGGATCAACAACCGTTATTGCATCAATACAAAACAGTCATGAGATTTTATACCTATTAATTTACAATCATTAAATGACACCTAATTATTCAAATTTGGTGAATATCCAATGGGTACTTTAATACAATGGGAAAAATGAAAAAAATTTACCTTATCACTCTTGATTAATGTGTGAAAAGATGAAGGAAAATATGTTCTATTTTGTTTTATAGTGGTAGCTAAATAAAAACACATATTAATTGATATCAAGTCCAACATATCATTTAAACTACATATTTTCATTCCTTTTTTTGTATTAAACAATTTCAATCAAACTATCTGTTTTGTTTTTCACAACATACATAATGTCAATGTTATTTGTTATATTTAATGAAATATAATATTATAGTTTAAAAATTATATTCTATATCTTGTAGATAGTTCTTTACGGACCAGGACTTCCTTTCATTCTGAATTTTAAATTTATATTTTTCAACATGTTGTAAAATTATTCAACTGAAAATAGTTTTGGGGGGTGATTATATTCCTTTAAACTATTAAAATATTTTTTCAATATATGAAATGTACAAACATTTCAAAATAATCATTGATGTTCCATGTTCCCTATTTTCTTCCATTCTTAAATTGATAATATGTAGTATGTTGTTGAAAAATTTGACATTCTATATGTCCCTTAACACTATATATAGATTAATTTCTATATTAAGGAAAGTTGTTTGTAGTGAAAATTATCATTGCACAGAAAAGAAAATTAAAATTTTTGTTTGCATTCAAAACTATAAAACTTGTCTCTTATTAATGATTAAAATAATCATTCAATTGTAAAATATATATATATATATATATATATATATTACTATTGATTCCCAGCTATTTTTGGTCTAGAAATTATCAAGCTCATTATAACAAATTTTTTAATTATACATATCTATGAGCACAAGTCATAAACTATCAAAAAAGTAAGACCTAAAATATATTGTCTACATAGGTTCTAATATGGATTCATTCCATTTATGCACATTCCCATTCTGATATTTATAACTTGAAATTAAAAATAAAGAAATTTTCTATCAAATCTCTTCCAATATGGTTAATCAGTGGGGTTGTTGACACACACCAATCTTAGGGTGTGGAAAATGAAAATTGATTCTCCTAATATAGTTGATTGGGAGACCAGGGTCATCTAACTTGATGACATTTCTATGTTATTCAACTAATTATTCTACCTCCCATAAACTAATACTTTTTGTTTTGTTTTTTATTGAAACACTTAATGTAATGTAATTTAAAAGTTAAATTTAATGAGAAAATTTAATCTGACATGAAATGATATAATGTGATTATTAAATAAAAATCTTCTTCTTTGGGGTATGGTTTATTGGTTCCATTATTTTCCTAGTTAGCATTTAAATTATGTATGATAATTCAATTATAAGGTCTCATTAATAAATTAATATTATTTTATTTAAGAGTGTAAAATATTGAATTAATTTAGTAATATCCATGTCACCTCCTCCTACAATCAATGTTTATGGAAAACCTTAATTGAGAGTGTGACATCTTCTAAGACCTGGCTCCGCCGTACCCCATTTCATCCACTAAATGGATCGACTACATTATATAAAGATCTTCTATCCAATAGAAGATATTGAAACTATTTAATAAAGGAATCAAAATGATTTTGAGATCAATGTCAGTGTGGATGATTGCCACACCCATGCACATCACTCTTTCTCATGAAAAACATAATAAAAGAAAATAATTTAAGTGCAGAATAAATGAAATTTCTACATACCACCCCCAGACCAAGCCACGAGTTATCTGATCATTTATGAGGTATAAGTGGTAATGGTAAAATTAGAGAGAAAGAGATTAAAATAAAATGAATTAAATTAATGAGATTGAGAAAAGAATAAGAAGAAGAAAAAGACACACATGAAATTAAAAAATAAAAATAGAATAAGTAAAAAAATAAAAGAGGGTGGATGGGTGGAATAAGACACCAAAGTAAAAACTAAGAATGTATTATAATTTATTTAAAAGAAAATAAATTTGAATTAATTTTTAAATAAAACTAAAATTAAAATAAAAAAATCAAAATAAAAAATGAAAATTAATGGGTGCAATATCACCCCATTTAAAATCAGTCTCCCAAAAGGATTCCCTTATTTTGTCTCATCATATCTTAGAATGTCCCCAAGGTCCCTTCTTATAGGTTTTTTCAAATATAGTTCCTTTTATCCCATCCAAATATAAAATTATGTGGACACAGATATAAGATGTTATGGAATATATAATGAGTTTTAATTTTTATAGCTGAGAATTATGGGAATCATTATTCAAATTATATCATTAACTAGTCAACATAAAAGGTTCATAAATACTTTTAATTTGTCTTTAAAACATGTACGTTATTTACCATTCAATATATAGCAGTAATCACATCTATTGGAGGTGTGTATCTAGTGTTATACATCAGTTACTCAGGTAGGGTATACGTTGGCCACCCCAAATGGTTTCTCAACATTAATGATTTTTATGGGCCTCTATATGTTCGAATAAGATCTTGTCATTTTAGAAAACGTTGAATAAAATATGTCATGGAATCCTGCTAAATAATCACTCAAATTGGAATAATATTTTGATGGTTATTCCCGAAATACCATTGTGATAAAAATCACTCAAAATTTTAGAATTAACCAATTTTTACATTTTTTTTCAAAACACACCATTAATCCCAAATTGATGTAATACAAAAAAATTAGTAAATTTAGAGGGTTTAAATAATTTAAATATATATAAAACCTGATTAAAATAATAGTTATATCAATTATACCACTGTTCAACCATGTTTGACCTCATGCATCAAATCTCAACATCAAATTCAGAGGACACTAATGTTACCAATATTCAAATTCCAATGTAATAAAATCAATGAATATTCAATTTAAAATCAAAAACTAAATAATCCATTTAATTTATCATTTTTTAATGAAAATATTATTTCATTTATTTTACTTTTCCTCTTTGAAAATTATTGGATCTTCTCCTTTCATTCATTCATGCTCCTCAATTCATTATTATTAAATAATCCAAGCCTTGATTTACCTCAATTTTGATTATTTTCTCTCATAACTCATGATAAAATTAAATTAGATTTATGAACATGTCATGATAACATGATCATTCTCTAAGGTCTTATAAATGAACTACTTTCACCACATTATAATGAAAAAAGGCACATAAATTCAGGAGTAATATTCAATAAACGTTCAAATGACTCGGTGGATTAATGTTGGTAGGATTGGATTCTTCAAAACATTATGCACTTGGATGAGTTTTATATATTAAGTAAAAATAAATATTTCAAAATTTGTAAAGAAATTCTCCCCTACAAATTCGCAACTCCCACTTCCCTCAAAATAAAATAGAAAAAATCATAATCAGTTTAATAAAATAAATGATTTGTTTACCCTCTTGATTTTTTTAATTTTATATTTCACTTATTTTTCAAATAACATTTTCAATTTTTTTTTATTTTTAAAAGTTATTATTTAGAATAAACCTCACATCCACCACCTAACCTCATATGAGAAAAATCATAGGCCTAGTAATAGTGTTTCTTGTTTTCCTAAATCATAACCCAATATTGTTATTTTTTGTTCTTTTATCCTTTTCACTTTTTATTATTCAAGGGGGGAAAAGGGTGTAAAATTAATTATTCCACAAAATTTTAAAATTACCATAATAAGAACCTACATACTTATTACTTACAATATAAATCATCCCATTTACAATGGCCACCTTCTTCCCCACACTTCATCTTTAAAATATTGTGACAATTCAAAGAGTAGGGTTAGAATGGATAAAAAAATGGAATGAAACATGGATAATCTATATAATAGTCATTAATGGTCTCTATATGAAAAGAAAAAATTTATGTAAATGTGGTATTTTATGTATAAGTTCTCTTTTAAATATTCCACAATCATATTAAATGTGGTTTTGTACAGTCATAAGTTTGACAAGTTCAAATCCATTTTCTAGAAGGTGACATGACCCAAGATCACTCAAGAAATATGATCAAGATAAAATAGGATGTAAATTGTCTAAAAATAATTTCAAGAATAAGAATATGATTTAAAAAAATCACTCAAGGAAAGATTAATAATTACAAATAAATTAACTAGAATTTTAGAAATTTAAACCATGAAAAATGGTAGGGAAATTTCATTTACATGAATCAATAAGTTCCCTCAAATCATGAGTCATCATTTCAATATCCATGCTCCACAGTATACATTAAATTCTTCATTTTACTCATTTAATGTCATTAAAATTTCAATTATCTCTTTTATTCATTGTCATCAGTAACATGATGATGGCCGTGAGGTGAGGTTTGAGGTCCCCTCATGATGTGGATCACGGTGCGAAGTTCATGGTTTGAAGTGGAATATGGAATTTTTTTTGAAATTAGGTTTTAAATTTTGTATGTTATCTTTTAAATTTTTAACATGGTGTGTCCTTTGGATACAGGATATGTGTGAATGGTGGCTCTCTATATAGTTCCCACATTAACAAAAAGTGGATTTAAAAAAAATTCAAAAAAATGGTTTGTGGAAGAAAATATAAAAAATGGAATCACATTATTTCTAAGAAACTCATGTCTCATATATAATTCATGTAAATCATGAATTCAAGTGTGGGAAAAAAATTACTTTAAAGATCAAATAATGATCTTGAAAAAAATTTACGGAGTTTAAAAGAAAAAAATTAAAAGTGATTTCCCTTTTTAAATGATGATTTTTATTCTTTACACCATTGAAATTTAGGGATTCCTTGTACCATCATGAACCTAAAAAATAAATACACTCAATTAAGAATAAATATTATTTTAGTAAAGCTTAAAAAGAAAATAGGGAGTCGGCAACATGCTGGAGTAATTCTTAAGACTGGGTTTGACATCTAAATTCTTAATGTTGAAAATGAATGTATTAGAAATAAAGTAAAGAATAATTCTTGGTATGATCTCAAAAGTGGGCCTTGGATTATTAATACCTCCAGTGGTAGTACCCACTTCTATCCACAATATTATACTGGGTGGATCTTCTTTGACTTGAAACACCACCTAGTTTTCTTCCCACCTTGTAGTTCTTTGTTCTTATTGGGGAGAATTTTATGTGTAATGAATTAATGTTTACCCCCCTCTTAATGATCTATAACATTCTTGGAGGTGGTAATATGAAGTATGAAACCTCATCCTCTTCGGTTGCTACTTTGGAAACATCATCTTCTCTTTTTAGTGGTTTATCAAGTTTTTTTCATCAAATGAATAGTTAAAGGGAAATTAAGTGTGTGATTCTACTTGAATAAAATTAAAACATGAAGTATCAATATAAAATTATTTCCCATCAATATAATCATCTTTTAGCTTTTTTCCTTTGGATAATACAATTTGATCTCCTTAATAACTTCTTCTAACAAATATTCAACCTTTATTGGGAGCTCTATATATTCCTTAATAGGTGTAGGTATCGTTTCAGTGTCTTTCTATAAGGGATGACAAGAATTGATCAAATATGAAAATTCAAAACTATAAGGGGTGATACTAAAATCATATTGAATATGATAAGAGAGTTATTTTAAAAAAAGTTCATCTCTTTATGTTGTTTCTAGTTCAATGACTATCTTAGTGGTGATTCCCTCTTGGAGGTGAGTCTTAGTGCATAGAATAATGCATTTCACCTCTTTTATATTTTCATCAGATTCCACCACATGGGTGGTGTATTCCACAGGAATATCAATTTTTTCCTCACAATAATTCCGGAATTCAGTCAAATTTCGATGGTCTCCATCATGTGGCTTAAGTTTTGGTTTCTTCATTAATGCACGAACTTTGTCAAATGATCATTCAATTTTTCTCCCCAGGTCTTCCAGTGTATTTATCATCCATTCCACCAGGTTATTTAGATCAATATAATAAACTACTCATTACTGATATTTCACCAAGGATTAATATTCCCATAAAGAATAATTTTACTTCTTTTATATCAGGGATAAAATTATTATTTTATGTTTTTTAATAACAATTAAAATACATATTAAATGTGAAAAATATAAAAAATAATGTAAAAAATAGATTATATCCCTTGGAACAGTGCTAGTTTTGACCCACACCTATCGTAGGGCATAGAAAAAGAAAATTTATTCTCATAATTAATCAGAATGGATAAAAAGGGTCATCTCACTTGAAGTGATTTATCATTCATTCACATACTTATTCTATCACACATAAACTACTTCTTTTTGATTGCTTTTTAAACTGTTAATGTAATTAATTTTAAAATATAACCGAAATGATAAAACATATACTAACATGTAATGATAGAATGAGATTAATAAAGAAATAACCTAGACTTTATGCTTTGGTTGTGGGTTCCATTATTCTACTAGTAGATGTTTAAATTATGTTTTATAATTCAATATCAATATATTCTTCATTAATTACAATTCATTTATTTCTGGTTTGAAATATTGAATTCCATGGTAAAATCTATTCCAAATCCTACTATAATTAACGTTTATGGAAAACTCAATCGAGAGATTGACATTTTTTTAGAAATGGCTTCATCGTATTCCATTTAATTCACTGAATATATCAAATATATCTTATTAAAATATTTTATTCACTATAAGGGAAGGAAAATATTCAATAAAGGAAAATAAATGAGTTTGAGATCAGTGTTGTGAGGGATGATCGCCACAACTTTTCACATCACACTTTCTCACCACAAAAATAATAAAACATAAAAATTTAAGCGTATAAGAAATAAGGTACCACATACCTACCTCTGACCAAACCTCGAGTTATACTATAATTTATGAGGGTAATATTTCATAGTTGAATGTGAAATAAAGAGAATAAAATAGAAGAAATGAAAATAATGGGGATGAGAAAATAAGAGGAATAAGAAGAAGAACACACATATGGGATTACAAAATTGAAATAGAAGAAGAATATAAAGAAAATATGGGGGATGGGTTGAATAAGAAAATAAGTAAAAACAATTCCTGAATTAGATTTTATTTGAAATAAAATATATTTAAATTAATATTTAAATATAAATAAAAATATAATAATAAAAGAAAAAAATAAAATAAGAAAATTAATTTTGGTAGTAGCTTCCCCTATAAAGCCTTTTTCCCGAATGATTGATTTTTTTTGGTATACCATATCATTGTATCACCATAATGGACCTTATTATATGTTGTTCAAAATTTATTTAGCTATCTCCCATACAAATTTAACATTATTTCTATTTGGCTAGTGGTTGTTATTGAATAAATAATAATTGTAACTTTTTCAAGCTGAGATTTACAGGAATATCCCTTCAAGTTATATCATTAAATGGCCACATTAATGGATGAATAACTCCATGAAAATTATTTTTAAAATTTATAAATGATACCCATTTCATATATAGAATGAATCTATTCAATTGGAGGTTTATATCCCATGTTAAGATTTAGTAATGGAGGTGGGGTCCACACTATCCACCCAAAAGGTGTTCCAATTTCAATGATTTTTATGGCCCCTAAATGTTCAAATAAGCTCTTTTCCCAGAATTCCAAGTTGAAATCAAACATCATGTAAAACTATAAATAAATTATCAATCATTTTCTAAAATCATTTTAAATGTTATTTAAAAATACCATTCTGATAAAAATCCGTCAAAATTACAGAATTAACGAATTTTTACATTTTAGCTCCAAAAACACCATTAATCCAAATTTTTTATAAATACAATCAAATTGATAAATTTTGAGGGTTAAAATAATATATATATTTATTAAAATATTTTCTCTCGAAGTTTAATAAGTTACTATCAGAGATGTGGTCATCTACATGACATCTTAAACTTTTAACCAAATTTTAATTTAAAAATAGACACTTAAAATGAGAAATTATAAGAAAGTACAAAATTTAATTTGTAGGTGGTTTTATTCTGGTACATGAGAATGAATCTGAGTAAAATTATTGGAATAAATTATTAGAAGGTACCAAATTTATTTATCATGAGGTTAGATTATGTACTTGGTAATTAATTAGAGTTGTTTTTTACATCCATATTATAACATTATATGCCACATTTAGGAAATTTTGTAAAATATTCAAATTTCTTCCAATAAAACACAAAATCATCATTACAATCATTTATATTTTTATAAACCAATCACATTGGTAATTAGATTATCTTTTTCACATAATTTGAATATGGAAGCCTAGTTCCCTATTGAAGTAACTTTTCTAAATGTTCAAGAATCTTCGAGAAACATTTATCACTCCAATCGTTTCTCACTTTAATTTAACTAATCATAGAACAAATGATAATGTTTTATATTTAGTGTAACTTGAGAATAATTTTTTATTAGAATCTCCATATGATATTTTAAGAGTGTATATGTATTCTATGGTTTCAATGCCTACATAATTAATTAATTATTTAATTTGATCCTCAGCCTCATCATCAATATCTTCATCAACTTTAGATATTTAATTTTTCGTTATTTCACCATGCCAGATCCATCATGTTTAATTATAAATAAAACCATATAAAATGAGATGATCCTTGATTTAATGGGAATTTAACTTTCTCATATTGAAACACTCATGAATGGACATGAAATCAAATTAGTGTTTCCAATATTTCATTTATAAAATTCTATGAAATTGTGAATTCCATTTTCATATTCATTAGTTTTTCTTCATAAATTTATCTAATTATGATCCATTAGATACAAAATATCATAATAAAAAAGATGAATATATTAAAACATATAAAACAATTATAGATATATATAAATTATAAATTTTCATCAAAGATACATATAATCCAAATGATTAGTGATCATGTGGGAAATATCTATTATTATATGGAATATAATCAAAAATAAATTAGTGTAGAAATTTATCTAATTTATATAAATAATTATAAACTAATTTTGATGATCTTATTTAATGTATAAGGGTATTTTTTCAGGTTTAGATAGATTTATTTAAATGACTATCAAACTATGATGCCTTAATTTTTCCTAGATCCTTTAAAACAGTTGTCAATATTATTCTATAGTTATCCTAGAATAAATAACATTATCAAAAAATTCAAAATTTTCATTATCAACAATAGATTAAAATTTTATAGGGTAAAAAATCTAAGTCAAATAAATAAATGAATAGAATAAAAAACAAGTAGAAAGAACTAATTATTTTAAATTACCAGACACAACATGGTAATATGGGAGTTAAATCAATTAAGCATTAAATTTACCCTTACTATAATATAAAATCATTTATGAAAATAATAATCTTATAATATATTTAACCAAAAATATTCATGAATAATTTTATCACAATAATCTTCTAAAAAAACATTACCATATTGTAATGTTGTTTTCACCAATTCCAGTATGTCATAAAAATAAGCATATGACATGTAAAATTTATATTTAATATCAATAAATTTTGTAATTAATTATTATTTACCTCAAAAAACATGTAAAAGATTATTTATATACATCATAATCATAAAATAATATTATGAATATAAAAAATGAGAGTTGTTGTCATTATCATCCAATATTAATTGTTTAATAAATTAATCAAAAATAATGTGATGTGTTGAATCATAAAATTTTATGGAATTGTAATAATTATGTTATAACATATATGACTCTATATGTACTTAATGTTACTCATGAAGATATAAAAATATACAATCATGATAAAATAAGAAATAAAAAATACGAAGGATGTTTATTTCAACATATATATATATTATGAAAAGAAACAACTAATTATTTCATCTAATTATTTTTTTAAACAAAAATAAAAAATTTATAATTTACAATAAAATAAAAATAAAAATTCAATGATTAAATTAAATTTATAAATAACACAAAAATAATTTATCTTGAAAATTTTAAAAACTTATTATTAAATTTATAGTTAGACAATTAAACATTAATCAAAAGTATAGATTTATTCCCTCAAATTAGGTGGTTGTGTGAACACTACAAGATTAAAAAAATATTTTATAAAAAAAATAAAAAAGAAGAAACAAAAATCATCAACAACTATTTATGGTCAACCATAATACTATTTTCCTGAACTAAATATCTTCGTGGATCCTGAAACAAGGACGATAGTTGAAATATTGAGTATCAACTATCATGAAAAGTTGAATAAAATAGAGTAGAATCACTATTGAAGATCATTGTGTGGAAATAAGTTCTATGGTCCACCATAATTGGGTATCTATGAAATAAATATTTTCATGGATCATCAAACAATGATAAAGGATGAGAGATTGACCATCAATGATCTTGTAAAAAAGATTAATAAAATATTAAAATTAAATAAAATCGAGGTCATTAATTGATAGTAAGACATCAGTGATGACTTAGGTTAAGTGAAAATGTATTTTAAAAAATTAAATGACAGGTTTGGGTTGGGATAGTTTTTAAAGGATTTTAATGCATGTTTCGGAACAAAAATAAAATTAAATCCATTTTCTAATTATGTCGTAAAATCAATTTAAAAAAAATCCCAATCATTTTTTTTATATTTAACCATTATTTATTTAAAAAAAGGTTAAATGTTTTTCAAATAATATTTAACATCAGTTTATAAGAAACTGACATCACAACCTTGATATTAAATCCAGTATTTCTACTAGTAAGCGCATCCAAAAGTCTAAAAGAACTATAAAATAGTATACCATTATAAACTAACCATTGAAATGGTTGGTATGAATGTAAATAAAAAAATTATTAAAATTATTTATTTTAAACAAGTGTAAAATAATTTTAAAATTTATTTATTTATTTGGAATAAAATTTATAGATGTTTACATAAAAAAATAAATGTTATATGGAAAAAAATATTTCACTACAAGTTTTATTTTTTGTGCTTTAAATAAATACTAATTTATTTTTTCCATATTTAGAATATTTATTTTTCTAAATGAAAATAATTTTTGAAATAATTATGTCAAAATTATCATAGAGTAAAATTTTATTGAATTTATTGAACAAAATATTTTTTTGATGAATTGTGAATTTTTCATTTTTTTTAAAACATCATTTTTTATTAAATATTTTAAAATTTAATTGTTTATTTAAAATTTTTTATGCTCTTAAATAATATAAATTTAAGTATAATAAATTTAAATTATATCATTTCAAAATATTTCTTTTTCAATTTTGAAATTAAAACATTCTATACATATGAAAATTTTCTCTTTTAAAAACCACTTTTTCATCAAATTCATGGGATTAATTATAAATTATAATTTTATGCTTCATTCAATAGAATTTTAATAAATGGATTCAATATTTTAATCAAAATAACATTTTTTATATAATACGATCAACATAATTTTTTTAACAATGAATGGTGAATAAAATACATATTAATTACCTAGGTTAAGTATAAAAAGTGTTTATCAAGGGGTGGGGTTAAAATAAAAAATAATGTTTAAAATTTCCTATAAACATGTATAATTACCCTTTAATGTCTATATATAGTCATAATACCATCAATTTTTAAATAATAAGACATTTTGGAGCCTTTTTTCATGTCAAAAATAAGTGTGTCACATTTTCTTTTCAAAAATTCCAAGTGTATCCTCTCCCCAACTTATATATGGCCACCCCATCTCCTCTCCTATTCACACATCCAAATAATTTGGTTTGGAAAATACCAGCCTAAATATATTCTTTAAATACCTAGCCCATCATATAGTCTTTTGTTTTATGATAAATCCAATATAGGAGGATTTACGTATAAACCAAAAGAGGTTGCTCGATGAAGAGGTAACATTCTTAACCATGATTTTTTGTATTAATTATTCTTATAAAACCATTATATATTAAAGAAAAATGATAAAATAATATTATGAGTATCTTCCATATAATTGGATTTGATTTTTTAATTTGAACTACATATATCCATCTTCCCTTCTGTCAACTATGAAATGAATCTTTCGATCATGTGTACGATAGAATACCCCCTCACAAAGAGAAGTAATTCAATTTAAATCACCGCCACTATAGGATGGATATAATGTTTGATATAACATATATATATATGATATATTTGAAATTAATATTCTTATGGAATTATAATTTCATATACACCTTCTTACCTTCCAATCCATTGGAACAAATAACATCGCTTATACGTACATTGGGACCAAAACCTCTACGTAGCGATGTGAAATGTTTTTCATTTTATTTTGAAATGGAAGTTAATAAAGATATATTTAATAATTATACAGTCATATTTCTTATAATAATGGTTATTTAAAGGTAAAATATTATGTATGTTTTAAGAGTTCCATCGTTTTGAATAATTGAAATAGCTTTCAAGCGTATGTGTGACCTACCATCTCTATGAATGATGTAACTCATTTCCCCATATTTAACATTTATGAACTAATATAAGTAATAATATAATGATTATATAAATATTTATTTCATTATTAACATTATGTAGATAATGTAACCACGATCAAGGTAAAAGAACTGAAATTGAAAAACAAAACATACTTGAAAAATGATGAAGTTATCACATTGAATAGTGAATGTTACAAATAATTTCTAATAAACAATTCATAAAAGAATATATGAAAAAAATATATGGAATTATATATATGATTATTTTTATAAAATATATTTTTTATAAATATAAATTTCTATACAAGAGGTATTGACATGTATAATGGAAATCAGACTTGAGGCAAGGGATTTTTGTCTAAAATTATCTTCTTTGGGACAAATGTTATGTTACACACCTATATTAATTTATAAGGTGTATATAAGGCCAAATTGAAATTTAATATAATTTATTTATTTATTCTAATGATATTTAATTTTTAATTTGTATTTATTCTTTCATGGTTCTTATGATTCAAAAGTTACCAAATCATATTAGGGGGTTTTGACTCACTTTTACTTCGGTGAGATATATAACATATTCAACACATAGTTATTTTTTTGAGAGTATATAATTCCCCTTTTGATATGTCATCTCATTAATACCATTATATTCAGGGTATTTAATTTTTCATTTGACATTATTTCTTTCATGGAACTTATGTTTTATTAATTACCAAATTTGTAATGGTTTATGCTACACCCTCATTTTTTATAGGTATCTTTCATGATAATGTTTATGATGATAAAATATTATGATATATATTTGAAGAAACACATGGAAACTATTATCCTATAATTAATTCATTATAATAAATTCTTACCATAATTTTGTAACACCACAAGATTGTTTTGTATGTCTATATAAAATTTAACATATTCCATAGCTTATGTTATACACAACACCACGTTTAAATTGACAATATACTATCCATTAGATTGTATGGAAATAATTGTATTAAAAAAATTATGAAATTTTGTTTTTGAAATTCATTAAAATGATATTTATAGGAATGAGATAATAATAAATAAAATTTATCATATAAAAAGACTGTATTTTTACAAAGACAATTTTACCCCCTTCTAGTGGAATAGTTTTTTTTAAAATAATATTATGAATTTTTTATAAATTATAATAAAAAAATCAATTTTAATGGATGAATATAAAAGTTATACTAGGGTAAAAGTTTTTTATTTTTCATAGAATAATTATCTTCCAATGAATAATTAAAAATTATGATATTTTTAAAACTCTCAATTTTATTATATTAAATGTATTTTTAAGATTTTAATTTTATCATACCTATGAATGTATAAATAAAATTTGGGAATATAATAAATTAAATATAATATATTTATATCATTGAATATGTAAAAATGTATTAAAAATGATAAATTGGGTAATTGTATTTTTTGTGAAATTAAAAATTTTAATTAAGAATTTATAATAAATATAATAATTCACAAGAATATTTATTTTCATAAAATAGATTCATAATTTAATTTTTTTCTTTTGATTATAAGATAAATTTATCAGACATTAATTATTATTTCAAAGTGTCATAAAAACAGTTGTAATTTCAAAATCTATATTTCCCGAATACATGGTTACTATATTTAAAAATTAAATTTATCATATTAAAAAATTATATTCATAAAATAGATTCAATTATTTTAATTCTATACATAAAAAATGAATTGGGTGATTTTTTAAATTTATCTATCATTGTTCAATTTTTAGTGAATAGTGAAATACATTAATTTACAATATATAACATTATAAGTTAAATAGACAATTTTCTGAGAAATTGATGATGTGAGAACAATAATATCTGAATCTCATTATATTTTTAATATAGTTATTCATGGTAACCATAACAATTCATAGTCTTGATCTAAAATAATAAACTAATGAATAAAATAATAAAAAACACCCTCTTCCCCATTATAAATACCATACCTCACCACCTATACTCCTCACATTAAAAGTATTAAATACTACACAATTTATTCCATATTCATCTCCCAAACCAATACCCCATGTTATCATATTTCTTTCCTCATCCCAAAAAACCATTTCAATGTTCCTTTAAGATATTCTCAAGGAGAGGAATTCAAGAGGTAAAACCCCCTTTCATTCCTTTAATATCATTCTTTTCTTATCCTTCCCTCACTTCTCTTGTAAACAATGACCTGATGAATCCAATATATTATATAAATTGGAATTTTATTATGTAAATGGTATATCAACCCTGAATTATCTTATCTTCAACTTTTTATTCTAAAAATGAAAACACCGTCTGCGAGGTACCGATTTACTACCTTTATGGATGATGAGTTTTCATTCCTCTTACAAGGTTGGTCCAAAATTCAATTGTTTCATTACAACATACAATTATACATATATTATGAATTTTTTAATGTTACGTAACCATTATATATAGATAATATTAATTAATCAAAAAAAACAAGTGCATGATGATCGAAAAAATGCCAATATAATCTACATTGTTACCATTAGCATTTTATATAATAAATTATCATCATATCTGAAAAAATAATATATAAGACCATTAAATCTATTATAACATCATTAATAATATATAACGTCAACTCTGGATACCTATTTCCATTTTAAATTTATCATTCTTATATTTATACGAGTGAACTGTAACACCCAAAGATTTCATAGTATGTTATTTCTTCAAAGTAATTCAATAACTTGCACTACACGCAACACTGAGTTCTAGCGCACCATGACTTACCAAACTAGCCGTTCAAAAGCGGTTATGAATAGTATTAACATAATTTTCAACTTTATATAATCCTTATAATTTTAGAATCCATATTATGAGTTTCTTATACATAATGTAAGAATAAATAAATTTTTTTCAGATAAAAGAAGTATTTTTAATAAAATGCAATTTTATCGCCGTTTGATGGAGAATCCTTTTTAAATCCAATATTTGAAACTTTTATATATTCAGTTTGACAAAATAATCTTCTTCTTTAGAATTGGGACGTAAGATTTTAGTTTCAATAAAGTTTTGGTGTTTTTATGATAACTTTCATATTTGGGTGAATAGTGAAAAATACTATATTTTAACTGAAATAAACTTTTAAAATCAAAATAATTTATAATGTTAAATTATACATTTTAATGGTTTGGAAGTATAAATAGATTATATTTTTACCATTTAATCCAATTATGGTCATTGTAAGTAATTTCACTTTGAAATTGGACATAAATAAGTGTCAAACTTTTGGTAGTAATTATTTCTTAAAAATACGCCTTTGGGTTTTGACAGCGGGAATTAATTTTAAATTAATAAATTCAACTTCAATGTTTTTAATTTGGTAAAATAGACTTAATTATTGAATTTGGAATATCAAAATTAGCTGAGGGTAAATTTCTGGTATTTTTTTGAAAACATTTAATTTTTGATGAATAGTAAAAAACACTGAGTAATAGTTTAAAACAGAATTATTATTTAAATAATTATTTATTTTATTTCAATTTTTTATGTCAAAATATATACATAATACCTATATAAGTTCAATTTAATTCATTGGAGTCAGTTCATAATAATTTTAGAAATATAAAAATCTTATTGACCTTTTCACCGTCTTTTACACACCTCCTAGGAGAATTTGAAAATTCACATTAAAGTTAATTTTACCACTTTTGTGAGTGGAATTTCAAAAATCCGAGAGACATGGTTAATATAAAGGAGTAAAATGTGGTTCAAGAAGATAAAAATAATTTTGGGTTAATAATCACTTTTTTACTTTTATTTACCACGGTTAAAAATAAATACTGTAATTAAGGGTAAAAATGATATTAATATTACCCTAACACATGTCCTAATTCTATTGGAAAAGTGTATATCGACCAAAAACAATCATAGGAATAAAATATTATCATTTAGGTCCACTTGGATTAGATTAGGACATTTATTATTATTTAATTCAAAGAAGAGTTGAAAGAGTTAAAATCTATGATTAATTACTAAAAAACATTTAATATAGGGTCATAAATAAGATAAATTCGATTGTAAATATTCATTAGAAAGATAAGTAGATTTACTACATAATATTATTTTATTTATAATTTTTAGACATTAAATAATTTAATTTATTTATGACACAATGGTGATGCAATACTTACCGAATTAATGAAATATTAAAATAATTGATATTATAAATATCCAAATAAATGTAATTTGATACTTTTTATGAATTAAAATAATTTTATAGATTACTATGGCATATTATTATTGGTTATATTAATTTTATTTGAAGTAATAATGCTGTTATGAATTTATCAAAAACAAAATACCCAATAGTGTCAAAATTGACATAAAAGAATTTTTAAAACAAATATTATATTATTAATTGATATTATATTCCTAAAAATCTAAGGTTCTGCCAAAGGACATATATAATTATAGGTGTATCATTAATGGACCACTTGGGGGTCTCTTGGAAGTATATACTATGTTTATTAAATATATAATACAAAATTCAAAGAGACATGGTAAATGTCAAACTATTTAACTAAGAGTTAAATATAAAAGATAAGTTTACTATATTGAACCAAAACTGTCTAAAATATATTGGTTAGGTGTTTTTAGACCCATAATCACATTATAAATTGAATAATAAACTTTGGATCCATTAGAAACCGAATATGAATTTATTATAAATTAATACTTTATGTTTTTTCTAAAGAGCCCCTCCTCTCCCTTATAAAAGGACATCACTTCTAACCAATTCGTCACTCCTCTCAAGACTTTTTTCTCAGCCAAAATCTTCGAAAATATCCTTCCAACTTCCCTCACCTAAACCTAATGGGCATATTTTGATGAGAAAGCCAACCTAAGGAGCCCTTTTGATCAAATAAAAAGGAAGAACCCGAAGAAGAGGTAACGTTTTCCCCACCCTCTTTCAAGCCCCTTTCTTCTTCAACTTCTTCTTTCTTTGTTATTTCCATTCTAAAATAATAACTCCAATATCTTCTACATACATTGATGTTATTAAAATATGATACAACCATATTCAATATTCTATCAATCCTTTGAATGACATGTCACCATACGTGCGTACGTACGGCTTACCGTCTCCACATCGTGGTGTAATTTTTATTCAAAATATTATTATTTAGATGGGTATAATAATGATGTGTAATTCATGTAAATAATAATTATAACATGATAATTATTATTTATATATGATATAACGTCCAATTTTATATTATTTTAAAATAAAAAGAATGATATTATCGCTCGTGCGTACGTACAGACTACCGTCTCCACGAACGCGATGAGATTCATTCCCCATCATAGCCATACAAGTATAATTTTCATTTTATGATTAAAAAAATGTTTAAGTACTTAATATAATTCTGTATATGAATTAGATACAACCTATCCATAACAAACACTACTTATGTAACAAAACATATAAAAGAAAATGAGTAAGTTAACACCTGAAACGGCGATAATACTAGGATATTATTAACAAAGAAATTTTAAAAGATCATATATGATATCATATTAATGTATATTATTCTTTTATAATTCAATTAAAATTATTTCAACATTATACAGGAAGATAACCTACACTCGACCAAGGAAAAAGTACAAAGTAAGGGGTTTCTTATCTCACATTTAATTCCGTGAGATTTCCATTATTCAGAACTTATTTATTGTATAGTGTGTGTAATGCCCATGATTGTATTCATTGTGTAATATAAATTAATTTTTGGATATCTAAATCATCATTATGTGATCTCTCTTCAAGGGTGTGTGTTTCGTATGTTACCAAATCGATAAGGGAATTTGAAATTTCAATTTCCATTCATTCGGCTTTACGCATACTTCATTGATTATTTTACTCCAAGATTTTGTGTGGAATCCTTATTCATTTATTAAGTCATAATTTCCACTCCCCTTTCTGTGGATATACTTTTGATACTCATAATCAATCCATTTATAATTTCTCAAGTCATCTATATGAACTTGTCAAGAGTAATTTTAACTCAATCTCCATTTGTTGGGTTAAATATCCAATTCATTGGTGTTTTCTTTACAAGAATATGTGTGAATTTCTTCTGATTGATTTACACTAAATATCCAATCATATTGAGTGTATTTATATTTTTCATACATAATTATTCCATTGATTTATCCTTAACCTAAGGATACAGTCTTTATAAGAAGTTTCATCTCAAATTACATTTCATTGAGACTCCTTTTTCATTATACACCAAATCACTTTTATATGGTGTATATAATGTACTTTGACATACTATATCATGAATCCCTTTATTCTCATGATATTAAAAAGTTTTGATTACCTAAATTATTTTTATTCAAGTGTCTCTTTTTTTTGTTATAAACTCTAACTAAAATATCATTTTTAGATTTTTTGAAGATTTATTATTCTAAATATTTTTCATTAATGTCCATGTTTTAAAAATGGTTTTAAGGATTTATTTATATAGAAATTAAGGTTTTAAAATTAAAATTACTTTTAAAAGTTTCAAAGTGGTATGGGACACATTGATTCCAAAATATATTTTTAAATGGCTTCTTGAAAAATAGTGTGACTTTTAAATGATTTAATGAAAAAGGGGGATATTTCTCTCTAATTATTTTGATGATTATTTTAATCTATGTCAATATACTTCACCATTCCTGATAGAGGTTAATATGATACAATAAAATCTTCCATATTGTATCTAATGAGTTATGTTTGACTGTGGATGTGCTATTTATATACCATTCATGGTTTTTGGATAAAGTATTGACATTTAGTATGCTAGTTTTAATAAGAATGTTTATGTTATGTTTAACACTATTCATATGAGGAATGAATTGGACTTATTATGTGACAGGTGAAGCCCTCTATAGATCATTGATGCATCGGTAGGTCTCATGAGACAAACAAGTGTCTTGGCATAAGGCCTTGACAAAATCTTATTTGTAGTCATGACATGAGGCGTTGACTATATGGTTATGATAGTCTGGAATTATGTATTCCATCATTATGAATGTGGTTATTGATATTGCATGTTGTTATTCGACTAGTGGAGTATCCATGTGAATATGTAAATTGTAGTATTTGATTTTATCTTTTCCATATTATGCTAAAGTTCAAGTTTAAAAGGCTTTTGTTTTATTTATACATTGCCTTAAACGTTTATGCTTATCTATGAATATTTCCACTATATTGTTATCCTTACTGAGCATCTGAGCTCACCACTTTCAATGTTTTATTTTTCTCAAGGTGTGAAGAAGTAATTTATTAATGACCTGTAGGGATAGTATGAGGATATATGAATACAAGATGTTGTTGTAGTTTTTTACTTTATGATGTAATGTAAGACTTATGAATATATCTAGTGTTTCCAAGACTACTAAACTAATCGGTCTTTCGAGACTTGATCTTTTGTGATCATTTCAATGTTATGTAATAATGCACCGACTCTGGGTAACTGGGGTTGGGGCGTTACATGAACCAATCATGAAAACCATGGGAAATAACGTTATAGAACGACAAAATTGAATCTTATAACTTATCGAAAAAAACAAAAATGAACTTAGTAAAATTATAATAAATTAAATTAATGTTTAATAGTTTCTCAATTAATTTTTTAATGAATCAAATTTTATTATCCAGGAAATTAAATTTAAGTGTAGAACACTTTTAGACATAAAGTAATGGTCTCTCCCTAAACCTCCATTTTCTATTTTTATTATGATTTCTCTCTATTTAACACAATGTATTTATTATTTATTTTTAAATAATTATTAAAAATTTTGTGTATATGTTCCAGAATCATGTATCCAGATAATTTTATGCCTCTTTTATGGGGAAATTCATGTTTTATAAGGTTCCCCTTTAAATTATTCCTATTATTCAAGCACGATTAAACGAAAGTTTCCAATCTCTTACAAATTTTCCTGTACCATGAATAATATATTTTAAGATATAATAATTTTTCTAAAATCACTATTTTTTACATGAAAAAATACATTTTTTACTTTTTGTTTTATAAAAACAATTATCACTTTTTATATTTTAAAGACTCATTGATATTTTCTATTAATTCGTACTGATGTGGCTTGATTATAATGTTTAATAAATAATATTATTAAATATTATAAATCCTTTAATCCTAAAAAGTCATTTGATTGTTCTTTCCATTTCTTTTCTGGGATATTCTTGTTTATAATATGATTTTATGACTAAAAAATGAGTTTCTTTCAAAATAACTATTCTTTGCGATGTATGAACATTATTTCTCTCAAGAATTCCATGAGGATTTTATTAGAGTTTTTAATCTTATTAAACACCCTCTATTGAATAATATTCTTAATTGAGATTTAAATTTTATGATATTATCTATAATATTTTTTTAAACAGTTTATTATCAGTTGGACTATGGATGTGAAATCTTGATATCATTCACCATATTGCCGAGAATAGTTTGTGATTATGTTTTATGATTGGGGAATGTTATTTACATATCATATATATATGTTACTTATGTTTTACCCCATTCTTGTAAAGAATGTGTTGGACATTTTATATTATGGGAGGGGCCTATTATAGCTCTTCGATGCATCGATGTTTCTCAAGAGACAAACTAGATATGGATATGGGTGAGGCCTTTCCAATTTATTTTTATTTAAGTATTTGGATGAGTCCTTCACAATTTATTTTGAGTTGACTTAGATTAGCCCTTGATGATATGTTTTAGATGTCCAACATCATGAATTCCATCATTATGAGTTTAGTTATTAGTAATCTATTTTATTATTTGGATAGAAGAATATTCCTGGTCAAGATTTATTCTCCTATGATTTTATATATGGAATTATTTGATCATATTTTATTCATTACATATTATAATTAAGATTATGTTTTAATGTCATGGGTTTTAGTTATTCACCTTTAGTTATTATTATGTTTATTTTTAATAGCTTATATAGTATGATTATACTTACTGGGAATCTATACTCGAACCTTTCATAGGTTTTAATTTTTCCTAGGATGCGATAATGTATATTATGAATGAATTGTATGGATAATATAAGAGTTTAAGGGAGTTTAAAATGATGTTTCCATTATATTTTTCCTTTCAAGTTGTAATGGACTAATTATTCTTGTATCTGGTTTTACTCGATAGTTAACTTTACTTTCCTTAAGGGTGTGATCACTTTTTCATAGTACCAATGTAATAAATTAAAGAACCACATTTAGGTTACTAGGGTTGGGGTCTTTACACATTTTCCTCTCTTTAATAAAAGAAGATACTAGAATAACCATATTAAAGATAACCAACTCCATTTCTCTCTTTGGTTGAAAACCATTTTTATTCTATATCCATGTTTTCTCAAAATTATGTCAAGAAAATTTTGACATTCTCCAAATGATTTATTTATGTCATTTTCACCCATGGTTTACATTTTTTATGAAATTATTTGAATAGATCCATCTGTTCATTTTTCGAATGAGGTACTTTTAACCTTTTTACAAAAGTGTGGAATTATTATTTTTTAAATTGTTCACCATTTATAGAATTTCCCTCCATCTAGAACAATCATTTATTGGAATTTTCATTTATATGTTTATAAGAATATTTTTAATGGAAAAAAGTTCCTTAATATCTGATATAGTTTTTGGTTTTTGAATGTTATTTTCAAAGTGAAATGGATATTTTCCTCAATATTTTTAATGGATTTTTATTGTATTTATATTACCCAATGACAATAACCATTATTTAACTTATTCACTCTTGGTAATTTGTGATTATGATGAAATTATTATTAGTTTTTAGATGGTTTATGAGTAGTTTTACTTGGCATATACTATTTTGATACCATTCACCATTTTACATTGATTGGTTAATAATTATATTTATATATTGTGGAAAATATTTATATTTTATATAATAGTTTTTGGTATGAATTTTTATGTTCATTAAATTTTACCCCTTTAATATGAGGAATTAATTGTTATTATAAAGTGATATTTGAGTTATATTATAGTCTCTTGATGAATTAGTAGGTCTCATGCGACTAACTAACATGGGGTTTGTATGAGGCCATTCCCATTTATGTATGATGTCTTGGTATAAGGCCTCGGTGGAATGGTTATAATTTCCAACATTATGAACTTACTAATTATTATATTAGTTATTTATATTCATGTGATAATTTGATCATTTAGAATATCTGTTGATAGGTTACATGTACATGTGACTATTTATATGGAATAATCAGATCATCATTAATTCCTACGAAATTATTCATAATGTTTAGATAAAAGGTGTTTCTATTACATACCTTGACATATTTTATATTTAATATTTATTCGTGAAAACATACATAATATGGAAACACTTAGTAAGAATTAGAGATCACACCATTCTTATGTTTCCTTTCAGCAGGATAAATAAAATAATATTATAATTTTTACATAGGGATATACTAAAGGGAATAATGGTGTACTCAATGTAAATACTATATTGTATTTTATGGATTAAATTGTAATGTTAGATTTAGGTTTATATCTTGTTTAACAAGACTAATGAAATAGTTAGTCCATCAACATGGGATTCTTGTATGCAGTGCCAATGTAATATTATAAACACCAAATCCAGGCTGTTAGTGTAAAGGTCATTACAAATGGGTTAAAACTCCATGTTTCTCATCTTATAATGGAAATATTACTACTTATTAGCCTTAGATATATTTTTAAATATTCTATTTGGGTTGTTTTAATAAAAATAGAATATTTATTCTATAATGTTTCTATAGAAATATATTTTGATGCACTGGATACACTCTAAAAAATATATAGTTATAATTTAATATAAACTGTAAAAATATTTTCTAATGTACTTATTTAACTACATAGAAAATGTAATATTGAATTCCTTACATGAGGCTAAATATAGAGGATCAGTAAAATTCCATTGGATATACGAACTCAAAATACTTATAAAAAATTAATGAAGAAGAACAAACATAATAAAGCTTCCATTGAAATATCAATTTCTAAATCATAGATGAAGGTGAAAATTTAATGTTTATCCTATTATTATTTTAATTATAAATATTATTAAAATTCTGATTAAATTTTCCACAAAAAGGTAACTAGTGATTATGTAAGAGAGTATCAATTATCATTATTTAACCATATAAAAAATGATTTTGGGGATCCTCAAGGATGTTTAATTTCAGATATACTATATCGTGTTCATACATATATTCTACAAAAATTTTTATAAATTATATAATTTCATAGAGAAGTAATATTTTTAAATTTAATTAAATAAGTTTTAAAATTAAATTTATATGATTTTCATTGTATATTATATGATGATCATACCAAAAAAAATCACATATACTACCTAGACCTCACTTAATGAATGTTGAAAATGTAATTTTTATTACATATTACAAATACAAGAAAGTTAAATTGTTTATGATCAATCATATTAATTCAATTTATGATTTTATATATGATTCTTCCTTTTTTTAATTTATATATCAAAAAATAGTGATAAATTTGATATCCATTTTTTTAAAATATGTAATCCATAATTGAAATTTTTCAAATCAAATAATGCTTATGTGGTAAATGAATTTCAATTTAATACACAGGCATATGGTGAGCCTAAAACATTTATGTACTTTGGTGTTTCTGTAAAAGGTTATGTTCACAAAAAATTAAAGTTGGGTTTTATAGAATGTTGGATGGAATAATTGAGTTATATTATCTGGGTAAAAATTATGTAACAATATTTAAAGGTCATTAAATTTATAATGGTTTAAAGTTTCATGTTCATCGATGACATGGAATCACTAATATAAGATATAAAAGCGTTAATATAGAAAATGAAACATTTTATTTGGAATACCAAGAACGTAATGTGTATTATGTAAATTACTGTATCACATTAAATGTGATAATTTTTTTTAAGTGATAATAATTAAATATATTGAAAATAATTTTATGGAACACATAAGTGGATATGTTGAAGTGAAAGATTTGGAAATTTTTTATGACAAATAAATTAATATATCTCTTAATGAAAGAATGATGATATTGATGATGATACCCAATAGTTATGGGGTGTTAGTATTGATTATGTTAATGAGGTAACCAATGAATTATAAATTATAAAAGATTATGAAATATATGATCACATGGAAGTTGATGAGGTGGAGGATGAATGTGAAGATATTGACATGGATGAAACTGAAATTGTAAACGAAGATGAAGATAATGATGAAGAATATTAATGATATATTATTTATTTAGTAAACATTCTTAATTTTTTTAGATTTGATATTTGCATTACCAATTCATTACAGGGAACACATTTTTTTAATGGTTGTGTTCTGGTCAAAGACCAGAACACTGAAATTTAATAAATCAAGAAAGAGTACATAGAATGATTACATAAGACTAAAGGAAGGGAATTTTTTGGTATATATAATAAAAAAATAGAAATGATTAGGAGGGAGGTCCTCCCTCCAGATGACATCTTGCGGGACTCCCCTTTTGGAAAGATCATCAACGATTAAGTTGGCTTCACGATAACTGTGCGTGACAATGAAATTGAGACTTCTAAGAGAGTGCGTGACCAAAAAATGTTTAATAATTTTAAAATTCCATATATTTTTTATATTTTTTTTTAAAACATTGTATTTTTTTCATAAGGAAAAAAATTATGATGAAATCATTGGTTTATTGAATTAGAATATATTACCTTATAATTAACATCTTAATTCAATATTTCAGGATGATTCTGTGAGGACACCTACTAGTAGGGGTAAGGGACTTACAAATATTGATGGTTCCATATTATGTTCTATAGAAACGACCATCCCCGGACTTTGATCCTCATCGGAGGAAATATTTCCATGTAAAAAATTTATTTAGATTCCATTTTATTTAAATTACTCATATTTTTTTAGTAATTATTCTTATTTTCATAGTTTTTAATAGTGTTGTTGAATATACTAGCACTATTTTGAGAAACTATTTTTTTGCTCGATTGGTGTCATTTGACTGGGTTATAATAGGGTTACATCACTTAATATTTAGTTAATAGTTGGTATATAAAATAATAATATATTTTAATCTAAATTTATTAGTTTTATAGTTAACTATATTAATTAATATTTATGGGGTGTATAATATTTTATTTCTGAGAGGATGGGAGTATCTGTTTGGTAGTTTGGGAGGATTTCTTGCATGATTTCTTATATATGATTTTATTTATTAATTAGTGGATTTATATGAAGAGAGAATATTTTATTATATTTTATGAATATTTTAGGACTCATTTACCAAATTATGTCCCTGATGAAGCTTGGGAGAGATTTTGTATAAACTTGATTTGATAGACCATCTAGAGGATATCTAGTTCTGGTCACCATAATAAGAGGAGATAGAATGTAACACATAAAATATAGAGTTTTAATTTTTCTATGTGTCATATTCATTTGGTAAGTCATATTATGTAATAATTTTATATATTTAAATTTATATTGGATTCTAAATTTATTTGGAAAATTTATGTCAGCCACATAAATTCCATTTTTTTTGTATTTGATGAATATATGAATTTGTACAGGGAAGTACTAGAAAGATTATTTGGGATTGAAAATGGAATAGTTTGGTTAGTAAATTTTCCCAGTTTATTATATTAATATAATATATATAATTTTTATATTCTTAATTTTAATTCATATAGTTGTAAGAGAGATATACGATAGAGGATTATTATATGCATATGAGTCATGCTAAGATATATAGTGGAGATAATCGCTCATACAAGTGACATTTAAATGAGGTAGGTGATGAAAAGTGGACTTTAAAAGGACAGATCATCAGTATTTCTTCCCAATTATCCATGGATAGTTTGTATAGAATTGAATTGATTTAATTATATAGATAAAAGGTCGTATAATTGTCTTCACCATAATCTATTGTAGAGTATGTGGGAAGGCTAAGGGATTAGGATCTGTTTATATAGTGATTAAACATAGAGTTCAATGAACAACCACAATAGAGAGATTAGAATCATTGGGAGGTTATGGAGTATATGTTGTGTGTCACACATGGTATAATGATTGAGTTAACTTGGAAAACACTAACTAATTTCCAACCCCATGGAAGACCTGATCTCCTACAACTCAATGATAAATTATAATGCATTTTTTATCAAATTATCTTTATGTTAAATTTCAATTTATATTTCATAATGAATTTTTTTTATTTATATTTATTTATTTTTTATCATTTTTTCTATTATTTTCGATGGGATAATATTTTCATACCAAATAGTATCACTAAATAATTATTTATGATATAATATAGTTTCAGTAAAAAATAGATATTGGTTAAGCGTTATGAATTCCATCACAATTTTTTTTAGTTATGGTATTTATGATGGTCCCTCAAAAATATTACTATTTTTGATAAATTTATGGTAATGGACTAATTGGGACGAATTGTACTAAAAAAGTGTTTGTGATTGAAATCAATCACAAATATAGTATTATAAAAAAGTTCATTTTTTTTGTTATGAAAATTGAAAAATTGCTTGATTACCACACGATTTAGCAAACCAGACCCCATCCATGAAAAACATATCTATTAAAATGATGAAACCTTCACATAGTATCCATATGGTTTCATTTAAATGTGTGAATCACATTAACCATAAATCTTATATGTTAATGAAACACCACAAGGTCTCACCTAACCATGCACTACCAATTCATACTAATTGTTTACATTCAAAAAATAAATCAAAATACCCTATATAAGGGTAACACACATGGACTCTCTTAAATTGTTCACTACAAACTTTTACACATATGAGTTCCATGGAAGGGTCATTAAAAAAAAATACTAAACAAGTGGTGTGTTTTTAAAACAATGAACATAAAAAACAATTAAAAATAAAATAAAAAACATTCCACAAAATTCAAAAAAACTCAAATCTTAAAATTAAACCTAATAAAATAATAAGGTAAATTCATAATCAGGGTGTAACATTGTCTCGCTAATGAATCTATAAACTATTTTATTTAAAATTATAATTTATAATAATTAATTTCAATAAAATTTTGATCATCAATTTATCATATATATAGGACCGATATATCAATTATATATTTAATTTATCACAATATCCTAATACCCCTCCCTTTTATGTGATTAATTTTGTAAACAATACTTATTCCGTACATCTTGGTAATGGATGATGAAGGACCTATAGAATATATTTTTTTAATAATGATTAATGTTTATAAATAATATGACCAAGCTAGATAATGATTTTCCCTTATTATTCTATTAGATAATAATTTCTAAAATTCCCCTTCCAAATTTTCTTTGAATAGTAACCGGGTTTTCCTGACACGTGACATCAGTATCACCTCCACAAATGATAGAGGATTAAAACTATCATGAACTGTCTATGTTGGTACTGAATTGAGGCTATAGCCCCAGTATCATAGTAACAAAACATGAGTTAACCATTAATCAGAAAAATTAAAAAAAACTTAGAGGAATAATAAGTGAAGTTAACAAATTTCAGAAAAATGAACTATGGATATATAAGCATGCGAGGCCGATAACCCACTAGGCTGACCAGATATACAAGGTAAATAAAAAAAGAAAATGAAAAGAAATGTTAAGAGGTCCTTCATCCTAGCACTAATCTTCAACTATAATATCAAGATCCCACTCAAGATACTCCATGATGAACATAGAACCTTGAGCCTCAACCAAACTTGTACATGAAACCAGTGAGAGTTTACTCGAGTTGTTAGTGTAATGGTGGGATAAACTGGCTGTGAGTACATAACTTAGTAAGGTACATAAAATGTTGTATGATACCAAACCCTCAATTTAATTAAATTTGAAATTGAAATTCTACGTTCAATGAAGTATAAAATTTGTTTTAAATTAATAAATAAAAAACCCCCATCATTCTTTAGGTCATGAACCTAAATCAAAAACACCACATTTATCTTGTGATGGGTTTTCTCTCGGCATGTCCTTTTTAATGAAACCCTTTTAAATATTATATCCAACACAGTGGCCTAGAAATACTAAATAATCAACATCACAAAAATAATAACAAATTAGAAATGTCTTAATACCCAGTTCCCATGAAAACTAGGCATTCCTCCAAACCCCATGTTTAAATTATCGATCGAATCCAATTATCAGGCATCCTTAGAAGTCACTGAACAAATTAATCTACTATATTACCATTTTGAACATTTAAATTATAATAATTGTTGAAATTTAGATAAAGAACATGAAATATCATCGGTCGTGACTAGAAAAATCCTATAAGTGACAAAATAATTTCATAATAATAACAATAATAATAATCACTCTCCCAAATTTGTTGTATCTAGATCATAGACATTTTAGTAATCACAGGGACATACAGAATCTAAATTATCACATATAGATAAAATAAAAAATCATATAATCCCATGAATTCATACATTTATCAATATTTAGATCCTATGAATCATATATGAACATCCATGATTACATCCTCTAATATGTTGTAACACAAAAATATAACATGATGTTCAAAATATGGATCCCTGGAAATACCTCTAGTTATGCACAATGTCATAATTACATTGCATCACACCCATTGGATAGGTCCTCGGATGTACATATAGTTATCGATACAAAAATAAAAAAAATAACAATGTGAAATAAATAATACAATATAGGGTTTCACCGAAAAACTAATCCAATCGTCACTGTTTGAAGCCCCATGGGCTCACATGATTAGTGTATGTCCAGCATTGACACCGTCTACCATATATACCAATACCCACACACATCTAATCAGGGTAAATCTATCTTTGGGAAACATACATAGGTCCCGTATATCATGTTATGAGATATGTAACCTACTTGGGGTCCTCCTAATCAAAAAATAGAATTGGTCCCTACTTGGGGATCCTATGGTCATTTCAAGGCAAGTAAACCCTCCTTAGGTTGTTTAATAACCTATCTTACAAGGGTAATCATGCATAAAAATCAGTGGGTGTACATACCCTACCAAAATTATAATCATATTGTTAACTCATAGTCCACCCAATGTCTACCTTATTTTCATACCTCTGGTGAGGTGACATAAGGCCCATATTAATTTGTGACATCACTCAAGGTCAGTTTTATTAACCAACCAATCCCTAACCAACCAAGCATTAAATCACCTAGTATACAAATATATCAAAGGTATTAGATCAGTTGTGTTAAGGTCAACTCAGTAAACCCCAAATGGGTAAAAGGTATTCTATAAATCAATCACGAAAAACCATTTGGACACATACTCCTAGAAAACATGCATCTCCACATGAATGTAACTAGGGGATCCTAAATTTGGGAACTTATGTTTTAATTATTATTTTTATCCTACCTCTAATAGGGGACCGTGTTTATTTTGGTAGACAATCATCTGATTCCTCTATGATAAGAATTTGTGGCATAATCCCAATTTAGAAGGTCCTTAGTGACCATAGAACATACTTGTTTAATGGAATTTAATTTAAAATAAAATGAAATACTTTAATTAATAAAAAAATCCAATTAATTAGGTGAATGAACAATAATATCAGTACCAAACATCACATGCTCAATAAAGAAAAGAATAAATACCATTGTGAAAGTACACTAACCACTAAAATCCTTAAGAGTGTTTCCATTTTTCAATAATAGGTCATGACCTCACAAATGGTTTGACAAATCTTGTCGAAGGATTTACAAAATATGAATCACCTTCAATATTATGGTTTCAAATCAATGATACAAAAAAAACTAATTGTGGAATTAGTATTTAACTAATAAATTTAATTCCAAAGACACATAATCTTCTATTCACTCAGATGTAATTAATGATTAATAAACCCATTACAAATCTCCGACATGAGGTCTATTCCATGACATTTACACCATTAGTGGAATAATAGCTATCAACCAAAATTGATATAAAGAATTAAAAAATTTAAATCAAATAGAAACATAAAATAATTTTTCTGAATAACATACATTTAATCGATCACCAATGAATGATGATAAAATGTCGTCATGGGATGCCCATTTGTTAAGTATCATCAAAGCCCCTTCATCATGGGAACACTATACCATTATTTAATGGAACTATCCATAAAACCTATCCTAAGAGAATCAAAAAAATAAAATAAGAGGGTTAAGAAATCCACGAATATCAAAAAATGGATTAGATGTTCCTATAACATTGTTGAAATTCTATCAAAACACCCCTTGGTCATTGGTGAAAGGAAAGGATGAAGGGTGTTCATTCCTTGGTATATGTGTTCAAAAAAAGAGAAGGATCCTTCCAAATTATAAACATTATAGAGGAAAATAGAAATTTTATTACTCTGAAAACATTGGTTAGCTGGTAGAGTCCATACATTAGCATGTTCACATTGAAATTTCACTTACCACTAAAATAGACAAATGTAAAATTAGCAAAACTACACTTTTTTCCAGTTTTCACCTACAAATTTCAGCTACAACCTTCTAGGCCATCAACTGGAAGGTGGAGGTAGAGTATAGACCCAACTAGCTAAAACTTATTTGGATCCATCATGTTTCTACTAACTATACTCTAAACCCCATTCCCTATCCAAAATAAATATTTGTTGGGATCTGGCCATTTAATGTATATTAAAAAAATGATTAAAAAATATTTATTTTCACTAAAAAAACAATAACATTCCATCATAATTTCACAAAAAAATAGGAATTATATTTTAAAAGCTCCCCACAATAGTTATTCTCATCCCCAGGAGGTCCCAATAACCACTAAAACATATATCAAAAACTACTTGGGTCATCAATTCAATATCCCATCCTACATGGGTCATCAATTCACTTATCAAAAGTAGCATTCCATTATTTAATGAAAAACATTCCTCCATTAAAAAAGACACACATAATTAATATAAACCAATGAAACATTACCCAGAACTCATATTCATCACTAAAACCCAAATATAATGATCCAAATAACCCATCCATTCCAATAACCCTAGGTGTATTCATATAAATTATCATCTAGACTATGTTATTACCCATCATTGGATTTATCTCACCACATTAATTCGAAAACATGTTTCCTCAAACCACTAAAATTATCTATCCGGACATGATCTTGAAATATTGATGAACCCTCATGCAAATTTTTAAATTCTAAAAAAACATAAGTGAAACCAAAAATACAACTTCAATAGAAACACATAAATCCCAACTCTCAATTGAACTAGAAAATCTTCAATCATCCATGAATAGGTCCTGATCATTCTTTATTTTCCCTGAGAAACCCTTACCATCCCCCTAAATAGACTCTTCATATCTAAAACCATAAAAATGATGTGGTTCGGGAACCACCAAATCCATGTACATGTGGGAAGAGTTATCATACCTCCTTTGTTCAGACCATTTAAAAAATAACCATATTTAGTTCCCAATATGGTTCAAATTTACCCGATAATGTTACCTTTGTCCCTAAATACATAATATGATCATTTGAATTTAAAAACCATTATCAATACATGTAATATGGTTAAATCGATTAAATGAATACATAATCCCCCCAAATGAGGTATTTCACTCTACTAAACTATGATCACCAACATACTTCTAACCCGATCACGATAGGTATTCCTCAACTCATCGTGAGCCATAATTTGATAATCATACTCTATCAGACATCACATTCCTATTTTATACCTGAGACTCACTAAGGAATCCAAATTTATTTTGATTTATTTATCCATCATCATCGAAATTCCAAAACAATAATCCAATGAATTATCCCATAATCCATCGACCCCTAAAATAAGGAGGTCATCACACTATGATTCCTAACCCACGCTCTACTATAAGAGTGTCCCCAATTTCACACCATTGAACCAATTTTCTAATCAACATATACCATAATCTATCTTACTCTGACCATAATGGGAAGTCAAGGCCACCCCTATTTCATATGAGTGAAAAAACAAAACATTAAATTACACCCTATTCCCAGGTCACAAAACCATCTCCCACTGAAACTATGGAAGCAATGATCATGGAAAGGGTGTGACCCTCAATCAGTCAGTGATGCTATATATACCATATAACCTTCTAACACTACTTAATATTCCATGCCTAAAAATAATATTGAAAAAAACAATTGTGTATTTCCCTTCATTCCATTATTAGTGCATCCAATTAGAACCCATTGATCATTGGCTTTCAATCGGCTATTTTTGAGTGAAATTTCAACTAATCACATGTATAAAAAGTGTGTATTACCATGATATAATATGAAATAATATGGGAATAAAATTTTCTAAATCGTATCTCAAAAATCTAACACATACACCCATGATCTTCATTCCATAAAAAAATGTTGACCATGCTATATGACATGCCAACTATAATAAATATAAAAACCTTAGACATTTCTATTCGAAATTGGTATCATCACAGGTTCCATGCTTAACTACATACATAGAATACATCCATACCCATTAAAATTATTGATAACCAACCTATGTTCTTACCACACTTCTAAAGAAAATCCACTGTCAAATAGGATAATAACCCAAAGAGACTTTACCATTCACCATTAGTCTCGAGACTATGACACATTAAGTGCCTTCAATTAAAAGGAGATAGAACCAAAGGTCATATTATCATTAAGACCTATGGAATAATACGAAATTATTGTATAGTCATTATATCACCTCCAACACATCCCATATGTAAAATAAAAAATAAAACACATTTTATGTTCCCAATGTAGAAAATAGAAGTAAAAGAAACATTATAAAATCAATACACTCTTATTGAAAATATTATCCAAATATATTTCCAAAAATTTATCCAAAACCAAAAACCAAAATATTCCCCTTGATAATCTATGAAACAAAAAAAACATAAGAGGAAAAAATAAAATGAGAAAAAAACCACTATATAAGAAGAAACTAACTCTATAAGACCATAAATTGATCACTAGATTTCAAGGGTAATGACATAAAATTGGGGATAAATTTATTTGAAAAGGGCCTT
This sequence comes from Viscum album, assembly GCA_963277665.1. Lineage (NCBI taxonomy): Eukaryota > Viridiplantae > Streptophyta > Magnoliopsida > Santalales > Viscaceae > Viscum > Viscum album. The sequence continues at coordinate 32,856,409 of OY728128.1, read as the reverse complement.
AGAGTCATGTAGGGTTCAATTAAGAATGAATAGTGTGAGGACACTTGAATTGGGGTCTCTAATTTATACACACTTGTTTTTGAACAAAACATAACCTTACCCTCTAGAATATGTTATAACACATATTTTGTCAATAAATATATGGTGCATAATATATTTCTACACCACAATGGTTTGAATACGAACACCCTCTAGAATACATGGTGTAATCTATATCGTATCTTTCCCCGATAAAAAAATACAGGACAGTGCTATAGTGAATGAAAAATCACTATTCCCTTACTACTATGAGATAAATAGGGGAATGAAAATATAAACATCCAGATCCAAGACACAACCTAAAACACATTGATGCAGCTGAATATAGATCAACATAGCGAAAACCGAACAACCATTCTCTATAGTGAAACCTATATCTATGTCACTAATATAAATAAATAGTACCCCAAAATAATCTTATATCAATCATACATACTATAAGGACCCAAGAAATATTGTAATTCTACATCTAAACCAAACTACAACATTTCCTATTACTCACACTAGGACCCTCATATTCTAGATAAAATTTCATCTCAAACTCTATTTCCAGCCATCTATCTTCCTCTGGGATATTTTAAACACCCAAACACTAAAGTAAGGGATTGTTATGAACTATATCCTTAAATTACTCTTAAAATAGGTTAAAATTGGTTCTATATAGACCTAGAGTTTGAGAAATATATTATATAACTATACCATTTGGTTGGTGGATCTTTACCATGTGGTTAGCGGTTTACTAGGTACCTAATACTTTTTTACCAGGTAACCAGCAGTGTTATGGGTTTAATTTAAAATTAGAAGTAGAAATGTCATATAATGGATCAACATATTCTACTTCCCCAGAGTAACATCATGATATAAACCATTTGTTTGACATCTCCCACACCTCCCCTTCCACTAAATTTTCCTTATTTTCTTGGAAACATAGTGGTGATTTTTTCATGACAGATTAATGTAATCCCCCTCCATATTCTCTATTAATATTTATATAGTTTTTGGTTATTTGATTAGTTTTACATTGTTAATTGAATCATATAAATACATATGTATCCCTATATATATCTAGTTTTATTTCAATTTCTTGAGGACATCTAAGGGGGGATGTATCTTGATTTAATTATTTTATTATAAATACATTTATTAGTGTAATATCATATGGTTTCCACTACTTATTCATGTAATAAGAGATATATTAAATTTAAAATGATGGTTATTTTTCTTCAAGAAGTAATGTGGGGTATTCCAAAGGCTATTAAAATGTAATTTCTTGAGGTTCTGAACATGGGAAGCCTCGCAATGATATTTCAGTTAGTATAAACTAATAAATTAATTTTATAATAATTAATAAAGGATTATAATTAATTAATTTTGTAATATTGGATGAGAATGGTTCTCAAGGGAACGAAAAAACATTGTGCATGGTTCAACAAGGTGTTTTTGTGATTTTTTTAGATGTTAACTTTTTTAAGGAGGTGGGTGGACCCTTTAATACTTAATCATATGTTTGTTTTGAATGTATATTGCACTTGTGTGAATCAGGTTGGGTTTCAGATATTTATAAAGGGATCATGAGAGTATATAATTTTATGATAGGACCATGTTAATAGTTTTGATATTTAATTGAGATGTGCATGAGATGGATTGGTTATATTTCCCTGGTAGATCTATCACCAAGAAGTGCAATGGGTAAAATTACACAAAGGTCCTAAAATTGGTCTTGGTTCTATAATTGAGTCATATATGTAATGGGTGAGCCTAGTGAATTATAGGAGTTGATTTTTAAGTGATTAACCATTTAAATTATACTATTTTCTATTGACGTAGAGAATTGTGTTAGAAATTATATGGGAATAACCTTCAATACCAAGAACACCTAGAGAGAGAGGGGAGTTGGATAATTAGGGTGAGACATGTACTCAATAGAAGTCGTTTAGTAACGAAATACCATGTTACTATACTGTAATAGATTGTATGAACACCCATTTTGATGTTCTTATTAGAACCCATGTATAATATGAAGTGTGAATAGTCTCCCTTTTCTATAGGCTCCATATGGAGTGGGAGGAGAATGTGGGAATGGTATGTGTAGATTGATCTTATTTTTTTGAGGAGGGTATTGTGTTGAATTTTGTATATATATATGTTGACTTCATGATTTATTTTTTATATATATGGACGTTTCACATTGAAAACCATTGGAAGTGTACCAATAATAGAGTGATAATCCTTTGGATGGGGTTGATTATATCTATATTACATGTCAAGGATTAGATATTAGTATGTGTTTTAAATATTTTAAAGACATATGTGGGTGGGATTAATGAGAGTATATTTATTTGAAGCATCTAGCTATGATTGAGTTATATGTGCATTAACCTATATTAGAGATCATGTTGAGAATGGGTGTGTGAAAGACTATGGTCTAAGATTGATCTTTGACTATCATGAAATTCATCAATTATTATTATGATTAACCATGTTTGGATATAGTTATGAGATATTATATGATAAAAAATATGATATCTCACCCTATGTTATAGGGTGGAGGTATAGTAAACACGTTGTGATGATGTATTAAATCTCACCCTATTCGAGAGTTGTTGATTGGAGATGTGTCATATGATGAGATCTAAAACCTAACCAAATAGCGAGGGTGGTCAGAAATGGGTATGTAATATGATGTGTCTTATGTACTTTCTATGAGTGAGATGGTGGTTGTATGTGTTGTCATGACCCATCCCCCGGGCCCCATGTCGGGACTACCCCAAACCTTCCTTCCATAGGCTAGAGGTTGGTGACTAGCACCAAAAGGTGTATTCCCTAAAACCAGGAAAGAATTGCCTTTATATCCCGTAAACACACTCAACCAAGAACATAGAAAGATATGAACACAAGTAAACCGTAAAGTAAAAAGAGTGTGTACAGAAAGGAAAAGGGGCCAGAATGTAAGCCCTATAGGAAATTATAAGAAGACTGAAAGTACAAGTAAACTGAAATAGCTCTTGTGGTCACCCACCAAGGATCCTACCTAAAGGGTAGGTACAGCTCTCAAACGGTCGTCTCTATGGTACGGCTCATCCAATGTCCACCTCTGAGCTACCTCCAGTCCCGGTAATCTCATCCTCAGTGAGCGCTGCCTATTGTCTGCACCAAATACAACAAGGTGCAGCCGTAGCCTGTGATGGGGTGAGTATAACGATACTCAGCAGGGACCCCGAGACCCTCAAAGGTCTCACAAAACCCACAAAGTATAAAACAAAAACCCTAAAAATAGCTAACAACCATACTTTGTTATATTCCCATACATATAACTAAGTTATCAAGTATACCCATCACATTCATGAGAAAACTCATGGCCCAAATCCTTAGCCAAAGTACAACTATTCCACAAAGGAAAGAATACCACGATGGTAACACCACAACGGTAAGTACCAATGAGGTAACACCACACATTAGAATACAAAAAGGGTATCACCATGAAGGTTAGTACCACAAAGGTAATGCCACAAATGTAACACCCAAAGCTTCTACGATACGCTTCTCATTGAATAATGCAATAGCATGTGTTGTACGCAACATCGAGTTCTAACACACACCACAACCGATCAAACTAGCAGTTATGAATAGTAATACCTATTTTATTTAAAATTTTAGAAATTTTATCTCTCTAAATGGACTTCATTTTTGGATTTTGAGTATCGAATTTAGCCTAAGGTGAAATTTTGGCACTTTTCAGATAACTTTAATATTTTGATGAATAGTGAAAATTACTAAATTTTAATTAAAAACAACTTTTTTAATAAAAATAATTAATAGTGATAAATTATTAATTTGAGTGCTTTTAAATTATATTTAGAATATATTTTTACAATTTAACACAATGTTGGTCATTAGACATAATTTCTCAATTAAACCGAACATAAACAAGTATCAATCTTTTGATAGTTATTATATCTTAAAAACACGATTTTTGTTTTGACAGCGGGAATTAATTTTAAATTAATTTCTACCACTTCTGTGTTTTGAATTTGGAAAAATGGATTCCATATTTGTAATCAGGGTGTTAATATTTTGTAAATAGGTAAATTTTATTTTTAGACATTTTGAATAATTACTTCGGTAAATATTTTATTTACCATGGTTAAAAGGTAAATCCGGTAAATAAGGGTTAAAAAATAATATTATAATAATAAAACATTATCCTAAAACATGTCCTAACATTATTGGTTGATACATTTCCGACCATGGGCACCTTTGGGTCGACATTGGGACCCCATGGTGCCACTTGTAAGTGATAGGGACACTTTATTTTAATTAAGTTAAAATGAATACAAAAATGACACAAGCATATATCTTTTAGAAATTTTTTTTACATAGGGTTATATATGTTGGATTTTCGACTATAATTATTCATTAAAAAGATAAAATTATTTCCTACATTATGGTATTTTAGTTATAATTTTTAGACATTAAATAATTTAATTTATTTATGAGACAATGGTGATGCAGTAATAACCATAATAGTGAAAAATTAAAATTATTGATATTTTAGATACCAAAATAAACATTATATGAGACTTTTTATGAATTAAACTAATTTTATACAATACTATGACATGTTAGGATTGACTTAATTAACCTTTTTCGAAATAATAATTCTATTATGATTTTCACAAAAATCAATTATTGAATAGTGTCAAAATTGACATAAAAGAGTTTTTAAAACAAATATTATATTATTAATTGATATTAAATTACTAAAAATCTAAGGTTCGGCCAAGAGACTTATATCATGATAGGTTTATCATTAATGGAACACTTGGGGGTCTCTTAGATGTATATAGTACGTTTATTAACCATAAAATATAAAAATAGAAAGAGACATTGTAAAAGTGAAACTAATTAACTAAGAGTTAATACTTAAAGATGAGGTTAATATAGTAACCCAAACCTATCAAAATTATATTGGTTGAGTGGTTCTAGATCCATACCCACATTAACCTTTAATAATCCACTTTGGAGCCATTATAAACCGAATATTAATTTATTATAAAATAATATTTCTGGCTTTTCCAAATGTGCCCCTCACCCCTCTTATAAAAGGGAACTCCCCCTTATCATTTATTCACACCTTCAAAGCCTTTTGGCTCGGCCAAACTCTGCCAAAAGTCTCACTCAACTTCCCTCAATTCATCCTATAGGCCTTCCTTTAGTCTTAAATCTAACCTAAGAGCCCTTTTGATCAAATCAAAAGGAAGAACCCGAAGAAGAGGTAATGATTTCACCACCCTTTTCCAAGTTCCTTTCTTCTTCCACTTCTTCCTTATTTTTTATTACCGTTCTAACATAATAACTCCAGTATCTTATATATACTGTGATGTTATTATTAATATGTTACAACAATATTCATTATTCTATACATCCTTTGAATAACATGTCACCATACGTGCGTACGTACGGCTTACCGTCTCCACGTCGTGGTGTAATTGTTATTCAATAAATTATTATTTGGATGGGTATAATAATGATGTGTAACTAATGTAAATAAGAAATATAACATGATAATGATTCTTTATATATGATATACCATCCAATTACATATTATTTTAATATCAAAAGAATGATATTGTCGCTCCTGCATACGTACGGACTACCGTCTCCATGAACGCGATGAGATTCATTCTCCATCGTATCCATTCAAGTATAATTATAATTTGATGATTAATAATAGTATCTAAGGACTTGATATCATTATGTATATGATTAAGATACAACCTATCCCTGACAAACCCAGATTATGTAACAAAAAATATAAAAGAAAATGAGTAAGCTAACACCCGAAACAACGATAATACTAAGATATTATCAACAAATCAATGTTAAAAGATCATATATGATATCATATTAATGTATATGATTATTGTATAATTTAATAACAATTATTTCACCATTATACAGGAGGTTAACCTACCCCAAATAAGGAAACGTACATGGTAAGGGTTTATTTCAAAATCTCTTCATTATCCGAGGTTGTTTATACGTAATAATCTACTGGGATTTCATTACCATCCACATCCATGTTTCGTCAGAATATATTTCAAACATTTTTACTATTTACAAGAATATGGGTTAAAGACATTTATACCCTTGTTTTAATTTTTATAAGATGTTTATAAAAGAATCTTTCCGTCGTTTTCCAAGCAATGTTCTTTTTAACCTTTTCGGCAGAATTAAGGTAAGAATGTTTTTTTAACTTATACGGTGGGTGCGGCTATTTTTCGCCATTATAAAATCTTTAAATCTTCCCTTACAAGCTTATAATAATATTTTCAAAGAAAATGTTTTATTTTATAAATATTTGATTTCAAAATAGAAAGTGATATTTCTCTAAAAAGAGTTTGATTTCATCTATGTCAACATCCTTTGATGGATTTAAAGCTTATTTGAAGTTTATTTTTTATGATACAAAACTTCCATTTTGTATTGATAGTTTTGTGATATGTTTGAATGTGGATGTGTTATTTTTATGCCATTCATGGTTTATGGATGAAGTTTTTACATTTCGTATGCTAGTTTTAATATGAATGTTTATGTTATGTTTAAACCTTTTCATATTGGAATGCATTGGACTTAATATGTGACGGGTGGAGCCCGCTATAGCTCCTTGATGCATCAGTATGTCTCATGAGACAAACTAGTGTCTTGTCACAAGGCCTTGGAAAAATATTATTTGTAGTCTTGGCACGAGGCCTTGGCTATGTGGTTATGTTAGTCTGGAATTATGCATTCCATCATTATGAAAGTGGTTATTGATATTTCATGTGATTATTCGATTAGTAGAATATCCATGTGAATAAGTAAATGACATTATTTCATTTTATTTTTTCCATACTATGTTGAAGTTCAAGTTTAAAAGGCTTTTGTTTTAGTTATACATTTCCTTAAATGTTTATTATTATTTATGAAAGTTTCCACTATATTGTTATCCTTACTGGGCATTTGAGCTCACCCCTTTTCTATGTTTCATTTTTCCCAGGATGTGATGAAGTAATTTATGAATGACCTGCAGGGATAGTATGAGGGGATAAGAGTGTGGACTATGGAGACTATGTTTTTTTAGTTTTCATTTTTATGATGTAATGTTAAACATTATGAATATATCTAGTGTTTCCAAGGCTACTAAACTGATCGATCTTTCGAGACTTGATATTTCTTGTGATCATTCCAATGTTACGTAATAATGCAATGACTCTGGGTAACTGGGGTTGGGGCATTATAGTTGGTATCAGAGGATGTTTAGTACAAACCTTGGAAGCTAGATTTAGATAATCTATGATTAGAGAATGTAGACCTAAGATGAACTTTGAGGATTAGTATAGAAGAACTTCCTATAATTTTGGTATTGTAGAGATTTTGTGAGTTTTCCGAGCAATAAATCCCTGTCTGGAAACGAGAAGGTAGAGGCGGCTCTGGCACAGACGTACCTAGGGGTAAAACCCGAAAACACTGCTTTGAGCTAGACTCGAATGGGAAAAGGTGAACGACAATGGGCCTTGCTTAACTCTTGGTTACGACACTCCCAGGGGATATGCTTAGGATAACTATCATTTTTTTACAAATCATTATGAATGGTTTATGAGTATATACTTCCTCAAAGAAATCATTTTATGATTATGGATTATATCCATAAATAGTTCAATTTCTGTTAAGTGTTTTATTAGTATGGAATTATGTATTTTGATTCATAAACTGATCTAGTTTATGCCATTGTTTAGAAATGGCGCCTAGCGGAAGAAATGGAAACCGTATCAATGCACACACTCCATGTAGGGATTTCCCTCCTACTCAAGATAATTATAGTGGAGCTGGTGATGCAACTGGTGCTGATCAACTAATCACCATACTGTGAAAACTCACTCAGGTTATGAATAATAACCTTACCAGTATGGAGAACCCTGATCTGCAATGTGGAGGATCAATGTTAGATCGATTCATGAGGAAACAACCACCAATGTTCAATGGGAGTACAAATCCCTTTAGTAACTGGGTAATGGATAAATTCCCTAGAGAAAATATTTCAGGCTTTGGGGAGTAGTGAAAGGGAAAAATTTATCATGGCAGTTTACCGCCTCACTGGAGATACTTATCAATGGTGGTCATTGATTCAAAAAACGAAGGAAGATGATGAAGTATCGAATATTGAATGGAGGGAGTTCAAAGATCTATTTTTAGAAAAAACTTTCCTCGTGACTATCGAGCAGATATGGAAAGGCAATTTCTGAGTCTGAGACAAAAAGAGGATGAGAATGTCTCAAAGTATGAGGATAACTTTACAAGGTTAGCAAGGTATGCTGGATATTATATACTTAAACCAATAAGTAATATTGATCATTTCTTTGATGGGTTAAAACCATTTCTCCATCGAGAATTAGTCTCACAATCCTTCTCACCGTACGAAGACATTGTCTCATGTGCTATCAAGACAGAGAAGGAATTCTCTATGTCTTATAACTTTAAAGAAAAGAAAGAGAAGAAATGATCTTCTGATCAATATGGGAATGGAAATAAGGGGAATAATGGAAAGGTTGAATATCCATCCTGTGGTAAATGTGGGAAGAAACACCCCGGTACTTGCTTGAAGGGAATGGGTGTCTGTTATAAGTGTGGTGAAAAAGGCCACCAAGCTCGTGAATGAAAAGTGAATAAGGAAGCTACCAATGTTCAATGATATAATTGCAGGGAGATGGGACATTATGCAAATGAATATCCTAATGGTCAGGGGAACTTACCTCAGAAAAGGACGAGGGATCAAGGCCAAGCTTATGCTATCACTACTGCTAAGGTAGAAGCTCTGAAAGATGTGGTGGCAGGTAATTTAATGGTCTCCTCAAGTTTAGCAAATGCATTATTTGATTCATCGCATTGTTTCATATCTTCATAGTTTTCTAAGAAAATTAGATATTTCCAATTTCATTTAACAAGGGAGTTGTCAGTTAAAACTCCTAAGGGAAGTATCATTGCAAAAAAGTTTTGTGAATCAGTCCCCATTATAGCACATAAATATTATTTATCTGCTGATCTCATCTTCATACCTATGATTGAGTTTGATATAATCCTTGGTATGGATTGGATTTCGGATTATGGTGCGAACATTTATTGTAAGAAGAAGGAGGTTATGATTTTTGATGATGACGATAAGGAACACCTTATCTTTAGAGAAGAATCCTCACCACCTAATTCTTATCTAGATCCACCCCCAATATCTCAACTAAATTCAATTATTAGGGAGGAAGAGAATGAAATGACTATGGGTGAGGAAAGGAATGTTCAAATAGAGGATGTACCTATTGTGAAAGAATTTGTAGATGTATTTCTGGAAGATTTACTTGGACATCCTCCAGAACAAGAAGTTGCATTTTCCATTGATTTAATTCCTGGATCAAGGCCTATATCGAAGACCCCTTATAGAATGGCCACTGTAGAATTAGTTGAACTATAGAAACAACTTGAAGAATTGAGTAATAAGGGATTTATTCGCCCTAGTGTTTCTCCATGGGGATCCCATGTACTTTTTGTTAAAAAGAAAGATGGATCTATGAGGTTATGTATCGACTATAGGGAGATCAATGCTGTAACAATAAAGAACATGTATCCCCTACCTCGCATTGATGATTTATTTGACCAACTGCATGGATCTCAATACATAATTGACCTTCGATATGGATACCATCAGTTGTGTGTAAAGAAGGAAGAAATTCCGAAGACAGCTTTTTGAACCAGGTACGGGCATTACGATTTTACTTTAATGCCTTTTGGATTGACTAATGCACCCTCCGTATTCATGGATCTGATGAATAGAGTTTTCAAGGAATATCTCGATGAATTTGTGGAGGTATTTATTGATGATATCTAGGTATACTCTAAAAGCTACGAAGATCATGAAAGTCACTTGCGCATTATCCTGAAGACTCTGAGAAGACAGGAATTATATGAGATGTTTAGAAAGTGTGAATTTTGGATTTATGAGATTTCTTTTCTTGGCCATATTGTCTCTAATGATAGAATCTCTGTTGATCCTTCTAAGACCAATGCAATCCAAGAATGGACAGAACCTACGAGTATAACTTAGGTACGCAGTTTTATTAGTTTGGCAGGTTATTATCGACGTTTTTTCCATAATTTTGCCCAATTGGATAACCCATTAATAAAGCTCACACGTAAAGGGGTTAAATTTGTTTGGAAAAAAGAGTGTGAAGAATGTTTCAAAAAACTGAAGAGAATATTAGTCAATGATCCTATATTGACTCTACCATCGGAGAATGATGGGTTCGTTATTTATAGTGATGCATCTAAGAAAGGACTTGGTTGTGTCCTTATGTAGAATGATAGGGTTATTGCCTATGCATCACGACAGTTGAAAATTCATTAACAAAATTATCCTACTCATGATCTCGAGTTAGCAGCTGTGATATTTGATTTGAAGATATGGAGGCACTACCTCTATGGTGAAAAATGTGAGATTTATATTGATCACAAGAGTTTGAAGTAAATTTTTTCACCAAAATAACTCAACATGAGGAAAAGGAGATGGCTTGAATTACTCAAGTATTATGATTGTATGATACACTACCACCCGGGGAAAGCAAACAAGGTGGAAGATGCTTTAAGCAGAAAATACCATGGAGTTTTGAACAATATGAGAATTGAAAGGGATCCAATTTTCATGGATCTAGTGAAGATGGATATGGGAATAACCAGGGAAGGTGAAACATCAATTATTTTTCAAATGGTTACCAAACCATCTTTACTAGAAATAATTAAGAGTTATTAGACCGATGATGATGAATTTCAAAAGAAGATTAAAGCTGTGAATGATGGGAGATTGAGAGACTTTGTGTATGAAGATGTAATTTTGAAATTCAGGAAGAGACTTTGTGTTCCCGATATACCTGATCTAAAAAGGGAATTGCTGGATGATGCTCATAGTTCCAATTTCTCTATACACCCTGGGAGCACCAAAATGTATAGAGACTTGAAGGAAAATTTTTGGTGGGACAACATGAATAGGGAGAATACGGATTTTTTGTCAATATGTATGGTTTGTCAACAAGTGAAAGCTAGAAGGAAACAACCTGGAGGAGTCATGCAACCTCTTCCCATATCGGAGTGGAAATGGGACAATATTACGATGTAATTTTTCATGGGGCTACCAAAGAATCCTAGAAGGAACGATGCAATATGGGTTATTGTTGATCGTCTTACCAAGTCAGCACATTTTCTTGCTATAAGAGAAGATCTACCACTGGAATGTCTAGCATAACTATATATTAATGAAGTGGTGAGACATCATGGAGTACCCCTATCGATTATTTCTGATCGTGATCCCCTTTTTACATCAAGATTCTAGAAAAGTCTTCAGAAAGACTTGGATACTGAACTACATTTGAGCACTGCCTACCACCCTCAAACAAATGGACAATCAAAACAAACTATTCAAACCTTAGAACACATGTTGGGATTCTGATCACTTGACTTTCAGGGTATGTGGGATCAATATTTACCTCTGGTAGAATTTTCCTATAACAATAGCTTCCATTCGAGTATTCAGATGGCACTATATGAAGTGTTATACGGAAAGAGATGTCGTACACCAACCTGTTGGGATGACGTTGGTGAAAGAAAACTTGTAGGCCGAGAACTGGTGGAGGAAACGATGGAAAAGGTGAAGGTAATCCAAAATCAAATCAAAGCAGCTCAAAGTAGGCAGAAGATCTATGCCGATAATCGAAGGAAGGATTTGGAATTTCAAGTTGGTGGGCATGTTTTCCTGAAGGTATCTTCATGGAAGGGAGTCATACATTCTGGTAAGAAAGGTAAATTGAGTCCCAGGTACATCGGACCTTTCGAAATTCTAGAACGAATTGGGGCTATAGCTTACCGATTGGCAATGCCGCCAAGTATCTCCAAAGTTCACGATGTGTTCCACATATCTCTATTGAGGAAATACATGCCTGACCCAACACATGTACTCACCTACGAGGAATTAGAACTGGAACCCAATATGTCTTATTGCGAAGAGACCTTCAAGATTCTTGAAACGAGAGAACAAGTACTGAGAAACCAGTCGACGCATCTCGTAAAAGTTTTCTGGAGAAACCATAAGATGGAAGAGGCAACCTGGGAACCCGAGGAACTTATGATGAAGAACCACCTGAGTTTTTTCATATGGTAGTATTCAAGAAATTTCGAGGAAAAAATTATTTGAAGTAGGGTAGAATGTAACACCCCAAGCTTCTACGGTGCGCTTCTCTTTGAATAATGCAATAGCGTGTGTTGTACGCAACATCGAGTTCTCACACACACCACAACCGATCAAACTAGCCGTTATGAATAGTAATACCTATTTTTTTTTTAAATTTTAGAAATTTTATCTCTCAAAATGGAATTCATTTTTGGATTCGGAGTATCGAATTTATCCTAAGGTGAAATTTGGGTACATTTCGGATAACTTTAATATATTGATGAATTGTGAAAATTACTAAATTTTAATTAAAAAAACTTTTTTAATCAAAATAATTAATAGTGAAAAATTATGAATTTGAGTGATTTTAAAGTATAATTAGAGTATATTTTTACTATTTAATACAATGTTGGTCATTGGACATAATTTCTCAATTAAACCGAACATAAACAAGTATCAATCTTTTGATAGTTATTATATCTTAAAAGGACGCTTTTTGTTTTGACAGCAGGAATTAATTTTAAATTAATTTCTGCCACATCTGTGTTTTGAATTTGGAAAAATGGATTCCATATTTGGAAAAAGGATGTTCAAATTGTGTACATAGGTCCCTTTTATTTTGAGACATTTTGAATAATTACTTCGGTAAATATTTTATTTACCATGGTTAAAGGGTAAATCCGGTAAATAAGGGTTCAAAAATAATATTATAATAAAACAATTATCGTAAAACATGTCCTAACCTTATTTTTTGATACATGTACGACCATGGGCACCTTTTGGTCGATTTTGGGACCCCATGGTTCCACTTGTAAGTGATAGAGACACTTTATTTTAATTAACTTAAAATGAATACAAAAATGACACAAACATATATCTTTTAGAAAAACAATTTTTACATAGGGTTATATATGTTGGATTTTCAAATATAAATATTAAGTAGAAATATAAAAATATTTCCTACATAATGGTATTTTATTTATAATTTTTAGACATTATATAAGTTAATTTATTTATGACACAGTGGTGATGCACTAATTACCATAATAGTGAACAACTAAAATGATTGATTATGTAGATACCCAAATAAATATAATTTGATACTTTTTATGAATTAAACTAATTTTATAGGATAATATGACATGGTAGGATTGACTTAAGTAGCTTTTTTTGAAGAAATCATTCTGTTATGATTTTCACAAAAATCAATTATTGAATAGTGTCAAAATTTACATAAAAGAGTTCTTAAAACAAATATTATATTAATTATTGATATTAAATTCCTAAAAATCTAAGGTTCGGATAAGAGACTAATATCATGATAGGTGTATCATTAATGGACCACTTGGTGGTCTTATGGATGTATATAGTATGTTTATTAACCATATAATATAAAAATACAAAGAGACATTGTAAAAGTGAAACTAATTAACTAAGAGTTAATACTTAAAGATAAGGTTAATATAGTAACCCAAACCTATATAAATTCTACTGGTTGAGTTTTTTAGACCCATCCCCACCTTAACCTTTAAATAATACACTTTGGAGCCATTAGAAACAGAATATTAATTTATTATAAAATAATGTTTCTAGCATTTCCAAAGGTTCCCCTCACCCCTCTTATAAAAGGGCACTCCCCTTCTCATTAATTCACACCTTCAAAGCCTTTTGGATCGGCCAAACTCTGCCCAAATACTCTCTCAACTTCTCTCAATTCAATATATAGGCATTACTTTAGTCATAAATCCAACCTAAGAGCCCTTTTGATCAAATCAAAAGGAAGAACCTGAAAAAGAAGTAATGATTTCACCACCCTTTTCCAAGTTCCTTTCTTCTTCCACTTCTTCCTTCTTTGTTATTACCATTATAAAATAATAACTCCAGTATCTTATATATACTATGATGTTATTATTAATATGGTACAACCATATTCAGTATTTTATCCATCCTTTGAATAACATGTCACCAAACGTGCGTACGTACGGCTTACCGTCTCCACGCCGTGGGATAATTGTTATTCAATAAATTATTATTTGGACGGGTATAATAATGACGTGTAACTCATGTAAATAATAAATATAACATGATAATGATTCTTTATATATGATATACCATCCAATTATATATTATTTTAATATCAAAAGAATGATATTGTCGCTCGTGCGTACGTACGGACTACGGTCTCCACGAACGTGATGAGATTCATTCTCCATCGTATCCATTCAAGTATAATTCTCATTTTATGATTAATAATAGTATCTAAGGACTTGATATTCTTATGGATATGATTAAGATACAACCTATCCATGAAAAACATAGCATATGTAACAAAAAATATAAAAGAGAACGAGTAAGTTAACACCCGAAACAACGATAATACTAAGATATTATTAACAAATCAATGTTAAAAGATTATATATGATATCATATTAATGTATATGATTGTTGTATAATTTAATAAAAATTATTTCACCACTATAAATTAGGTTAACCTACCCTAACCAAGTAAAAGTAAAAGGTAAGGGTTTATTTCACAATCTCTTCATTATCTGAGGTTGTTTATATGTAATAATCTACTGGGATTTGTTTATCATCCACATCCATGTTTCTTAAGAATATATTTAAAACATTTTTACTATTTACAAGAATATGAGTTAAAGGAATTTATACCCTTGTTTGACTTTTTATAAGAGGTTTATAATGGAATCTTTCCGTCGTTTTCCAAACAAGGTTCTTTTTAACCTTTTCGGCAGAATTAAGGTAAGATTGTTTTTTTAACTTATACGGTGGGTGCAGCTATTTTCTGCCGTTATAAAATCTTTGAAGCTTCCCATACAATCTTATAAGAATATTTTCAAAGAAAATGTTTTGTTTTATAAATATATGATTTCAAAATAGAAAGTGATATTTCTCTAAAAAGAGTTTGATTTCATCTATGTCACCATCCTTTGATGGATTTTAAGCTTATTTGATGTTTATTTTTTCACGATACAAAACTTCCATATTATGTTGATAGTTTTGTGATATGTTTGACTATGGATGTGTTATTTTTATACCATTCATGGTTTATGGATGAAGTATTTACATTTCGTATGCTAGTTTTAATACGAATGTTTATATTATGTTTAAACCTTTTCATATGGGAATGAATTGGACTTAATATGTGACGGGTGGAGCCCGATATAGCTCCTCGATGCATCGGTAGGTCTCATTAGACAAACTAGTGTCTTGGCACAAGGCCTTGGCAAAATCTTATTTGTAGTCTTGGCATGAGGCCTTGGATATGTGGTTTTGATAGTCTAGCATTATGCATTCCATCATTATGAAAGTGGTTATTGACATTGCATGTGATTATTCAATTAGTATAATATCCATGTGAATAAGTAAATGGAATTACATAATTTTATTTTTGCCATAATATGTTGATGTTCAAGTTTAAAAGGCTTTTGTTTTAGTTATACATTGCCTTAAATGTTTATTCTTATTTATGAAAGTTTCCACTATATTGTTATCCTTACTGGGAATTTGAGCTCACCCCTTTTCTATGTTTTATTTTTTCCCAAGATGTGAAGAAGTAATTTATGAATGATTTACAGGGATAATATGAGGGGATAAGAGTGTGGACTATGGAGACTATGTTTGTGTAGTTTTCATTTTTATGATGTAATGTTAATCTTGATGAATATATCTAGTGTTTCCGTGGGTACTAAACTGATCGATCTTTCGAGACTTGATCTTTCTTGTGATCATGACATTGTTACGTAATAATGCACCGACTCTGGGTAACTAGGGTCTGGGCGTTACAACAAAGGTAAGTACCACATAAGTAACAACACACAGAAGAAAACCACCAAGGTATCACCACAAAGGTAAGTATCACAAAGGTACACTACACAGAAAATTACCACAAAGTTAAAGACTCAGCTCACACCAATTATAACTTAGGTATGGAAGCAAAGATGATTAGATGTTACTACTGAATCATCTTACTCTGTTAAGAGGTAGACCCACATAGGATCTTAAGTCATCAAACCCATGTAGGATCCCAGTATAGCAGAACCACGTAGGATCCTAGTATAGCAGTCCAACATTGGATCCTTGAGTAGTCTCACATGGAATCCAAGAGCAGATCGAAGTGATACTCTTGAATATATACCCACATAGGATCCCAAAGCATAGACCCACATAGGATCCAATAGCACTGACCCACATAGGATCATTTTCTCATTTTATAGCAAGCTATAGGGTTCCCACACTAAGATCGCTTGATTCTAGGAGGGTCTGCTCCTCAAGCCACAGGTCGATACTCCAACTACCATGAAGTACTTGGAAGAATTATTCCAAAGGACTTCCAAGTGATGGGGTCTCAATGCAACAGACAGTGCGTCAATCAAACACCGAGTTTGTAAGTTATTGGCCTTTTGTCCAGAGGGTCATGTTGGATTCGTGTCCAATACAACCCATTTATACCCAAAACATATCTAAAACACTAGTGGGGTATACGAAATGGACCTTCTTGATCCAAAGTTTCCAGCGCCGCAGACGGTTCGTTAAACGGATGCCCGTAGCACATGATATGACCAATAGAAAGAAAAGGGTCGAAGCTGGTCCGGGTCCGGTCCGACCCGGTCGAACCGACCAGGCTAGACCCGGGTCCGGCCCTACGTCCAGCCCGGCCCACTGGCTGGCCCGCAGTGCAGTAGCTCGTGGTGAGGTAGCCCACGGTGAGGCGGCCTATGGTGCGGCGGCCCGTGGTGCAGCGGCCCGTGGTGCAGCGGCCCATGGTGCGACGACCCACGGTGAGGCTGCCCGTGGTGAGGTGGCCTGTTGTGGGGCATCCCACCTTGTTGAGGTAGCCCACGATGCGGCAGCCCAACATGGCAGGCAGGATGGCCAGCCACCTCCGCGCGGCGTGGGCATGCACCGTTCCCCCATCGGTGGTCGGTTCTGCCGACTGCCCTCCCTTCGTTGCCATGACACAAGGCCACGACTCTTGCTCACCCAGCAGCCCAGACGTGCACCACCAACTCCCCTTCATGTAGTTGGCCGATTCTGGCTACCGCCCTTGCTCTGCCGCATCCAACGGACCGTGATCCTTCTCCAACGATGAGGTTGCGCCACCACCATCTTCGTAGTTGTCCGTGGTGCCGACCACTACTCCCAAGTCCCACTGGTTTCAAACGCTGTCCCGGGTCACCGTCCTCCTCCATCACGAAGATTACGTCATAAACCACAAGTGTTGTGGATAGGTTGATCAATGTTCATTTAGCCCACACCCTCCGCGTTATAGTGGTATCATACCTCTCATGGGGAGAGATTCAACGTAAAATAAAATTAACGAGGATAAATCATTATCACACCCTACCATGAAGGTTCATAAAAATCGGTTAGGAGGGAAAGACAGATTTTAGTTCATAGTCATTGAAGATGTTCCTTGTTGGAGAGGGCGTTCTTCATTGGAGATAGCGTTCTTCGTTGGAGAACGGTGATTCTCCAAATTTCAACCCTTTTTCCAACACATTCCCCCAATTCCACCAAAATGGAATAGCCAACTTTCTAAGTTACATTTTATTAATTTAATTAGAGTTGGCCATTAATTATGTTGATTTTGGCATAATAAATTAATGGAAGGTGGAACAATTAATTATGATAGAACTAAGAGTCACCTCTCTCATTAAAGAGGGTGTTCAAGGATCAAGTGGTCCCCGCCATTAATTTCAAAATGGGGGGTTTTCCAGCTTAGGTGGTCCCCACCTACGAGCATTCAAATTAGAGGTTAAAAATAAAATAATGGTTTGTTATTAATTTATTTTTATTTCCATGATAAAAACATGAAAAAAAAATTTCACCCTTATTCTACTGTGGTCGAGGAGAAAGTATTCTTAAGATAATACTAGCGCTGTGAGTTCAACAGTTTCCTTGGATTTAAATTCCGAGCCCGTGTTCAAAAGTTACAAAAACCCACTCACACTTTTACTGAACATACCTAAAAATGTTCAGAAATTAATATTGGGCACAACGGGCCTCAGAATCACACGCCGTCAATTTTTGTGGACACATAAAATTATCATATAATTAAAAAATATTAAATGGACTTTTCTAAGACTATACATTCTCCCCACCTTAGGGATTTTCATCCCTGAAAGCCAAAACACAAACTTGGAAAACATGTGGAGGTACTGATCACGAATCCGCGCCTCTCACACCCATGTGTTCTCCTGGAGGTTCCCGTGCTGCCGACATGCATGCACCAAAGTTATCGACTACCCATGAAGGACCTGGTCCTGTAGATCCTCAATCTGTACTGGATCCTTCATTAACGTCTCCCCATCGTCCATATTCAGCTCACCATGGCCAATGATGTGTCAAGGGTTGTGCATGTATCTCCTCAAATGGGATACGTGGAAGACGTCGTGCACCCGGTGAAACTGAGGTGGAAGAACTAAGTGGTAAGCCACCTCTACCACTCTGCTGAGGACCTGAAAGGGTCTGATTATCCATGGAGATAACTTGTGGCCCTGGCCAAATCTCCAAAAACCTCATCGGGGTGAGACCCGTAGAAATACGTGGTCACTATCCTCAAACACCATATGTATCTGTCTTTTGTCTGTATAAGACTTTTGCCTTCTCTATGCAGTCTTTATTTGCTCCTGGATGATATGCACCTACTCCATGGCAGTCTGTACCATATCTGATGCCATGAGTGCTGACTTCCCTGGGCCAGTCTGTTGTTGTATGAAAACTCCACCAAGGGCAAGTGATCCTCCCAACTGTGACCGATGTCGAGGATGAAAGCACGCATCATGTCCTCGATGGAATGAATGGTCCACTCTATCTAGCCATCCGTCTGAGGATGGAAGGCGGTGCTCAAATGAAGCTGCATCCCGAAAGCCTCCTATAACTCCTTCTAAAGATGGGAAGTGAAACCTGCATCGTAATCAGAGACAATCATCAAGGGTACTGCATGTAACCACACAATCTACAACACATAGAGGTGTCCCAATCTCTCTACTAAACCCTATTCTCTGATCGGTAGGAACTGGGCCGACATGGTGAGTCGGTCAACCATCACCTAGATAGAATCATGACCCCTATATGTACGTTGAATTACTATCAAAAAGTCTATGTATATCCAATCCAAAATCCACTCTGGGACCTCTAAAGGCTAAACTAATCCTACTGGTACCTGATGCTCTTCCATCAGTTGCTGAAAAGTGAGGCACCGAGAGACAAACTGTACTACTGATTTCTTCATTCTCGGACACCAGTTCTATAGTCGGAGATCCTAGTATATCATTTCCACTTTTGGATGTACTGCTAGAGGGGATGTGTGGAACTCACTCAACACATCCTCCCGAAGTGACACTTGTACCACGTTACATCCTCTGAAAAGGAAGACATTCTCCCCACCTTTAGAAAATACATCAGGTGCTTGTCCTGTGGATATCTGAGCACGTCGAGCCTCCCAGTCAGTGTCTATGCACTAAGCCTCCCTGATTCCCTAAAGAAGTTGGGGAGTGACTATAAGAGACTGAAGAAAATATTCTCCATCTTGATCCACAAAAGATAACAGTAAAGTGGCCAGCTACTCAGTCACCTCAAATAGAAAATATATACCAGATCTCCTGCTGAGTGCATTTGCTACAATGTTCCCCTTTCCAAGAGTATAGACTATCGCAAAGTCATAGTCCAGGAGGAACTCAACCCAACACCAGTGTCTCAGTTTCAGGTCCATATGAGAGAAGATATACCTGAGACTCTTGTAATCTGAGTAGACTGTAAAACTTTCACCCATCAAGTAATGTCTCCACATCTTCAAGGTGAAGACCACTGTCGTTAACTCTAGGTCATGGGTAGCGTAGTTCTACGCATGATGTCTCAGCTGTCAAGAACCATAAGAGATAACTTATCTCTCCTACACTAGGAAACATCTGATCCCGGTCCTTAATGCGTCGTAGTCAACTACATATACAACGCCCTTCTACGGGAGCCTCAAGATGGGGGCACTAGTCGGCCTCTACCTCAATTCGTGAAAACTCCACTGGCATCTCTCTGACCACAAAAAGGGTTTCCCCTTCTTCGTCAATACTGATAAAGGTGCTCAAACTCTGGAGAAATATAGAACAAACCTCCGGTAGTATCCAACCAATCCCAGGAAACTTCGTACCTCCGTCACACTGTTTGGTGGCTCCAAAGCAAGTACCACCACAATCTTCGCTGGATTCACCAAAAGTCCACCCTCCGAGATGACATGTCCCAGAAAATGAACATCTCTGATCCAGAACTGGCACTTCGAGAGCTTACAATAAATCTGGTGCACTCAGAGTGTTTCTAGAACTACATGCAAATGATAGGCATGTTTCTCATCAGTAGTCGAGTAAATCAAAATTTTATCGATGAAGACTACTACTAAGGTATCAAGGTATGGTTGAAAGAGCATGTTCTTGAGTCACATGAACACTACCTGAGCATTGGTCACACTGAATGACTTGACCAAAAACTCCTAATGTATGTACCAACATCAAAATGTAATCTCCTTCACATCCTCTTCCCATACTCTGAGCTGGTGATAGCCTGATCTGAGTCTATCTTCAAAATCCACCGTGATCCCTTCAGATGATCAAAGAGGCAATCAATCCTAAGAAGTTGGTACTTGTTCTTCACGGTCACTTGGTTTAGGTGCCGATAGTGAACAAAAATTCTCAAGCTCCCATCCTTCTTCTTTCCGAACTAAATCATGGCTTCCCATGGAGAAACACTGGGTCGGATGAATCCCTTCCCCTGTAAGTCATCTAGCTGTACCCGCAGCTCATGAAGCTTTGTTGAAGCCATCTGAAATGCTGGTGTAGATATCGGTGCGATCATTGGGTACAAGTCAATGTAAAATTCCACCTCTCTATAAGAAGATATACCCAAAAAATCATCAGGGAAGACATATGTGTACTAGTAAAACACTACAGGATAGCTCAGACTCTCCACATCAACAACTCCGAGGGTAAGGCTAGCAACTGATAAGTGATCGGCTGCACTCACCTCCTGGTAAGTTTATCCTGTGCTAAAAAGGCTCTCTTCTCACCTGTGAAGTTAAACCTAGTCTCATCCTCACGGATACACCAAACTTCGCTCCTAATACAGTCGATATAAGCATGGATTGTTGATAACTAGTTCATATCCTAGATGACGTCATTAGGCCTCAACGCTGCTACAAGGTGATCCGAGCCATGCTTTCTCCTCCTAGAGTAAATTCACACTCCCGACACCAGTGTGTAATCGTCGAATCCTCTCTCGTAGGATTATTTATCCATAAGGATTGAGCCAACGACACCGTCAGAATCTCCGAGCATAGAATGAGGGAATTGGAGATAAACGAATGACTAACACCTATGTCAATAAGTACTACAGCTAAGGTGGAGTAGACATAGATCATACCTCATATCATCTTCGGAGAACTATGGTCCAAGGAATCAGCTTCCTGGATCTGAGCTCACCCTTGTCCACTTGATCCTTGTAGTCGGGGTGGACCACCAGGTGGTGGTGGCAGTAACATCTCAATTCATCTCCCACCCCTAGCTACATGACTAGCTCCACTGCCAAATCCACCTGCTCCCTGCGGGCCTCCTCAGTCGAACCTTTGTCTCTTTTGAGGAGGTCCTTCAACTATCATCTGATCCTCCCTACAATGGGTTGGACAGTCACGAGCCATGTGACCCTACCCACAGCATGTGTAACACTGTTTTCTCCTCGCATGACTAGATCGGTCTCATGTGCCCCGCACAATGGACCCTGAATACTATGGTCATCCACTTATAGGTCTGGTCTTCCAGGACCTCAGTGAAATCTATCTGCTACCAAATGTAGAAGACTCCGATACGTGATACTCAGCGGTGGGTCTCGCTGCTGGTGACTGCTCAGCAAGAAAACTCTCTACTAAGAGGGCTCTCTCAAACACCCCATCCTACATCGGGATGCTGAGGGAAATCATCGATGTCCTGATCTCCTGCCTGAGTCCCTGCCCGATGGTCTGGGCCATAAAGAGTGCGTCCCGCACAATATCAGTGTAGTTGCATGAGAGTTCGCTGAACCTCACTGAGTACTGAGCCACAGTCTTGTTTCCCTACTGCAGATGAAGAAGCTCTTATTTGCAAATTGCGCGAAGGGTCTCTGGGACAAACTCTACTCGAAACAGGCTCTCAAAGTCTACCCAGATAAGTGTCACCTCGTCGTGAAAATAGATCATCATGCTCCACCATCTTCCTGCTGCTACCTGTAAAAGACTGGCGGTAAGGATCACCATGAGATCAGCAAGTGTCCCTACCAGTCAGAAGACTCTCACCATAGCCTCTAACCAATCCTCAGCCGCCTATGGGTCTGTCTCACCCCAGAACTATAGTGGACTCTAGTGCTGGAACACGTGCAATGCGCTCAAGTGGCACGCACCCTCTGCTGCTAGGGCTGGTGGAATCGGTGGGACAATGGGTAATGGTATCACTACTGCCTCTACTGGTGCTCCTACTGAAAAAGTTCCCTGCACCAAGCCCTCGTTTCCCGGTGGGCTCTTTGCATGTACTATACCCGGAACCCTACCTGACTGTCTGTATGGACGCCTCCTGAAAATATACATGTGTGACATGGTCAATAAGTTATACCAGGTGAGATAACTCAAAGAGAGAATAAATAGATCTTTTCAAAACATGCACGGAATCAGTGTTTTCATGCACTGAGTTAGAAATAAAAAGTCAGGGTCCTTGTGTATGGATACGTTGGTCGGTGCACCAACACTGGATTACCTAAACTAATAACCACACACACTACACTTAACACTATTTCCTTTAAAATATCAGAGTCCAATGTTCAACGGCAGAACCAACTCCTCTGATACAAATTAGTCACGACACAGGGACAGAGGGATGGGTCGCGATATGTGGTTCAAAATGTTATGTAATATGGGCCCCAAAATAAGTTAAAATGCGGTAGTTAGAGATGTTATATATGGAATATTATGATATTTCACATTGAGTGACAGGTTGTTGTAATGAGAGGTTTTAAGGGATGTGGTATTCAGTGTTACCTTGAGTGGGTTGGTGGTGGTATGGGGAAAGTTATATGAAAATCACATAGTACAAGATCCAACATTGAGTGAGTGGGTATTGGATGGAATTTCATTAAAATTCACTTCAATTATTAATTGTTTTTAACCTATGTTATGTAATGAGAAGGATACTCTTCTATATATAGATAAATAATGTAAGGCCAAGATTCCTTGATACTTTTTTACACATGATTACAAAATATATTTTCTTTATGTCTTAACGTTGATATTTCATTTACTTTCTATGAATGCATTATATATATGTGATGGAATATAAAAGAGAAATTTTTGGTGGTTGACTACTTCATTTAACACTCACATACTACATTTGTACCTTGGTGAAAATTTTAAATAATGATTGGATTTTAGGTGAAATGTTTTATTTGGGATCTTACATGGGATAACAAGATCCAGTTAGGGGACTAGTATTATTTTGGATCTAGATTTTAAAGTTTACTCGACAATATATTTTATTTTAGATTATTTTTATATATACAATAAACTGAGGGACCCTTTTTCTGATGGTTTATGATGAGTATGTGTATAATTTTTATTTTATCATTTTAATTTATTTATGTTACAGAAGGTTGGATCTTAGTTGTAATCCCTTTCAATTTCATTAATTTTATATGATTTTAATTTTATTTATCAAATAATATATTTAATAGTACCATGATAATATTATTCCTATTATTTTTATATAAATTTATTACTAGTAAATATCCCACAGTGCGTGGGAATGTTTTCTTGAGAGAATATAGAGCTTCAACTAGGGTGTTATTTGGGTGATTTTAGTTGAGGAATTATGAAATGGTTTCACAGATTTTTATTGGGTTTATAAACTTTTTGAGTGATGTAGTGGGGGTCTGATGTATTTTGATGCCTGGGAAGGGCTTTATGACATAGCTATATTAACCTCTCTAAAATGAAAGTTCATGTTATTTGGGATAGGATTGTTTATTATTTCATTTCTATATAATTATTCAACATTGAAAAAAATTGAATTTTTTGTGGGTTATTATTTATTATTTTTCTCTATCAATGGAATCGAAAAAAAGTTTGGGGTTCATGAATGATAAGATGCATATACATATCCAGGATATGTTTATTATTTATTGTGGATTAAATGAGGTTATTTAAAGGGTTACTTATTTTATAAAATTAGTAAAATGGAATTGATGATAGAAAAACTATTTAAAAAATGAATAATTAAATTAAATTTGTAAATAATAATTTATTAAACATCTATTAAAAATAATTATTAGTGCACCATAATTTATTTAGGTAGTTATTATGTTTTTACTGTGTTTTTATTTTATGTTATTGTCCTTATTGTTACGATAAATGAAAATGAATTCTGTATAGTGGGCATGTATTATGTATAAGATTCTGTATGATAAGATTTATGATGATACCTCAGGTATGGTTTAAGATTGTATAAGATGTTTTAGTAGATTAAATACCCATGAGTGAGTAAAGATTCTGACAACCATTTTAGCTTTATTAAGATATCATATTTTTGGTTTCATAATATTTCTGATAATGAATGTAAATATTTAGTTTAAATTGGCTATATATTTATTTCATGAAATAAAAGATATTATATAGTTAACTACAAACTCATTATATATTGAAAATTAATCTCCTCTCTTCGTGGTATAATTTTTTTATTTAATATTTCATTATACACCCTTGTAATGATTCAAATTTTTTCTATATAAATGTTTATTTAATTAATTTATATTTTATAAAAAGATATATGCGAAAATTTCAGGGTTTTATAATGATAATTAAGGTCATTATAAATATTTTAATAAATATATGAATGTATGTATAATTAACATGTATTTTAATTTTTTTAAATATATATTATTCAAGTTTTTTTGTGTCTTGTATGAGTTTATTTTAAAATTAATTTTATAAATCATAAAATTTGAATTAGATAATATGAACAAAATTTTGATTCTTAATTTAAAATATATATTAGGATTGCATTTTTGATTTTATTGATTTTATTTTTATTTTTTAGAGAATAGATAAAATATTATTCTTAGAAGTTCTATTAATTTTATTGCATCATTCTGATATAAAAATGAAATAAAAATATATGAAACTTTTTTTGACCTAAAATTAATTTATGTAGAGTAATAATTCCTTTAAAAATAATTTATTTAATTTATAAATATATACATTCTTTAACTGAACCTAAGTTATATTTTTTAATAATTAAAATAAGTTTGGGTTTCTTCATTTAATTTAATAATCATAATTATTCTTTAGGATTTAGCATGATCTAAAAGTAAATAAACATACTTTTTAAACCTTGAACAAATATATATCATGGGAATCAATACTATACATGATGTTGTCTTAATTTAATGTTGATAATTAGAAAAATAATTATTGTTAAACTTTTTTCTTTGAAAGAACATTTGTAAAATTTCATTTTTATTTAATATAGAATGTGAATATTTTAAAATATTTTTAAATATTGGAATCAAATTGTTAAAATTTTTAATATGTAATATTTTATTTATTTTGAAATTTTTTTACCATCGTAAATGTTAGTCCCCATGGTAAAGGGTAAATTTGGGAAAAACTGTCAAATTAATGGTTAAAGCATTAATATATCATAAAAACCCCTATAAAAAAAATTTATAGAGGCTTTCTTGAACACCAATTATCTATTTTAAATATATATCCTTATTGGATCCAAATTTGTTATGTGTGACATTTGATATTTATATAAGGAAATTTATATTTAAAAAAATGTCACCCTCTCCCAGTTAGTATATTTAATATGTTATTAGGGTAATACAAATTATAATAATACATTATGAGTGGTTTTAAATAATAATATTGATAATTAATAAAATATATTTATGTGATCAATTTCATTTTATTATTATTATAGTACTATTATCTAAAATGTTTATGCAACATCTATACAAAGCTTTCCAATGTAGTACAAAACTAAAAATAATTAGTTTATATGTGGAAAAAAATATTTATATGAACTAGATCCATTCTTAAATTTTATGCGAAAAAATTATAGGTTATAAGTTACATAAATACTCAAATTATAATTCCATATTTATATAGAATTTATAAAATTCACATTTAGAAAATGAAACTTAATATTAAATTAAAGCATATCTGATGAAAAAAATTATCTATAGATAAAAAAATAATAAGAATTATATAATTACTATTTTATATGAAGATAGCCTTAAATAAGATCAATTATACAATTTTAGCCACTTTACATTATATAATTTCATTCCTAACCCATAAAGAATTAATATTTTTGAAGATGCCATTGAATCTTTCATATAGAAGGGTTATAACCTTTACAAAACAAAATTGATGTTTGGTTTTTTCTATATATTCATACCAAATAAAACTCTAATAATCCCTTTCTAAGTACATAATGGTCTATCCCTGCCAAAATCCTTTTTTAATAATGATTTGGACTCAATCCAAAAAAGGTTGTTTGAGGAGATAATAAAGGGTTCAGGAGACTATTTTTTATTTCCTAAATAAGATTCCTAGTATTTTTTTTTAAATACTCGATTACTTTAAAAAATATGATTCAATTCCTATTATTTTGGAATAATTTTTTATTCATGAAGGATTCAATATGATACATTATCCATTATAAATCCCTTTTTATAATCCATTAATACATCAAAACACACGTTTTTCTAATTTTTTTTTGTTATTTTCACTCTTCCAGTAATGTGTTAAAAAATGTTATTAATACTTAAATGATACCAAAATTTAATTTTAATTATAATATATAATTATAATAGATACAAAATATTAATTGTATTTTCTTCATTTTAATCTATTTAGATAATAATATTTCTTATAATGGGTTTTTATGCTACATTAAAAAATTATAATGTTTTAATAAACATAATTCATATAGGTATTTTAAAAAAATGATTTTATGAATGAATGTAAACATAATATGAAACTAATTTTATTATAATGATTATGAAATGGTTAAATTTTCATCATAATAAATTATTTAGATATATACAATAATGGTTATTTTAAAATAAAAAAATATTATCAAGGAGGATTCATTGAAAAATTACAATTTCATAAACTATCGACCTTAATTATATTTGGAAAAATATAAAACCAATAACATGAATTTTATATAGCTTATAGAACCTTTCTATATGAAACTTTTACCATCAAATATTTGTTAATTCTATTTTTGAGATTATGAACCCAATGACTTTAAAACGAAGGACCTAAACAACATCAATATAACAAATGAAAAACACGTGATAAATAATTATTTAAAAGTAACAATAAAATTAATAATTAATATAATTTCATTAGATAAGAGTTTTGAGGGTGTATGAGGAAAATTAGGACACAAGGAAATAATTATTATTTTCGTCTTTTACTATACATATTTAAATTTAATTCTGCCAACAATTTTCCATCCATGTTATTTCTATAATGTTCAAATGTATATTTTGCTAACATTGTAAGGTCATTTTTTATCTTTTAATTTATTTAAAATGGTTTCAAAAAAAGAATGTTTTTAACATTTTCTACAAGGTACTTTTATACCATCATAAAAATAGAGTAAAATTAAAGTATTTTTTACATTTACCACATGAAATCCATTTTCCGTCATCATATTCAATATTATTTATTATTCATATAAATAATTTTTCTAATTTTTACAAAAATTTTGTAATCCATTTATTTAGTGAATATCATGTTTTTAAATTTATCAAATTAAAAGGCTACAAATTCTTATATCAAAAATAAATTTTAAAATGCTCTATTAGATTTCATGGTTTCTCTTTTATTTTACACTCCATATAAAATTGGTTCACTGTTTTTTAAATCAATATATTTTCACTTAGTCACATAATTTTTTTAATAATGGGTTGAGAAGAATGTTTTTAACATCCTCTACCAAAGTATCATATATTTGGTGTCCACTTTCTTACATTAAAATTAGATATAAGGAATCACATCAAGAATTACTGAATTGGTTATAAGTCTTGGTAAAAAAAATATATACTAGATTTTCATAATAAATTTGAATAAAGAATTTAGAAAATAATTTTATTGGAGAATATATATATTCTCTATAGAATATCATTCCATATCATTCAGAGTACACTTCCATGATTTTTGGGAAAAGGAATTAAAAAATGGTGTGATGAAATTCCATGTAAGGATTAAGAAAAGAAGAAGATATCATGAATAAATACGTATAAAAACATGTAAAGGTAAATAAAAAGACATAAATTCCATTTATATAATTTTAATATCATGATTAGTTTAGGAACAATCAATTTTTAATAGAAATTAAATAACGCCTAATACTATTTAATGAATAAATTAAGAATAAAATGTATTAAGAGATAATATCGTTGGGAAAATAATGTGGATAATAATAAAAAAACATTTAATGAAGGAAATTATTTATTATTGGATGTCAAGATCTTATGAATCCTGACGCCTATAATATCAAGAGATTTTACAAGATAAATAAAAACTAATGGGAATGTATACACCAAAAATTCATTTAACCAATCCTCAACAACTAAATATTTATAAGTCTACCAATGTTTCTAGTGGGAATCTATATCCATTACCCATGATTATATTCACATAAAATTTTGTATTCATATTTTGAATAATCTCTATAATTCATGAATAATATCCATTATCAACAAATTTAATTTTCGAGCATGGAATAAAAATTATCAATAATTTTCTCCATCAATTTTAAAACTTCCAAAGTATAATACCACATGTAAAAATGATAACTGGATTATATGATAAATATATCCAAGATAAATAATATATATGTTTTGGGGAAATTAAATTTCCATTGATGATAAGAATTAGAATATTTCAAGGAAAGTTAATGATTAAAATAAATAAATAAATATAATATCAATACTTTCCTAGGTCAAAATGATCTTAAACCATATATAGAAATAATAATTATGGTATCAATTCAACATATCCTTAGTGTATTTTAAGTAAAATAAAGGTTTTATTCAATTAATGAGTTGAAATACCAAAAAAATTCCATTAAAATCAATTATGAGGAAAATAATATTTTTACTTAAAAACATATTTTAACTATAATTTCAAAAAATATTATATAATTAAATATCATTGAAGAATCATTTTAAACATTATAAATTAATAATTCATACATTGAGTGTTCATGATGGTGGGAAATTCTGTAAATTCCATATATATTAATAAAATACCAATGAGCCTAGATTGGAAACCAACATGAATATTAATTTAGAATTTTCTTTTGTAAAAAGTAAAATATAGTTATTTTTTTGAATGATTCATATTAATATTGTAAATTTTATTTTTTTTCTAAAAATATGAATTCAGAAGGAAAATAATTTCTGACAAAAGAGAAAGGATGTAGGCTTTTACTAAAGACATTATTAATCATTATTTGTACTAAAGAGTGGGAAAATGGTATTATTAAATGATAAATAAATAAATTTCTCTATGTTATTTAAATTAAATTGATTTATTAGATAATGTTTAAATAATTTAATTTATTGTAAATCAATGAAAATACAATCCCAACTAACATGAGATTGTGAAATAAACCCTCAGAAAGATCATAACATTTAAGTGAGAACTAATCAATGAGTTGGTTTTATTTATAAAACATAAATTCACATAAAACAAGTGGAAAGACAAAACAATATAATGAAAATTACCTTCTCAGATAATATTTGAATATTAAAAAAAATTAAATAATATTTCCCAATGAAAGGGAAATGATTTATGGAATTATTTACCACATTGTAATTTTAATATTAACTAAATTTGGAAGAAATAATTCAAATTGAAATAAAAAATGACATTAATTTTGAATTATTCATTATATTAATTGTAAAATTGTAATTAAATACATCATGTAAAAGAAAATACGTGTGTCAAAAAAATATGCCTTAATGAAGGGAAACTGAGGCAAAGTTTCTTACCTCACACTTCCTTTTGGTGAAAATTAATTATACAGTGATATATGTATTTTAAAAATTTTATTATTTTATAACATAACCATATTTACATTCATAATATCTTATATTACCCTATTAATACATTTTACCACATGTTTGCTAATAATATTTCACAGTTTTTGTTAATTCTGGTTTCAATTGCATTGTTTAATCACATGTGTTTTTTCAGGAATGTTCTATTTCTTGTGTATATTATATAGTAACATCACATAAATAATGAAATTAATGTTCTAATTAAAATTATTTTTATTAGATAAATTTTATAAAAATTGTTGAAACTAGAACATAGAAAATGGATCACATTGCTCCGTAGAGATGGTAGACCATATGTAGACACGAGGAATGTTATCGTTTTTTTAATGGGTGATAGTGTAATGAAGTATATGACTTATTAATTTTTAGGAAGTAAATTTATTTCACATATTTCACATATATTCCTTAAATTTAAAATTATTACATTATATTTAAAATGCAATTGAAAAATGAATGAAATCACTTCGCGAGGGAGTAGTCTATCGTTCACACGATAGACATTATAGTAATTCAAACAGAACAGATCATATGAAGGTATATGAGATATTAAAATTTAAAATTAATAATAATAAAATAAATATTATATATGTTTCTTAAACACATTATTATATCCATCTTTTAATTTTGGTTATGGAAAAAATTTTCATCTGATCACGAGGTTGTAGTCCACCGTATGCATGATCGTTATTTTTGTTTCCCATTTGGTGGAAGATGAGAGGGATATAGGTCATTACATTAAAATTATAATATCCTAGTATATTTAATTTACTGAGGTTATTATATAATGAATTTTTAATAAAATTTTATCGATCTAGAAGCAGAATAAAAATATAAACTCTTGTTTAAGAACATTACCTCTACTTTAGACAACTTCTACAGGTTTTTAAAAAAATCCATCATTGGTTGGACTTATGATCAAACCAAGGGTACTAAAAAATTTTTAGAGGTGTAGGAAATTTTAATTTGTATATTTTTATGATCCAAATGGATTTTAATGTGTTAGTAGGGGAGGAGTGTAGGCTGCCTTTAATAAGAGAGGGAGAGGGAACACATGGAATTTTTTAAAAGAATCAATTACACCCACATTGTTTTTATAATAAATTCCTTAAAAATAGGTAATTATAGAACCATATATGTTATAAGGTATTTATATGGAAATATAATATGTTTTTAAATAGTTTTATCTTTTTTAAGCCTTATCATCTTAATTTAAGTCATGAATAACCGTTAAACATAAACCATGATAATTAATTTTCAGTTTTTTACTATTCTTAATTGTAGGGAAATTTTTTAAACTTATTATAAAATATATATTATGGTGACTAAAAATATTGAATCATATTTTTTAAATTCAATTAATGAAGTGGAATAATATAATTTAAAATTATACATGGAGACAAAAAAAACAAAAGATCCAATGTGAAAAAAATCATAAGAATAAAAGGTATAAATATAAAAAATAAATATAAAATTTGATAAAAATGATTTTATTTATTTAAATTTTAATATATTTGAACTAATTTTATTTTAAAAAAATTTGTAAATTTTATTTATTCTTATAATTTATTTAATTGAAAAGGTTGTTGTGAATAATTGTCATTATTTTTCATTATTCCTTGAAAAATGAATCATTTAAAAAAATAAAGAAAATTATCCCTGAGATAATCTTTATATTATTATTTAAAATATTATGTAAACTTAATAAAATTAATTTTATGATTGGTAAAAAATAATTATAATTATCTGTCCAAGGCATGACGAAACTATGTTTTGGAAAAATACAATTTTTCTGAAATCAATTATTTTTATTTTAAAAGATACTTATTTTATTTCATACCATTAGATATCAAAAATATATATAATTTAGTTAGTACAATTCATACCCCAAAATTTAATTGATTTTTCGTAATTGTATACTATTTTATAGTTTTTTTATATTTATGGTTGTATGTTCCACAAGTAATCGAAGAGCTCAAATTTATTTAAAAAGAAATATTTCATAACAGATTAAGGTGTTATATTCATGTATATGATTTGTGTTCTATGTCATATAGGCTATAAAACCATTTTTTTAAAAAATATCATGGTGTCATATTATGGAAAACAACAATAAATTCATTACTTAAGATCTAAACTTCATCTCGATAATTAGAGGATTAACATCTAGATATACCATTGTTAAAAAAACAAACATCGTAAAAGGGTATATAAAAATTCTTCCTGATAAAAGATAAATAGAAATGTGAAGGTCATCCATAATAACAAAACACTAGTTTTCCATATAAAAGAATATATATTGTATGTGAAGATATAAACATGTAAGAAAACAATAAATAATTATAGAGAGTGAAAAAAATAAATGATCACAATAATGTGAATGATCGATAAAAAGCTAAGGGCCTAAAAAACATAAATATAGTGTGATTTAAATGAACATTTTATTATATATATAAAAATTTAGTAGGATAATTTATTTTTTTCATAGTCCTTTTCCTAATGTTGAGGAATTTTTTAGTGTCTATGAATATTTGGAATTATAGTTACTGGATATCATTCTATTTCATAAGAACAATTTTATCCTTTGGTTATTCTTAGATAAATTTACACTTAATATCCTTTTCTAAGAAATGAATATCAAAAATTATTTTTTAAGATTAATGAACTAAAATTAACTTTTAATGGATCACAAAATCCATGGGGGAGTAATAATTCCTTCAAACTGTCTTGAAATATTTTTCAAAATTAATATGGTTAGTACATGTTATCCAATATAATACATTAATATCTTAACGAAAATGTAACACCAATAGATCAAAATTATTATTTACCCATAAAACCTGCAAAGTAAATAAATTTTATATTAACTATAACATCATTTAGGACAGCAGTAGGAATAAAATCCTTTTTGCCATTCGATTGTTGGTTCAAGCGGCACCTCCATTCTAGAGACAAGGGGTTGTAACCTACAATATTGGTTGTCCCTTTTTGAAAACCATATTAATATAATTCTTTCGTAATTAAAAAGAGTAATAAAAATTAATTACATCAAAATAAATGATAAGATATACCTTATTGTGAAACAATAACATTATAATTATATATACAAAAATTAAGGTCATTGTTGTTTATATAACTTAAAAAAAATACTAAATAAATTGGATGTATTACAATTAATAACTCCCAAAATATCATGTAATATTCCCAAAACATATTTTATCAAAATATTTATTAATTAATTTGATCATATGATCAATCTAAAACACATTAATGTTTGATGGTATCCACAAATTTTATTTTAATCAAGACCTGGATTCTTTTAATATATAACACAATCATTAGATGTATGATGATTCTTATAACCAAAATACCATTTTAAATAATAATTAATGAATTTAATTATTTAATCCACGAAAAAAATACATCAACTATTTTATTTATACAAGAACCTTTCTTAGTTCAATGGGGTTAGCATTAGATGAGGGAATTGACTTAGATAATTCCTAGGTTCCCCACATTTACGAAACAGAACTATAATGTATCATGAAGATGATATTTATTTTCCTGAGTCATATTCCTCATTTTCCTGGTAAATTCATTTCCTAATACCCTTATCTTCCTCATATTAAACGTTATTCTATTCCATTGAGTCACTTTACAGTGTGTCTCTTTCCACATTTATTTTATAAATTAAATCAATCCATCATCCCTCCATGTTCTCCACCACTCGAGATCATAAAAAAACACCACTATTATCTTCATTGATGATTTAGAGCGTTGGTTAAGGTATAGGTTTTTTATCATAATTTAGGATTACTAATTAGGAATAATCAGGATATATTTCACTTATGTCATCATGTAATTCTGATTCCAATAATCAGCACATTGTCTTTCATATTTAATTTAAACAGGATTCCTTTGGGTTCTATCTGTTGACTAAAAAAATTTAGTGTGTAGCAATAATCATAGTGGGAAAATCATATAATCATTTATAGGATTTATAAATCTAGACACATTATTATCAATCTAAAATGTTTTAGGTTTATCTTAGGAAATTTATTTTTTTGTTTCTATTTAAATCATTTATAATGGTTTGTAATAAAAATTTGAATTATCCAAACAAAATCCCCGATGAGTGTCAAATAAGATGTACATAAAGGCACATTTTGGTGTACACGATAATGCTCGATTCAATCATGATATTCCCTTTTCAATGTTATTTACCCAAGGTACATCTATTCGAGAAACACACCCACTGGTTGTATCTACAACTAGTTGTACTTCAAGTAAAAACCTCATAACCTTTTACTTAGAAATACATTATGAATCTATTTTTTAGTTATCATAAAAGTCATCATAGGGTTATTCTTCATAATTTATGTATTCTTTATTCTAGTCCAATGGTTTCTAATAAAATTCTTCTAATACTAACTATATGAACTCAACCCCATATCCATGATATGGTGTTTACTTTAATATATTGTAATAAGAAACAATGAATCATATCTCAATGGACCAAATAGTTTAGTATACATGGTAAGCTAGATACATACATGATTCCAATATTACATATTAATAAAAAACATCCATATAATATTTTAAATTAATATCATCATTCCCTATGAAATATCATTTCCTATCATTCATATTAAAATTCCTAGATTCATAGTAAAAGAAATCATAAAACTATGAGATCAAATGCTTAGTAAGTATTTTGTATAATAGAATCCATTAGTAATCAATAATTAAAAACAACATAGAATGGTAAATAATGAAAAACAATCCCTTTAAATAAATTTATTATATTTATATTATAAGGATTAATTAATATAGAAGGGATATTAACTATAAACACATTAAATTTAATCAATAAATGAGAAATAAATTCTTCACGAGTTAATAAACTCATGAAAATATATTATATAACAATTGCAGAATAATTAATTAAGGAAATTAATAATTATTAGATGTCAGAATACATGGAATCATGATACCTATATATTAAATAACTTTCATAATATTGTTTAAAATTTATGTGTAGCACTTAACAATGTATAGCCATTTGATTCATCGCAGGAGACAACCGATGTAATGAGGGGATCACTTTAATAATTCCCCACCCATATCCTCATGTCCAAATAATTTCTATTATATAAAAAAATCAATTTAATTCATGAAATATATACCATATTAACAAATTTTAATATTGAGTAAGGAATACAGATTAAAAATAATTTCCCCATTCAGTCATATAAATTTATAAAAAAACAAAATATGATGATATTTTATATAATTTATGTAATAAATATTTCAATGATAAAAAATATCAATAATTAAGGGAAATGTATTTTCTAATGAAGACATGAAACTGTATATTTATTGGGAATAGTAATGATTAAAAAAATTTATCAATAAAAATAATTTCCAAACATTCCCAAGTTAAACTAATTTTAATCCAAAAAAAGAAATATTATGGAAGGTACTAAAACAAATAACATCCATGGAACATATTTACAATAAATTTTTGATATAATTTAGGAATAAGAATATAATAAAAATGAATTAAAAAATTTTGTTGAAAAATAACCATTTTACTTTGAAAATTTATTTTTAAATAAAAGTTCACAAAATAATTTGAATAAAAAATTATTTGGAAATTAAAATTTAAAATAATTAATAAATTTGTAAATCATTTTTTGGTCTTGGTTATTGGAAATTATTTATAATCCATACAGGTTAAAATAATGATTCATGTCAAATTTTTAGCAAAATATAAAGGTTCCTTGATTGAAAAAAGACATAAATATTCATTAAAAACATTTTTTACAAAGTCCAACATAGGTAAAAAGGTCATTAATTAATAATTTGGAGGATTTTTTAAACCTTTTTTTAATTTCTCTCTAAAAATAAGTATTTATAAGAAAAGGGATATTTGAATGAAGAGAGAAATGAAGTCATATTTTATTAAAACAAATTCAATAGTTTTAAGTAAGAAAGGTTCTAAAATTAGTATTGTTACTTGATGAACTCATGAATAAATAGATTATAATATAATTAATGGGATTTATTATCCAATTTTAAAATAATTTCATTCAATGATAATTTGAAAAAAAAAATCCCAGTTAGAATGTGATTGTCAAATAAACCCTCACAATGAATATAACGTTAATGTGATGATTAATCAATAAAATGTTTATGTGTATCAAATTTAAATCCACAAAAAAGTGTAAATATAACATAAAATAATCTTAACTCATTACACACATATGTATTGAATATAGAATACAACAAATATGTAACATAAAATAAGGAAAATTAATTGAGTTAGGAGATTCATTACTACTTGGAAATTTTCATACAAAATCCCTTTAAATGAAATAATGAAAAATTGAATCATAATATACCATAAAATAGGAATTTATTGAAATATTACATATATTAAGAGGTAGTATAAACACCATATACAATAAATTAGGTGCATAACATTATAATGTGCCTCAATGAACGAAACTTGAGATGAAGTCCCTCATCTCAATCATCCTTTTTGTTGAAGATTATTTAACTTCAAATACAGTTATGTAAATACTTTTTAACTTATAACCGAACTATATTCATATATAATATTATATATTTTCCCCTTATAACATCGGACCACATGATTAATAATAATTTTCAATATTTTCATTGTTTTGTGTGTAAATTTTCTTGATTTCCAATGCACTTTTTGTCATCAATGTTCCACTTCTTATGAATATTATTGAGACACATAATCTCCGAAATTATATTAATGTTAGAAAGATATTTTTTTGTTATATAAAGCTTATAATCACTATTTAAATTTTATAATGGATAATCGATCACATCACCTCATTGAGGACAGAAGGCAATACACACGCATGAGAGAATGAGTGAATGGGTAAGGAAGTGTATGATCATTTGATAATAATAAATTTATATCATATAATATATATAAATATTTTATTTAAATTTATCATTAAAGCATTATATGTAAAATATAATTGAAAAATGAATCACATCACATCGTGAGATGGTTATCTACCTTACACATGATCACATTATCATATTTTAAATAGAATGGAATGTATGAATTAATATGTGATATAAAAATTACATAATTATAATAATATATTATATATAATGTACAATTTTTTAAATATTTCATTATATTCATCCTAAAATTATGGTTATGGAAAATAATTTACATTGCTTCATGAGGTGGTAGTCCACCATCCAAATGAATGATGGTTTTGCTTCCAATTTTATGTAAGTAGAAATGTACATATGTAATAAAATTAACATAATAATATCTCAATATATTTAATATAAATAGGTTATTAAATATTTATGTTTTAATAAACTTTTATAGAGGTGTAATACGAATAAAAATAAAATCCATTGTTTAAGAACATTAACTCTTCTCTAGAATATTTTACTAGGATTGTACCAAAAGTATTCATAGGTTGTATTTATGATCAAAAAATGGATAAATGATATTGGGTGGGGTGTATTCAAGTGATTTCTGAAGGTATTGGATGATGTAAATAAATTGGAAATTGTGAATAGGGGTGGATATTCTCTGGCCTTTTATAAGGTGGCAGAGGACAGACATTGAATTTATAAATATAATCAATTATATGAACATTTTAATTATACAAAAAGCCTCCAAAATGGTCAATTATCAATTATTATAGGTAATATCGTCTAAATTTTGTTTTAAAATGAGTTTAAAAAACGTTTGGGATCATTTATATCCCCTTTCTTTATAATTAATCCTCCAGTAAAAACGTTTTTACCTGAACCATGATAATTAATTTTTACTACTTTAACTATTCGTAATGAAAAAATAGGAATAACTTATTAGATAATATATATCATTATGATTACAAATATGGAATTAATTTCTCGAAATCAAATCCCAGATATTCGACAATCCAATTTAAAATTATACCTGTATACATACGCTTTGAAAAAGTGGTGTTCCAAAGTGAAAATTATCATAAGTAATTAAGGTTTTGATAGAAAAACTAAACATGAAATTAATTAAAATGGCATTATTAGTTAAATTTTAATATAATTAAACTCATATTTAATTAAAATCAGTTTATAATATTGTTTAACCGTGAGAATTATATAAACTAAAATCATTTTCAATAAAAATTAGCATTTTTCACAATATACAGACAAATGAGACACTCTAGAAAACCCTAGAATTTCATCCTATGTTAATAATGATATAATGATTCTATAAATGAAGATAATTTTATCAAATAAATTTTATAATAGTGGTAAAAATTATTTTTAGATTATCAATTCATGTCCTGATAAAACCATTATCTAGAAAATATTTTTTTATTAAACAAATATATTTCTTTTAAATGACTCTTATTATAGTGTAATCAATATTTACAA
Organism: Viscum album; assembly: GCA_963277665.1. Classification (NCBI taxonomy): domain Eukaryota; kingdom Viridiplantae; phylum Streptophyta; class Magnoliopsida; order Santalales; family Viscaceae; genus Viscum; species Viscum album. The sequence continues at coordinate 32,817,531 of OY728128.1, read as the reverse complement.
ATTACAATGATAATTTAAGTAGTATTATTAATAACTATAGATTTAATAGGTACGTTATAAAGTTTTACTATAATATAATTTTTTTAGTCTGGGGGTTGTGTGTTCCTCAAGCTATCATAGAGATCAAATTTATTTAAATATATATATATCATAATGTATTGGGGTGTTAACTTATCCTCTATGATTAGTATGCATTGTTATATATGATATAAAACCCAAAATATTTCTTTTAAAATCATAGGTTGATATGTTTTTTATGATGTCTATTTTAATATATAATCTCTTTTCTATTTTATTCACGAAATGGTTCTAAAATAATATAAATTATGATGGGTGAGTTTGATATATCCCTTAAACGTGTTGTTCTAGGATTACAGAGTTAATGTGATATAAGTTACTATTAAGAATATTTTTTTAATGATCTGATTATGTTATTTTACTAGGATATGATAAGGGAATAAACTAATTTACTTATTCCATTACAAATTAATACAAGTGATGAATATAATGTAATATGATTCCTACATGATTTTTATATTCTTTAAATGAATTTTAAGGGATATTTTTTATTTGATGTGATTTTTAATTTAGTGTATGTTTGAAATTTTTTATGATATTTTAATAGGGAATGGAATTTGTTTTCAGGGATAATATACTTCAAGAATTATCATGTTTCTCAAAATTTAGTCATTATTATTATCTTGTTTTATGTTTTGTTATGAGATTGACATACCAAACTTGTTTTGAAAATAACTATTCTTCATGTTTAAATGTATGGTTAGGTTATTTTATAAACTAAACATTCATTTTCTAATGATATATTTTTCATGTTTTTTAATTTTTTAGATGGACTAATGAGTTTTTTTATTTTCTACCAATTATAGAGTTTTATGATCGTCCCCTAATTTAACTTTTTTCATTGGTTCTTGGATGATAAGGTGTTATTATCAAGTGTATCTCTAGATATTAGATATAGGGTTTTAAATAAAAAAAATTTTATTTAAAGAGTTCTATAAGGTGAAAATCATGTTCATATAAAGGTTAATACCTTTTTAACAAAATAATTTATAATTATATAAAAAACTAAATCTAAAAGGAAATGGTAATGTAAGAAAGGAAATCCATTATTTAAATGTATTATTTATCTATTGGTTATGTTTAGGATTATAATATTATTTTAAATGTAGGATTTATATAATGTTATATGTTTGGATGTTATTAGATGAGGATAAATAAGATAAATATACCATCATGTGTCAGTTAGTCTATAGGGGAATAGTAATTTATATGTATAAAAATGATTTTTTGTTTGTGTGTGACTGAAAATATTGAGGTGATTATTGCTTTTTTGCACTACATTTATTGGGTTATGAGAATAATACATGAACATGTATCTATAAGACCTAGTTTTAACATTTAACATAACATAATGGTTATTAGGAAGGCATGTTTTCACTATTTTTGGAATAGAATATGAAGTGCATAGATAATAATTATGGTTAATATGATATTTTATTTTGATATAATTATGGTAAATTAGGAAAAATAGCTTTTTGATTCGGAAAAATAAGATGAGTAGTCTAGTAATCCGTGGGGTTTGAAAATTTATTTGGTGAAAATATGAGAATGTTATTTTTTGGAATAGTTTAGCCTACTTCTTATAATGTTAAATGATTATTCCACATATTTTTTTCAATTATGTTATTTTTTTATGAAAATGGATCATAATAATTGAAGGATAGGAATTTATTATTATTTCGGATAATTTAATATTTTCTAATGGGATTATATTTTTATGATAAAAATTATTTTGGGAAGAATATATTATTTTTAGAATGTATTATTAGTATATATATATAATTTTTCTAGTAATATTTTATTTGGGATAAATATTAAGTTTGTTTTGGAAAACAATAAAATAATTTGATTATTAATTTTAGGTGTAGGTTTTAATGAGTTATTTGGGCTCAACATGGGGACTTATCATTTATATTTATGTTTTGGATATTATAGAATTACTTCTTTATATGATCATTTTTCTTTTTTAATTATGAATATCAAAACTCATACTAACTATTTTTTTGGGAATTATTTATAAATTAAATGAATTTATTATCTTTAAACACATTCATACTTTTAAATACACTATCTTTTGATGGATATCATGATAAATTATTAATGTATTTTCATGATTTATTAATAAAATATCATCATGGATGTTCATAGTATAAAATGTAATATTAAAGGTGAAGAAACTGATTGGAACAGACATGAAAATATTGAGATATTAGGTATCAAAATTGAATGCAATAACTTGTATTTTATCATATTATATATATTCATGGTAAATTAATTCCTCAATCTCAATTAAATGGATGGTATATATATCAAGTATTATATAGAAAACAACACCATACTACCATGGTATGCTTTAGAAACTCATTTAGAAGTTTGAGTCTAATAAATATACACAGAAGGTATAAAAAAATATATTTAATATATTTTTCCTTGTACTAACCCTGAAGTAAATGTTACTGATAATAAGGAACACTTTTCTAGATATATATTCACTCAATGAATTATAATTTTATTTGATAAAATCTCATACATGCCTCAAAAAAATATTTTAAAATGAAAATTTTAGCGTTAATTTTTTTTTGGAATTGATGGACTTTTTTACACTATTTTCAATTTGGATTTCAGACAAAGTGTTTTTCATTTGCATTATTGGTAGCATAATTTAATTTTCCTCAGAAATAATATTTTTCCTTGAACATGAACATTCTTTGTGGGGGTACATTCTACCTTTTGATTTAAATATTTTTTAACGTACTTTTATTTAAATTTTGAAATATCTCTCATAGTCCCATTTTCTATTTAATAATATGTCATAAATTTGGAATTATTAATGGGTTTTAATGACTCGATATATTTTTTTTATAACTATTCATCATTTTCTATGTTTTTCAATGATAGACTCTACTATTCTCTCTCATGAATTGCATTTTCTTTTATCTTCCAATATATTTTCCCTCATTTCTAATCAAGATGTCCTTATTGAGTCCAATCACTCTTTTCGATGTCCTCATTCAAATTTTGATTTTTTTTGAAATGTTATTATTATACTATTGAACCAAACAATCCCTTACTAATTGAACTCAAGAAAAAAAATTCAAAATCCAATTTCATCAAGGGGATAATATGTTCAAATAGGTGTTTCTAATAAGATATTCACTTTAGGGTTTTTAATATTAATTAAATGAATATGATTTAAAATTCATATATATTTATATCATGTAAAAAAATATATTATATAATTAATTCTATATTCACTTTATTAATCAAATTAGAGTGTTTAATTCATGATATGAAATACATTTTATTTAATGCATCTATATATTTATTTATTATGATTAGTATATTTACAAATCAAAATAATTATTTAATTGTTTAATATTTTATAAATGATTATTTAGGGGGATTATTTGGATATATATATATATATATATTATGATATTCATATAAATAATCTTATCATGGATTGAAAAGAGAATAATGCATTTCATTTTTAAAAAATAGTTTCTATTATTTATAATTTTTTTCCATTCATTATATGATTATATTGATAAGTAAAATTTTCATATTTTATATTTTTAATAGGATAAAATATGGAAAAATTTGTATTTTATAATATTCAATGAATCACTGTATGAATATTTAGGGGTTTTCTAAAATGGATGATTTTTAGGTAAATAATGGAAATGGTTTTTTACGAATACCATAACCTTTATGAAATAATTATATTATAAGAATAAATAAAAAATATATGAATCCTATTTTGAGAATAAATTCAAATATGGATTAAAAATACTCATTTAAAATTAATATTTTGAATTTAATGAACTATACCTGACTTATTAGATCTAATGTTATAATTTATACTACGAAAAAAATCAATTTTAATGTTTTTTATTTGACTAAGTATTTAAAATGTCCAATTCAGTTTGAGATATATTTAAAAGTCACATATCATCCCTTTACATATTTTTAATCCAAAAAATTTCCTTGATATCCATATAATACATGATTTTGATATAATTATAGTAACTTTTAAAGAGGCCTTTTTTCTAAAAACTTTCATTATATTATGAATAAATTTTTAAAATAAAATAAATCCCTTTAGGAATAATAAAAAATATATGATTGTAAAATATTTTTCAAATATTTAATTAGGATATTGAAATTAGTCAACGAGGTCTTTTTAATTTTTATTTATGAATCAAATTTTCCATAGTAAATGTTACTCTGATAGTGAAGACAAAAATACAGAAACAGTGTTAGGTCAATTTTAAATGATTTAATATATCAAAGACACATATCCATTAATGTGTATATATATATATTCTCAACCATAAAATTTTATATTCTCAATTTTCATCCGTATTGGATCTAATTCATTTTTAATGAATTCCTCTTTCTACATAATAAAATTAATATTACAAAAAATGTCATTGTCTCTCACTTAATATATTTAACATATTTTTGTTTTAATGATACGAATAAAAATATATTATAATTTTTTTATATAATAATATTTCTAATTTCAAAAAATATTTATTTAAGTAATTTATTTATTATTTTAAATTATATTATGATGATCTAAAATGCTTACGCAATTTTGATGTAGATCCCCTACACGTAGTAGAAATATAAAAGTAAATTATGTTTAAAATTGTACAAGTAGAATTTTTTAAATGAAATTGATCCTTAAATTAATTTAATTGATAACAATGAATTTTAAGAAGTGATAATAATTTTTAAATTAAAATTCCATATTTCTTCAGATATTTTTAATTTAAAATTATGAAAATCACACTAAACATGACATTAAAAAGAATTTACCATTAAACATCAATTTTAAATAAATTTAAAAGAATAAAAAACATAAATAATGAGTATACGTTTTATATTATATATAGATAGTATGATCAATTTTCCATTTTATAAGTACTTTCATTTTTTAAAAATAATTCTTGAAAATTACTTTTATAACATATACTAAAATCCATTAAATATAGACTATCAAAGGGACTCATTAAAGCCTTCTCAAAACACATCTCATTTTTATTTTTATCTATATATTCAACCTAAAAACCAATATAAACTACTAGATCTGCATTCATAAGGCTCCATATAGTCCAAAAAACATGTCTCCAAAAGATTTAACATAATCCAAATGATGTTGTACGAGGATTAATGTAAGAGTTTTTTGTAACACCCTGGGATTTTATAAGAAATGTTTTGTGTTAATGTATTATGTTATAATTAACACCAAAGGAATCTTTCAATACAAACTAAACTTTCTTGGATTACGTTAAACGCAAGAGAGACCTTCTTCAATATCTTGCGTTGTACGCAATACTGAGTTTCACAAAACAATGATATGTTATTAAAATTTTATATAAACTAGCCGTTATGAATAGTAATACCCACTTTTTGAATTTTTTTAAATTTTATCTTTCAAAATGGACTTCATTTTTGGATTCTGAATATCAATATTAGTTTATGGTGATTTTTTGGTATTTTTCTAAAAACTTTCAATTTTTAATGAATAGTGAAAAACACGGAGTTATACTTTAAAACCGAATTTTTATTTAAATAATGATTTATTTTATTTAAATTTATTTTAGGTCAAAATAGATGCATAATATATATATAAGTTCAATTTCATTCATTGCAGGCATTTTATAATAATTTTAGATATATAAATATTTTATTTAACTTTTTACCGTCTTTTACCCACCTCCTAGGATAATTTTCAAGTTTACATAAGAGATAATTTTACTGCTTATGTGAGTGGAATTTAAAAAATACAAGAGACATGGATGATATCAATAAGTAAAATTTGGTTCAATAAGATAAAAATAATTTTCGGTGTATAGTAACTTTTTACTTTTATTTACCACGGTTAAAAGTAAATAGGGTAATTAAGGCTAAAAATGATATTATTATTATTACAATAACACATGTCCTAAATCTATTGGATAAGTTTAATTCGACCAAAAACAACCATAGGAATAAAATATTACCATTTAGGTAAACTTGGATTAGATTAGGACATTTATTATTATTTAATTCAAAGAAGAGTTAGAAGAGTTAAAATCACTGTTTAATAAGTAAGAAAATTTTTAATATAGGGTAATAAATAAGATAAATTCGACTATAAATATTTATTAGGAAGGTAAAAATATTTCCTAAATAATTTTATTTTATTTATAATTTTTATACATTAAATATGTTAATTTATTTACGACACAATGATGATGTAGTAATTACCTTATTAATGAAATATTAACATAATTGATATTATAAATAATCAAATAATTGTAATTTGAGAATTTTTTTAAAATAAAATAATTTTCAAGGTTATCATTACATTTTGGGGTTGGTTATATGAATTTTTTTCGAAGTAATAATGCTGTTACGAATTTAGAAAAAACAAAATACCAAATAGTGTCAAAATTGACATAAAAGAGTTTTTTAAAACAAATATTAAATTATTAAATGATATTATATTCATAAAAATCTAAGGTTCTTAAAAAATAATTATATAATAATATATATGGAATTAATGAACAAATTGGGGTTCTATAGATAGTTTATTGTAAGTTTATTAACCATATAGTGTAAGAATACAAGAAGACACGGTAAAAGTTAAATTATTTAACTTAGAGTTAAATGTAAATGATAAGGTTAATATGGTACCCTAAACTTGTCTAAAACCCATTGGTTGAAATAATTTAGACCCTTACCCACCATATACTCTAAATAAGTCACTTTGGATCTGTTATAAACTGAATATTAATTTATTATAAAATAAAATTTTATGTTTTTCCTAAGGTTCCCCTCAACCCTCTTATAAAAGGGTACTCCCCCTTCTCTCTAATTAACACCTCCAAAGCCATTTGGCTTGGACAAAACCTACCCAAAAACCCTATCAACTATTTTACCTTCATCCTAGAGGAATTCTATTAGTCATAAAGCCATCCTATAGAGCCCTTTTGATCAAATCAAAAGGAAGAACCTGAGGAAGAGGTAAATATCTCATCACCTATTTCATGTTCCTTCCATCTTCCACTTCCTCCTTAATTGTTGTTTCCATTATAAAATAATAACTCCAGTATATTATATATAATTTTATGTTCTTATAAAAATGGTACAACCATATTAGTTATTTTATCCATCCTGTGAATGAAAAAGTCACCACACGTGCGTACGTAAGGCTTACCATCTACACATCGTGGTGTAGTTTGTTATTCAAACATTTCATCATTTAGATGGGTATGATAATGAGTATAAATGATATAAATAATAAATAATAAATTATTATTATTCTTTATATATGATATAACATCCAATTATATACTATTTTAATATCAAAAGAATGATATCATCGCTCTTGCTCACGTACAACCTACCGTCTCCATGATGTGATGCGGCTCGTTCAACATGATCTTCATTGAATAATGATTATTAAATTTGAATGAATAAATATGATATATATTACACTAATAATATTATTTAAATGAGGTATCTATAACCTAAAAAAGATGAATATGAATTTATTCGACAAACCATGCATAAGAACATAAAGCAATGAACACCTGAATAACAAGTAACAGTGAAATATTACTAATAAGAAGTTACGAATATGACCATATATGATATCACAACAAGGAGTTTGATTAATTATTAAGTCAATGACATTATTTAAATCATTATACAGGAGGTTCGGATACATAAAAAACATATCAGACCTAAGGTATGGGAAAATCTCACAATCTCATTTTTATCTGAGATTGTTTATACTTCAGAATTTATTGGGACATATTTATCATCCACATCCATGTTTCCTCAATTTTTAATATTATTTCTATCCTCATACAATATTTTAAATCAATTTTTACATTTTGGTGAATATTTTTTAAAGGATATGAAAGGAATCTTTTTTCGTTTTCAGTACAAGATACTTTTTGACTTTTCTGGATAAAGTACGAGAAGAATGATTTTGTAACTTCTACGACATGAATAGATTTTTATGATTTCATAGAATATTATTTCCATGAAACACCCTTTACCATTTTTCATGTTTATTTTTAACTAATATACTTTAGTTTAAAATTGTATGACATGTTAATATAGGAAAAAAAAATTGATGTAGAAAAGATATTTTCCCCAAGAACAGAGTTCAAGTGTTTTATCAAAATTATTTTCCATATAAGATAATATAGGGTTTTGTTTCTATTCTTATTATTACATTGATTGGATTATGTTATGATGGAATTATTTTTATTAATTCCTTTTATCTTATATGTATTATGTTATGATGTCATGATGTTTAAGAATCCCATTATTTATTACATGGGTTATGCTATAATATAGGATTTTTGTCTTTGTGGAACACATAAGAATGGTTTCATTATGAGATGGGTGGGACCTATATCTCCCTCCAATGCATTGGTTAAATATTTATATCTCATGAGATAGACATGGCTGGAACGACAAGTTAATCCAGTTTAGTGACACAGGACTGGAACGAGGAGTGACCTCAGTTCAGTAATGGACTTTGTTAGCTATGATGGTCTTGGAAATAAGTCTCGACTAATATTAAATGATTTTCAATGATTATGTGTGTATGCCACAAAGTTTCATGTTTTATGTTATGAGAATTGGGATTAAATTTCACTACTATGATTTATCCCATGTCATTATATTAAGATCTCTTTTGGAGGATATGATTTTCAAAATGTTATGTTCTTATGAATATGATATGATTGATATTTCCTCTGTTTACCCTTACCGAGCATTTGAGCTCACCCTATTGTATGTTTAATTTTACCCAGGTCAGGATGAAGGGTATTAAGTCAGATATTCCAAAAAGGGACTCTACATATGATGAAATAAACACGTGAAAATGATGTTGATTTATGAACTAGTGGTTTATGCTTCCAAATTTCTAAAGACACTATACCTATATGGTCCTATCATGGTTTTTTATATGTTGTTATAAGTATGATTCAATTATGAATTAATAACAATGTATGTAAAGTATGGGTCATTATAGTTGGTATTATAGGAAAGGTATATTTAACCTTTAGAAACTACGATGTGATATCCTTAGTAAGAGCCCTAAGAATATATCTAAGCATAGAACACAATATTAGTGTTTTAGAAATGGCCATGAATAAAAAATGGTAAGACCTAAAGTGTGAAATTTTATTATTTATTATGTGTTTTCCTTTTATTATTAGTGTTTCTCACACTATGCTTATTGGTTTTAGTCAATGGCTGGAACACGAAGGAACCGTGTTAATGATGAATGCGACAGATAATGACATGATTGTACCTTTGAGAAACCAAACATTATGGAAGAAAGAATGAAAAATATTATAGCCACGATCACAAAACATTATGAAGCTATGAATCATGCAGGACTTCCAAACAACCAATGGAAGGAACAATATTCTGTTGAATCCTTCATGAGGCAGCGTCCACCCTCATTCAGCAGGTCTACTGATTCATTAGTGGCTGAACAATAGATCAGTACCACTAAAACGATATTTTTAGTTCATCAATGTTCTGAAAAAGGCAAACTCAGCTTAGTAGTATATCATTTGGAAGGTGAAGCTGAACAATGGTGGAATCTTATCAAGAATACGAGGCAAAGAGATGAAATTGAGTCCATGGAATGGGATGAGTTGAAGAACATATTTTTCAATAAGTAATTAACTCTTATTGTTCGAACAGAGATGGAGAAAGAGTTTCTTGAACTGAAGAAAAAGGATGATGAATCTTTTGGTACATAAGAAGAAAATTTTACAAGTATTTCAAGGTATTCTTCTAGGAATATTATCCAAATTGAGAGTAAGATCTATCGATTCATTAGTGTCTTAAAACCATGTCTTCAAAGGGAGTTAGACATAAGGGAATTCAATAGCTATGAAGAAATTTTTCGATGTGCTCTTAAGGTTGAGATGTAGATTGGTTTAACCCATCAGTCATATGGGTTTGATAAGAAGAGAAAAATGGAATTCAAAGGGAAATCTATAGACCAAAATGAAAAAAGATGATTTTCCCCTTATTCTCAATGTGTGGAAAGAAACATGGAGGGAATTGTCTTAAAGGGACAAGTAAATGTTTCAAATGTTGAAAAGAAGGTCATCGGGAATTTGAATTCTGAAATGATGGGAGAAATATGTCTAGTGATGCGAGCAAAGAAAAGATACACATAATTCTCCACCTACACTTCAATGTTACAAGTGTAAGGAAATGGGAAATTATTCTAATAAATGCCCTAATACACGGGTTGTTGATGATGATCGACGTCAACAAACTCTTAAGGCCAAAGATAAAGGAATGTCACATGCAATTTCTATCTACGATGTTGAGTACGATAATGAAGTGGTGAAAGGTACACTTACCATCCACTCTAAAGTAGAAAATGATTTATTTGATTCTGGATCCACCCACTCTTTTATTTATGAAGAATTTTCTAAGGGTATCGATGTACTACCCCAACAATTAGCTGTTGAGTTAGCTGTGAAAACTCTTAATGTCACAATAGTCTCATCAAACGTCTACAATTCTTCTCCGATTAAAGTTTGTGGGAATGTTCTTCCTAAAAATCTTGTGATCCTTCCTATTGTGGAATTTTATATGATTCTTGGCATGTATTGGATTTCTTTATATGGATCTCATATGAATTTCCAAAGAAGGGATATCACATTTCATAACCTTGATCACTCTATGATCATCTATCGATGCAAGGATGACCATAACCTTCCCATGGAAATTTCATCCATCTTATGGGTCTTGATTCTAATAAATGAAGGTTGTTTATCTCAAATGGTTGGAGAGAAACACATGATTAAAAATATTCTCATTGTATGAGAGTTTGATGATGTATTTCCAGAAGAATTTCCCGGTCTTCCACCCAATCGTGAAGTTGAGTTTTCAATTGAACTCATACCAAGTGCTATGCCAATTTCAAAGACAACTTATAGAATGACCCCAATTGAGTTTCAGGAATTAAAGAAGAAACTCCAAGAGAATCTTGATAAGGGATTAAAATTTCCTAGTGCATCACCTTAGAGAGAACCTGTTCTGTTTGTTAAGAAGAAAGATGGATCAATGAGACTCTGAATTGATTATCAAAAACAGAACAAGATTACTATCAAGAACAAATATCCTCTCCCATACATTGATGAATTATTTGACCAACTATGCAGAGCTCAAAACTTTTCAAAGATTGATATTCTTTCAGGGTATCATCAATTAATTTCCAAAAGGGATGATATACCAAATACGGCTTTCCGTACAAGGTATGGACACTATGAATTTATAGTGATTCCATTTGGTCTTACTAATTCCCATAATATCTTAATGGATCTAATGAGTAGAGTCTTTAGAGAATATCTTGATCAGTTTTTGGTATTCCTTATAGATGATATTCTTGTCTATTAAAAGGGAAAGGAAGAACATGAACATCACATGAAAATTGTATTAAAGACCATAATAAAGAAGAAGCATTATGACAAATTTACCAAGTGTGAGTTTTGGCTTCAAAAAATTTCATTTTTGGGTCCTATAATCTCAAAAGTGGGGATATCTTTGGATCCATCAAAAATAGAGGTTATCAAAAGATGTTCAAGACCAACAATAGTAACTGAGATCCAAAGTTTTCTTAGTTTGGATGGATATTATCAATGTTTTGTGAACGGTTTTTCATGATTATCAAATCCACTCACCAGGTTGACTCGAAAAGGAGTTATATTTGTTTAGACGGAGGAGTGTGAAGAGAATTTCATGGAGTTTAAAAAGAAGGTTATCCAGTGCACTAGTGTTCACACTGCCTTGTAGTGGAGAAATGTTTCTGATCTATAGTGATGCATCCAAGAAGGGATTGGGGTGTGTTCTAATGAAAAATGATATGGTGATAGCTTATGCCTCACGACAGTTGAAAATACATGAGAAAAATTACCCATCTCATTATTTGGAATTAACTATAGTAATTTTTGCATTAACGATTAGGATGCATTATCATTATGGTCAAAGGTGTGATTTTTTTTTGATCCTAAAAGTTTAAAGTATATTTTCATACAAAAGGATATGAATATGCACCAAGAATATGGTTGGAGCTGATTAAGGATTACGACTGCACAATCCATTATCACCCTGGGAAAGAAAACAAGGTTGTAGATGCATTAAGTAGAAAAGACCATGCTAGCTTATCCATGCTGAGGATAAAAAAGGATCTAATATTTATTGATTCACAAAGGATAGATCTAGGAATTATAATGGAAGGGGAAAAATCTTATTTTTCGCAAATGAATGTTCAACCATCTATACATGTGAAGATTAAAGAGGCAGAGAAAGAAGATGTATAGTTACAAAAGAAGGTGAGAAATGTTTCTGAATTCCACATTGATTGTGATGAAATAATAGGGTTTAAGAATCGGTTTTGTGTTCCTCCCATACCAAAATTAAAGAAGGAAATATTGAATGAAGATCATAGATCTTCATTCTTTATTCACCCTGGAAGCACGAAGATGTGTAGGGACCTGAAAGAGTACTTCTGGTGGGATGGCATGAAAAGTGATGTTGCTGAATATATCTCTTGATGCTTGGTTTGTCAATAAGTTAATGATGAGAGACATAAGTCTATGGGGATGTAACAACAATTACGCATACCATAATGAAATGGGAAAACATCACTATGGAATTTGTCACTGGACTTCAAAAAACATCCATAGTCAATAATGCTATCTAGGTTATATTTGATCGTCTTACGAAGTCGGCACACTTCATTGCTATTAGGTAAGATTTATCTTTTGATCAGCTTACCATTATATATGTGAAGGAAGTGGTAATAGGTGCATAGAGTACCTCATTCCATTATATTTGATTTGGATCTGAGGTTTACCTCGAAGTTTTGGAAAACATTTCAGCATAGTGTAGATACAGAGTTGAGTTTCAGTACTGCGTATCATCCTCAGAAAAACGGTCCATCTAGGAGGACAATTCAAACTCTAGAAGACATGATGATAGCTTGCTCTATGGATTTCAAAGGTGATTGGGATCAACACCTACCTCTGGTATAATTTTCTTATAAGAGTATCTTTCACTCCAGTATTCAGATGGCTCCTTATAAAGCTCTCTATGGAATGAAATACAGAACTCCAACTTACTGGGATAAATTTTGGGAAAGAAAGCTATTAGGACCTGATCTTTTCGATGAGATGGAAAAAAATGTACGATCTGTTCAACAACACATAATAGCAGCTCAGAGTCGACAAAAAAGTTATGCCGAAAACCGAAGAAAAGACCTAGAGTTTTAAGTGGGTGATAAAGTGTTCTTACGAATATTTCTTTGGAAGAGATTAATGAGATTTGGAAAGAAGGGAAAGCTCAGACCTAGGTATATTGGTCCTTTTGAAATACTAGATCGTGTTTGGAAGGTAGCTTACCGATTGGAACATCCACCTAATCTCTCTCAAGTTCACGATGTGTTCCATGTATCTCACCTGAGAAAGTACATATCCGATCTTTCACATGAACTTTGCTCAGAAGTTGTACTGCTGGAGCAAGATCTTTCTTACGAAGAACAACCAATAGATAATCTGGATCATAGCGAAACAGTTCTACGAAATAAAACCACTCACTTGGTTAATGTTTTATGGAGGAACAACCCATTAGAAGAAGCTACATGGGAACTTGATGATATGATGAGGGATAGGTATCCTCGTCTGTTTGTTATGAATTGATGAATTTCGAGGGTGAAATTCTTTTTAAGGGGGTAAAATGTAACACCCTGAGAATTTATGGGAAATATTTTGTTTTTATGTATTTTGTTATATGAAACACCAACAAAATATTTCACTAGACACAAAAATTTCTTGGCTTTCATTACATGCAAGAGCAACCTTCCTCGATAGCTAGCGTTGTATGTAATACAGAGTTTCACTAAACAACGATATGTTATTAAAATATTATATAAACTAGCCGTTAAGAATTGTAATACCCACTTTTTGTAATTTTGTAAATTTTATCTTTCAAAATAGACTTCATTTTTGGATTTGGAATATCGAAATTATCTTAGGGTGAATTTTTGATATTTTTCTAAAAACATTCAATTTTTGATGAATAGTGAAAACACTGAGTTATAGTTTAAAACCGAATATTTATTTAAATAATTATTTACTTTATTTAAATTTATTTTAGGTAAAAATAGATAAATTATACCTATATAAGTTCAATGTAATTCATTGGAGTCATTTTATAATAATTTTAGATATATAAAAATTTTATTGAACTTTTTACCGTCTTTTACCCACCTCCTAGGAGAATTTGAAATTTTACATAAAACATAATTTTACCGATTTTGTGAGAGGAATTTAAAAAATATGAGAGAAATGGTTGATATCATTAAGTAAAATGTGGTTCAATAAGATAAAAATATTTTCTAGTGAATAGTAACTTTTTTACTTTTATTTACCACGATTAAAAGTAAATAGGGTAATTAAGGGTAAAAATGATATTATTATTACCATAAAACATGCCCTAATTCTATTGGATAATTTTAATTCGACCAAAAACAACCTTAGGAATAAAATATTACAATTTAGGTCCACTTGAATTAGATTAGGACATTTATTACTATTTAATTAAAAGAAGAGTTAATATTGTTAAAATAAAAGTTTAATAAGTAAACCATTTTTTAATATAGGGTTATACATAAGATAAACTCGACTATAAATTTTCATTAGAAATATAAAAATATTTTCTACAAAATGGTATTTTATTTATAATTTTTAGACATTAAATAATTTAATTTAATTATGACTCAATGATGATGCAGTAATTACCGTATTAATAAAATATTAACATAATTGATATTATAAATACCCAAATAAATGTAATTTGAGAGTTTTTATTAATTAAAATAATTTTATAGGTTTATATAACATATTAGAGTTGGTTAGATGAATTTTTTTCGATGTAATAATGCTGTTATGAATTTAGAAAAAACCAAATACCAATTTGTGTCAAAATTAACATAAAAGAGTTTTTAAAAAAAATATTAAATTATTAATTGATATTTTATTCCTAAAAATCTAACGATCATCCAAAAGACTTATATAATAATATATATGACTTTAATGAACCAATTGGGGTTCTATTGGCAGTTTATAGTATGTTTATTAACCATATAGTGTAAGAATACAAGAAGACATGATAAAAGTTAAATTATTTAACTTAGAGTTAAATATAAATGATAAGGTTAAAATGGTAACCTAAACAAGTCTGAAACCTATTGGTTTAGGGTATTTAGACCCATACCCACCATATTTTCTAAATAAGTCATTTTTAAGCCATTATAAAACGAATATGAAATTATTATTAAATAATATTTTAAGTTTTTCTTAAGGTGCCCCTCACCTTTCTTATAAAAGGGCACTCCCCCTTCTCTCTAATTCACACCTCCAAAGCCCTTTTTAATAGCAAAAACCTTCCTAAATTCCATTTAAACTGTTCTTCCTTCATCCTAGAGGCCTTCCTTTAGTCATAAAGGCAACCTAAGGAGGCGTTTTGATCAAATCAAAAGGATGAACCTGAGGAAGAGGTAAATATCTCACCACCTATTTCTAGTTCCTTTCTTCTTCAACTTCCTCCTTCTTTATTGTTTCCATTATAAAATAATAAATCTAGTATCTTGTATATAATATTATGTTATTATAAAAATGTTACCACCATATTAGTTATTTTATCCATCATATGAATTAAATAGTCTCCACACATGCGTACGTACGACTTACCGTCTCCACGTCATGGTGTAGTTTGTTATTCAAACATTTCATCATTTGGATGGGTATGATAATGAGTATAAATGATATAAATAATAAATATAACATTATTATGAATAATTTTATCTGATATACCATTTAATTATATATTATTTTAATATCAAAAGAATGATATAATCGCTCGGGCATACGTATGGCCTACCGTCTCAACGATGTGATGTGACTCGTTCTACATGATCTTCATTGAATAATGATTATATAAATTGAATGAATAAATATGATATATATTACACTAATACCATTATTTAAATGATGTATCTATAACCTAAAAAGATGAATAAGAATTTATTCGACAAAACATGCATAAGAACAATAAGCAATGAACACTCGAATAACAAGTAGCTGTGAAATATTACTAATATGAAGTTAAGAATATGACTATATATGATATCATAACAATGAGTATGATTACAGAATAAGTCAATGACATTATTTAAATCATTATACATGAGGTTCAGATATGTACAATGCATATCGAACATAAGGTAAGGGAAAATCTCACAATCTCATTTTTATCCGGGATTGTTTATACATTATAATTGACTAGGGCATATTTATCATACACATACATGATTCATCAATATGTAATATTATTTCTATCCTCCTAATTTTTTTTAAATATAATTTTACCTTTTGGTTAATTTTTAGTAAAATATATGAAGGGAATCTTTTGTCGTTTTTAGTACGAGATACTTTTTGACTTTTCCAGCCAAAGTACGAGAAGAATGTTTTTTTAACTTATATGGCATGATTGGATTTTTATGATTTAATAGAAAATTATTTCCATGAATCTTACTTTACAATTTTTCATGTTTATTTTTAGTTAACTTCTTTTAGTATAAAATTGTATGACATGTTAAGAAAGGAAAAATGGTTTTGAAGTGGAAAGGATATTTTCCCCAAGATTGGAGATAAAGTGTTTTATCAAAATTATTTTCCATCTAAGATAATATAGGATTTTGTGTTTATACCTATTATTACATTTATTGCATTATGTTATGATGGAATTATTTTTATGAAGTCCTTTTAATGTATATGTATTATGTTATGATAGCATTATGTTTAAGAATCCCATTTTTTATTACATGAGATATGTTATAATGTATGATTTATGATTTTTTGGCATAGATAAGAATGGTTTCATTATGAGATGGTTGGGACCTATATCTCTCTCCAATGAATTGTGTAAAGATTTATATCTCATTAGATAGACATGGCTAGAATGGTAAGTTAATCTGGTTTAGTGACACTGGACTGGAACGAGGATTGAACTCGGTTCAATAATGGAATTTCCCTGATATGATGGTATTGGTAATGAGTCTTGGCTAATAAGAAATGATTTTCTATGATTATGTGTGTATTCCACAAAGTTACATGTTCTATGTTATGATTATTAGGATTACATTTCAAAACAATGATTTATCCCATGTCATGATATTAAGATCTATTTTACAGGTTAAGATTTTAAAAATGTTTTTTCTTATGAATATGATATGATTGATCTTCCCTTCGTTTACCCTTACTGAGCATTTGAGCTCACCCTTTTGTATGTTTTATTTTCCCCAGGTCAGGAAGAAGGATATTAAGATGGACATTCCAAAAAGGGACTATAGATATGATGAAATAAAAGGGGGACAATGAAGATGATTTAGGAAATAGTTGATTATGATTCCTAATTTCTAAAGACACTATACATATACGGTCCTATCATGGTTTTGTTATATGTTGTAACAATTATGCTTTAATTCTAAAGTAATATCAATTTATGTAAAGTATGGGTCATTATATTTTCCATCTTATTCCACCATTCAAATTTATAAATAAATATATTAATATTAATTTAATAATTATATTATATGTATTACATAATTTTACTAATATATAATTATAATCATATATTATCCATAAATTGTGATATATAAATCATTACCCAGAACCTATTTATTTTTAGAAGCTGTTACTATACAGAAATACATGTTCATTTAAAATGTGTCTTTTTTTCAACACAACCTTGACACTTTTCAATGAAATAATGGATATTTATAGTATAAAATAATATTAATTCTTCATTGAAATCTATTTTTTTTAATGAACACTAATTTTTATAGTTTATTTATTATAAACTCATTATAAAAAATAATGCCCCCTCTAGTGGTTTTTTGTTGCCTAGGTGAATGATTTTGTTTTAATTAATATATTAATTTCATGTATATTGTTATGAAATTATTTAATTATTTAATATAAAATTATTATTCAATTATTTTAATTAATATTAAATTTTATTGATGAAATAGAGACCATACAAATACAATTAAAGTTATACAATCATGATTGTTTTATAATGTCATGAAACAAGCCAATCAAGGAAAATTCATAGAAAATTAACAATTTTATAACCTATTAATATTATCTGTTTTCGAAATTATAGGAATATAAATACATTACAATTATAGGTAATATATAAAATTTAGATAATAAGATTTTATTGTTGAAAATATAAAGATTTTTTTGCAGATTACCAGTCGAAGGACCTCCAAGGACTACCTTGAACAGTATCAATATAGTAAATAAATTGAAACTGGTGAAAAATTATTTAATATATATAATAAAAATTAATATTACAAGAATAGGGTATTTAATAAATTAAATAATCATTATTTTTTTATTCTGATGGTTTAAGGATGTTTGAGTTAACTCCAAACTCAAGGAAAAGATAATTATCTAAAAGAGTTATAAAATTTTTTATGTCATATTATATTTTTTTTCTACATGTTGTTCACAGAATTTTATATTTATTGAGGTTATTATCAATTATGTTATAGATTCATAAAAAGGGTTTTAAAATTAATTGTTTCTAGACTTTATGAATTTGTCATTTTTCATTAATTATAATAGACTAAAAGGAATTTGTTTAATCATTTTACACATTATCAAATTCATAATTTTTCATAGTTATTATTAATTTGTAACATTACTCTTCATGCTTTCATTTTTTCTGATGAAATATATACTAGCATGGGTTTTAATATATCATTTTTATGGTTATTAAAATAAATGACTATATCTATTTTTGTTTGCAAAAAATGATCAATTATCTTATAATATTTCTATCCTCAATTTTTTTTTTCTCAACTAGGAAATGAATAATTTTTTAAATCAATAAAATAACATTTTTAAATGTAATAGTACATTATTATGGGTTGAAAATTATATTTTTTCTGTTTTTTATGGAAGAATGAAATATCATATTTGTTTTATTTATAAAATAGTCATAATCCATTATTGATTATGATTGGTGGATCTGACATAAACATAAAATGCATTAGGTTATGAAATTGTAGTTAACCTGATATAAGTTACTATAATAAAGATATTGGAATTATTTAGTTAGGGAATTAAATTAGGATAATATATTTGAATTAATTTGTTATTTTAGTCCATTATGATGGAATATGAGAGATGGATATGATAGCTCAAGAATTATACAAGAGTTTTCGATGATATTAATGAGTTGTAATAAAAATATAACTATCTAAATAGAAAAGTAAACAAGTTCCCATTTGAAGAAATAATTATGATATTTTATGGTGGAAATGTTTTTTTATTGATAATAATTTTAACGACTTCTTGTTTTTTCCAATATGAATCCATGATTATTTGTTTTTTTTATTTTCTTATGAGATTATTATTTCTAAATTTATTATAAAAATAACATGATTAAAAATCCTAACTTTTTATCTTGTTAATTTATAGGATTATAATTATATTTACATCTAACTTATTTTCTTTGATTTTTATTTTTAGTGTCCTAGTAGTTTTTCAGATTCATTTATGCCCCATAATGTGTTTTACACCCATCGTATTTTTATAAAATATTTTTCATAGGGTTCAAGGATGTATAGAAAATATTTTTAAGTCTTGATTTAGATATGATATATTTTTTTTGGAATGAAACAATAATATCATTTAATGTTATTTTTTTTTCACGGAAAGAATTTGTATTTAATGGTAAGCTATAAATATATTTATGCAAGTGATTTCCTAATTCCTTAACACTCTAAACCTAAAATGTCATGGGAATGTAAGAAATGATAAATTTTCTATAAATCTTATAATTAAGGGTTTTCTATTTCTTAGTGGTAAAAGATATTTTTGGTGAATTTAGATTAGGGTTGTAGTGTGGATCTATATTGGTTGATTAGAGTATTCATTAAGTATGATTTGTGGTTATGTTGACTAGGGAGGTTGGTCATGATTGAAATGTTTGAGGGATTTAGTATTTATTCTTCTAATAGAAATATTTGATAGTTGTATTTGTAATGAATGATGATTATTTTAATGGGCTGTAGTTGGGGACTACGATAACTAACTAATATGATATTAGATTGATGTTTGAGTACTGTGGTATTGAGTGGTTATTTATATTTGTAGAATTTCTCAGATTATGTTGACAGTGAAACCACAATGTGTTCTTTATGATGGTTTGGTTGGAGTTGTAGAATTAGGTTTATTGTAGTTCACAAATGGATTTATTGAGGGCACCAAATATGCAGCTGTTTTTGGTTTTATCTTACAGCTTCGGCTTGGGTTTTTGAATACTAATTAAAAAATGGCGATTTTAGAGATATAATTATTTTAAATCACTAAAAGTGTATTGTTTGAGAAACAAATATTTGATAAAAAGTGATATGTTAGGTCAAACTTGAGATTTTATATATTTTATTGTTTGATGTGATTTTTTTTTTGTAATTTTAGGATGACCATATGGGGAGTATCCTGTCATTAATGATAAACTCACATTAGCAGTTTCTCCCAAAATGAATTTTTTTTCAATGTGGAACGTCTATAAAATGAAAAATCCACGGGAGTTGTAGTTTGATGAATCTATAAAACTCTCAATTATAGGTTCATGTAAATATATATAGGTGTTTGTGGTTAGGGTTTCTATATAAGTACTTCTATGTTTTAGTGGACCGAAAAATTTAAGTAGTTGATTGTAGGTAAATTTGTGGTTTGGAATATATTATATATAGGGAGGTTTTGTTCAAGATATACTTATGAATTTTATGTGAGGATTTAATTTGGTTTCGTATGACTAGTTGGATATAGGTTAATGGGAATTTCAAAAATTCGGTGTGGTGTGACATTTAAGGAGCTTACATGATACTCTGTGGGGGAGATGTGTAATAACATTATAGTTATTTTGAAATTATTAATGTAGTGGTTGATGAAACTTGAGATGAATGCAGATTGGTATTACGATTGATGTTGAAAAAAAAAATTATGATAGATAAATATATTGATCTTATGAATGACCCAGAGTCAGTTGGATTGAGTATGGGATAATTAGGTTGTATTGATGTCAGAAGACAAAGAAGAACAACTTTAGGGTTAAGGTTTTCAGGTTTTTATGTGAGGGGATCATTGGAGGAAAATTAAATTTATATGTTGAGGTGGTGTCAAGTTTATATGATAAAAATACTGGTGTGAATAATTCTATAATAAAGATAATACTATCGATCCATGGTATGTGTCCTTTGAATAAGTTATAAATTCATAATTATCAATGTTTTTATGATGTTTAGCGAAACTATAGGATGTGTTATTTAGTAGTTCTTAGGGTTTATGTTCATAAAACCAAGTCCAAATTAATTATTAATATAAATTTTTTTGGTCTTCAGTAGTATTAAATACCAACAATGTCTTCCATTTCTACCTAGGAACATGTTTTGGTGATTGATATAGGAGGATATTAAGAGTTCATGGTGCCTTTTATGTTACACACTATATTTTGGAGCATGTGTGGGTATACAAGTGGCTCCATAGATATTTTGATGAAATCAATGTCTGGTGGAGAAGATAAGAAACTATGAAATTAATTGAGTTAGAAAACACTATTTAAGAAATAGATAAATTCATTCGTCGTTTAAATATGGATATTCAAATATAAGTTATAGATTTTCGGTGAAAGGATGGATGGTATATATTGTTAAATGTAATGTTTGATCCCTAATTAGTCTGCTATGAAATGATAATTTTCATTATATTTTAATGGACATATTATGTATCTGAGGATCTTCCGTAATGATTAATGAGGATTAGAATCCATATTGTGTAGTGTTTGAAAATAAATGTGTAATTAAGTGTTTTGAAAATTAGATGATATTTTTATTTTGATATCAATAATTGAGAATCTATTGATAAATTTTGATTACATAAAAACTCTAAGAAGTAGAATATATCATTAAGATAATTTTAGTTGCTTTCAATGATTCCAGAGGCACGTCAGTTGTTTTGGTGATAGCCATATTGGGAGCCGGTAGAGGGGAAATAACCCTTTATGATTTAGTGGTTGCCTTTTGGAACTCTATTGATTGTCCAATATTTTACTAAATGATCGATACTATAACAATAGGTACCTAATAGGGTTTTTAGTACATTCTATGTGGGGTTAGATCCATCATTTTTGGACACAAAACCCATTTTATTAACTCATCAAGATGCTCTGAAGAGGCCATTTGGCCTGCCTATCCTTCTCCTATCCTATCCTCTCCTCTCTTTTAAATCCCTCATAGACCACCCTTGATTATTTTCCTATTAGAGGTTGATCTTTCATGTCACGTTGATTTAATTTACCTATATCTTCCCTATTTTTATTCTTATGATATTTTTTGTTCTTATTAAGGATATATTGATGTCTAAATCAAAGTATAGTAGAATCATCATTATATGATATGAGATTATTTTGTTCTGTCCTAATGAGATCTAAAATAAGAAAACACCACCAAATTTCCTGTTTTAATTTCATTGAAATATCACACTAGGGTTCCTTGGATTCTTATTAATTCATATTTTAATAAGTAATAGATTGATTATAAACTAAAGATCCTTTTTATAGGAGGTTAAAGGTCATGACATGGGCTATTGGAATTTCGTCCTCGGAGATCTGACTATGGGATGATACATGACTAGATTTATTTCTACATTGAATTAGTCAAATAAATTCTATAATTATTTATAAATGGTACTAATTAATTATTCTCATAATATGGGATGTGTTCAGGGCTCAAAAACATGATGAATCCTGGTGTGTACTTGGTTAAGGTTTGGTCAATCATGTCTTGTGATGGTAACTACATATTAAAGGTATATGGTAACATTATGATATAACTATATAAATCCTTTTTTGTATATTTATTGTGTTTATTGGGATTTGTTTTGGGAAATTTACAAAGGGGATTGAAGATTTTGGATTGTATGATTGGATTAGTTTATTAATTTTAATAGTGAATTATTCTATTCCTAATTTAGATTAGATAGAGATGTCTAGCATCTATTATACCATTGGATGTGTTGTCCAAAATATGTTAAGTACCCCATAATTTCCTTTTTCAATAGATATGATGTTCTATGTGTGGAGTATATACTATTCTAATGGTATATGGATTTATAAGATGTTTGAAATTCTGAAATACAGAAGTTAAAATCCTAGTTTGTAATTGTGTGGGGAAGGCCATCAGAAAAACCTTGGAATCATGGAACACCTTGAAAGACAGATTTGAGAAGATTGGTTTTGTTATTCAAGTTATGAGAATCCTTTTGGGTTTAGATGAATAGATAGTTGGATCTGGAGAGGGGGTAACTACTCCCTTTTTAGAATTTTTAATGGAACCTTTGGAAATTAATAAGGGTTTATATTTTATCCTTAAGGTGGAGTTCCGAATAGAGTGGGTCAAGATCGTGAGTTGTTTATGGGTATCTATTGGAATGTAATATGATACATTACTAGTGTCAATGATATTAAACCAATTATTGTAATGAGATATTTTTTTGGTCTGTGTATGAACATATCCCATAAAAAATATTTGAATATGGGCTAGTCATATGGTGCGACACATTAGGATGTGTTTGTTTACTTTTATTGTGCCAGGGTAGGTATTTGAAGTATCTATATGTTTTAAAGTGGTTTTGTAGAGTATATAATGGTATAAATGATTGTCTTAGATTTTATTGTTACCATGTATGACCGATGTGGTGTTACATTGAGTTGGGTTGCCTATTCTTTTGGGATGATTTTAAGTGCTATATATTTTATTTTGGTGGATGGGAGTGGAAGATGATGTCAGTTGGTGTATGTGATGTTTTCTTATATGTGAGGTACTATGTATAGGAGATAAATAAGTGAATGTGTTCATGGTCAGCTTAGTTATAGGTATGAGATATCTCTTTAGTGTATTTGTTGAAATATTTTGGATGTGGGAGTGAAAATAAAATTTTGACCAATGTTTTATTCTACCAGATGGAGGAGGTCTCAACAATAATTTCTGAAATCCTTAAGGGGGAATATTAATGATGTAGTGATGTGGAATAAACATCCATATAAATTATGATCATGTGTGACACTAGATAGAAGAATGAACTATGAAATACCAACCATATGTTACCACCCGAACCATGTAGTGGAAGTACTGTATGAAATTCAATCGACTAATGATTTTTTTTGTAAATTGAATAGTGTACCTGTAGAAGGAGTGTATGATGATAAAGTATTTTACTAAATTAATGTTTTTACATAGAGATAAGATTAGGTGAATTATTTTTTATGAAGATATATAGGCCTATGCCACTAGAATGATATGAATGGGGTGAGTTTAGATTCTATGATTGGGTAAACATAAGTGATAAAAATCAAATACCATAAGTTAAAATATGATAAAATATGTGTGTAATCTGTATACATAAGCAATTTATACCCAAAAATAATAAATAAAAAATCATGATAAATAATGTATGGAATAAAAGAATGTAGAAAATGAATCATATTAAAGTAGGATTATTAGTCAATAGAATTGATCCATGAAGCTATAACACAAAAAATGGAATATAAATGAAATTTTGGAAGTCTCATAATCAAAAGTACACATAACATAGTGGATTAGGTTATAAAATAAGATTCACATATCTTAGTAGAGAAGTCTAAACATCTTTATTTCCATAACACAGTTGTGTAGGCATCACATCCGAATTCCAATAGTGGAGAGATAATTCCATAGTGAATTCCCATAAAAATATTATCAGATAAAAACCATTAACTAAAAATTAGAGGGCTATATAGGATTCCATATGTCATAATACAAACATATTTGTTCCACTATAAAGAAATAATTCATCCTAAAGTGAATAAATCTTTGAATGAACAATTTATTTTATTCAAGATATCTTGATGAACCCTTGTAATTGAAATGGCTTTCAAATAATTTTTAAATGGAATCATATAATTAAATCCTCCATAATAAGAACTACATATAAAAATAGAAAAAAATTGTTATACAATGATATTAAATAAAATTATATGTCCATACCCTTCACTTAAGAATATGAGGTATTGGTAATCTTCACCATATATGAAAAAAATGGTATATGGTTTTTTCATTAATTTTCCCTAACGAATTGATGCATACCATCTTTTTTACCACCCATAAATAACCCATTGGAAACATGGTATTCCAAAAAATGAATTTTATGAAACATATATCTTATAATAGAGGATGATTTAGAAGGAAAAAGGAAGTGATAGATCGAATCATTGATATGAAATGATATAACATAAATGATATATATAATGATTGTGGATGGTGATTTTTTTTCTAATAACTTATATTAAGAATATGAAATATCAAAATAAAATGATAAATTTAAAATAGTCTATTAGTGTATTATAAAAATCACTTTTTAAATATGAAATATCCATTATCTTTTGAAATTTATTTAAATAAATACTTCAAAAAACTAGGAGCAAATGATTTTACAATTTCAAAAATGAAAAGGTTCAGAGATAATTTCATATAAATTGAAAAGTGTGGTTGAAATATTTATTAATGTAGAAATCAATAAATATTTATTTATATCACACATTTTCGAAAATATCCAAGGGAGAGAATTTCTAGAAATACATTAAAATTTGTTTAAAATAAGTTCAAGTACATAAAAAATTTGGTTGTTAAAATTATTTAGGGATAGAAAATGACATTCATTAAAGAATCCAATTTATATAGAAAAGAAAGTAAAACTTTTTCCTACTATAATGAAATAGTTTAGTTGGATTATTTATAATAGGTAAATACTTACCCAATCACTAAAATAAATTGGTAGATGAAGAATAAGATGACAATAAGAAACAAAAATGAATACAATTATTAGGGTGTTTGTGAGAAAAATATAAAAATTCTAGAGGTTTGTTATCTTTATAATGAAATTGTTTTTTAAAAATGGGGTTAGTGAGGATACCATAACTATATGTGTAATTTGAGAATCAAAAGAGCATGAGAGGAAGATCAGGAAATTTTCATTATAAACTCATGAAATTAATCATATTTTATACTTTAAGGAAATAATCAATTTATTAAAACAATTATACTAAATTATGTTGTGAAATATAATACATGAATCAAGAAATTAAATTTTAGAGAAGAATATATTAGAACCTAAAAAATATTTGAGTAAAACAAATTGAAGGATATGATTTAAAATGAAACATATAATAACATGAATAGTGAGGGTATTAAGGTATAAATTATAATGGGTAAGTACATAAACAATTGAAAATAATACATGATGTATACTAATAAATATTTTTCATGTGTGAACATTTGAAGCAAGAAAACATTTCATTGTTTTCCTTGCATAGTAAAATGAACGTTATGATCCTATATAAAAAACATTAATTTTAAAAAACATACATTTTGTGAGATATATTGTGATTCTAAAAGAATTAGTCTAACTTTTTTTATAGATGATCAATTAATGGGTATTTACATTATATTTCAACAAATGATTTGGAATTAATGAATTTAAATTTTGGATACTCTTATGAATATATCAATGTCTGGTACGTTTCATCACATAGAGATAAAATTAAATGGTATTGATGATGAATAATTGAGAAAATTTCAGACTATAAAGTTTTTGAAATATAAATAGAAGAGGATTAATTTTGGGAGATCTATCATATATATTTTTATAAGACATCATCTGATATAGAATGAGTATATCTATTGAGCTATTTTTGTGTAATTTTTATTAATGATTTTATGATGATTATGGTGTCTCAAATAAGAGAATTATATTCATTATATGTGTGGGGAGAATTGTATTATTTTTTTTATGATCCTTGAAAACCAAGTAGGTCTATGAAACCTCTATAAAAGTTTATCTATATTTCATTCTACATCACTTATTTATTCACTACATGGTTGAGAAGTGTGTTTTACTTAATAATGCATGAACATACATGTGTGATTTCATATAGGTATATTCTGAATTTATTCTTTTCCAAACTCCATGGATACCTTCCATCTTAAAGTACCCATGTGAAAGATTCAATGTTGAATAATATTCTCATATTTTTTATTCAATATTGTGGTTGTTAATAAAAAAAGTTCTTTCAATCCTCAATGGAGACAAATTTAATCTTTTTTAGAACCAGATACCACAATGATTCAATTGTTGAACATTGATGTATTTGGTAGCAATCATATTTAAAAATCATTTCCAACAACAAATATCAAACTTTATCTAGAAAAATAATTTAACGGACATTATGTCAATACACGTGGAATAATAATTTCAGGTGGATCTTTCTCCAATATAATCTAAAATAGGTTATGTCATGTAAATATTAAAATTCCATGAGTAAAAATATTTTATATATCTACAAGGATTTTTTTTACTTTAAATAACTCCAAATCATAATTTTAAAGGAATATGTATAATTATTTATATATTAACCCCAATTGAATCAAATTAATTAAAATTTTATTAAACAAATTTAACTATGTAAGACATTTCTAGCCTATGATAATTAATTTATCATATCAAGATTGTGATTCTTATTCTGAGAGGATTTTTTCCATTATTAAATATCAATTTTTTTGGTGACTATGGTAATTGATCCAATTTATGATAGGATTCATGGACTTTATAGTAAAATTTTTTCTTTTAAGAGGAATAATATTGATGAATATGTAATTTAAGATGTCAAAATCCTGAAAATGGGAATTCATTTCTTATATAATGATCCCAATGATAAGGATGTTGATAATGACATGCAATTCCATTCATTAGACTGGAAATGGGGAAATGAATGTCTTAGTGGTGTATTTATCTAGCTTATATTTATTTTTTAATTGATGGGAACCCCACAAAATGGATTCCAATGAAATTTTAATAAAATTAATAAAAGGATACAAAAAATGAAATCTTATAAAGATTTAAAATTACATTAGATAAATAAGTTGAATTCATTAAAAAATAGGAATGTTAGTACAATATCATTGAAGAAACACTTCTGTATGAGATAATATGATAGGGACCTTGAAAAAAATTTCTTACAGGATTCTTAAATGAATAAGAAACTATAATGGAATTTGATGATGAAAATACTGATGTAATGGGTGTACAATACCTAAATTTGTTGTTTTGGCGTTCAATAAAAGAAATATATTTTTGGGGAGTAAAATAAATGAAATTCAACAATATGGTTCATATCTTCAAACTATATACACTGTAACAACAGTATGATAATTATGATTTTAAATTAATGATAAAAAATATAAAATATGTGATGATGGTATACCCTATGAAAATAATTAAAATAAAGTTTAAAGGGAATGTGCAGGAACATATCATTGATGGAATAACCCACATTTAGAAACAATAACCCCAGTATCATAGAGCTATTATCTGTTATATTACATTTTCATTTATATAAGGAATCTAATAAAAAATAATGATCAATTTATAATTTTTATAGAACTATATTATAAACATGATACCCATTTTATATTGGAAAAATAAATTAAATAATATAAAAACTAAAAATCAGCATCCTTGAAACTCATTAAAAAATTTCATCTTCATATCCTATGGAAAGGAGATGAAATATTGGTGAGATTAAACACTAAATATGGGTTATGTAAAAGAGAAGATATCATAAATAAATAAGAAAATAAAAATGGAATGGTAGATAAATATATACACATTCCATTTATGAGACATGACTATAATGGTGAGATAAGAATGAACTAACATGGGAATGTAAATAACAAAAAAAATTATTTTAACAAATAAAATGACAATAATATGGATCCATAGATAATATCATAGAGATATTATCATGGATAATATTAATGTCACAACCCATCCCATGGGGCCCAGATGTGACTACCCCAAGCCTGCCTTCCATAGGCTAGTGGTTGGTGACTAGCACCTAAAGCTCCACCAAGTCCCTGGAGGGTAGTTGCTGCCCCTGAGCTGTATCTGGAGGGTAGTTGCTGTAAGTCTGATGTCAAAGAAGAGGATCTCAACTTCTCCCATCACACAAAGCTCCACCAAGTCCCGAACATCAAAATCCTACATCGGAGCGTTAGTAGTCTACACCAGACACGCACGTGTGAGTAGAGCCATTCCATGTGGTGAGTATAAAAAACATATTAGGGGACCTTGAGACCCCCGAAGGTCTCTCAGTGATCCACTAAGGAAAACATCACAAGAAATACTAAAAAGTAAATATCACAAGAATGATTTAAATCATGAATCACAAAGAAAAAGAGATTGCTCACTTTAACAGAATTATTTCAAGGTTACTAGAATAGGGATGACTATTCATACAACCAGATCATCTTATCCATAGTAACTCCACTATTTACCCTTATAGGTCACTGTATGTTGACCTGTATTGATCTCTAGATGCTGGCCCATATTAGGCACTAGTGCTGGCCTGTATTGGCTGCTAGATGTGGACCTGTATTGGTCACCGGTGCTAACCCATGTTGGGCATTGGTGCAGACCAATATTGGTCTCTGGTGCTGACCTGCCTTGTTCGCTGATAGAGAGGTTTGGATGATTAGTCATACAGATAGATCATCCCACTCTGGAGTTTCTCATGCTAAATCATATTTGTCTCTCTTCTTCTTCATGTCACAGCCAACCGCTAGATTCCCACACGAAGCACACCTGATCTCCAGAAGACTCCTCTAATCAAGCCATTGGTCTTTTTTCAACTGGTAAAAATTCCTACAAAAATCATACCCAATGGACCGCCCCATCATATGAGCCTCAATGTGATAGACGGCTCATCAAACGGATGCTCGGTCTGTGAGATATAGGTACTTTGGTAAAAGGACCCAGTTGGATTCAAGTATGATCGAACCCAGGTCACACTTCTCACTTCGTCAGAAGTCACATATATTATCTCCAATAGACATCCTTGTCACAAAGGTCCTTTTTACACTAGTGATGTGATGATCGGAAGCTCGATATGTTTGGCACACCCCTTTCCGTGTAATGTCTGTGATAGCACATTGATCTGGCCCAAGTCGGTAGGGCCACTGAAAATATGATGAAGTGACCATTTCCGAAAAGGGTTCCCAACACCACAGATACCATGCCAAATAGACACATAGTTCATCAATTACTGGCATTTCATTATTCGGGGACGGTTGGGTTTTGGCCCAGCCTGACTCAGTCAAGCCAGCACGACGCTACAGGTCTGAAGGTCTACCTAACCCCACCTTGGACTGGTCCATTATGGGTTGGCTCGGTTCCACTAGGTTCGGCCCATCAGGGTCGGCCCGACAGGTTCGTGGGCCCAAGCTGCAGTTGGCTAGCCTGTTGGGTGGGGCTCGACCCACCCGCGCTGGCCCGCTGTACCGCGGGTCAGGCCCGTTCGGCAGGCTCATGTTCGACTAAAGGAGGACTGCATCACCTAGCTGGCACAATGGATGAAGGGTTGTTCCGTTCGGTGCGATGCAACATGGGGTGGGGTCCACACTACCCCCTCTACCCATGTCCTGTTGGTTGTGGCTGCTGCTGCAGGTGGTGCCTGTGGGCGCCACCCATCACCCACACGGCCAGCTCAGGCCGACCCCCTCTGGCCACCGTAGCATGCAGCGGCGTGCCCCCTGCCACCACTCAAGGCAGGTTTCTGCATGTCTCCTCCGGCCACTATGAGCTGACACTGACAAGGCACACTGGCGGTTGTTTCCACAGCCCATCGGAATACCGTCGTCGTTTCATGGCCCTCAAACGCCTTGTGGCCATGTTCGTCGCTCCTTCATGAAGAACACACCATGGAAAAGTTCTGGAAGGGTCCGAGCCTTTTTGGTTTTGTCCCACAACCTCTATGTTAGCGTTTTAGACATGAGGAAAAATTAATAATAAAAAATCATGAATAATCCCCAGTTTTAAGATCCCACAATAACCATCTGCATGATTAGATGAGATGCAGATCAACCCGTGAGTTGGTTGGTCCACATTAGGGAACATCAATGCACATAAACCCCCTATCTATTATTATGTTTGTTTCCATAAGTTCATCCATGATGGTTTATAGTGTCAGAGATGCTTCCCAGTTCTGACCATCAAAAGGCATTCTTCATTGTTTGTATTTCATCGCTAGGGTGGAAGAGCATCAGAGGTTTTCCTGAGAATCCCCCAATCCCTTCAACATTATTTTCCCTGGCATGTCGAACTATTTATAGAACCACAGTACTGAGTTTCCATAATTATTTGATGTCGCGTCGTTACACTATTTCATTTATTAAACTACGTTGCTGTTTTACACCATTTAATTGACTGTTACATTGCAGAATATGAGTTATCCATGGGTTTCATTTAATGTGCCATGTTTCCACATCATTGCTGGAATGTAGAGTTTCCATCCTCTATGCAACAGAGCGAAAAAAATAAAATAATTATATTTAATTCGGTTATTATTTATATCGAAAAGTCCAAAAATTAACTTTTCTGCTCGGCCCCCATCGGCCAAAGTTATTTCATTTTCAGAAGAATCCAAGCATAACATATTCAACAGTGTCCATAGATTTTTGATCTAAGAAATGATTCAGAATATATAAAATTCCACCTGCACATTTACTAAACATACCAAAAAAAAAGTTCAGAAATTCATTTCGGGCACACCGGGCCTCGGAATTACGTGCCGTCAATTTCTGTAGAATCATAAAAAACCCAAATAATTTAAAAAACAATTATATGGATTTTTCATGTATTTACATGTAATAACTAAATTATCATTAATTGAGTTATTAATTACTAGATTCTATGCTTCCCAGGTACGTAGAACCTTTACTGAAAAAACCTTATAGAAGATATTTCAAAACTTATTGTATAAAAACACATTTTATTGGATAAATGTTTTATCTCCAAAGAATATTGAGGCATAGATGGGATATCACAAACAATGAACCACCATTTTAATAAAAAACCATATAATTCATTATCTATAAAATAATAGATTTAGTTTTTAAACAACAATCCTTATCATTAGGTATCCTTATTGAGTAAAAGATATGGATTTATCAATATTTTCCCTAGTCAATAAAATAACATTCAATGTGAACCCCATATGTAAAAATTGTAAACGGTTCAAGAGATAATCATACTTATAATCCAATAATATAGATATCTATGAAAAATTGAATTTCCAATGAAAATTTATCATAGTAAAGTGATTTTTTCAAGGTAAATTTAACAATCACAATATAAAGTGAGATTACCCAATAACATGGACCAATAAATAATTTTCCAATTAAATCCCCATCGATGAGATATTTTGAAGGTAAAATTAAATTAATCTTGAGTATAAATGAATATTGAGATTACAAGTAAAAGGGTAAAAATATACACCATTTATTTGTGAATTGGAGTATAATAACAAATAAATCCCAATGAAATATAAATTGAGATGAACCACCTTAAATAATGATTTAATTTGGTTGTACATGATATTATATATTTTATATAAACTATAATTATTTTATTAACTTACTGAATAACCATATAAATATTTTTAACATCATATATTATCCTTTTATAACATCTTATTACTGGTTTGTTAAAAATAATTAATTATTTTCATTGTTTCGGGTGATAATTTCCTTGTTTTCACATCTATGTTTCACCATGAATGATCATGTTATTTCAAAAAAATTATATTTAAAACATGAAAAAAATATTATTCATGAAATAATTATCATACTTTGAATTCAAAATTTCTTGTAAAACTAATCATCAATGTTGTTCTATAAAAATATTTTACATTACAATCATAAGATAGTTGGTCATACGTTTACATGAGTAACATTTCCATTTTGCAATGATCATTATGGAAAGAAGGTATGTAATATATATAACCATTATATAGTGATGAATATTTCATATAAACCATATTTTTTCATTAATTATTCTTATACATATAATTCATGTGCCGTGGTGATAAAAAGAGAGTCACATCGCTTCATGAAGATGGTAGTCCACTTGTGCATAATCGATGTTATCATCTATTAATATAAGAAGGAAAATGTTATGTTATCTTTTAATAATGATGAATATTTCATGAACATCACTATTATCTCATTTATGTCACATATATCAACTAACTTTTGTCCTTATCACATTCCATGTTACATGTTTTTGAAAGATGAATCACATTGCTTCACGAGGCTGTAATCTATCTCATATCGTAGATATATTATCATGTCCCATATAGGATTGAAGGTGTATATAAATATATTATATAATGTCTTAATAGGTATAAATATGATATAAATGTAATTTATATACTTTATATACACCATTAAAAAACAATTATGGTATTTGGTAATGGAAAAATGAACAACATCAGTTCGTTAGGTGGTAGTCCGCCGTACACATGGATAATGATTTCAATTACATTTTGATAGAAGTGGAGGTGCATGTATGGAATGACCAGAACAATAATATATCTAAATATATAAGATTTATTGAGGATATTATATCACAATGATCAAATAATCCTTGAATAAGGTGGAATAGAAATAAAATAAAAATTCTTACGGAGGAACATTACCTATTCTTCGGGTATCCTATATAGGATCACACTAATTCAAGCCTAGGTTGGATTTATTCCAAAAAAATGCTTCTAATATGAGGTGAGAGAATATTTTATGTGATTTTTAAGGTTTTTAATGATCCAAAATGGCTTGATATTAGTGAATGAGTTAAAAGAGTGGGCGCCCTTTCATAGTTGAAGAGGAGTGGCATTCTTGTAAACACTCAAACATACTCACTATTGGATGATCAATATTTCCTTAAGTAGCTCATAAATTTATAATTAATTGTATTAAGGGATTATTTATTTTATAAACACATTTGAATCACAATTATACACATGTATTAAACATTTTGTTCATTATCTTCTTGGTTACCTTGTTTCTAACGTTCTGGATTTTCACTTGGTTAACCAGTTTTCTAACCTAGGTAATTTACAATTCAAGACTAAACTAAAGTGATAATTAGTATAAAATATATAACCACTAATTATAAATATTAAATATAATTTATCAAATGAAAATATTATGTGTGTTGAAAATTATTTTTAACACAAGCTCATGTAACATGAAAAAACATGGCTCAAACCATAATTGCATTAATAGTGTTTTTACTTATTAAGGGTCAAAATATTCAGTATAAAAGAATAATCGGCCCATTAATGGGACATATTTGATATTTATTAACATTCAAAACTAAATTATTATAATGATGTATTTTTTTAATTTAAATCATTTAATAAAATATAATTTATTATAAAATAACATAAGTGTCTATTTTGAGATTGTTTTTATATTATGAATTTAAATGAAATCATGAAAACTATGGAATTAGAATCAATTAAGCTAAAACTGATGAAATATTATATATTCATCTAAAAAATTATTTTAACAGAATAATTAATTCAATTTAGCTCACTTCTAATATTGTTTGTATGAGTTATTTTATTTAATGTCAACCAAATAATAACACTCTTGGCGCTTCTTAAGCATTTAAAGCACTTATTTCAACTAAAAAAATTAAAAAAATTATCTTGACATAAAACTCATTCAAATTTTAAAAATATATATAGAACTAGACATATTTTATTTGTCCATATCCCAAGGCTTTATAGATATCAAAATTAAGTAGTGTATCTTTTTTGTCTTCTTCATTACAGAACGTACTATATCAGTCATATTTAAAATAAATGTGGAAATAAATTCACTTTTTTAGACAATATGATGTAAAAGGTAAAAATAAACTCATTAAATAAAAATAAGATAATATTTTAAGTCATTTTCTCTATAATTATTCCAGTTTAACCCCCGATAAATCAATTTTTACCTTAAATGTGATAACTAGTTTTTACTGTATTAACTATTCATTTTGTAGAGAAAATTAATATGAAATTATTATAAATCATAAATTATTTTTATTATAAATATGGAATAATTTTTCCAAATTCAAGTCATATAAATTGAAAATTTTAATTTAAAACTAATCACACAGACGTGACGAAAGAGTTGGGTTTTAATGTGTAAATGATCAAATTTTTAGAACCTTTTCATATCTAAATTACATAAGAAAATGATTCCAAGTTCTTAAATTGGATTAATTGATATAAAATTGAACTAATTTTTCTTTTACAGAAAACGAAAATATAATTTATCATTATATATTAAATAAACGAAAAGGTGGTTTTCAATTAAAATTTAGCATTTTCACTATTCATCATAAATAAAACTTATTAAAAAATACCTAAAATTCTCCCTATGATATTTTTGTTAAACATATTTCAAAAAATAAACTTATTTTATCAAATAAATTTTTGATAATTTTTAAAAATTAATTTTAAATTACTTGCGCAAAGTGTGCCAGAACCAGGTTTTGTTTATGCCTTCTATTGCATGCATCAACAGTTATCTATGAAAATAAATTTATTCGAAAATAAATAAATTATAAATTCATAGTGTATAAATATCTACCCATCCTAAACAAATTAATTCCTCAAAATTTAATTTGGATCTCTGTTTTCATTTGTTCGACATTTGGAAATAACATTGTAAAAAAACCCAATCATAATTGATCGAATAAAAAATCACATTAATAAGAGAGAAAATGAATTATGAATTTCATCTTGAATAATCACATAACATTTTTTACAAGTAGGAGAACATAAATGGTAAATCATAACATGGACATGGTAAAGAATACAATCACCTAAAGATTAATAGAGATTGATAGAGGCCATTGATCACAAGAAATTGTGTGATCTAGAGAGTTTGACTACAACACAACCATTAACTAAACATGTGTGAAAAATCTCATTGAAATCATCATAATTGATGTTAATAATATAGAAAATTTTCTATTTTTTTATAATTGACTAGATCCCCGTAGATCAATTCGTTGCGTGTTTTCAAATATAGAAGTGCTCGAAGTTGGTTCGTAGGATATCTGGAGTAGATTCATTTCTAAGAAGCTGGATTCAAGGAGATTCACATCTTGAGTGAATGTTACATGATGTGAAATCTTTTTTATTTATGTTTAGTATTTTTGAGTTTGGAAAATAAATAATTTTTTAACGATGAAGTATTTTTCGAAGAAAAATGAATGCTGACAGTTACATGATGTGAAAGGGGAGTACACATCATGAAATCCCATGATGCTGTATGTTTTGAAACATTCTAGCCACTTAGGTTTCGTCAAACCCTATATCTTCAGTAGATCTCCCACAAATCTAGGAGACCCGACGACCATCCCCCCTCCCAGTCATCAATTTTTTACAGATTCTATCATCAATGAACAATTCCTAACTCCCCCCTTTGATCTATAGTGATCCGTCTTCAAAACGAGGTATGATCTACCTCTGTTATTGTGTTCAATTCAATCTGTTTTCTCATTTTTTTCATTTCCATGAGGGGTCATGTCATCTACCATATTTCTAATGGGGTTTTCTTGGTTTTGGGTTGGTGTAGTGGTGCCTCGACAACCTCTGATGGATGAAGATCTTGAGAGACATGTGATCATGATCTGTTACATGGATCATTCTCATGAAAAGAGAATCAACAAACATTTGAGGTAAGATATTGGTTTCTTATCTACTTATTTAAATGAAATCATAGAGCTATTATGATTTACCCATTGGATCACTATTAAATTGAACTAATAATCACTTCAACTGGATTAATAAATTGGAATCGACTTCAAAGTGATGTTGTTGTTTTATACAGTGATAAAAATTTTCCTCTTGACTCCCTATATAGTGTGATATCTTTAAATTTCTTTATTTTTAATGTTTTTGTTGATGGATGTTTTTATATAACATAATTATGGAATAAATTGATAATGAAATGGAAAAATGGTTAAAGAGGCATGATTAATGAATCTGGTGGGTGTTGTTTCAATTTGATAATAATACAATTGATGAAGATATCATTGTTTAATTTAATTCATTAATGTTATAGAATCATGTTAATGATGTCTGTGAAGTATTAAAGGTATGTTAATTTAATTTATAATTATTTTTAGCCAGTGATACCTTGTTTCTTAGGTTTCCTAAAATTTGGAGTTTGTTATAATGAATCAGTTAATTAAAGATAGAATAATAATGGGTTGTGTGATAAAAGATAAGGCCATATTGGGCCTTAGTATTCAAATTTTTCATAAATTCCTTCCATCTTATGTTTTAGAGCCCTGAGATCTAGTTGTTTGTGAAGGATGGATGCCTAGATTAGGGACAAGATTCCAGTTTCTTGTTTTTTCCCTGTTGTTTATAATGAGATTTGATCCTCATATGGATGATCCTAGAAGGGTTGTTATTATTGTGGTGGTAGAGAGGCATGGTTTTGTGAAAAAATTTGATTCCTAGAGTTGAGATATGAATCAGTTTATGCATGAGGTGTCATTAAGGACACCGTAGATGAAAAACTGAGTTGAAAACAATTCTACCTATTGATATGGATGTTGGATTCTTGTTGGTTATATGGTTTTTCTATCTTCTTCAATTTACCCACTGTTTGGGGAAGATATATTTTATTACTCTCATTACAATGGATACAAAGACTCAGAGGGTATTCCATGTGCTTTATGTGTTTCCATTCTTAATATTGGACGGGTCTATGCTCTAGATATATGTGGAAAATACTCGATGGGCATTTCATCTACTTACTGTGTTGATCCCCTTATGAATGGTAGCTAATAATATTTTCTAAAATACCTAGAAATATGGAAATTGGTAATGTTGTTAAATTAATAAATGATTTTTAATCTATGGGGTTGGATATTTCATGGATAGAATTAGGAAGTTATAATTTTATGAAATAGTGGACTCGGTTTGGTTAGGCCTGGAGGGAATGGAGCTTTGTAGTGATACTAATGTAATAAAATATGGAAAATTGTAATGGATAATTAATGGATAAATAATTAATTAACATATAGTGAAACTAATAAGGATGAATAATTTATCTTAATGTATCCCTCTAAATGGTTGTATGCTTATAGGATATCTAGTATTAACAGTGTAATCGAGGTGTTTGAGAGACGTTAGCTGTAGTTTTTTCTGAGGCTCGGTTGTGCCCATAGTGTGGTTGTGAGCTATATTATATCATGTAATTCATCTATATCTATATACTACTCTACACTATCGGTTAGGGAAATGAACACCCAGGGGGTTTTAAGTGGGGGGGGTGGTGTTTTCCCTAACATCCCAGTGGGAGGATGCATGGATGACTATCGCCTTTATCCCCACTATCTTCTCTTGGTAGTTACATGTGTTGGTACACACATAGGTTATTTTTCACCAGATATGTGTGTATAGGTTTGTAATGTCTTATCGTTATTTCACACACATATATTCTGGATACAATTTCCTAAGGGCTACTGTAGGAGTAACATGTTTAGGCTATGATGGCATGAGGATCCCAAATCGTTGTATGGGATGTAATGGATTGAGGTACAATACGTAATGTATGATACACATTATGTGGCTATGATGACTCTCAGAAACAACTTAGTTACTTTTGTTTAAGTGGATGTGGTGGTGAGTTGCACTAGGTACATGTTTTGTTTCTTCACCCAGGTCTCTTCTTGATAGTCTTTTTGGATATAGATTCATAGGACATGTGATTTCAGTGAAAAGCGGAAAACCATTGGGGAATGGCTATCGAGGTACCCTTAGGACAAAATATTATATTATCTCCCGTTGTAAAAAATACTTGGTTAGAATATAAATGGTGATTATGTGAACTTAGTTTACATGTTTAGATGATGAGTTAGTTTCACTAGTTGTTCAATGTTCATTAGGATGAATTCTTTACATTTCTATGATAGGATCCTTGGTGGATCCTATAGAGTATATTGATATACTCACCCTATGTATATAAAAATAGTTTTTAGTTCAGTTGGACCATGTTAGATATTATGCTGGTTACTACTAGCTTGGGGAATGTAAAAGACATTTGGGATTCATGGTCACTTCCATCTTTACTTTTATTTTTTGCATTGATTTTTTTTCATTAATGTTTTAGAAGTTATTGCATGACATTACATATATGCACTTTGGATTTTTTATATTGTAGTTTGAGTAGGAGTTGATTGGTTTCGATCTTATCTCTCTATTTTTCATGTGTTCTCTTAGATGGAAATGCCTCCCATTTGTGTGTTTACTATACGATTGGTCATAGTCACCTATCTAGGGCCTACTGGAGGTGGGACTCAGGTATCACTATCTTTATTCTCCATTTTCTACCCTAGTAGGGGTACACATTATGGGGAGGTGAGGGGGGAGGGGGTCATGACAGAGTGGTATCATAGCTCTAGTTGAAGGATAATATGGATATTAGAGTTAGGCATAGGTGGCGTTTCATGGGTTGGTAGGGAAATGATATTAATAAAGTTCATGAAGTACTATAAACATGGGATACTAGCTGAGACACAGTTTTTAGGGCATCCATTGATCAAATACAAAAAACAATAATCCTACAATGCCTACTTAACAAGGTGATATATATTGTAGGTTAGAGACCTTCGAAAGGATCAATGCATCGTACATATTTTTTCCTGTGTTTGAATGCAGATATCTTGGAATATGTTAACCTAAAACTAATAAAATAAAATAATTAATTAATGTAATAGTATTCAGTATTAAAGGTTTATAAGCTCTAACTTTTTATTCTGTTGTAGGTATGGATCTAGGTCGACATTCTCATCATGTTCACATAGAAGACGTTCATAAGGTTGTGATAGCGAATTATCACAAAATAGAGGTTGATGAAGATGATAGTTGGAGGGGGACACTCCAAGAGTTTCAGCACTAGAGTCTTTAAGAATTGAAGGTATCTCTTTCAGATACAGGAACAAAAGTCTAGTTAGAAAAGGTTGTGACAGATTTCAGTTCAATCCGTCCATGGATAGAACACTAGGTATTTTTGGTTATGATGATGTTGTGTGTGGAAGTGAGGACGTGGTGGTTATTATTCCTTGGAGAACGTGAGGAGCAAACAATCTAAAGGGAGAAGTTAAAAGACCAGTTAAGGGATGAGTTTCATTCTTAGATCATGAAGGAGTCCATTTTCTAGGGGTTACATACCCTTTAGATGGGAATATCTAGTATGTGAGAGTTTGAGATCCATTTCTGGAACCTTCTATGATCTGCTTTAGACCTGTATCTGGTTGAGAAGGCAAGGGTGAGGCATTTTTAGGGAGGATTTTCATCCAGTGATCTAGCAGATAGTCACCCCATTTATGCTGAAGACATATATCAAGGTGCTAGAAATAGAAGAGGTCGTCAATAATTTTTTTTCTCGAACCAGATCTTCATGAGAGGGGATTCATCACATTTCCATGTGAAGGAGATCTATAGTACGAGTTTCTAGGTTTTTAGTGTTGAAGAGTTTCTGATTAGTCGATGGTAGGTCTCAGGCCTCAATATCTCATTTCTTATGGGGAGGGGACACATAAATTTATTCTAGGGGATAATACACATGTTTTTCTCATGGAGGATGAGGTCATTTGTGGCAAGAGTGCCAAAACATTTTGACCAGTCATCACATACTAGTTTTTACACTAGAGGTTCCTCTATTTTGATAGTTCCATCCAAGGAACCAATAGTAGGTTGCACTATTTTTCGATTAGGAGAGAAAATATGGGTTAAAAAGAGGAAAATCTTGAGATGCTCCTCATCCTCAAAGAGAAGAGTGCGGTCATGGAGTCGGTTTCTTGTAGAATTAGAGAGGTTGTGGAGTAGGGTGTGGTTAGCTTCATTCTGTAGCATTGCCAGTTCTAGGTGAGATAGATGTCATTTGAGGTACACTTTTATTGTTTTATACATGGGTTCAAGATTTTTTTTGATCTAAGAGTGGCACAATCCTTCATATCACCTACCCTTGTCCACAAATAGGTTCATGAGTTAGAGAGGCTTCCAATGCCATTGGAATTGAATATACCGGATGGAGGTTGATCTAACATATTTGAATCATGTGAAGGTTGTGAGCTAGTACTGGGGAAGCACCTATAATATGGAGATTTTATATGTTTAAGGATACAACTATATGATGTCATCCTTAGCATGTATTGTCTTTATTCAGTGAATTCTATCATGGATTTCTTCAGGGGGTACGTAGTGTTCTTTGATGTTGATAGAGACCCACTAGTGCTTTTTTATGAGGAGGCCCCACAGATGGGTAAGATTATTGTTTCATCCTTACTATCCTTGATGGATGTGAAGATGCTGGGTTTGTCAGAGGGTCCACAATTAGCATTTCACATGGTCATGTAAGAGTACCCTAAAGTCTTTCCATAAGAGGTTATATCATTACCACCTCATAAATAGATCGATTTCAAGATCAAAATATAGTCTTTCATGTGTCTTATCTCGATGTCTCCACATAGGATGGAACCTTATGAGTTGCGGGATCTGTGCATACTGCATGATGGTCTACTGTGGTGTGGTTTTGTTTGGCCAAGATTGTCATCAGGCAGTGCACTATTTTTGTTCATGAAGAAGGTTGATGGAATTTTTCAATTGTGTATCGATTATCATCACCTAAACCAAGTGACAGTGAGGAAACTATATCCTATTCCATATATTTAATATTTATTCAACAAAATGAAGGGTTCAAGTTCGTTCTCGAAGATAATTTTGAGGACATGATATCATCAGGTCCGTGTAATGTTTGAGGATATCACAATGGCTGATTACTTTTGTCATGTTGGGCACTACGGGTTCATTGAAATGCTGTTTTGTGTGATGAATTCCCCAAATGTGTTCACGGGGTTAATGAACATTGCGTTCCATGTGTTTATAGATATGTTCATGGTGGTCTTCCTTGATGGGATCCCTATGTAATTACTTTTTGAGGAGGAGCATTCAGAGCATCTTCATGCCGTTTTGGGAGTTCATTGTTGTGATATGTTTTTTGGGAAGTTGTTGAAGTGTGTCTTTTGTTCTCGAGATGTTCATATCATGGGGTATGTTGTATCCCAATTTGGATTAGGTGTGTATCCATCGATGATAGAAATAGTTGTGTCTTTAGAATCCCCTAAGATAATGATAAAAGTGTGATGTTTTTTGGTATAATTTTCTATTACAGGGTGTTTATAACCGATTTCACTGGGGTAGTTACTCCTATGACAGCATTGACCAGAAAGGATTAGGAATTATTGTATATTGATCAGTGTCAGGATTATTTTTAGTAGCTAAAGAAGAAGTTGGTTATTAATCCAGTTAATTGTCTTCCATTAGAAGGTGTTCAGTTCGAAGTTTTGTGTAATGCTTCATGTATGGCATCAAGATGTGTTCTGATGTTGCAGAGATCAGTCTATTCTTATGGGTCTTAGTAGTTTCATCACCATCAAATGCAACTATTCGATACAAGATCATGAGTTGGTGGTGGGGTTGTTTTCACTAAATATATAGAGATATCACCTCACTGGGGGGCTATTTTTGGTCTTCATCGACCACAAAATACCGAGGTATGTTTTTACACAGTGTGACTTGAATATGCACCAACATCATCCGATGGTGTTCATATAGGATTATGACTTTAAAATATCATATAGACCAAAAAAATATAATTTTTTGGATAATACATTGATAAGGAAGTCCCGTAGTGATGAAGTATGTGAATCTGGTGATTCTTTGGTGGTGATGTGATAACATTCAACATTATATATTGATATGGGAGAAGTTGGAGGAGGTGTTGTTTTTTAGATGAAAGTGTAGTAAACACTAGTTTAGTTGATGGAGGAATCCCAATTTGGGGATCATGAGGTGGAGGTCTGGAGAGACTGTGTTTTTTTTGTGTTGAGGCCCCTGATGGTTGGACTGAATATATAGAACACCGAGTTTTGTATCAGGGAAGGATTTTATTTCCATTTGTGATGCATGATATGGTTCTCATAATGTTCCATATTTCACCTTGGGTAGAATATATTGGCCTGAAAAAATAGTAATAGGCTTTGAGAGTTCATTTTTTGTGGCTTAGGTTGATGTGTGCTGTTTTAGATTTTGTTTCTCAATGTTTAGTCATCCATAAGCTGAAGGTTGAGCACCGTTTCCCTTGTGATTTTATCCTACCATTATATGTTATGTTGTGGAAGTTGTAGGACATCTCGATGGACTTTGTTACTAGTCTACCTAATGGCCAAGGAGTATATGAGGCTATATGGGCGGTAGTGAATCATTTTAAAAAATCATCCCACTTTATATAGATCAAGGAGTTGTGCTCAATGGATGATTTTACAAAGCAAAATTTGGAGGTAATGGTGAGACTCCATGGATTCCTGATGACAATAACATCTAATCTAGATCCTCTTTTACCTCTACAATTTGGAGAGGTCTCTAGCATGATTTCTTATTAGATACGGATTATCACTTCATTTCATCTATAGACGGGTGGTCAGACAGGGCGAACCATCCAGACTCATGATGACATGTTCTGCTCTTATGTCTTGGATTTTTGAGGTGTATGGATGAAGAACCTTCCCTCGGTATAGTTCACGTAGAGCAATAGTTATCACTCCAACATTAATATGTCACCATTCAAAGCCTTGTATGGATTACTATTCCATTCTTCATTGTGCAATACTAGGGTCATAGATTCAATAATTCTTGGTTGAGAACTGGTAGATAACAGGATAGAGATGGTTCAGGTGATTCAAAAGAGGATGAAAGTAGTGTAAGATCATTAGGAATCCTATGATAATCATTGAAGGATACCTCTGTAGTTTGATTGTAGAGATCTTATGTTCCTGAAGGTGACTCCCCATCATGGGAAGTAATGGATTTGTATTTGGATTAAACTTTCGATCTGATTTGTTTGGCCTTTCAAGTTGTAGGATTGCGTTGGAGCAGTGTCCTATCAGATAAAACTTCCTCCACAGATGTGTTAGATACACTATGTTTTAAACAATTCCAAGCCCAATCATTATCAGTATGAGGACTCTCATTTCATTTGTTGGGGTGAGATCAATATTGACGATGATGCACCCTTCGAGGAGTGGCCTATAGAGAACGAGGACCTCTTGGTGAAGGTGTTGTGTGGGTGTGTTATCCCCTTCGTTTGTGTCTTGTGGTGATATTATGGTGTAGAGGATAGTGCCTAAGAACACGATTCACATATAGACACTCGGTATCCTCATATGTTTTATGTTTAGCTCTTCTATTGTAATTAAATTCGTTTGGTGGTTGTTGACCTTTTTAATTTATAAGATGGCTTTATATTATTTCTAGTAGTGACTTTCTCCATTTTGATATGTATCTCCATGGGGAGAGTGTTTAGGAGATATTTTCGGTTGTTGCATGGTTTCAAACTTTTCTATTGATAAATTTGTTGATATACAATAGTGGAGAAAGCCTTTAGATGTATCTCATGAGATGGCTATTCAGAAAACCACCTTTTTCTATTTCATCTCTTGGTTGGTTTTGTATTCTCAAGGACAAGTTTTTTTTTTGATA
Organism: Viscum album; assembly: GCA_963277665.1. Lineage (NCBI taxonomy): Eukaryota > Viridiplantae > Streptophyta > Magnoliopsida > Santalales > Viscaceae > Viscum > Viscum album. Next base: position 32,772,783 of record OY728128.1, on the reverse strand, counting down.
TGTGTCTAATGTAAGTGTCTGGATCCATGTGTATTGACCAATTGTGTATTTTGGATGATTGAAGTTCTCGAAAGAGTCTTAGAGGAAGTATGGATTGGTTCAGTCACTTAAAGCTGTATGTCAGATGCGTCACATCGTGAAAGAAGGTTACATAATATGAAATAGGGTTTCATGATGTGTAATATTTTGGGGCCCAAAAATATAAAAATTTATGAGGTGACACATTTTTCAATGAAAAACAAATTACGAGGGTTAAATAATGTGAAATGGGATTATAGGTCATGTAGTCCCATGATGTTGTATGTTTTAAAGTAATCTAGCCACTAAGGTTTTGTCAAACACAACGACTATGGTTTCTCTCCCATAACTATAGGAGACCCGATGACCCCCCAATACAATGTTTTTGGTATTTATTCCTCATGGAATGATCCATATCTCCCTCATTCGATCTATAGGGATCTAGATTTAATCCTAGTTATGAAATACCTATGTTCATATGGTTTCTTCATTCCATTTCCACCTGTTCTGTTTTCCATGTAGTGGCACATGATCTCATAGGTTTCTAATTTGGTTTTCTTGGATGTGGGTTGGTGCAGTGGTGTCATGGTGTCACATCCATGGCATATTTTAATGTTATTTTTCATTTAATTTCCATTCTTACATTATTATGGGGGATACCAATAATTTTTTGGCGGAAATGGTGAGTTTTCATGATTTGGGCTAAAATGTGAGCCAATTTCCATATTTAAAAACCAGTTTATTTATTTTATAACTCATTAATTTTTCAACATTTGTAACCCATTAAACTTCCAACATGGCCTCCCCTAACCTATTATAACTACAATTTCAGTTATAACCCCCTAGGAATCAATAATCATGATGGATTTGGGTTTTTATTTAAGGAATTGGGCCTGCCTGTATGATCATTTATTTTTTTAAATATTTAATATATTAATCATTTTTAATTTTTTTCAGTGATTCCACCTCCCAATAAAATTCAAAATTACTAGGCATGCCCTCAACATTGTTTCTAGCCATTTGGAGTTCCTTTCCATTGCAGATTATGGAGAATTTTCTCATACATTCTCAAATCATCTAGATTTGAAGAGGAAATTTGTATCATTCATAACTCCTCCATTTTTCACTATTTTTCTAACATTACAAATATTAAATGACCTCATCAGCATTACTAAAACCTCACTTTCTTTTTTGACTATTTTTAAATTTAGATACTGGTTTATCAGTGTAGATTTATTTATGATATCTCAAGTAAGTGGGTTTCCTCTCATGTACCTCCCATTTTCATAGGGCTTCATCCAATTTTGTTGAGGTTATAAAATTTCCAAAAGCTAGGGTTCATACCTAGGGTTTTATTTTTTGATATTTTTGGGAAATATTATGAATTAAGTATTGATTTAACTTCCTGGTGGTGCGGAAGTTTTGTGATTGAAGTTTCACACAATGATTTTGTTTTATTTTCCCAAATGGTAGGTGATTCCATGTGTAATAAAGATTGGACGAGTTAGTTTTTCATGATTTATATTTTTAGAATGTGTTTCTTCAATTGTGTTTGGTGAGAAATTATATTCGGTCACATTTGATAATACAATGGGTTTTAAGTGTCATTTTTGTGTAAAAATGAATATTTTTAGTGTGTATTCAATGTTGTATTCATTGGGGTTGTTATATGATTCATGGAATAGTTTTATTGAATGTATTTATGGCTGATAATTATGGTTTTACGTGATATTGGTATGATTTTGGTTTTCATAGAGGATTTTTTTAAGGATTTTATATGTAAAAAATGGTTATAATCCTTTGAATTGTTTTTTGAATGTTTTAAATGGTTTCTTGAATTATTTAATAGGTGCAAATATGTTGCCAAACTGTTTTGGAAGGAGTGTAATTTTTAAATGGTCTATTTTTATGTGAAATGTCCATTATGTGACATGTAATATCTTTGAAAGGTTTTATAAATATTTTTAATGGATTTCTAGAAGATTGAAAGATTGGTGAAATGTGTTTTGGCTGTTTTGTTGCGAGTTTGATTGCCAAAATGAATTTGAATGAAAAGGGGATAATTTAACATTTTTTGGGATGTTTGGTTTCTGTGTGACTTGGAAGTGGTATTTTAATATTTAGATTGTATTTCTTGCTTGGTGGAACCTGTTTGAGCACATGAGGGAAAACCCTGGGATCTAGGTTGGTGGACGTGTACTAGTATGCTACTGATCCCATGGGGTCTCCCCCTATTTCACATTGAAAGTTTTAGGATGGCAACACAAACTAAAATATGATGATAAGGATGTTTGGGGAGAACTAGGATTTCGGTGTGATCCCTACAAGTGGCTCATGTGTATGAGAACAGATATTTGTATTGTTACATTCACCATGTACGAGGTACCTGGGACCCACAGTGAGCTAGTGCCTATGGTTGTTATCACATTTCTAGTTCTCATTAGATATTTTATAATTACTATTGGAATATGATATGTTTGAATGGATAAGTTCACAAGATGTTTCATTCTATATAGTAGTGTTGATTTCTTTTAAAGCATCCCTCTTGAAAGCTATTTTTATTTAAAGTTGAATTTTTTATAAATTGTTACTAGAATTTCTTATTTACATAACATGCACGATTTTTGTCTTATAATGATTTTTCACATGGAAGCATTATGTAGTGGAATCCTACTAGGGTTTTTCTCACAACCTACTTACACCCTTTGGTGTAAGTAGACTTTATTATTTTGTCACATGTTTGGTTAATGCTTTTAGTGAAAGTGGTTTGGGTTTCTAGCAGTCCTTCTTGGTGTAGTTCTGTGGAGAGGGATTAAGGGAGGTTCCCCTTTCCATGAGGAGGTTCTTGGGCTATCCTTTTTTACATCATTCCCTTGTTATAGAATTTGATTAAGGTTCTAGATTATGTAATTCTATTCTTATTTCTTGTAAAAGATATATTGGTTTGAAAAATCCATATTTGGTTTATTCGTTTTTTTGTTGTTTTATGATTATAAGCTCAGTTAAATCATTGACAAATTTCATTTTTTGATACCTGGGAACTAGTGACAGCTCATGGGGATCTAGAACGCCCTTCGGTCCTTACACCGGGCTGGGTCAGGTGCCTTTTTTGATGGAGACAATATTCGGTTCGTGAAAAAATGGTATCAGAGGCATCAAGGTCACTCTCTTGGGTCATGTTAATTGGGGAATTGATGGGATAGTCCGAATACAGGGTTGTTGAGACTTGACATTCTGATTATGAGTAGGGTTCCTAGCTAGCACGCCTCATGATGAGATTCAAGTTACTAGGGGATGTTAGGTTTTATCTGAGCCCTTTTGTTTTCATGGGTCATTGATGATTGGGGAAATGAAAAGAGTGTTGGGTCAATGGTCATAGTGATATCGTAGTGCCTGGAAATCCATGTGGAGCCAAGGATGTTGTCTTAGAACACTCTCCATGACAGCGAAGTGATTAGCATATGGCCACCTACCATACGTCCAAATCACACACCAAAACTTATTTATTCTTGCATTATCTTGTGTCCTTTTATTTTGGAATCCTAGATTCTTGTTTTTAAAATTATAAATAAGATTTTATTTAAGAAATGTGAACATTTAAGAAATTATTTTTTAGTAAAGCGAAAGTTTTGTGATTTTTAAAATGATGGAAATGAATTTTCAGAGCTATTTGGAATAGTAAATGGTGTGTTTACACCTCATTTAATAGTATGAATTATGATAGAGAGGGTTTTGAAAATATATTTCAAATAGTCTTTTATAAATTATTGACAAGTGTTTATAGTAGAATGAAATGTTTTGGGAATTTATGTGTGGGGTAATAAGATAAATTTTGATTTGGTAAATAGTAAAAATTTGAAAAGTTTTATGAATCATTTGAATATTTTTTAAATAATAAGAGACGGGGTTTTAAATGGATGGGTGTGGATGAAATGGAGTTTTTTGTCCAAAAATATGGATGTTACACTATCCCCACATTTTAGAAATTTCCACCTCCAAATTTTATTTGCTTATTAAAAAAAGAGGGTACCTTGATCATGGTTTCCATCTGGTTTCATCATTATATTTCTCACATAAATAGAAGGTCCATGCATTGAAAAAATGATTTAGAGATCCTTAAAAATCATTTTTTCCATTATACAAATACACCTTGTACAACATGGTTCATATGATTGTTCAATGAAAAATAGTTTTGGAAAATAATCTTCTGTGACATATTATTTCAAAAAATCAGATAAAACGTGATTTTTATAAAATAGTCAGAAAGAGTTTGATATTAAATTTTAAATAAATTTTCCTTTTAAAATACCATAAGTATGTTATGAAAGACTATATTTTAAAATAAAATATAAATAGGTTGTGCAAGGGTCACCTTCTTCAAAACCTTTTACAAAATCATATTATGGTTTAAAATCATGTGATAAGGTAATATATTTGAAAATGCCTTGATAATATTTACCTTTATTGATAATATGAGAATATTAAGAAAAATTGATTTGATTAAATACATCCCACGATCCATGATGGTATCAAGGTATAGTGAAGGTGTTTGATATCTCAATAATTTCTTGTAAGTGAGTTGTATGTTAGAAAATGTTTTGGAATTGTCTGGACATGAATTTGAAATAATTATTGCATAAAAGTCATCAGGAGGAGATAAGAATGTCATTTGAGATCCTCCTCCTTCCATTTTAATTGACATTACTTGATCTGAAAATTTATAAAGCAATGATTTAACTTAATTAATATACATATAGACTAACTATATGTTTAATGAAGACTCCTAATCCCTAAAGTATTTAAACCATTCCTCTGATGCCAACTATAAGGACTATTCCTTATTATGTTACATGATCATGAATTTAGTAAAGAAATAAATTACTTGCACATTGAGTATATTTTCATGTTTTGAACTCTATACAATAGGGACATAACTCATTAATGACATTAATCATTAATATAGAGTGGATACTATAAAAATAACACTCATTGATTCCAAAATATATAACTTTTCAAATAAAACACGATTTATTTCAAAATTCATAAAACATTTAGCATGGCTTCCTTCTTTTACACACACATGTTTATGAATCATGAAAAACATTTAAAAACATGGTATGAGAACAAAATTCTCATTAAGGGATATAAAAATAAGGAAATAACATAGTAGTCCATGAATACTTATAACATATGAAATCATTTTCAAAAGACATACTTATCACCAATATAAACATATTTTGTGAAACCTTAGATTTCAAAAAGATTCAAAAAAAAAATAAGAACATATATAGAACCATAGAGGTATATTGTGGCATTGATTACATTATCTTGTAACCATCTCAGTTACCTTATAATTTATAACCCTCACAGTTACCTTACAATTTATGTAACCATCACAGTTACATGTGGAGTAACCATACAAATGAACTCCAAAAAACACGTACCCAAAACATTGAAGGGATATATAAGTCCCATCCTTCATCATATGAAATTCCCAAGAACCAAAATATAGACATATGACATGAGAAAATGTATTAAACAATTATGTTGGGATTTTGTGATGCATAATTTTAAAATAGGATTTTTAAAGAAAAACCCCTTACAAATATCATATAATTGAAGTGATACATAATAGAGTTGATGGAATATGAATATAAACTTTAACTATACATAATTAATCATAATTTAAAAAAATTTCATCATACAAATATTTTTAATACCAAATTAATAATAAAGTAGAAGGTTAACCCGAAGAATGGAAATTAGGTTTAGAATTCCCTACCTCGGGTGTGTCTTACTTAAAAAACGTTTAAACCTCCTATATAATTTTTAAAATAGTGTTATTAATAGCTTAAAAACATATTGATATTTATAATACCTTTTATGATCATTTCATTTCCTCATTTAACCCTTTAACTATTTGTGTTTTTTCCTTGCATTGTTTTGGATGCGTTCTTTACATGATTTCCATGATATGTTCATGATGGTTCTTCTTGTTGATTGGAAGTGAAAATCCATAATTGGAATCTAGTGGCATATATATATTTCCATAACCATAAATTATAAAATTTACCCTTTTTAATTCTTACATGAGGATTATTAATTAGTTAAAACAGTATTGATATTTTTTTAGGTTATTTTGGAGATTTTTCGATTATAAAGAACTAATTTTGTATTGTAAATTTATAACATGTGTGAAAAATGATTCCAGAACCATATATTAGATATAATACATAAATTATAATCTATTTCATCAATACAAATGGTTTCAGGACCATTCTTGAATAAATTAAATGAAATTGAAATCACATTGTCCATGATGTTGGTAAATCCACACATCAGGGATGGTGTTTTAAATTATTGAATAAGTGGGAGAGTAGAAGAAGTATAATGCATAGTCTTCAAAAAGAATGATGAAATTACGAATATGTAAGATACTATATCATTCAATCCTCTTAGATAAGAGTAGTTGAGGAAAGAATAATAATAGAAATGAAAATGAAAATGAAAGAAAGAAAAAAAAGAGGATGATTATCACTTGATCTCTCTCCCTTACAATCCTCCTTAAGGTCTTCGGTATTGACCTTTTTGTGTAAATATTTTATCTAAGACGTGGGGAAGATCCTTTGGAGGTTTATTGGGAAGAAAATAGGTAAGGATCAAGTATTTTGAGGTGTGAGAGGAAGAAGGAAATGAGGGTGGTACTTATAGTGGAGGAGAGGATGTATTTTACATTATTTTAATCATTATTATAATATTTTTTTCTCAAGACTGTGAATAGTAATAATTCATCTAACTCCAAATAGAAAAAATGAAATGTGAGTTCTAACGAAGTGGCCGTTCATCATCCTTGTATCACCTATGACACAGTAAATCAATTATGTAGCTTTTATCGTATTTTATCGTACTTTACTATTCATCCAAATTCTGGATGTTTAGAAAATTCCCCAAAAACACACCCTAACAATATATTGATGTGTAGAATTCAAAAATTATCTCCATTATTAGAATATAATTGTCTAAATTTAATTAATTTATTTTTTATAAAATATAATAATTTATAAAAATTTTAACTGTTTTAAAACTATATCTTCTTTTATATAACATTGTAAACTTAATCAATATGTAACTATCTTAAATACTTAATAAGATAAAAAAATACAATTTTCTATTCACTGGGGTCATATTACTACTCATATTACTTTTTGTGAGGGTATGTTATTATTCACCAAAAATCAAGTTTGTTCTATCAGACAACAAATAACTTTCTGTTCCCAATCGTAGATGGCCATTTCATGAAATTCAAAACATATAAGTGGAAATTTTTTGATTGATGGTTAGTTTATAACTGTCACATATTATTTATGAGTTCATTTAAGCACATAGTGTTTCCCTTTAAAAAAATATCACAATGTTACATTATCCCCATTAAATGAATTGTTCCCTCAATATTCATTCATTATACCTATAACTATGAATATACATATCAATAATTATGAAAAATTATTTTATTATGTGCTAATAATTAAATATTTGTTCCAAATGAAATTATTTCATGAATAGTTTTTTAAAAAAATAATTCCAACATCTAATCTCCAATGTTTTCTAGACCGTTCATCTGATACCAAATATAAATGTGATAAACCCACAATTATGGATTCTGACTAAAACATGCTGATTTTTTTGAATAATAGTAAACTAAAAAATATAAAGTAAATTATTTTAAAAAGGAAATTTTATGGTATAAGTTCCAGATAATTAGACAACAAATTACTTATATTGAATCAGTGTTTACAAAAATCAATAAATAATATAAATAACTCGATTCATATGCATCAGTACAATAACTAACCATTTAAATTATAAGTATTCTTGTGAAAAATATTTTAGAAACGTGGGAAGAGGGAAATAGCTCAGTAAGGGATTTAAAATTAAGAAAATAAATCATTAGTCCATGAATACTTGAAACATATGAAAACATTTTCAAAAGACACACTTATCACCAATATATAATTACATTGTGAAATTTGATATTTCCACAATATTACAACAATACAGAAGAACATAAATATAACCATAACGGTATCTTGGTGCATTACATAGTTTATCATGTAACCCTCTCAACTACCATATAATTTTTAACCCACACGGCTACATTACAATTTGTGTAACCATCACAGTTACACTTGGAATAACCATACGACTGACCTACAACATAAAAAAACCCAATTAATTGGAGGGAGAAATATGACCCACCCTTCATCATAAAAAATACCCAAGAACTAGAACAGAATCATACATCATGAATAATTGCGTAAAAAAATTTCTTTTTAATTTTGTATAAGAGAATTTAAAAAGTGGTTTTTAAATTGAAATTCCAATATAAATATCATATAATTGAAGATATAGTTAATAGAGTGGATTGAATGTGTATATAAACCATAAATACACATAATTAATCATATTATAAACAAAACCGAAAACAAAATTATTTTTAATACCACGTAAATAATGAAGTAGATGATCAACACAAAGAATAGAAATCATGTTATGAATTCCCTTATATCAGATTTTCCTTACTTATTTTTTTTTTAAAAACCCTTGTATAAAGGTTAAAAAGGTGTTATTGATATCTTAAGGGAACACATTGAAATTTATAACACCTTATATGATCATTTCATTACATCATTTCACCCTTTAACTATTAGTATTTTGTTCTTTGTATTGTTTTGGGTGCATTCTTTACATGGTTTCAATGATTGGTTCCTGAGGGATATTCAAGTCTATTTGAAATGAAACTCTAGAATTGGAATGGAATGGTAATTACATATTTCCAGAACCATAAATTATACCATTTAGAATTTTGAATTCTGAAATTAGGGTGATTCATATGTTATAACATTATTGATATTCGTTGAGGTCATTCTGGGAATTCTTCGATCGTGATGAACTCATTTTGTTTTATAAATTAATAAAATGAATAACAAATGATTATAGAACCTTATATAAGATATAATACATAAATTATAATCTTCTTCAACCATAAAAATTCTTTAATGACCAGTCTTTATGTATGTAAATGAGATTGAAATCACATTGTCTATGATATCGGTAAATCGACACGTCACATACAGTGTTTTAATTTATGGAATAAGTGGGATAGAAAGGGAAGTATATTGGTGAGTCTTCCATAAAGAATATAAAATCTACAATATTTTGGATAATAGATCATTCATTCCTTTTAGATAAGGAGAGGTTAGTAAAGCATAATAATAGAAAATTAAATGAAAAGAAAAGAAAGAAAAAAGAGAGGATGTTTCCCTCTTGATATCTTCCCCTTGAGATTCCTCTTACGGCCTTTGGTTTTGGACTTTTAGTGAGACCAGAAGCTCTAGGACGTGGAGACGATACATTGGAGAATTATTGGGAAAACTTTAGGTATGGTCAATGCTTGAGAGGTTTGGGGGGGGGGAAGAGGGGAACGAGAGTGGTATTTATAGTGGAGTAGAGGATGTATTTTACATTATTTAAATCATTATTATAATATTTTTTCTCAACATTGGGAATAATATTAATTCATGTCACTTAAAATAATTATAATGGCACATGAGTTCAAACCATGTGGGCTTACATAATTTTTCAATCATTTATGATGTTGTAAATCTAGTATTTAGTATTTATCGTATTTTATCGTCATTTAGTTTTAAAAAAAAATCTAGCATTTCAGAAAATTCCAAAAATTCACCCTAACCATTGCTCAACATGTAGAATAAAAAAATGAACACATTTTTCTTCAAAATATTTTTTTAATATTATTAATTTAATTTTTTAATAAAATCGTACTTTATTTAAAAATTAACAATTTTAAAACAATAACTGCATTTATATCACGTTGAAAAATTTATAAAGATGTCATTATTTTAAATACTTATGAAAATAAAATAATAATACAATTTACTTTTAATTATGGTCATATTAAAATTTATATTACTATTCATAAGGTTTTGTTACTATACACCAAAAATAATGTTGGTTTTATCAGACTCCAAATAACTAACTGATCACAACAGTAGATGACCATTTACTAAAATTTCAAAACATAGAAGTGGAAAAATTATGTTTGATGGTTAGTTTTTGAATGTCGCATAGTATTTAGGAGTTCAATTTTGGACATTGTGTTTAAATAATTTAAAACCCCAAGGTTTTAAAAAATAAATTGAAGTTCATGAATCTTTGTTTTATGTACATATTTATAACTAGTCTTTAAACAATGTTTTTCAGCTTCTATGTTTTGAATTTCGAAAAACTGTCATGAACAATTGTGATGAGTAAGTTATTTGGAGCCCAATGGAACCAATTTTATTTTTTAGTGGATAGTATCATTCTCTTATGAATAGTAATATGAATTGTAATATGACCCTAATAATTTGAAATTTTTTTTTTATTTTATTTTTTAAGGTTATAAGATAATGAGATGTTGATTAATTTTTCATGGTGTAAAGAAATGAGTTATAAATTTAAAATTGTTATTTTGGAAAAAAATTTGGTTTTATTTAGAAATTAAATGAATAATATTTAGAAAATTATTTTCAGAAAATGGAGTTCATTTTTGAATTCTACACGTCAAAAAATGGTTAGGGAGAATTTTTTGGATTTTTCTGAAATAGTTGAATTTTCAGTGAATAGTAAAAATAAAGTTATCTGTTTCGGTGTATTTAATGCCATCATTAATGGTGTAATAAATATTTAATAATGGTAGAATTATGTACAAGAAAATATTTTAGGAGTTGTACCATGTGGCCAATACCATGGGAAAATACCTTTGGCATGCTCATGTTTTTGACAATACCACTAATGAGGTACCCCTTGGAAATTAATAAAATATTCCCTCACTTTTGCTATAAATACCAACAGATTACTTCATTCCATTCATACTTGATTACTCAAAAAAAATTCTATGGACTTCAAACCTCCCTATTAGTCCTTACAAGGTGTCTTCAAGCCCCGAAGGTCCCAACATTCATGTCTTAGGTGTTACTCTACAAGGTAAGAGAATTGTCAACTTCTATCTTTTTTCATTCAAGTTCTCTTTTATGTGGTATAAATTTCAAGATTCCATGCCATGTTATTAGTTAAATTTTAATCTATCTCTACAAATTATTATGACTCATTTCAACATGGGTGACCCATATCCCCTATCTTTTTAATGTTTTCTAAAACCATTTTTCATAGTCGGTTGGCTGCAGAATTTTCGTAAGGGATTTCTCAAATATTATTATATTTCAAGTTCCTTTATTTTCTTATTAATTCCTCAAATTACCTTATCAAAGAGTCAAAAAGGATCTAGTATCTTACATATTATGGATTTCATCATGTTTATTGAGTATTAACCATTATACTTCTTCGCCCCTCACACTTATTCAAGAAATTAAAACACCACCCATGATGTGTTGATTTACCGACATCGTGGACGATGTGATTTCAATTTATTTTATTTACTTCATGACTAGTCATGAAACAATTTTTATTATTTCACAAAAAAATAATTCATTTATTATATCTTATATATTGTTCTGGAATAATTTTTTTTACACGTGATTAATATATTAATCAAAATGAGTTTAGTATGATCGAAGAATCGCCAAAATGACCAAAACAAATATCAATAATGTTTTAACTAATGAATCATATTCATTTAATAATTAAAAATGATTAGTGGTATAATTTTTGGTACAAGAAATATTTATATTATATTCCATTCCAAATTTTTAGTTTCACTTCTAATCGACAAGAATACACATCATGGACCGATCATTGAAATCATGTAACGAACTCCCCCAAAAACAATGCAAGGAACAAAATACTAATAATTAAAGGGTGGAATAATGTAATGAAAATATCATATAAGATAATATACTGATTATATGTTTCTTTATGATATTAATAACTCTCTTTTAACCATTATAAAAGAGGTTTATAAATGTTTTAAGTAAGAAAAACCTATTGTAAAGAAACTATTAACCCGATTTCCATTCTTTGGGTTGACATTCTACTTAATTATTTATGTGGTATTAAATTTTTTATGTAATGGGTTTTGTTTTTATTATGTTAAATAATTTTTATATATAGTTTATAAAAATATTCCATCAACTCATTTAATTTTCACATTAATTATATGATATTTCTAAGGGTTTTATCTTTTAAAATCCTTTTTTAAAATTCGATTTTACAAAATTCAAAAGATATGTTTTTATGAGATTATTCGTGTTGTGTGTTTATGTTCGGGTTCTTGGGAATTTATTATGATGAAGTTTGGGACCAATATCTCCCTATAATTAATTGGGTATGTGTAATTCATAGGTTGGCAGTATGGTTACTCAATTTTTAACTACGAAGGTTACCCAAATTGTAAGGTATACGTGGGGGTGAAAAATTTTATGGTAGATGAGATGGTTATAAAATTAAGTAGTTAATGACCCAAGATTCATTTATGGTTATAATTATTTTCTAATGTTTTTCAGGATACTGTGTAAATGTCATGTTTCAAAAAGTAATTATATATTTGTGATAGGTATGTCTTTTGAAAATGTTTTAATACACTACAAGTATTAGTAGACTAATGTGATCTTTCCTTATTTTTATATCCCTTAATGATATTTTTGTGCTCATCACATGTTTTTAAATGATTTTCATAAGTTTTAAGTATGTGTAATGCAAATTATGAATCCATGTTAAGTGTTTGTAGGATTTTCAATGAGATTGTGTTTTATTTGAAATTTGATATATTTTTGAAGGAATGGGTTCCATTTTTATGGTATCCACAATGTATTGATGTGTAATGTAATGACTTTCTTATGTCCATTTTCTGTAAATCTCTAAACCAGAATATATCCTCAATGTGATAGGATGTAATTTATTGACTGAATTCATGATTTTGTAATGTAATAAGGTCGGGTCCTTATAACCTGACTTATTACATTATATAATCTAGATTTTAATCAATAAATCACATCATTTCACATTGAGGATATTTTCTTATATATATCTTTAGAGGAAAGGGACATAAAAAATTCATAACATTACACATTAATAAAAAGTCTAAACTATAAAAACTATTTTCTTTTCATCCAAAATATAAAACTTTTCAATTAAAACATGATCTCATTGAAAAAAATTCAAAAATTTAAATTCAATTATTTATTATTATTAAAAATCGTTATAAAATGTGAAAATCATTTAAGAACTTTGGATGAGAACAAAATTATCATTAAGGGATATAAAAAGAACCAAAGGGCACATTAGTCTTTGAATAATTATAACGTATGAAAACATTTTCAAAGGAAACACTTATCACCCATATATACTTACATTATAAAAAATGATATTCCCAGAATATCCCAAAAAAACATAAGAACAAAAATAGAACCATGAAGTTATCTTGGGTAATTTCCTACATAATATTATAACCCTCTCGGCTACCTTATATTATGTAACCCTCATAGCTACATTACAATTTGTGTAACCATTGCAGTTACAATTGGAGTAACCACACATCGGACCTCCAACATACACATACATAAAGCATTGGAGGGAGATATAAGTCCCTCACTTAATCATTATCAATTAATAATAACCAGAAAATAGTCATTCAACATGAATAATTTCATAAAAACATTGCTTTTGATTTTTGTAAAACAGAATTTTAAGAGGATATTAAATGAAAAGCCCCGTATAAATATCATTCAATTGAAGAGATACTTAATATAGTTAATGGAATATGTATATATACTATAAATACACATAATTAAACATAATATAATGAATATCTGTCACACAATAAATTTCAATACCACATATATAACGAAGTTGAAGGTTAACCCAAAGAATGGAAATCGGGTTATAAATTCTCATACCTCAGATTTTTATTAATTAAAAATTGATTAAAAATCCTATATAATCATTATTAATATCATAATGAAACATATCCTTCTTTATAATATGTCATATGACCATTTAATAACATCATTTCACCCTTTAATTGTTAGTATTTTTTTCTTTGCATTGTTTTGTGTGCATTCTTTACATTACTTCCTTGATCAGTTCAAGGTGGATATTCTTGTTGATTGGAGGTGAAAATATGGAATTGGAATTTAATGGTATTTAAGTACTTATAGTACCATAAGTATTACAATTTATCATTTTTAATTTTTACATGATAATGATTCATATGTTAAAACATTATGGATGTTTGTTTAGGTCTTTTTGGCAATTCTTCAATCGTAATGAACTCATTTTTTTTCATTAATTAATAACACTGGTAAAAATTGATTAATGAAAATTATATAAGTTATAATAAATATATTATAATCTGTTTCAACTATAAAAATGATTTCATGACCAGTATTGAAGGAAGTAAATGAAATCTAAATCACATCGTCCATGATGTCGGTAAATGGACACATCATGGATGATGTTTTAATTTCATGAATAAGTGGGAGAGGAGAAGAAGTATTCTATTGAGTCTTCCATTAACATTATGAAATCCAAAATATTTAATTTTTTGGATCATTCAGGAGTCTTGTATATGGGGATGTGAGTAAATTAGAAGAATAGAAAAGAAAATGAAAAGAAAAGAATGAAAACAAAAGAGGATGTTTACCTCTTGATCTCTTCCCCTTAAGATCCTTCTTAAGGCCTTTGGTTTTGGCATTTTTATGAGACAAAAATCAATAAAACGTGGGGAAGAGCCTTAGGAGAATTATTGGGAATAACAATTATAAGGTTCAAGGCTTTAGAGGTGTGGTAGGAAGAGGGGAATGAGGGTGGTATTTATAGTGGAGGGGAGGATGTATTTTACATTATTTTAATCATCATTATAATATTCTTTCCTGAGACCATGAAAAGGATTAATTAATGTGTCCCCAAAATATTACTAATGGAATGTGAGTTCGTACCAAATGTCCTTAAATCAATTGTGATTTCATAAATACTGTATTTAAATGATAATTTGAATATACAATATTTTACCATATTTCACTATTCATCGAAAATTCAAGAATTTCAGAAAAAAATCAAAAATTCACCCTAACCATTTTTCAACATGTAGAATTAAAAAATGAACTAAATTTTTGTAAATAATTATCTAATCATTATTAATTTAAAATTTTAATAAAATCACACATTATTAACAAATTAAAAAATTTAATTCTATAACTGCTTTTATGTCACATTGAAAAATTTACCAAGATGTCATTTTCTTAATGCCTTCATAAAATAAAATAATAATAAAATTTAATATTCATTAGGGTCATATTACAATTCATAATGGTAATTTATTATTCACCAAAAATCATGTTTATTCTATGAGACTCTAAACAACTTACTGATCAGAATTGTAGATGGACATTTTTTGAAATTCAAAACAAAGAAGCAACATAATTATCTTTAAGGGACAGTTAAAAATATATACTTAAAACAATGTTTCGTGAATTTCAATTTGTTTTTTTAAAAAAATCTAAGATGTTACGTCGTAGTTTTTGAAAAAAAAATATAAATTGAAATGATTGAATTTTTTTTAGGAATATATATATAACAACAATTTAAACATAATTCTTTCACTTCTATGTTTTTAATTTCAAGAAACGGCCATCTATGGTTGGGATCGTTATGTTATTTGACGTTTGATGAAACCAACTTGTTTTTTGAATAGTAACGTACCCTTATGAATAGTAATATGAATGGTATTATGACATTAATGAATAGTAAATTATATTATTTTTTTCTTCAGAATTTAAGATAATGGAATCTTGAATAATTATTCAATGTGATATATAAGTATTTGTATTTTTAAAATTGATAATTTTTAAATAAAAAATAATTTTATTTAAAAATTAGATTAAAAATATTTAAAAAGAAATCTAAAAAAATAGAGTTCATTTTTGAATTTTTAACTTCGAGAAATGGCTAATGTGAATTTTTGGGAATTTTCTGAAATTCTAAATTTTTTGATGAATAATAAAATACGATAAAATATGAAAAATGCTAAATACTTGATTTGCTACATCATTTGTGATGAAAGGCTGATGTAAGGCCACTTGTTTTGAACTCAAATTCCCTTATTACTTATTTGGGTCACATGAATTGAGACTCTTTATAGTCTTGAGCTATATTGATATAATAATGATGAAAATAATGTAAAATACATGTTCTCCTCCACTATAAATACCACCTTCACTTCCCTCTTCCTCCCACACCTCTCAAAACATTATCCCTACCTATGTTTTAACCAATAAACCTCTCAAGGATCTTACCCACGTCCTAGTGCTTCTAGTCTCAACAAAAGGCCAAATTCAAAGGCCTTAATGAGGATCTGAAGGAGAAGAGATCAAGAGGTAAACATCATCTTTTGTTTTCTTTATTTCCTTTTCCTTTTCTATTTTATTCTTCTACTTTCATCACCTCTTCTTATCTAAGAGTCATGAATGATCCATTATCTTAAATATTCAATATTTAATCATGGTTTTGGAAGACACACCATTATAATTCATCTATTGTCCCACTTATTCATGAAATTAAAACATTTTCTAAGATGTGTCGATTTACCGACATCGTGGACGATGTGATTTCAATTTCATTTACTTTTTTCAAGACTGGTAATAGAAAAATTTATATGTTTTAACCAGATTATATTTTTTATTATATCTTATATATGGTTGTGGAATAATTTTTCACACATTTTATTAATTTATAATACAAAATGATGTCTTTAGGATTGATGAATTGCAAATATGACCTAAAAAAATATCAATAATGTTTTTGCTAATTAATCATCATCAGATAATAATTACAAAAGATAAATGGTATAATATATTGTTCTGGATATATTTAAATACCCCACCATTACAATTCATCATTTTTACTTCCAATCGATAAGAACATCCATCATGAACCGATCATGGAAATCTTGTAATGAACGCACCCCAAACAATGCCAGGAAAAAAATACTAACAATTAATGGGTGAAATGTGGTAATTAAATGATCATATAAGGTATTATAAAGATGTATATGTTTCTTTAAGATATTAATAACACTATTTTAACCATTATATAATATGTTTAGATGAGTTTTAAGTAAGACAAACACAAGGTAAAGGAATTCTTAACCCAACTTCCATCCTTTGGGCTAAACTTATACTTCATATTTTATGTGGTATTAAAATTGATTTTGTGATGAAATTTGTACATATTAAGATTAATTATGTTTAATTACAGTGTATATACATAGTACATCTAATCTATTAAGTAACACTTCAATTATATGATATTTTTAAGATGGTTATCTCTTAAAATACTATTTTAAAATTTTGATTCAAAAAATTCCAAAGTAACGATTTAATGAAATTTTTCATGTTGTATGTTTATGTTATGGTTCATGGTAATTTTATATGATGAAGGGTGGGAACTATATATCCCTCCAATGACTTGGTTCTGAGTATGTTGTAGGTCGGCCATATGATTACTCCAAGTGTAACTACGATGGTTACACAAATATTAAGGTAACTATGGGGGTTTGAAATTGTAAGGTAGTCGAGAGGGTTACAAGATTATATAAGTAATCCCCCCCAGATACCTCTATGGTTATATTTATTATATTATGTTTTGTGGTAATTTTTTTGAAATATCATCTTTCAGAATGTATGTATATATGGGTGACACAAATGTCTTTTGAAAATGATTTCATATGTTACAAGTATTCAAAGAATAATATGTTATTTCCTTATTTTTTTATCCCTTAATGATATTTTTGTGCTCACCTTATGTTATTAAAGTATTTTTCACTTGTTAAAAGTATGTGTAAAAAAATTAAGGATATCATGTTAAATTTTTGATGAATTTTCAATGAAATCATGTTTTATTTGAAAAGATTTATATTTTTTAATAAATGAGTAATGATTTTATGGTATCCACTCTGTATTAATGATTAATTTCCTGAATGTGGTATGTCCCTATTCTATAAATCTATAAATGTGAAAAGGCCCTCAATTTTAAAGGAAGTTATTTATTGACTAAATTCAAGATCATGTAATGTAATAGGGTTGGGTCCTTATACTAGGAATCCTCCGATTGATGCAAATATTATGGGAGAGCTGATCAGGATCTGCTGCATAGAACATTCCATTCTAGAGTATAAAAGTATGGTTTAGGTAGATGATTAACTGATTATCTATTTATTTATAGTAAATTATAGAGCTAGCATGATTTTCCCATGGATCATAATGAATTTGACCAAATAATTACTTGAACTGTATTAAAGAAATGGTATCGATCACATATCAATTTCGTAGCTTTATACCATGATAACTATTTTCTTCTTCTTTTTCTAGATAGTTTGATATTTATGACTTTCTTAATTTAGTATTTTTTAGGTACAGAGACTCATATATAATATACATTTGGATCTAATTGATAATTAATTGGTTATATGTTTAAATAGGCATGTTTAACGAATCTAGTTGTTGTTGATGTTTTTGTTGTTGTTTCCATATGACCATTATCAAAATAATGAAAATATACATGTTTAATTAAATTTGTTAATGAACCAAGATCATGTTTATTCTTTTTAATAATCATTAA
Organism: Viscum album; assembly: GCA_963277665.1. NCBI lineage: Eukaryota > Viridiplantae > Streptophyta > Magnoliopsida > Santalales > Viscaceae > Viscum > Viscum album. The sequence goes on along the minus strand of OY728128.1, from coordinate 32,754,132 downwards.
GTCATGTAACATTATTTCTTAATTCGTTATGTTAAAATTTGACAGCTTGTTTCTTAGGTTACCAGTAGTTGGGACCTATGAATAATGAATGGTTGTGAGATAAAATATAAATACTTTTAGGGAGTGAGTTTCTAGATATCTTATAAATGCTAATTTACTTGTTTTTTCTTACCATGGTAGCTCTTGTGTGTGATGGATAGGGTCCTTGTTTAGTTCCAAGACCATGTTTACTTATTTTTTCCTGCTGCTTATGGTGTGGTGTAAGCCTGGATGGCTGAGCCTGGAAGGGATATTGTGGTTGTGGGGGCATGGTGGCCTGAAATTTAATGTGAGCATGGGATGGATGATATGGGAGTTATGTTGTGGTATGAGGGGCATGGAGTCCTAGTTGTTGTGGTAGAAGATGCCACATGGAGTAGCGAGATGCATTTTTTTATGCATGTGGTGTCTTACAGGACACTGGGGAAGATGGAACATGTGGAAGTTGGAATTCACTATTGATATGAAATTTGGATTGTTATAGAATATGTTTTTTTTTCTATCTTAATTACATTCCCTAATTATTGAGGGAGATAGTTTTTATTACTTTTATGGGATCCCTCCATTTTATTACAAAACATTTCATTAAATTCTAAAAACCATAGTATCCTTAAAGCCTAGTATCTTGAAAATCAGTATAATATACATGAAAACATAAAAAATACTTTTAAATAAATTATAGGGAATTCCTATAGGTTCATCCTAAGACAAATTACTACATCTCAAAACCGGGATACATGCATCAAAGGAAAGGGTGAGCTGAAGGATCGGTATGGAAAACGAGTGAAATAGTAAACATATGATCTTGAGCGATATCAATAACAACATGGGGGATATAATAAAGGAATGATAAATACGCATATCATATAAATAATTACATAAACCATAACATGAAAATGTTACTAAAACATTTAATTTATACATTCATGAACATATCACTAAGGTCCATCCCTAAGGTGTCATAAAAATTACAATGGTTATTCCCCAAGGTATCATACTCGTAATCTCCAGAGATTAAATTGCATATGCAATGCATTGGAGTGAAATCAGCGCCCACACATAATATGCCTTTATTTTCATGTGATACACATAGATCATAATCATAAATTTCATATATAACCCAAGGAGAATAAAAGAAATGGGTTTCATATAAAAATCTCGATGTGTTAAAAAAGTGCTTCAAAACAAGATCATTATGTCACTTATAACCCATTGAAAGGGAATAAGGGTTTTATTTAAGTCAATTATGGAATAAAATATATCATTTTTTTCATAATTAATACCTACGAAAATTAAATAGGGTTGGTTATTCATGAATATAAAATTAGAGGATTCATTGAGAAAGAGAGAGATATATTTTTAGATGAAAATTATCCAGCATAACGACTATACAACAAGGATTCAAAAAACATTAAAAAGGGAGAGTAAAAGGTTTAAACACTCATAAGTAACTAATAATATAGTATAGGTACAGAATAAAATTTAATAAGATCATGATATGGAATTTTTAATGACATACCACATTAAAAAGAATCCTGAAAGCAAAGAGAAGATGCAATTTCTTTTATGAAAATTCCGAAGCCTATAAGAGTTACTAGAAAATTCAAAAAATCAGTTCATGAGAGTGTGAAGGGTCAGTCATAATTTGGAAATTAAATGGAAAGAAATAAAGACATATAAGAACATACCCCCACATAATAAAATGGAAACCAGAAGACATAACATAAAGGAAGTAATAACTAAAATAGGAGGGTGAAAGACTCGGTTGCCATGAAGAGTAACTTAAAAAGATCGAATGTTAGGAAATTGTGGGCTTGAAAGCACCTTGGTAGGACTCCTCAAGAGTGAAAAAGACCAGAGATTCCTTAAGGAGGAATTTGGAATGAAATATATCAAAGAATGGGTAGGTATTTATAGCAAAATTGAGGGAATATTTTTTTAATTTCCAAGGGACACCTCATGAGTTGTACTTGAAAAATATGGGCCTGCCCATGGTATTTTCACATGGTATTGGACACTTTGGACACAAAATAACATGTATTACTGTACAAAAGTTGACCTAAATTATTACATCATTATTACATCATTAATGATGTCATTAAACACACCAAAACTCAAAACTGTATTTTTACTATTCACTAAAAATTTAACTACTTCAGAAAGATAAAAAAATTCACCCGAACCATTTTTTCATGTCTATAATCCATAATTAAATTCCAATTTATAAAAATTATTTTTATTTTAAATTAAATTAATTAAATAGAGTACTTATTCTTGACAAACAATTTCTAAAAAATTTATGTACTTATATAATGTTATAATTATATCAAATTACCACTCATAATGACCAAAACATATTTATAACTCCTTAGATGATGTTACTATTCCATTGGTATAATCACTATTCATTAAGGTAAAATTAATATTCTAATAGGTAATATTACTATTCACCAAATATTTTTTTATTTTATTGAACCACAATTTCACCCTGATTACAACCATGTATGTTAGATTTTTTAAAATAATTTCATATAAAAAGTTAATTAATGATAAAATATTTTTTACTATTAATATAAAAACACTATTCATAAAAAAAATGCTATTCATAAAATACTATTCATCAAATTGATACTTCTGAGATAACTTATAAAACATCTTCCTAGGTTAATTTTGACTTTTGAAATTCAAAAATGATGTTTATATTACCATAATAATTCTCTATGTATAAAGAATCATTGAAAAGTATAATTTATTTTACTTCTAAAATCAATTTACCAAATTTATATTAATTAAACATATACTTTATTTCGAAAATCTATTCCTAAAACATGAATGATGAAATTAAAATTTTATTTATACCAAGGGATTACAAAAAGTATCTAAGGAATTGTTACATAACCCATTGTAACACCGACATAAGACCTAAGAGTAAGTTGTTCAATTGTGATATAATCTTGTTTTGGCTCTGACAACATTACCCGAGTGGTGATTTTTATCAGCTTGAACTTCTCCTATATGAGATTCCGTTCGAGATTCACATATTGAAGCTCATCTTAGGCTTGGTCCAGAGAAATGACTAGTGACACAACCTCATTTTCAAGCTCAGACAGATGGGGTATGTATGGACTGATTCTACTAGATGAGGACATTAACTCCTTATTTTTTATTAATTAACCATGATCATTTGTATTTATAAAAAATAATCATAACATTAAGTGTATAGTTTTTGATGTTTATATTGAACAATGGTTATATAAGGGTCAAATCCCATCAGTCTCATTTTAATACTGAATCCATTAATTAAAGAATATAGTTATATTGATTATAAAATAAAATAAAACAGAAATTCTGGAAACAAATATTATTCAAATGTTTGGGTCGTTACATTCTTCCCCCCTTAAGAAATTCTGTCGCCCAAATTTTTTTTCTCATACCCTCATAAGATTAATGTTGTGGGTACTTCTTATTCATATACTCCTTTGGTTCCCAAGTGGCTTCAGCACAATTGTGGTTCCTCCACAACACCTCAACTAGGTGGGTAGTCTTATTGCTTAGACTTTTGTATCCACGTTCAAAGATCTCTACCGGATACTCCTCATAAGAGAGTTCATGTTCCAGTTTTACCACCTATGGATTTAGTACATGTGAAGGGTCAGGTATGTACTTCCTCAAGTGGTATAAGTGGAAGACATCATGAAATTGTTCATGATTTGGAGGAAGTTCTATATTATAGGCCATTTCTCCTAAGCGATCAAAGATTTCATAGGGGCCAATGCACCTAGGTTTGAGCTTCCGTTTCTTCCCAAACCTCAAGAATATATTCCAAAGTGAAATTCAATGAATGAATTTGTGACCAACATCTAACTCCAAGTCCCTTTTTCAGTTGTCAGCAAAGATTTTTTTCCTACTCCGAATATCCATAATGCATTGATGGATGGCACGAACCGTTTCTGTCATCTATTGTACAAGATCAGGCCCAAGATTATTTCTCTCACTAGATTCATCCCATCATGTAGGATTTTTTCATCACTTCCCATATAGAGCATCATAGTGTGCCATTTGAATGTTCGAGTGGAAGTAGTTGTTGTAAGAGAACTCAACTTATGGGAGATGATGATCCCATCCACCATTAAAGTCCCTTGATCAAGTTTTCAACATATCCTCGAGTATTTGAATAGTCATTTCATATTGGCCAATAGTTTAGGGGTGATAGGCCATACTGTAATTTAGCACTGTACTTAGAGAATGTTGAATACTTCTCTATAATTTTGATGTGAACATTGGATCATGATTAGGTATGATATAAAGTGGGACTCCATTCAGCATTACCACACCCATCACAAAAATCCTGGAATGTTGATCAAGAGTGAAATATTCCTGAATAGATATAAAATTGTCAGTCAAGGTGAGACAGTCCAAAATAAACCATTCTCATTCTTTCCATTGGATGTTCTCTGGAGACCAGTGACAATGTCCATAGTGGTATTGTCCCAATTCCATGTTGGTATGGGTATTGGTTGCAATACCCCTCTTGTAATTTGTCACTCTTCCATCACTTTTTGACGTACCAGGAACCTTGAAGTGTAGTTAGCAATACCCCCTTTCATATTGTCCCATGAAAAATGATCATGAAGGCCCCTATACCTTTTCTGGATTCTCAGATGTATAGAGAAAGTAGACCTATGAACTTCATCCATCATCTCTTTCTTTATTTCCTGAATAGATAGAACACATATTATTTTATAGAAATTAAGTACACCATCTTTATCAATATTAAACTAAGGAAAAATCCCATGCTTCATAGCCTCAAACTTCTTTTGTAACAAAGGATCGTTTTTTTGACCATTATTGATCTTCTCTAGTAATGACGATTGATAAATAATTTGGGATAGGTTTGATAATGTCACTTCAAATTTAATCTCCATGTCCATATTTACTAGGTCATTGATCAAAGTATCTATTTGAATCATCATCATGGACAACAAACTGGGTCATTACCTTTTAAGGAATCAATGAATTTATTTTCTATTCTTGGAAAACAATTAATTGAACAGTAATAGCCTTTAAGAAGTTCCAACTATCTCTTTTGTATCATGTTAAATTCATTTTGGGTAAAAATATACTTCAAACATTGATGTTATATGTATATATATCATTTCTCCCCATAAGGATAGTGCCCACATATCTTCAGAGAAAAAATGACTGTAGCCAGCTCTAGATCATGTGTAAGATAGTTTTTCTCATGAGTCTTAAATTTATGAGACACATGAGCAATAAATTTTTTATTTTCATGAGGATTAACCCAATAAATTTTGGAGAATCATCTCTAAAAATAATGAATCTTTATCCACTAGAGGGTATAGTTAACACTGGTGCTGCAACCAGTCTCTTCTTCATCTCATGGAAATATTCCTCACACTCTATTGTCCAGATGAACTTGACCCATTTTTGACTTAATGTGGTTAATGGATTAGAAATACATTAAATGTTTCTCCCAAACCTCTTATAATAACTAGCTAATCTAAGGAAAATATGAATCTCAGTTATTGTTGTAAGTTGAGGTCACTCCTCTACAAATTTTGTCTTTATAGGGTAAAATGTGATTCCTTCATTGGATACAATATTCCCGAAAAATAAAACTTATTGTTACAAAAATTTACATTTTCTAGACATTCCAAAAAGCCTCCCCTTCCGTATTTTTTTCAAAATTTCCCAAATATGATCCTTACTCTCCTCGTGACTTTTGGAATATATCATAACATCATTAATAAAAACTACCACAAATTTATCAAGGCAATCCTTTAAGAGTCTATTAATCAACTACCTAAAAATAGTATATATATTAGTCAGTCTGTAGGGAATAACAAAAAACTCATAATAATCATATCTTGATCGAAATGATGTTTTTTGAACATCTACTTTCTTCAACCTCAATTGATGGTAACCATATCAAAGGTCAATCATAGAGAAGAATTGAGCCCCATGACGTTGGTCAAATAAGTCATGAATTCTTAGAAGAGGGTATTTTTTCTTCAATGTGATATTGTTCAGTTGTCTATAATCAATTCATAGATGCATTGACGTTATTTGTTCTTCATAATGAGAACATGTTCTCCCCAAGGAGACACACTCAGTTAGATAAACCCCTTATCCAAAAGGTCCAAGAGTTGTTTCTTTAATTTTTCCAACTCCACGTTTTCCCTCATATATTCGGTCTTTGATATAGGATGAGATCTAGGTACGTGTTCAATAGATAACACTACCTCTCTTTCTGAGTGAGGTCCTGGTAACTCCTCATGAAATACATCCATGTATTCTTAGACTATAGGAACATTTTATAACCTTATACTCTCATTTACTTCTTCTTCTTCACCAATCAACTCCATAATTAAGCTTATTGGAGGTTAGTTTAGACATAGATCAGTGTTATATGTCTTTCCTTATAATATTACTGAAGGTTTTCCATTCAAGACTACTGAGATATCCTTACTTCTGCATTTTATCATAGCATTATAATTTGAGAGCCCATCCATCCCTAGTATAATTTCAAATTCCACCATGGGAATGACAACCATATTTTCAATAATATTTTTCTCAATAAAGTAAATAATTGAGTTTCTAAACACTAACAATGCTTAAATGATCCCACCAGGTCTCTTGACTGATAACACTACTTTTAGAAGTTCATGAGTTGATTTTAAATTCTTTGCATACCTGGAAGAAATAAAGGAATATGTAGAACCAGAATCAAATAATGTAATTTCTAGCTTTGATATAACTTCAAGAGTTCCTACAAACACATAATTTAGAGCTTCAGTATCTTCTATCATGACAAAAAAAGTACAAACTTGCTCCCTTGGCCTTTTCTGAGGCTGAGGGTGGTTCCCCTCTATTACCATGAGATTTGTAATGTGATTCTAAAAGTGACCATGTTGTCTTCACTTATAGCATTGGAAATCAGATATGGAATTCACCATATTCCCATTGACGTTAGTTTTTGGGAGGTTAGGCTTCACCACACTATGAAAATTTGGTGTGATATTGTAATCTCTTCCACACTATAGCACACCACACTCCTGAGAAGGTAGTTCTCTAAATAATTCTTCCCAAATTTATTACACATGGGATGTTTCACTTTCTTTCCTCTTCTTCCCTGATCAAAGTTCCTCCCTATGGAGGGCTCCATTGATATCTTCTTGTCATTGGGTTTTTGATACCACTATGTCTCACCAAACACCAGTTCTACATTCATCACACTCCACACATTCTCCTCATAGCTATCATAGTCTCTATTGGAACGATTCTTCAACAGATGAGGTCTTAGTCCACCAAATAATCTATAAAACTTCCCATTAGGATCCATGAAAAGGCATGAGTTTTCACCAGAATGTATTGTAAAGATCATCTCCTAGCATCCAATAGATTCATTCTCCTTCGAAATCAGCTCGAGAAACTACTTCTCTATTTATGTTCTCATGTATTCAGGGAAATACTTATTGAAGAAGATCCCTCAGAACTCTTCCCACACCATAGCTTCAACTCCACTATTGGCCTTGTGTTTTTAATTAATTCCCACCATTGATCATCATCTTCATCTATGTGGTAAATAGAAAGGGTGACCTTGTCATGTTCCAAATAGTGGAGCACATAAATTATATTCTCGATAGATCTAATACATTATTCATCAACCAATGGGTCGGTACATCCATTGGAGATTGAAATTCATTGATACATAAATGTCTCAACAAAATGTTTTTCACTTCATGGTGATATCAGTCTCTAAGATTGATTATTGTTATTTCTCATATCTTGAGATAGTTGCTTCATCATTCTCATGAGGTTTTCCATTCTATCGTCTATCAGAGGGTCATTAGCACATGGTCCATTGCGGTCACCATTTTCACAATCCCTCCTATTTCTCTCCATTTTTTATAGAATAAAACTATAGTTATATGCTTATTTTATGTATTAATCTTTTAACTATATAGAATTTTTATGTCATAAAACATTATTCTTTAACATTTTTTTCTTTTATAACAATTATATTTTTCAACAAATACCTCATAATGATTCATAAAAATCTCGTGAGTGACCAAACATATCCACTTGGAGTGTCAAACAAGGAGTGAAGCAAGGCCCGTTGTCATGTACCAGGATACCCCGGGTGAAGCTTGAAACTCTTTTTCAGAGTTTTCATTCCTAGGTACATTTGTTTTAGACCCATATCCACCTTTTCTTATCCAGACATGGATTTCTTTGTTCAGAAACCACTTACTTAAAATTTCTCCAAAATACCAAGATGTTTTCCTATATTTAAACATTTCATTAAGGTTCTTACTAAATTTTCTCATATCCTAATTTCCAAAAAAACTAAACTATCTATTCATAACAACTATTTCATCACGCCTTTTTATTACATAAATTTTCATTAAAACTTATAAAACAGAGGATCTTTAATGTATTTCATCTTTGAAATCTGTAAAATATACATGAAAACATAGGACATTTTTACAATCCACCTAAAATGATTCCTTATAAGTTTTTCATAAGTGAAATTACTACGTCTCATAACCTAGAGAAATACATAAAAAGGAAAGGGTGAGAAAAAGGACCAATAAGAAAAAAAGTGAAACAATTTACATATGATCTTGAGTGATATCAATAAGAACATAAGGGATTTCATAATGGAATGATAAAGAGGCATGTAATAGAAATAAAAACATGAGTAATAACTTGAAAATGTGGAAAGAACATTTAATTTAGATATTCATGAACATATCACAACGTTTCATCCCCATGGTGTCATAAAAATTACCAAGGTTATTTACTAAGGTATTGTAAAAAATGTTATCTCTAGAGATTAAATTTTTTACCCAATGAATTAGAGCACTATCAGGGTTAATACTTACTATGTATATATTTTCCGGTGATCCAAATTTATCGTAATAATACATTTCATAAATATCCCAAATAGAATAATAGACATGGGTTTCATATCAAAATCACAGCATTTTAAGAAGTGATTAAAAAACAAGATCATTATGTTATTTATAACGAATGGAAAGGGAATAGGGGTTTAATATATGTGAACTATATTATAAAATATATCATTTTTATTTATGGATTAATACCCCTATTAATGAAATAGTTTGGGGTATTCACATATATAAAATGATAGAATTTCATGAATAAGAGTGAGATATTTTGAGATGAAAATTTTGCAGCACAACGACTATAGAATATGGTTGTAGAAAATAATAGAAAGAGATAGAACAAGGGTTACCCACTCATAAATAACTCATAATAAAGTATAGGGACATAATATAATGTAAATAAGATAATGTTATGTATTTTTTAATGGCATACCACATAAAAATGAATCTTGATGGAAAATAGAATATGCAAATTATTTTACGAAAATTCGGCAGCCTAACGACATCATTTAAAAATTCATAAAATCAGATGATGAGAGAAGAAAGGGTCTCTCATAATTTGGAATTATGATGGACATAAATAAGTATATAAAAGAACATACCCCCATTTAATAAAATGGAGACATGAATACATAACATTATAGAAGTGATAACTAAAAGAGGAGGGTGAAAGGATTCCTTACCTTGAAGAGTAAGATCAAAATCTTGATGGTTGGGACCTTGGGGGCTTGAGGGAACCCTAGGAGGACTCTATGGGAGGAAAAAAGACAAGATCTTCATTGAGAATTAATTTGGATTTAATGTAATGAAGTAATGGAATTGTTTTTATAGGAAAAGTGAGGGAATATTTTATTAATTTCCCAAGGACACCCCATAAGTGGTAATTGAAAAACCATGGGCTTCCCCATGGTAATTCCCCATGGTATTGGCCACTTGGGACACCTCATTAATAGTATTTTTAAAACCATGGACTTTCCCATAGTATTTCCAGTGGTATTTTTCACATGAGACCCCTCATAACATATCTTATTGTATACAAGTTGACCAGAATTATTATATCATGATTACATTATTAATGATGTCATTAAACACACAGAAACTCAAAACTATATTTTTACTATTATCTAAAAATTAAACTATTTCAGAAGAATCCCAAAAAATCACCAAAACAAACTTTTTAATTTGTTCCATACCTTTTACATTTTAGGAAGCTCCTTGGGAGAGGAGGCGAGGGTTCTCTGGTCAGGCCTTATGATATATAGGAGTCGCGAGATCCTGGTGGATGATGTCGAATCAGATTTGGAGACCCTAATGAAAGATGTTCAGTGACATCACACTATGCCCTGGTAGTAATTTGACATGATCCGCAGATTCACTTTGGAGACCAAGAATGGGAATATTCTTCATCACAGTTGGAGGGAGACAAATGTTTCCGCAGATGCTCTCGCCCATAAGGGAATCTGAGCAGATTCTCTTGTTATTTATAATTATATGGGTTCCCTTCCTATCAAATATAAATCTATAAGATAATATGACTCCCTAGGCCTCCATATCCTTTGACCTCCTTGAATCCTTAAAACCTTGTTGTAGGGCTTGGCCCTCCCCTGATTAAGAAAAAGTAAGTTTTAATCACATTACCACTTAAGATGACCAAACCATATTTGTACCTCCATAGGCAAGGTTATAATTCCATTGGTAAAATTACCATTCATAAGGGTAAAATTACAATTACAAAGGTTAAAGTTACTATTCACCCATTTTGTTTTGATCTTATTGAACCACATTTTCACCCAAATTACACTCATATATGTCCTATTATTACAATTCATTTCAAAGAAAAATTTATTTAATAATAAAATATTTTTTTTACTATTCATCAAAAACACTATTCAAAAAGTGCTATTCATAAAATTGAATCTTCTTAGAATACTTTTAATGATTCATCATAGTTTAATTTTGACATTTGACATTCAAAAATGATGTTTATTTTACCATAATAATTCTCAATGTATGAAATGTCTCTGAAAAGTTCAATTTTTTACTTCTAAAATCAATGAATCAAAATTTTCTTAATTAAACATATAATTTATTATGAAAAGATATTGCTATAATAGGAATGATGAAATTAAAATTTAATTTATACAGCAGGATTACAAAAAGTAACTTATGCCTCATTACATAACCCCTTATAACTCCCACATAGGACCTTAGAGTAAGGTGTGTAATTTTGATAGAATCTAAGAGTAGCTCATACAACATTGCCAAAGTTGTGATTTCTATCAGCTTGAAAATCTCCCATAGGTGATTCCATTCAAGCATTAAATATTGATTCTCTTCTAGGGATTGGTCAAGATTAAAGCCTAGGGACACAAACTTATTCCCATGGTCCGTCATATGTGATTCGTGTGGCCCGATCCTACTGGATAAGGCCATCAACTTCTCTTTAATTATTAATTAACCATGATCATTTGTATTTATAAAGAACCATCATAATGTTAAGAGTATTGTTTTTAATGGTAAAATTGACCAAATTTGAGAATCAAATACTATGAAAAATTTCGGGTCATTGCCACTCTAATTTTAAGTGAGGTAAAGATGAATGGGGTATACCACATTCTTTCTGTGTTTAGCTTATCATGGTTGGTTGGGTTTATGCTCTTTATATGGGTAGAAAATTCTCAATGGGTAGTTCATCTATTCACCATGATGATCCCCTTGTGTTCTATAGCATAGAATTATTTCTAGAATACCAAGAAATATGGAATTTGGTAATGTTGTTAAATTAATAAATGATTTTTATCAAATGAGGATGGAGCCTGCTGGGATACAATGTCATGGTTAAAATTTTAAGAAACTGTGGAGTCAGTTTTGTTATTCCTAGAGGGAAAGAAACATTTTTTATGATAATCTAATGAAATGTGGACCTTGTTAATGGTTAATTAATGGTTAATAAATTAATTAACATAATGTGAAAATGAAAAAAGGAATAAAGTAACATAATGTATCTCTCTAAGTTGTTGTGTGATTATAGGAGATCTAGTATTAGTAGAGGTAGTCAGGATTCTAAGATACATTACCTGTAGTGATTCTGAGACTAGGTTATGCCCATATAGTGGTTATGATCTATATTATATCAGGTATTTTTTATTTTATACACTACTCAATAGTTTTGGTAAGAGAAATTACTGTCCTGATAATTCTTGGCCCATGGGGGGGGGGGGGTGTTCTCCCCAACATTAGATTGGGAGAATGGATTGACGAATACCTCATTTAGCCCTGCTATATTCTTCTAGTAGTAACTTGTGATGGTACTCATTATGATTATTTTTTCCAAATGTGTGTATATAGATATAACAGATTGTGGTAATTTTGTAGACATATTTTCTTTATATAGTATCCTAAGGGATACTATAGGTATAAAGTGTATAGGATGCGATGGATTTGGGATCCTCACTTTTTGTATGGGATTTAATGGCTTATGGTATAACACCTGATGTATGATACAAGTTATACAGGTTGTGGAGGATCCCATAAACTATTTGGTTACTTATTTTATGTGGTTTTGGTGGTGAATTTCATGTGGTTCATGTTGTATTGATCTTCCAAGGTGTCTTCAGGCTGGCGTTTTTGGAGGGAGATTCTCAGGATGTGCGATATTGGGGAAAAGAGGAAAACCATTAGGGAATAGGTAGTATGGTTCCCTTGATATTCATTGTAATATTATATTCCCTTTTATGTGTTACATGTTGAGAGTATCCATAGTGAGGTCGGGAACTTATTATACATTGTTAGGTGATGAGTTATATTCAATTATTGTACACTATGATTTCATCATTATTTCTTTAGTTTTTCCTAAGAGGCATCAAGAAGGATCCTATTGAGTATACTTTTATACTCACCCTATGTATTTATAAATTGTTTTTCAGATCAGTTGGAGCAGGGTGGTGATCAGAATGGTTACTAATATCTAGGGGTTTGTAGGAGCTATTTGGGATTTTTGGTCACTAATGTCATTACTTTTTCATTGGTATTGTAGTTTTTCATTTTAGGATTAGTAGTCCTTTTAGGAAATTACATATCTAGAAATCAACATTCTTTTATATTGTAGTATGATTATGATTTTGTCCATGTCTATCATTTCCCTCTCCATCAAATGTTTTCTATTAAAGGATAATGCCTCCCAATTCCCTATTTATTATACCGTCAATGCTAGTCAGAAACGTATGGCCTAATGGAGGATGGAATTGAGTGTCACTATCTCTGTTCTCCCATTTTAATCCCCGGAGGGGTACATATTGTGGTGGGGGGTATAAAATTTTTCATAATGTTGATGAATTTTCCTATGACGATATAAGTTCTCGATTTCATTCCCTTTCACTAGAACAATATCATCCACTGGTTGTGCCTTGATCAATTTATAATTCATCACATGCTCCAAAAATGAATTTTCAAATGGATGAAGCAGTAAAATTAATTTTGAACAAATTGTATATTCCAAAATAGAATTATAATTCATTCCCTTAATCACTAGATATTATTATGAAAAAACAACTAGAATAGAATATCCATTATGAATAAATCTTCATATAGTGGTGTAATCTATAAATCACTAAATTTCATAAAATGTTCAACATAAATGATTTCATAAATGGATAACTTTATAACCCTTTCAGATTATTATGATCAAAAAAATTAGAACGAGGGTTGATGTATTTAAAAAATTATCTTATCATTAATCAGTCATAATGTAGTTAGTAGTATCATATTTAATTTATCCATATTGATCATCTGTTTATCCAAACATCATTATGTCAACATCAAGATCATATTCAAGGATTTTTTCCCCTCACCCATATGTCTTTCAAAGTGTTTAACTTTCTAAATCTTTATTTACTATGGTACCATTCTAAAAATCCTATAAAACAACTAATAAAAGAGTATTTTAGTATAATCCTTATCTATATGATAATTTTTATGATTATAATATCATTAATAAAATACTTTTACAACATATTTCATTGATCCAAATACATATCCATATTCATCCTTGCACTCTGGTTGTATAAATAACATAAGTTGGAAGTTGATCGCTTAGATTCATCAGAGGAATAATTCCTTGAAACATAGGGAATAAATTTCTGTAGTGTCCCATAACCTTATAGTTGAAACACAAAATAAACTTTTTTTATTTCTTTAATTTGTATTATTTTTGGTAGTGACCCATTCCCTTTCCTATAAAAAAATCTCCCAATCTCATCAATCATTTCCCAAGGTGATTCCTTCCTCTATTATCATTTGTGGGAAAATGTTTATTTCCTTCATTCCCTTAATCTATAATTATCACTTCCTCCCACTTACTCTATCACTTTTCATTGAATCCATAATACATGGATAATTACCTATCTGTATTGATAGAAATTAAATCTATTTCATCATATAAATATTTTTTGAGAGACTACTGGGCTTCCGGGTCTTGGCTTAATCCGTTAAAATAAATGTTCAATCTTCGAGTTTGTTACACATATGTAATGTTTACCATTCCAAGATACCATGTAAAGGTTGATTCAAACTCTCTATCCTATTTACTAAATTTTTTAATCTTTGGAACATTCTATAGATCTCAATTTATTTATCATGATGGTAATATTTTCAATGCATGTATCCATAAAATCTATCCATTCCATGAGTTATATTTCCATTTTCTCCATAGTATTTTGGTTCAACCACCACAATTTATCAGGATTGACTTTGAGAAAATACCCTACAATTGGTACGATTTCTTTTTTACCACATCCAGAAAACATAAATATCTTTTCAAGAGACTTAATACATCTCTCAAATACCATGGGATTAGTAGTGACACAAACCTATGGGGTCCTTTTTCACCTAATGTGATCCAACATCGAGGAATCTTGATGTGGTATAAATTAATCCATCTGAGCAAGGATATTTGTAATTACCAAATTAAAATTCCCTAACATGAACATAATTTTTTCAGTTCCATGACTATTTCTATTGTAGTATCATGTAGAGAAATGTTTACATTGTCCACGAGTATTGATACACTTCTTCCTTAAAGGAAGGACTTTTAAATAATGGAATATTCTGGATTGGAACATAAGATTATAAATTTTAATTTATAATGTATAATTCAAAAAATTGTGTAACACTTATATTAAATAGTTTTTTTTCTTTTTAATCTTAGAATCCTAATCATTGGTCTCTTTTAGGATATCATTACTTTCAAATCCTTCGTAATACGTTTTAATGTAATTGTGAATTAACTGAATAATATCTCCCGGGAGTATTAAACTAGGTGCGTTGTAAGGAAAATTATTATGCACCAGCTGAGGATTGGTTCAAGCCTAATGCACCCTTTTTGGAGATACTACAACTATAAACCTTTGTCCCATAACCGTGATGATTTATAGTATTTATATAGGGATATTTTATTAAGAAGAACCACATTATATCAACCTTACCAAAACCTTAGGATGTTATTACATACTTATCCTCAAAGTGTATATTAGGGTTATGTTCCCAAATATATGTCTTCCAAAATCAAGTTCCCAAGGACTCTAATAAAGTTCCTCTAATACCAACTATAGTGAATTTGACCCCAGTATCCTGGATCTAGTATTGATATTATTACATTAGAGTAGATACATGGAATCACATCTTATAGGAATAAATAGTTTAATAGTTTTCAAGAACCATATTACATTTATAATTCCCATTTTACATTGGGAAAATTAAACAAGGTATCAAAAAATAAAAAAATCTGGGTGCATGAAACTCATTCCAAGTATTCATCTTTATATTATGGGGAAAGGAAGAAAGGGTGGTATCAAAGATTTAGTAAGGGTTAAGTATAGTAGAAGATATCATAAATAAATATGAATAATTAACATGGAATTGTAGATATATGTACACACATTCAATTAAGTTAACATGACTAACATTTGAATATGTGGAAAAATCTATATAGAAGTTTTAGAACCTACAAACATATTCCATTCAATCCATAAACTAAAAATTAAATGAATCTATTGATAAGGATATTGAAACAAAAATTTGGAAAATATTAATAACTATATTATCGATTAAGTAAACACATAATTACTGGACTCAACATTTCCCATGTACATGATACCTTAAACCACAATACCATTCACAAGATGTTTTAAGACGTACTAGTTAAAATCCATCTTATTGGGAAAATTATTCATCACATTTGACTACCAATGGATAGAGAGATATCTATAACTAGAACCCATCCATGTCATACCTAAATATATTATTCCCAACATATCTACTAATCAATTTAAATTAATAAATATTGTTATTTATGTAAATGTTTAATAATGGGTAATGGATTTGGAATTGTCAAATTTTCCCCATTTAATCAAATACCATTCAAAGTGAAAACCTTATGTACCAATGCCATGCAGTTTAGTAGATAATAAAATTCATAACACAGGAAAATGGAAATTTACGAGAAATGTTTTTTATAATGAAAAATTATCACAGGAAGGTGGTTGATTTATGATAATGTTAACAATCAAAAAATAAAATAACACGGTACAATATCTTTTACCACTTGGTAATTTTCAATTAATATCTATCTGGTTGATGTCATTTAATGTTTAATAAAAAAAATTGAATCTATTATGAATTAATCATGTTATTAAATTTTAAAGGGGAAGTATATACGCTACATAAAACTGAATTGGTGTATAATAACAAATATGTCTCAATGAAATTTAAATCGAGGTAAAATCAATTTTCTTATGATTAAATTTGGATTTATTTGATTTAAACTCCTATATATTGGTTTTAAACATGATATTAACTTATAAAATAACTATATTAATATTTATTTTATCAGATATGTTTTTTTTGTAACATCTTATCACTTCTTTTGTACTAACATTTAATCATTTTCATTGTTTCTACTGTTAATTTCCTTATTTTCTCATGTGTGTTTAACCACGAATGATCTAGTTCTTTTATATTATAAATTTATATAAAATTAATAATAAAATTCATGAAATAATTACCATAATTTTAAGATAATTTTACTTCTGAACCCAATTTGGATTTTTGGATATAAGAATTATGTATGTTATTATAATTAGAATGGTAGGTCATACATTCACTGAGTAATGTTTTCATTTTTAAATGATCATTATAGAAAAAAGTAATGTAATATATAGTATCATTCCATAATGAATATAATATAATATAAAACATATTATTTTCATAATCATATTTATACTTATAATTAATGTAGTGTGGTGATGAAAAGAGAGTCACATCGATTTGTGAAGGCAGTAGTCCAAACATACAGGAAAGATGTTCACATATTTATATATTTTCTAGAATGATAAATATGTCATGAAGATAATAATTTGTTATTTATATAACATATATAAATAAACATTTCTGAATACCACCATCTTGGTTATGTGTTAGTGAAAGGTGTATCACAAAACTTTTTTTGGCGGTAGTCCTCCATACACATGAGAGATGTTATTGTGTCCCATATGTAATGGAAGGTGAATATATATATATATGAATTGAAACCATCTCCAACTCCATAAAAGAGGTTATGAACTCATAATTCATATTAATGGTGAACAATTGACTTGTGAACAGATGTTAATATTTTTTGATTACAACCAATCATAGTTGGATATAAGGTTTGATATAATTTATAGCACATTTATACACTTTTAGTCTTTATATAATCAATATATTTATATATATGATATAAAGAATAAAAAATTATAATTATGAAATAAATATAAAATATATAATTTAAAACCAAGGTTATATCCAACCGTAAAAGGTTGTAATAAAAATATAATGACATCAGTTCACGAGTTGGTAGTCCAAATTACAAATAAATAATGATTTCATAACTTATTTGATGGAGGTGGAGATGGTTTCTGGTCAGGACCACACATAAAATCCTATAAATATAATGAATATAAAAATGTTAATATATCAAAATTATGTAATAATAAGTAATGTATGAGGTAGAAAAAATAATATAAAAATGATCATTGGAGAACATTACCTCTTCTTAGTGTATAAAACTTAGGTTTCCACTAAAGCCTAGATATGTTGGATTTTTCCAAAAAATAAGGATTCTTGGATGATGGAGATAATTTGGGAAGCAGTTTTTTCAGGTGTTGGACAATCCAATTGGATTTCAAGGTGTAAATAAGTGAGGGGACGTAGTGCACATTTATAATAGACGAGGAGTGTTATTATTGTAAAATAATATACATTCTTGGGAGGTCAATATCACCTAATGTATATAAAAAATTTATAATTAATGGTTTTTAGTGTGAAATTTTTGAGACAAACCTCCCCCAAAAAATAAAATACATGTTCTAAAAATTTTATTCCTTGAGGTCTAAGTTTTCTTATTTTTACCATTTTTGATTTTCTCTTAGATAACTATTTTTAAAACATAGACAATTTGTCATTTGATACAAAAATAAAGTTGGAAATATTATAAACCTTACTCCAATTATTATAAATATTAAATATAATTTTTCAAAAGAAAATATTATGCGTGTTTAAAATTATTTTTAACAGAAGCGCATGAAACATGTAAAAACTCCTCTTTAACCTTAATCGCAATAACACAAGTTTTACTAATTAGGGGTCAATATATTGATTGTAAATGAAAAATTGTTTTTTGAATTGGACATAGTTGATATTTACTGACATTTAAAAATAACTTTTTAGAAGATATAATTTTATGTAATTTTATATCATTTTGAAAAATATAATTTATTTTAAAACAACATTAACGTTAATTTTGATGTTATTCATATTATATAAATTTCAAAATATGAATACATTTGTGGAATTAAAAAATATCATGTTATAAAACAATTGAAACTGAAATATTTATTAAAAAATATTGTATTATAATAATTCATTTAATTTACCTCAATCATAATAATATTTTTATCATTTATTTTATTTAATTATTAACTAAATTACTGTGTCAGTGTTTTTATGAATTTAATTTAAATATTTTATATTAGAAAAATTAAAATAAATTATCAGCAAAAAAATTTATATTTCATAAGGGTATATAAAATTAAATAATTTTTTCCCTATCCCATGTCATTCAATATATTAGAAGTTAGAAATGTATCTTTATTCTCATTTTGTTAAAATAACTTTTTATTTGGGTCATATTAAAATGAAAGTTTGAAGGGATTTTCATATTTGAGAGTCGTTGATGGACATTTTTTTAAATAACCAAATTAAATAAAATTTAAAATAATATTTTTAGTCGTTTCAACTATTACCATTATAGTGTAACCCCTAGGAAATCCATTATAACCTTTACCATTGTTATTTTTTTTGGATTCAATGTTAAATTTGTTAAATGTATAATTTTTTCTTTGACATAAATTATAAATTATTATGGATGAAAATATGTAATCCATTTTTACAACCTCAATTAAATGATGTAGTAAAATTTAATATATTATTAATCCATAATATGTGATGAGAAATAGGGTATTAAATGTAAAAAAGTTTAAATGTTTGAAGTGTTTTTCAATCTAAATTCAATATGAAAATGAATATAATTTCATCGATTAAATTAAATTATATAAAATTGTACTAAATTATATTTAAAAAAAATTAGAAAAATAATTACCATTATTAATTTTTAAATAAATATTTGTTTTTCAATTAAAATTCAGTATTTTTTACTATTCTTCCAAAAATGAAACATTTTAGAAAAATCCCAAAAATAAACATGTAAATATTTTTCGTATTATATTTTAATATTTGAAATTTATTTTATCATTTTAATTTTCTATACGTATTGAATATCAAATTTCAATTAAGTGAGAAAATTATGGCTAAGAATTGTTTTGTTTAACCCAAGTTTTGCATTCATCACAACCTATTTACCGAATTAAATTTATTCTAAATGAAGTTTATAGTAAATTCATGGGTTGTCACACAACACGCCAAACAATATGGTCAAATTGTTCAATCTTTGTGAAAAATTTGTTAATAAAGTTTGATATAATCTCAATGATCAATAAATTTGATGAATATTGGTATTTCATAAGGATGTTATATTATATAGGATTTATTTAAAATAAAGGATAAATATAGATTTTAAATAAATAAGATTTTAAATTTTAAAATGTAGAAAAAATCATTTCACAAGGAAATATCATGTTTTGGGATTAATAAATACTAAATGTTTATCATAGTGGATGATAAGACAAAATAACTGAATGTTTTGGTAAAGATAAATTTTGGAGATTCCTAAAAGACAACCATAGTCATAGTGAATTCAAAAATGAATAATAAAAATTAAAATTTTATTATCTTGTAATTATGATCCATACAAAAAACAGGTTATTTATATGAAAGATGTAATTTAGGGAATAAGAAAAATCAAGATATTTTAATAATATTAAATAAATATAAAGTATTTTAGGTGGATTCTGTCTTTTATGTAATGGGAATTGAAACAATCAATGGATTAGTTGTCAAGGTTTTGTGGAAATCCAGAAAATGTCATTAAAAGTGCTACTGTATAGTAGTTTAAGAATATTCCAAGAAAGGTAAGGTCCCCAATATGATATTTTCCATAAAAATTAAGATAATAATATTATAAATATGTATATATATATATGGAAACATGTTAATAAATCACTATATTATGTGATGAAGGATTCTTTTGTCAAGAAGAGAATTTTTGATAATATACAGCAGTGGATATTTATTGGAAATAAATGAACCAGGTTAGTGAGTGGATCCTCAGAAATAAATGGAAATCATGAAAGATTAAGATGAATATATACTATAATGGTTTTCTGAATTGATTATGACGTTATTATTTTTATTATGTAGTGATGATTGATTGAAGATCATTGGCTCTGAAATGACTTTTATAGAAATACATGATAACGAAGAATTATATTGTTTTTATTGTACTACGTCACAAAATTAAATGTGTTATCCAATATAGTTATCCAGGTCTTCGAAAAATCGATAATAATACTTTTCATGGGAATTTATTGGATTGAGAAATGAAAATTAATGTAAAATGTACCGAGGCTAATTTATGCCTCATTAGTTGAATTGGTGTATTTCTATTTCTATAAAAAAAAATCTAAAAATAATTTGTAAAATTAAAATTACAGATTCATGCGACAATAATACTTGGATGTGTTAATGAAATAGAATGTAACATAGGGTATCCCAAAATATTCATGTGATTTGATATATAATTGTAACATTTTAAAAGATAAATTAATATTTATAAGGATTACTGTTTAATGGATAATAAATGATAAAATTTAAGTAATATGTATATTTTCATTTTTTAGGATCGATAACAAAAATAGAAATTGATATGAATAATAATTGTATTATTTTCATTGATGATTATACAATTACAACATGGTTGATGGAGATCACCTTAAATTAAAAACTATTTAATTGAATAAAAATTTAACATATAATAACATGAAAGATTATTTCACCTATTATTAATAAATTCAATATGGAAAATTGAACTAAGTATAAAAATAACTAGGTCAAAAAAATGAATAAAATTTTATAATTCATCAATTACAAGGGATAAAAAACCCAAAAAATGGGAGTTGTTTTCATGTCTAAATAAAGATCCTTATAGATTTTCCTAACTATTAACATAAAATAAATGCATACAAATGTATAAATAAAAGTAATAAAAAAATTATTAGAATTCCTGATGTAACTATATTGTGGAAAGAGTATATATTATAATTAAATTATGTTAAAATAACATAGGAAATATTTCATGAGTGGTGTAGTTTATGAAAATTTCGAGTGGTTTGTGATGATTTCAGTGAAGTCATAGATAAAGATGAAGAAAACATATTCTCATCAGTAATATTGATGTTGAAAAGAAAACATAAAATCAATATGTATTTCATTTTTGGTGATCAGACAACCCATGTGTAAATAATAAGGGATAATTATCAATAATAAATATGAATACTATCTCATGTATTGGAAAATAAATTGGATTATGATGGTAAAATAATAATTTTATCAATGTTTTAAATGATGCGTTTGAACAAAAATATATGAACAAACCATTTAAAACCATTCATTTTAATATAACATTATAAGGGGTAAATAGGTTTTCTATATACATATAAACACATAATATAAGGTGAATCTAAAGGGGGATTTTATTTTGAACTATGTATTTTTCTAGATTTTGAAAATAAATGTGGAAATTTTCCTTAACCATGTAGAAAGGATGGAATGATTCAATTAATATTTCCTATTATAGATAGAATAAGGATGAAGGATTTCCAAATCGATATCAAATATTTATTTTATAACATATTCCTTACAAAGGAATTATATATTTAGTAATCAAGTATTTTTTATATTTATTATAAATAAATAAATGATTTCTATAAAAATAAGGCACTTTTGGGGATGAATTCAGAACAAATATCATGGTATTCTTGGAATGATCACCTTTTAATAATCCATTATTCCTAATGTGATGTTGTTATTATAAATCCTTATATAAATATAGATAATGCGCAATGGAATATGGTTTATTTATCTCAAAAAATTGTCAATAGAGTTTAATTCCAAAATTATTGTAAGAAATTTGAAGAATTAATAAGGAATATATTATAAATTTTAATTATTGGAATTATAAAATTTTCATTCAACAAAAAATGATTTATTGAAGGAATGAGACATTTATTTCTCATTAAAAATGTTATGTAATAGTGAAAAACAATTTCTATTATAGAATTTACATTTTATAAAACCAATATTATCTATCCACAATATGCTTTTAAGGAACACAAATTGAAATGTGTTTGATGTGATTTGGTTTATGTAAATTATTTAGTGAATATTAATCTTATTGATGATAATAAGAAAAAAATTACTACATTTAAATAATAATGGTTTGAAATTATTCCAATGTAAGACCACCTTGAATTATAAAAATAATTGTAAATTATTTAAAAGGAATGATGTATTTTGTTTTTTTCTATTTTGGAATGCAACAACATAATTTATTTTGATATATAGATTATGATTTTTTTGGATTAAATGATGATATACAGTAAATATTAGGTTGTTTGATTTATCTAAGAGACTTGTGTTTTTTTGTGGAAAGAAGAATGATTTAATATATTTTTGTATTGTAGATGTATAATATATAGTGGTTACTCAATCATAGGAATAAAACATAGTGATAAAATAATATCTCGAGGATATGGGATTTTAGGTGATATATCCAGTTATAGTTGAAGTGCCCAGATCAGTGTGAATCACTGAGAGGGGGAGGGGGTGAATCAGTGATCCCTTAAAACTTTTTACTAATTGATTCCTTATCAATTAAACCTCTATGGATGGTTAAAGCCTCGATCCACTCTTCTTGTATCTCTCAACCTTTCTCGGATAATGCAGTAATGAAAAGGCACAGGACACAAGGATTTACAAGGTTCGGCACCAAAGGTCTACATCCTTGCCATGCTCTCTCAGCATGGATTCTGCCATTATAATCTGTTAGTATTACAATGGTCGATACAGCTTCCCACCGTATCTCTCCTGAGTCCCACAGGAGGGTATTTATACTGCGTCCCACAGTGTTACCAGAGTCCCACTGGCCTGCTCCAAAATCCCACTGAAGACTTCTTCTCCCTGAGTCCCACAGGGTCCTCTCCTGGATCCTCGAGTCACACGAGTAGCTCTTCTTCACTGTAAGTTCTTCAAGTATCCTCAGCAGCCTGGGATAAAGGCTGCTGGCCTTGCTCTTCTCTTCTGATCACTTTTGGTTGATCAGGGCTTCTCATCTTGCTCAGGATTTATCTCCTTCTTCTAAGGATGACCTGGCCTCACTCCAACTACTGAATACTCAGACAACTGATATCTTTAACTTCAGTCTGGTCCAGTCTCACATCACTTCAACTTCATGCACTGAATGCATGGCATCACAATATCTTCAAGATCTCCTGTTCTTGGACTTCTCAAATGCACACATCCAGATTTAGCTTTGTTCACGTGTGCACGTGCATGCATGCATGCATGCACTTTCCCTTTCCTCTTCTTGGTGCAGTAGACCCACAAAGGGTGTAGTCACTTTAAGCACACACCTTCACTAAACTTCACACACTTTATCCAATTTGTTTACACACTCTTAAGTGTGTTTTACTTTGGTGTGAGTTGTCCTTTTCTTCTACTTCTAGGTGTTTACACTTTTAGTGAACACACTATGTTCGGCCAAATTGTCTCTTTGCACATACTTGTTTCATTTTGCACACACTTGAAACTTGGCCTCTTCCCACTTCTTGTTGCACACCCTTAACCCGTAGGTTGTTCTTCAATTTTGCACACACAAAATGTGTCTTCACTTGGTGCACACACAAGGTGTGTTCTCGGCCTCCACTTCCTTTGCACACACACAAATCTTGGTGTAGTTCTTTGTGCAATCCTCGGCCAATCCCCTCTTTGTGCACACACTTAGCCAAAGGCACTTCCACTTTTGTGCACACACTGCCCGTAGGTCCTCTTCTTGTTTTGCACACACAAAAGGTGTGGTCTTCTTAGCACTTGGCACACACCACTTGGTGTTGTTCTTTGTGCACACACTTGGTCTCGGGTCTTGGGTTCTCCTTGCACACACACACAAGGTGTGTTATACACTTCACAACCCGAACTCCCTTCTTCTTTAAGCAAGCCGTGCAAGAGGGTGCGGCCAATTCTTCTTCTCCCACTGCCGCATAGGTCTTCAAGATGCACAAGGGCATGCAAGGTGCGACATATCTTCACTTCTTGTCCGCGCAAGCACAAGGCACAAGGATCACTTGGCCGCGCAAGTGAAACCTCCTCGGGTGCAAGGGGAAGCCGCGCAAGGCCTCAAGGAGGCAAGGCAGTCGCGGGAGCGCAAGCTCCTCCTGCCGTGGGGAGTGCATGTGCAACACCCGCGGGGTCTTCCTCCTGCCGCGCAAGGGTGCGGGCAGAGAGGGAACAAGCCTCGGGCGCGCAAGGTGTTGCGGCCACGAGGTCTTCCTGCCGCGCAAAGGATTAGCACGTAGGGCTTCTACTTCGCGAGGCTAAGCGCTCTCACGGGACTCCGGATCTTCAACAAAACTTCAGCAAATATTCTCGAGGGCTCGGCCTCATTTATATAGGCAGAGGAGAGGCGGTTCTATCCGCGTGAAATAACATCAAACTCCCGAGATCTTCGGATCTTTATTTTCTGTAAAATCTCGTTTTTCTCCTCAGTTTCCACCGCGGTTTCTTTCCTTATTTTTCTCCTCCACATGCATGCGACTTAGAACGCATGCACGGCCTTTGCCTCTTTTATCCCATGCATGCAAAGGCATAAACCCTCCACGGCCTCGGCAGCGTTGCTTGCCTCGGCCGAACTTCGAAATCCTCCAAACATTGCATGCATGCTCTCTTTATTGCATGGATGGATTCGGTTTGAGGAGACGAACTCAATGGACACTTCATCTTCGGCAATGGTGGCCGGGATCTCAAAATCGGTCTTCGGGGAGGCGCCTGGTTCAGCGGGGACGTCGCGGGTGCCTCGGTCGAGCTCGAGGTAGGAGATGGACGCCGGGCCGTTGGATGCGGTGATCAATTATCCTCGGACGGCCTGGATCAAATCGGGGGCGCGGCGGATTAGATGAGCGGTCCAGATCAAGCGCGCGATGAATCGTGCGGCTGGGATTCCTTCCCGGTGAAAAATGCGCGTCCCACATCGAATTCTCCAGCGGTTTTTCCGCGCTTTATCACCCAAGCGCCCGCCGCTACTCCTCAGTTGCATCTTCTCCCTCCACGGTGCTGCCCCGCACCGTGTTCTCCCTGCGGGCGCGCTCTGCGCCCACTCTCTGCTCCTGCGGGCGCGCTACTGGCGCCCACTATGCATTCTGGGTGCGCGGGTTTCACCACCGCGTGCCCTCGGGGCTTATACACGGCCCCCCTGCCTCTTGGGCTGGCCACATGGGATCCCCCCTTGGGCGTGGCGCCTTAGGCCCACATGTGCCTTGGGGGTTGAACCCTTAAGGCTGGCTTGAGATGGCTACTTTTTTGCAAGTAAATAGAACAAGGACTTTGTTAAAAACAAAGTAACCAAGTTCAAATGCCATTCCTTCTTCTAAGCCAAATGCCACTTCAAATTATTCTTCTCCCCATCTCTATTCTTCTTCTTCTTAAGAATTCCTCCAATTCTTCAACATTTATTCATCACTTTGTATTGGAATTCCCGAAGGTTCTTCATCTTCAACCGAACTCCTGAATCACTTAAATTATTCAATGTGCTTCATTGATCTAATCAGAGATCAATTGGATCATCATCATGTTCACATGCACTAAGTGATAGTGCATGGACTTCATTAGTGCACATCATCCACTTAGTAGTTGTGGATGGAACTCCTTTCAACTCCTCATGCATTGTGAAGACAATGCATGGTCTTCAAATCATGTTGTGACATTGTATCATCAGGATACAAGTTCTTTGAACTTTAAGAACAGCTCAACAATCGTCAGATGTTATAGAGAATGTTTCAACCACATCTCCTATGTCACTTAGTGAATCTCCTAAGTGACATGCATCTTAGTACTATGGCCATTCTCTCTTCATCACCAACACCATCACAACCTTTGTCATTCACATCTTAACATTCCATGACTTCCATTCATTCCAAGACAACTTCATGTCTCATTGACAACAAATGCAACACAATGCACTTCAATCTCCCCCTTTGTATTTGTTGTCAATACACCACTTCAGCACATATGAATGGGTCAATATGTGTGCCAATATTTTCTCCCCCTTATTGGCAATCAAATGCAAAGGTGTGGTGTGGTTCTCTTTCAAAAATCTCTTCCTCCCTTATAAAAGCATTTTCTTCAAAATCACTAAGAGAGGGATGATGTCACATGTTCTCTGGAGCAAGGAACCTTTAGTAGATCAACTCTAAGTCTACTTGGGCTAACCCGGTGTAGAAAACAAGAGTGATGTAACCAAGGAACTCAATGCTGTCCAACATTCACTGTACATTTGAAATCATGCTTCAGGGGTTTGAAATTTTTCAGATATAACAATGAATTGCTGAATCTTGCACACACTTCACAAAACTTATTAGAAAGTTCAGGTGCAAAGATAAATCTCCCCCTTTCATCCATTTGTCTTCAATCCATACTCCCCCTTAATTGAAAAGATAAACTCAATTAAGAAACAAGGGATGAAAGTATGATTGGAATACCTTCACTTTTCTCAAGATGGTATTAATCTCAGAATCCCATCTTCTTCAGATTGGCTCCCCCTCAAGGGGTGCACTCCATTCTGTCCAAACCATCCTCCATATGAGAATGATCATCATCTTCAATTCCCTGCAATGTTAGCACATGTAAATACCAATAGTATAAGGGAATAAGATGGAACCTCATTGGTTCATCAATGTGAACAACAAGGTTGAGAAGATTCTCTCAACCGAGATGTCCCATTTTCACCATTCTTCACACTTGCACATTTGATCTTCAATGATGTTGGTGCTGGTGTGGATCTCAATACATCTTCATGTGAAATATTCTTCTTCCCTCTTGCCTTAGCAATTTCCAGAACTTCATCTTCAGCTTTTTTCAGATCTTTGGCAAGTTGCAACTGATTTGGGCATATGACTAGTAAGTCACTTGGAAGTGTGGCCTCAGTTCTGGATATTCCACATGGTTCCTTTGATTCTCTAAAGCTACCTCTCTTAGGCAACTTGTTTTCAATCAATCCCTTCTGCTTCTTCTGGATTGATTGTCTGTTTGAGTGCAGTTGGCTTCTATTTAGTTTCATGGTTTCTTTACAAAGGTCCATGATGTGTCCTTTCTTTCCACAATAGAAGCATTTCTTGGTGGTCCTTCTGGATGTATCACCCTTCTTGGACTCAGACTCCAAGGACTTCTCTTCATTTCTCAAACACTTCTTGGGAGCATTTTCCACTTTCTTCTGCTTGCTTCCCAAGGAATCTCTCTTAGCCAGGTTCAGTGATCTTCTCTTCTTTTCATCTTTGGATATAGTTGGAGATTGACATGTATCATTTTTACCACTTTTGCAAACATCCCAGATGTTGTCAAGCAATCCAAATCTGTTAGCAGTAAACAGATGTCTCTGGACCTGTGGATGCTGCTTCTTTTCTTCTGGCTTGCTCCCCCTAGGCATGGGCTTCCTCTGTGCTTTGGCATTCAGTGGATTGTACCAACAATCCTTTGCACAATGCCCATACTTGTTACAACACCAACATTGACCCACAAATCTTGACTTCTTCAGTTCTTCTGATTGTAGGGTACTTTTCTTGACCTGTTGTGCTGTTTCAGGAGAGCTCTTCTTCTTTACTGTCTTCATCCATATTTGTTTGAAATTATTCTTCCATCCTGCACTTTTTGTGGAAACACAAATAGAAGCATCAGTACAAGATGGTATGGATGGTACCTTCTTTCTAGAAGATGTTGCACTTTTATAAGAGGATGTCTTTCTCTTAGAATCATCCTGCTCAAAGCATACTTGAGTAGCAACATGTCTTCTTGCAGCTGACTGGGAGGATTCAGCTTTAGGTGATTGCAGATGTTTCAATATCACCTCCACTTCTAAACACATCATGTTGAGGGAGTTCTTCTCATCCTCAATTGTTCTTAGCCTTCCTTCCCATTTCTCTTCCAGATGTTTTATCTGGTCTTCATGCACTGTCTTCAATTCAAGCAATGAATTGTCAAGCTCCTTCACCCTTTTTGCTTTGTCTTCAAGTTGAGCATTTTTGACAACCATTGAAACTCTGTGTCTCTTTTCCAGTGCACAGAAAACATCTTTGATCACAGTCTTAAATAATTCTTTCTCAGAGAGGCTTCTTTGAAATTCATCAGCAGTGTCTTCATATCTTTCATTGCAAAGAGAAACGGTTTCATCTTTAGCCTTCACCAGCTTTCTGAGAGTGTTGGTTATGCCAACCCTTTTAGCCAATTGATCTTCCATTGCATTGGATTCTTCTTCTAACTGTGATTTTTCTTCATGAAGATCATGGATGCCTATAGCTATACACTTTTCCACATCCATGGGAACTTTCTTCTGAAGATATTTGAGTGCACTCTGAAGATCATTCATTGTTTCAACTTCATCACAGCTAGGACAGGCTTTCTTCATCTTCTTGGCCTGTTTCTTCTTTCTATTTTTCTGAGTCTTGGCAGATATCTCCATTTGAGGCTGGTCGCTCGTTTCCTCAAATCTGCACTTCATAAAGACTCCCTTGGATCTTTTAGAGGTAACCTCCCTTTGATACCAATTGAAGTGCCCAGATCAGTGTGAATCACTGAGAGGGGGAGGGGGTGAATCAGTGATCCCTTAAAACTTTTTACTAATTGATTCCTTATCAATTAAACCTCTATGGCTGGTTAAAGCCTCGATCCACTCTTCTTGTATCTCTCAACCTTTCCCGGATAATGCAGTAATGAAAAGGCACAGGACATAAGGATTTACAAGGTTCGGCACCAAAGGCCTACATCCTTGCCATGCTCTCTCAGCATGGATTCTCCCATTATAATCTGTTAGTATTACAATGGTCGATACAGCTTCCCACCGTATCTCTCCTGAGTCCCACAGGAGGGTCTTTATACTGCGTCCCACAGTGTTACCAGAGTCCCACTGGCCTGCTCCAGAATCCCACTGAAGACTTCTTCTCCCTGAGTCCCACAGGGTCTTCTCCTGGCTCCTCGAGTCACACGTGTAGCTCTTCTTCACTGTAAGTTCTTCAAGTATCCTCAGCAGCCTGGGATAAAGGCTGCTGGCCTTGCTCTTCTCTTCTGATCACTTGTGGTTGATCAGGGCTTCTCGTCTTGCTCAGGATTTATCTCCTTCTTCTAAGGATTACCTGGCCTCACTCCAACTACTGAATACTCAGACAACTGATATCTTTAACTTCAGTCTGGTCCAGTCTCACATCACTTCAACTTCATGCACTGAATTCATGGCATCACAATATCTTCAAGATCTCCTGGTCTTGGACTTCTCAAATGCACACAGCCAGATTTAGCTTTGTTCACGTGTGCACGTGCATGCATGCATGCATGCACTTTCCCTTTCCTCTTCTTGGTGCAGTAGACCCACAAAGGGTGTAGTCACTTTAAGCACACACCTTCACTGAACTTCACACACTTTATCCAATTTTTTTACACACTCTTAAGTGTGTTTTACTTTGGTGTGAGTTGTCCTCTTCTTCTACTTCTAGGTGTTTACACTTTTAGTGAACACACTAGGTTCGGCCAAATTGTCTCTTTGCACATACTTGTTTCATTTTGCACACACTTGAAACTTGGCCTCTTCCCACTTCTTGTTGCACACCCTTAACCCGTAGGTTGTTCTTCAATTTTACACACACAAAATGTGTCTTCACTTGGTGCACACACAAGGCGTGTTCTCGGCCTCCACTTCCTTTGCACACACACAAATCTTGGTGTAGTTCTTTGTGCAAGCCTCGGCCAATCCCCTCTTTGTGCACACACTTAGCCAAAGGCACTTCCACTTTTGTGCACACACTGCCCGTAGGTCCTCTTCTTGTTTTGCACACACAAAAGGTGTGGTCTTCTTAGCACTTGGCACACACCACTTGGTGTTGTTCTTTGTGCACACACTTGGTCTCGGGTCTTGGGTTCTCCTTGCACACACACACAAGGTGTGTTATACACTTCACAACCCGAACTCCCTTCTTCTTTAAGCAAGCCGTGCAAGAGGGTGCGGCCAATTCTTCTTCTCCCACTGCCGCATAGGTCTTCAAGATGCACAAGGGCATGCAAGGTGCGGCATATCTTCACTTCTTGTCCGCGCAAGCACAAGGCACAAGGATCACTTGGCCGCGCAAGTGAAACCTCCTCGGGTGCAAGGGGCAGCCGTGCAAGGCCTCAAGGAGGCAAGGCAGTCGCGGGCACGCAAGCTCCTCCTGCCGCGGGGAGTGCATGTGCAACACCCGCGGGGTCTTCCTCCTGCCGCGCAAGGGTGCGGGCAGAGAGGGAACAAGCCTCGGGCGCGCAAGGTGTTGCGGCCACGAGGTCTTCCTGCCGCGCAAAGGATTAGCGCGTAGGGCTTCTACTTCGCGAGGCTAAGTGCTCTCACGGGACTCCGTATCTTCAACAAAACTTCAGAAAATATTCTCGAGGGCTCGGCCTCATTTATATAGGCAGAGGAGAGGCGGTTCTATCCGCGTGAAATAACATCAAACTCCCGAGATCTTCGGATCTTTATTTTCTGTAAAATCTCGTTTTTCTCCTCAGTTTCCACCGCGGTTTCTTTCCTTATTTTTCTCCTCCACATACATGCGACTTAGAATGCATGCATGGCCTTTGCCTCTTTTATCCCATGCATGCAAAGGCATAAACCCTCCACGGCCTCGGCAGCGTTGCTTGCCTCGGCCGAACTTCGAAATCCTCCAAACATTGCATGCATGCTCTCTTTATTGCATGGATGGATTCGGTTTGAGGAGACGAACTCAACGGACACTTCATCTTCGGCAATGGTGGCCGGGATCTCAAAATCGGTCTTCGGGGAGGCGCCTGGTTCAGCGGGGACGTCGCGGGTGCCTCGGTCGAGCTCGAGATAGGAGATGGACGCCGGGCCGTTGGATGCGGTGATCAATTATCCTCGAACGGCCTGGATCAAATCGGGGGCGCGGCGGATTAGATGAGCGGTCCAGATCAAGCGTGCGATGAATCGTGCGGCTGGGATTCCTTCCCGGTGAAAAATGCGCGTCCCACATCGAATTCTCCAGCGGGTTTTCCGCGCTTTATCACCCAAGCGCCCGCCGCTACTCCTCAGTTGCATCTTCTACCTCCACGGTGCCGCCCCGCACCGTGTTCTCCCTGCGGGCGCGCTCTGCGCCCACTCTCTGCTCATGCGGGCGCGGTACTGGTGCCCACTATGCATTCTGGGTGCGCGGGTTTCACCACCGCGTGCCCTCGGGGCTTATACACGGCCCCCCTGCCTCTCGGGCTGGCCACATGGGATCCCCCCTTGGGCGTGGCGCCTTAGGCCCACATGTGCCTTGGGGGTTGAACCCTTAAGGCTGGCTTGAGATGGCTAATTTTTTGCAAGTAAATAGAACAAGGACTTTGTTAAAAACAAAGTAACCAAGTTCAAATTCCATTCCTTCTTCTAAGCCAAATGCCACTTCAAATTATTCTTCTTCCCATCTCTATTCTTCTTCTTCTTAAGAATTCCTCCAATTCTTCAACATTTATTCATCACTTTGTATTGTAATTCCCGAAGGTTCTTCATCTTCAACCGAACTCCTGAATCACTTAAATTATTCAAAGTGCTTCATTGATCTAATCAGAGATCAATTGGATCATCATCATGTTCACATGCACTAAGTGATAGTGCATGGAATTCATTAGTGCACATCATCCACATAGTAGTTGTGGATGGAACTCCTTTCAACTCCTCATGCATTGTGAAGACAATGCATGGTCTTCAAATCATGTTGTGACATTGTATCATCAGGATACAAGTTCTTTGAACTTTAAGAACAGCTCAACAATCGTCAGATGTTATAGAGAATGTTTCAACCACATCTCCTATGTCACTTAGTGAATCTCCTAAGTGACATGAATCTTAGTACTATGGCCATTCTCTCTTCATCACCAACACCATCACAACCTTTGTCATTCACATCTTAACATTCCTTGACTTCCATTCATTCCAAGACAACTTCATGTCTCATTGACAACAAATGCAACACAATGCACTTCAATAGTCAACTTTGATAAATGAAGTTATGTTATATCAGAAGAAAAAAATCATATTAATTATTTGAGGAAAATTTATATATGGAACAAATTTCACAATATCTTATAAGATTTGGGTCATGTTTGGTGAGGATTGTATATTTTTTTACTCAATGGAAAATAAAACATATCACATCATGTTAACACTAAAAAAATAATTTTAGTAGATTCAGTTTAATATTACTTATTAACCATCTAAATTTACTTAATTTTTTTGGCCAAATAACACCCAAACCTCTATTTTTATTTTCATACCACATTTAGTGTTCAATTCTTTAGCCAAGGAGGTATAATCCTCATTATGTGTAACATGGAAAGGTATTTTATAACTCAAGTTTTTATTGTATGAGTGACTAATTTTATTCTATAGACCTTCAAGGATGTTCTCTATTTTCTCATTGTCAAATGTGGAGATATAGATCAATATTTTTCAATATGGTAGATATAATTAAAGAATGCAATATGGTGGATTTGAGTGTTTTCATTTTTTATTTACAATGGAGATCCATTACATGTTTACAATGGTGTTCAAAATTTTATTTTGAAATGTTATTTATGGGAATAAAGTGAATTTTTATTCAGATAGAGTTTATTGAATAATGTTTTAATTTCATAAGAAATACATAGTGTAAAAACAAGTTTCTAAGAGGTTAATTTACATTTTATTTTAATTTTTTTTGTTACTAGTGGTGAATCAATATTGTATGAATAATGATATTACTACTAGTGTAGTATTTAAGTATTTGAAATAATGGTTTTTATCATTTAATGTTTAGATTGAATCATGATTATCAACACAATGCTTCAAATTGAAATTTTCTTTTAAATATTAACATTATGTCCATTATGACTTTTATGATAATATAGTAAATGATTAATGAATTGATGAAATAAATATCTAATGTTTTTTTTCAATCATGAATCTAGTATATATAAATAATGTTCACAATTTTATGTGATTAATAAATTTTCTTTATATGTATTTTATATTTGTGTATATTTACAAAACAATGTGTAAATCATATAAAAGACACATTAAATGACCATTGAATCATAATTGGATGTGTTTTAAGGAATAGAAGATGTATTGAAATAAGTATATCAAAGTTTACTATAGTTATCTTGATAGGTCCATGGTCGATTGATGAAAAAATGTGATATTGATCAAATTAATGAAAATGTATATATAACTAATGGAGTTAACATAGCATGAATATTTAATATAAAAACTAGAAATAAAATGGTTGTTATGATGGAAAAAATGTTTTCTTATAAATATAAATTCTTATAGGCCATTGGGTAGTTGATTATGATGTGGATTATTTTGCCATCAAAAGTAAAATAAAGATTGTTTCCATTTTCTTAATTGAAGAAAGGAATTGCAGTTGTGGAGGATGAATGGAAAAAGTGATATTGATGGTCAAAAAATAATTATGGTTATCATTGTGTGAATATAAAATCCTAGTAATAAGTTAGAGTGCATAAAATGGGAGTATAAAATTAAATGGTATACATCAGGTTATAATAACTAAAATAGGTAGTTAGAGTAAACTACACCATAGAGGATATAATTGAGAATATCATGTTTTATAGAGTTAAAAATGAATAAAAATCATTTGGATAAATTCACACTAGAATAAATCATTATTCCAAATTGATGGCTAATTAAATGATCAAAATAATTCATTGATTTTGTGGACGTATGATGTTAAATATATGAGGGTTAGTAATAGTGAGATCAAAAATATATATAGAGATTTATGGTTAAGAGTTTTTTTGAATCAAACTATTAATATGTGTATAAAAATCAATGAAGAAGAATCTTATGACATGGTGGAACATGCTCGACATACAACATTTATTTCAAAATTTATATCTTTATGGAGAGATTTTTATACTCAAATTGATTCATTTTATCTCTACTTGGGGGTAGTTTTATGGACGAATCGTCATTAAATACGCTCATTAAATAGAAGTAATTAATAATGGGGAATATTACTATTATTCTTAGAAAATCATTGTAAGATATATTCTTTCACAATGGGAGAACAATATGGATAATTAATTATAGTCCAGAGAGATATTAACATACATAAGAATAGTCAAAAAATAAATATAATTGGTGTTGTTCCATGTGATCTACCTTGGATGTTCATGGGGTACTTGTAGTTAATAAAGGGGTAGTATATTGTTATGCCTACTATTGTGTAATAATAATTATTGGTTTATATATGACAAACTATACCCTTGGAGGAGTAATTTATTAAATCAATATATTGATAAGAGTGAAGTATTGATTTTTTTGAGGTTTAAAAAATAAGAGATTAAGGGAAACAAGTCTAAAATTGAAACAAAAAAGAACTACTATTAATTCATTTATGTTGACTAACACATCACCATGTTTAAACTGCTTGAATTTAGACCATTGAGGGTTAAAAAATATACAAATTTTATATTTATTTTATGATCTATCAAAATTTTAGTTATTGTGAGAGGGACATGGTAGTATCTTTAAAACATGGAAACGAAATTGGAATGGGTGGTTTCAGATTTACATTTGCTGATACACCACCACTGTCAAAGAATTTCATTTTTCTGGGACTAACATGTTGTTATAAAATATATTTCACATATAAAACATGAGTTATATATTTAGGGTGGCGCCTAAAAAAGAAAAATTAATCCATATTTATGACTAAAATTATTGTATGTCAAGAAAATTGATTAGAAATTCTCTAAAGATACTCTATAATTATGTGATCAAATTTAGAATACTACTAATGAAATTCTCAATATTCTAAAAATTATTTTTACAAATGGTGTTAAAAACATGTTCTCTAATTTACTTGATTAATCATGAAATGTTTAAGATATATGTGTGAATATATAAATCCTCAATGAAAACGTATCTTTAGTTAATAATTAGTGGATCTAGACCACATTGCATTGGAAATAAAAAATATTCACTAGTAATGAGATTTATGGTGGAGGATAAGTCATATTGGTTAATTATTGTCATGTTTCCCTTAAAAAATATAATTCATGAAAGGAGAGAGATAATGATCATTGAGTCCTTCGTCCAGTATGTCTAAGGTTGGAAACTAGCACTGATGGTTCAAAAATATCATAAAAGGGTAACATTACCCTCTATAATAATGTATGATTTGGAGATAAGATTATTTAAACATAATAAATTACAAAAAAATCAGAATATATATATATATATATATTTAGATTAAGTTCATATTCAGTAGAAAATATAAAGTCTCTCATGAACATTTTGAAGAGGAAAACTGATGCACCCATGAGAAAATAATAGATACCATATCACCTAAATATGTTAACTATCCAACCAAGGAATCACTAAATAATGAACACCAAATAACAAAAGCAAACTATGATAACATAATATGAAGAATACTGATAAAGTGTTTCCCAAAATACTTTCTCTATAATTATGCACTCTCACACCCCAAGGGAATATGCTTCAAAGTTTCGACCCCTTCTTTATATCAAAATGTGTTATTCACCCTATGTGCAACTAACAATCACATCCCATCCTTCACAATGAAACTTGGGACATCATATCACATCACATAGCTATGGTTGTAGGGTGTCATGAAATTGTTGGACAAAAACTTTATGTCCTCCTCATAACATGCACAACACCAACCATGAACTATAACATTGACTCCACTAAAAACACCAAGGTAAACTCATCTCACCACACCCTAAGACACCTGGGCCACCTCATCATATATTTACAATTAATCTTTTGAATTATTCACATCACAAACCATGCATTTCATCATTTCTTGTAAGAGGTAAAGGGGAAGTTAGGGAAGGCAACCATCCATCTCCACCCCAATGATGTTGGGAAAACACCCAAAACATTTGGTTTGAAACACTACATTCTCTAAATAGGTTGGCAACATATATAAAATAACAAAGAATATATATTAATTATATAACATCAACACATAATCCCAACCTATGGGTTTACAACAAGGGTACCACCCAGTCACGACTTTCCCTCACTTTGATGCCACCTTTAAATGCCCAACACAACCATAAAAAACAAAAGGCACATTTTATATTATTTTTCAAATAAATCCAATATCATGATTATTTTATACCAAAAAATTTCATTACATTGTTAATTCATTACATTGTTCCATCCCATTAATTAACATTTATCATCAACCCCATTTGACACAAAATAATAATAATACCCATTCATTGATCGTTTTCATTCTATAAAATTTAATTTTCAACATAATCATTTATTTAATTCCTTCACTAATTGGGAAGAAAAAATTACACATCCCATATAAACATCAGATATATTATCATCCTCATGCCGATAAGGCCACAAAAGAACCATCATAGTCATAACTACCTCGTTATCACAACTGACACATACCCACATAATCCTATTAAAACTTTCCCATATCATGGTTACATATCCCTTCATCCCCTATTACCATAATCACACATCACACATTCACAGAATCCATAAAACTTATACATGTCATAAGGTAACAGTTTCCATATTTATCAAATGAATGTCCATTACTTTTTCTTGTTTAATATTAGAGGTATTGTCAAAGAATCCATATATCCTAATGTAAATAATCTCTTTTTATGTAAAAGGGTTAAGAATTTATTCACGAAGTTTGTCAACAATTAAAAAGATGGTAATAAAAATATATAAAAATTCACAAAAATATGGGCAACCAATGGACATGATTTTTTATTATATACAAGATGGATTAAATCAATATCATAATATCAAAAATAATTTAAAACATGTGAAACATTACCCTTGTGATCAATTAAATTAAAATGATTTATTATCATAATTAATCTAGTGTGTACTATCATCCATAATGATAATATAAGCATGATCATTTCCCCTAGTTTAAAACTGATG
The DNA here is from genome assembly GCA_963277665.1 of Viscum album. Taxonomy (NCBI): domain Eukaryota; kingdom Viridiplantae; phylum Streptophyta; class Magnoliopsida; order Santalales; family Viscaceae; genus Viscum; species Viscum album. Next base: position 32,716,380 of record OY728128.1, on the reverse strand, counting down.
ACAAAAAATGTATACCTTACATGGAAAAAAGAATATTTACACTAATTTTCTACACAAAAAACAAGGGGCACACACAAATGAGGTTACCAAGTACTGGGAACTCGAAATACAATGTTACATGACTCTAGGGGGAAAGGATCTTGAACATCATTCCACATGAGAATTCAAGATAGAAAGAATGAAAAACATTTCTTGTCATTAAAATGACTAGATCGAAAACCAGTGGGATTTAATATGGTATTAATTGACCCTTAATTGTAGATATCATCAAATACACATGGTATAACAATTAAAAAAACCAAATTTTTTGAAACAGAAGATATAATTATCCACCATTGAAATACATTTAAATATAATTAATTTAGGAATTAAATCCATATTTCATTCAAAAGGATGTAAAATGGTAAAAACTAATAATTCTAGTGAAAAGTTGATCTCCTACCAAAAACTAACACTTGTATCTACTTCCAGTGATCTATCACTAGTAATCTACCACCAATTATATATCAATAGAGATCTATCGATAGTGATATACTGCTAATGATCTACACCATGTGGTTTACAACAAGTGATCTACTACTATTGATCTTCCACATATGATCTACCAAAAGTGATCTGTAACCAATGATCTACCACCAGAGATCAACAAATAATGACAATCATCTAGTAGTCTACCACTGGTGATGTAATTTCATAGAATGACTGATAATGATCTACTGAAAATGATCTACCACCAGTGATATAAAACCAGAGGTCCGAGACCAATGATCTTCCATAAGTGATTTACCATTAGTGAACCTCTAAAGATCTTCCACTAGTTATCCACCACCAGAGACCTACCACCAGTGATCTACTACTAGGACCTACTGTCGTCCTCTACAACACCCCATTTTACTATAATAGAACACAAAATCATCCCTTCCCCCACTAAACACCTATAGACCTTCCTTTAATACCTCAATCAATAAATTCACATAATTGTAAGGGGTCAAATAGTAAATTTAGTTTTTTTACATATATTAGAAACTATTATTTCCATTGAGAAATAGAAAATATCCTAGGAAGAAAGAGATAAATGGTCGGAAAAACCATCCCATGAGAACCCATTAAAGGATCTCATAATATCTAGGACACCAGCGCAAAAAAAACATCATCCATAGTCCTCCAATCTTCTATATAACTAAATGAAAATCAAATTCAACCCCCACATAACCCAAAGACAAGAACCACCCCACTAAATAATTAAAATATCCACAAGAACACAAATAATAGAGGTCTATCTCCCATGCCATGATACTATTCACGTTTTATCATAAACACAACCACACAGTTTCAATCGAATTAAGGTATACCATGTGTTTATTAGGTATCTTGTTTTCCCTTTGGTATGGATTGGCGATGTAATCACAAATCAGATCAACAATGATGAAGCACATCTCATATAAGGTCAAAACATCATATCAAATCACTACAAGGAAAAGGAATAAAAACTCAAAAGAACTATGTGTAATGGGAACACATTAATGTAATATGATCCTAGGAACTCTTATATTGGATAAAATTCCTACAACGAACACACAAAATTGAATCTTACATCCTCACAACACCTTCTTTTAGTGATCTTGTATCTGCACTATTTGATCCATGAATATCATGTCATCATCAATATCCAACTCATCCATGTCAATGACATGGGAGTCATCATGAAGACACCAAAGGAACTATGTGATGTGGAAGATGTCATGGATCTTCTCCATTTATGGTAGATGTTCCAATCGATAACCAACCAAACCCATGAACTCCAACACCTCAAAGAGCCCAAAAAATGGGGTGAGAGATTACTCCCCTTGCTGAAGTACCACTACCCATGTCGTGGGGAAACCTTCATGAACATTTGGTCTCGAAATTCATACTCCCAGGGAATCCTCTTATGATCATCATAAGAATTAAGACTATCTTGAGCTATATCCATCCTCTATTGAACCAAATCAACATTTTCAATCATGATCCCAAACTAATTTGGACAAAAAAACTAGTTACATCATAACCTTAGTCAATCATTATAGAGAATGACATGTTTCCATTAGAAATAATGAAACAAGATCATTACAATGGAAGAGTAATAACTACTATTACAAAAAACCCATCTATGTTTAGGTTCCTTACCCATGATCTTGCGATGCCCAAGGAACATGGGAACAACATGTTGTTAAATGTATGTATAGTCCTATTAGTATTCCCATCTATCTAAGGTTGTAAAGTAGTTGAATTTTGTTAATAATATCCAAAAGAAATTTAAAATAACAAAAAAAAATCCAAGGTAAATTGTGTGTCCCGATCAAAGGTAATGTGCCTCATGAATCCATGTAGCCACATAACCTCATCCATATACCTTTTTCCCAAAACATCAACTACACCCGACTCCATGAAAGATAGATGGTTAGCTGATTTTTTCAACTATTGCAAGAAAACCCATATGTCATAACATCTTCCCTAGTGTCAGGGTAACCCAATGATGAATTCCATTAATTTTCTATCCCATTACACTCAGGAATATCTAGAGGTTGAATCAGACTTTAAATAACATGGTGTTTAGAAATTAAATGCTAGAAAACGTGACTTAAAGACACAAAATACTCCACTACTCATTTCATATATGGAGACCAAAACAATGAAATTATGATATGGTACATCTTGGAAATTATTAGGTATACCACTAATGGTGCGCTAAGAATGTTATAGTGGATTCCCTCATGAATCTCTATAAGAAGAAATAACTTCTCATTAATCAACATCTAGTTCCGAACATCCTTTTGACCATCCATCGAACACATCACTATGGAAAACATGACCAAACATCACATATGCCTCCATGTCCCGCTAAGCTACCTCCTCCAATTCCATCATAAAAGATTGCACCATAATTTGAAACAAGAAACCTCAAATATAAACCACCCTTGAATCTATATTTAAGGATTACAATTCCACCATCACACTTCAAGAATGCCCAGACTCCTAGAAAACAACTATCAACAAACTTCATCTCAATTCATTAGCCAAAAAATTCCATTTTTAGGTTGGGTAGGAGATCTCAAAATCATCAAACTAAGGAAATGCCATCCACCATATTTTTCTTAGGTTCAGATCATGAATAGAAAAGTCACACATCTAAATCATTGGACCATGGTGACACAAAATTCTTCCCCAATGAGGAAATTCAGAAAAAAAATCACCACAAACCAAACAAAAAAATGGATTGAATTCTGGGGGGGTTGTTGCTCTCAGGGGGGTGTAACTACCTATACTTATAAGAGATACACACCTTCTTCTGTATCAAACCAAATCATAATACCATACAGGAATCATCAAAAAACACCTTCAATATCACCCCTCCTATAGAAACTACATAATTGTTGAATAGAACATCATTCCTTTTCGATGTCTAAATGCCATCTAATGCTGATAATTATATAAGAAATATTTTACATTCTTTATTAATGACGGTAATGGGGAGCTACTTGGGAGTAATCTGGATGAACTTTTGGTAATAACCCACAAGAACAAGGAAACTATGATCCTATACCACATTCATAGATGATTCCCATGAAAAAAACTTCCTATAAGTGCAATGAGTCCAATGAAACCCCATGATGAGACACGAAATTCCCATGTAAATGTTCCACTCAATTCTATAACTTACACATGGAAATATATTGTAAATATGGTTTTGTAGAATGACCTATAAAATAGTTCTGAGTTGTGGGACATGATCCTCCCCTAACAGTGAGTAGATCAATATGCATTGGATGAACATAACTAACAACTGGTCTAGGAATTCATGGAACATGTAGTTCATGAGACCCATGAACCCAACTAGTGTGTTCGGGACACCAGATGGTGGGACTACAAAATCAATGTTCCCATACCTGTATACGAATATTTTCATCAGGATATCACCCTCTTTCAAGCAAAATTGGTGATAAAACCCATATATTTATACTAGAAAAAAATTCCCCCTCTATGTTGTTCAATAAAATTTTCTATCCTTGTAATAGTGAAGAGGTTCCTCATCATCACATTATTCAGCATCTTATAGTCTCTTGATGACCTCTAACTATTATCCCCATTATTAGTGGAAATCACTGAAGAACCCCATGGTTACATACTAGTTTGAATGAATCTCTTTTGGAGCATATCATATTTTTGTAACCACAGATAATGTGACTCATAAGGCTTCATTTGATAAAGAGTGAACATATTTTGAGAATCACTAGGCTGCAAGTCTATCTGAAACTCAACATAACCTCGAGGGGGTAGTGCTACGACGTCCTTCAGGAATACATACAGGAACACCTTGAAAACCCTATGAACATCTAGTATAATTTTTTTATAATTATTAATAAAAAATTACCCATCATGGAATGAATGGTCTACACAATTCTACTACCCACATGAAAACCACAGTTATAAATGAAAAAAACTGATGGAAATCTGTGTCGGAGAAAATAACTCTCCAATGGATGAATTATATAATAACACTTACAAAATAAAAATATTTTATGAAAATTATGACATTTTATGAATGAATATAAATACAAAAAATGTCTTAATGGGAATGATGTGTCCCCATATAATGTCTACGCTCTTGGGACACTTAAAAAAAATCTAGTCTGGCCTCTAAATCATGTAGTAAACATAAGTGAAATTATCAGACTCTATAAATCTTGTGATAGTGTATAAAATAAGTTGGGTAAAATAAATGAATGTGAAGATAATGAATAAAAACCCCAAACAATGGTACATGATAAAATATGTGTACCCCAAATAATCTCCAGGTCCTTTGGTGTTTCTACCTATACTACCTGCAACTGACCACACACAACTCCCCTACCTCTTTGCTAATGGCCATCTCCATGACAAATCATTGGTCAGTCAACCTTATAGTGAGGTATATAATATGTTCTCCCTCTATCTACCACATATTCTCATGGTCAGTCATATGCATGATGCCCCTTTTACTGAAACATCCTCATTGAAAACTACTACCAAAACAGCCGTTGAAACAGACCACCTCTTCCTACATTATCCTATGAACCATTTAGAATCAATATTAATGTAGAAAAAAAATATCATTATGTGAAACAAAATGGATCAAAAATTCCATGTGGCTGAAAAACAATTCCCTAAGCCGGAATCATGGATAGTAAGAACCTTAAAGGTCTTTTTGCATGAGTCCTTCCATCGACAAATACAATCCTCAAGGAACTATACTGGCTCCCTCTGTCAGTAATCCTACTTGTGATTACATAAACTCGATCACAATTTCCATCATTTTTTGTACATATATGTTTGAAAGGTAAATATAGTAATAACCTACTGGATTTGAAGATAGAGTACCACCTTAATGAGCCTATATTAGGGCTCCTCGTTAGGAAAAAGATCTTGGAAGAAATAAGGTTCTTGAACATGATCCCAAACACCCACATTAAAATTATACCATGATAAAGTGAAATAATATCATACCTATTCATCACCTTATTGGATAAAAAGTAACTCTCCATAGAAATCCATCGGAATGTTGACCCATGAATCATTATCTTCCTTCCAATTACACAAATACAACATCCACCACTAATAGACAACTCATAGCATCTAGATAACTTACAAAAGATAACAGAACTCCAATGGTTCTGACATAAAAATAAAGGATATCCCAGGATCCCCCAACTATATATTTGTATCCACATATAAACACTTCTCTACAACATCCCCAAATCCTGCTACTAAAAAGTGGGAAATTTCCACTACCATTGATCATCCCACACAACCCAATCAACTCTCCAATGATCTACTCAGTCACCTTATTTAACCTCTACTAACCGAGACACACACAGACGATGAACATGATGCCTAGATAAAAAGGGAAACAATTTTTTCCTTATCCTGATAGAATGGAATTTTATTAATTTTTAATTAACTTATTTTATATTATCTAAACATTCCCATATCAAAAACCACCAAATTTAATTAAGATCAAATTTCATCATGTTGTATGTACCACTACTTGTTATCTATCCTACAAAATGGTGCAAAACATATAGTCATTCAATAAGATCAATGTACATATATTGGATCATGGGGGTCCTTAAAATCCAATGTCCTAGACAGTCCCATAGCCTATATAACATACCAAGGCCAACTAAGAATATTTTCATTCCAATCCATGAAATCCTTAATGTTACTAACTCCAAAATCCATACTTTTCATAAAACCTCTCATATGATGACACACTATCACAACCCCTCCCACTAAAGCAACAAAATGAATGGGGAGAGATATTCTTCCTAAGTCTCACCTCTAGGAGGTTTACGGATGGAAACTGGTATCGAGAGTATAATAATTTCCTAAAATGATAGGTAATACCCTCCATAATAACATATAATCAAGTAATTCGATGAATTTACCAAAATATAACCCTTGAATAATATAAGAGAAAGTTAGAAACCAACCCAAAATACATGTATAAACAAAAAAAATTACAGATAAAAGTCTCCGATGTAAAATATCAAAATGTAAATCTAAAGTAGTGAATCAAAAACTATACAAATATTTTAGATAGTAATGTCCATTAAGGTCTCTTTAGTCTTCATGGAAACATGATAATCAACTATTTACATTTGTTCAACATATCATTATACTCTATAGGAGAACTATATATTCTTGTGAACATTTGAAAGATGCATACTAATACACCAATGAGCAATAAAATGGAACCAACGACTCCTAAATTAGTAAACTATCCATCCCAAACATCACCAAGTCCTGCTCAATAAATAATTCAAGATATGATTAATTTTTTTTATAAATAATGTTGATAATGTTTACTCCACATTGATTCCTCAATGATTTTACACTCTCACACCCCAATGATATACATCCTATCCCTCCAACAACTTCCATATATATCATAATGGTAAACGCCCAATGTGGAGATGACCATCACATAACATCTCACCCGAAGACACATTTACTATTACATTACATCAAAAAAACTAGATAGGTAAAGTATCATGAATATATTTGAAATCAACCTTATTTCCTCCTCCCATTAAAAACAGCCACTATAAATCATCCCATCATATCACTCAAAACCACTTGGTTCAACAAATCTCAAATCATCTAACAGAACCAGGGTCATATCATCACACCACAAAAAAGACAATTTGGACTTATAAAATTCACAGACCATTTATTTCTTCATAACCAATAAGTGGGAGAAAAGAAGTGAGGGTATTCAACTATCGATTTCAAGCACAAGGATGTGGGAAAAAACTCCCAAATGTTTTTGGATGTCATCACTTGGTTCTTGGCATCCGAGGGGATCATATAACCTATCCCATGGAACATAAAAGAAATATATAATATTTACACACAAAACCAACTAATGGACTTACAAAAAGGGTACCAACCAGTTTATCTCCCCCCAAATTTCTTCCACCTCTATGTTCACAATATTCCCTAAAAGATATAAGACACATTTCATCTTCTTAATCAGATAATTCCAATTTCTAAATTTTCTATTACTGACCCATTTCATTAAATATGCAATTCATTCCATTTTTATATGCTGTTAATTCCAAAATAACATCAACCTGATTTTACAACATGACTTAATGTTAAAAATCCTTTAATAGTTTCTAACCTTTACCATTCTCTTCTGAATGTTATAATTTATTTAATTCGAATACCACTCGGGAAACTATCATAACACATCAAATCAATAAATCAAACAACCCATCATCATCATGCTAGTTAGTCCACATGGAAACCATCATAGTCACAACCACCTCCTCATCACAATTAAAACATAACCATGACTTTCCATCAAAATTTCATCATATATTGGAAAAAATTACTTCATCCCAATGTACCAAAATAAAACATCATACAATCAAAGATACCACCAAAATTATTAAAATCATAACATATAATTTTAAGGAAAAAACAATGGGATTTTCATTAGTTTCACTTCTTTTTTATTTTTGGTTTATCCTAATATAAACCATATATCTTGGTGCAACTAAATTATTTTTTTAGTATACATTGTTCTCAGTTTATTCATGTTGTGTCACAATAATAAGACAACATGGGCTACAAAAAAGATATCAAAATAAAAAATAAGGGCTATTAATGATCATGATTTTAAATGATAAAACAAATATAAATAAACTCAATATCAAAATATCAAAAATCTATAAAAACACGTGAAACATTCCTATTCCCATTCGAATGAATTTATCAATTTTATAATCTTCATTAACAGGCTATACACTGTCTTCATAATATATAAATTAAATATGAAAAACTTCCACATGTGAAAATTTATGGAAAATGAATGAGTCTCATATTTAGAAGAATGAATCGTTACAGTAATTTGAAGCACCAAAAACAGGGGGCACACACATCGTAGGAATCCACCTATAGGGAAATAGAACCATAAGGTTCAAAAAATATAAGACAAAGGGATTTGGAACCACTAATATTAAGAAAAAGAAAGTATGAAAAATTGAAAAAATATCATTACCTAAGAAAGACCAGATCCAAAACCAATAGGGATTAATGTAGTTTTAATTTACCATTAAAGGCATATCTCATCAAATCGACGTATTATAATTACTAAAAATGTTCTATAATTTTTAAAAATAGAGGATATAATTATCTTTAAATAAAAAATATTTAAATTCTTTAGTTATGTATTTATATCCATTAAAAAAAGAAATAAAATGGGAAAAAGTAGAAATTCTGGAAAACCCTAATCTATTTGCAAGATATACCACCCGGACCATATTGATCTACTTGTAGTTATCTACCACCTCTGATCTAATTATAGTGATATACCACACCTAATCTCCCTCTAGTGTTCTATTGTCAGTGATTTACCCCTAGTGATCTACCACCTATGATTTACCTCAAGTGATCCAATACTAGTGATCTTCTTCTTGAGATTTACCATCAATGGTCCACCCCTTATGATATACCTCCTTTGATCTAACACTAGTGATATAACATTAGTGATCTACCACCATTGACATACCGCAAAAGATATAATTTCAGTAAACTGAAACTATTGATCTACTACTATTGATCTAATTTTAGTGATCTACCTCCAGTGATATACCTCTAGGGATACACAATATGTTATCTACCACTATATTCAACTATTATTCCCTAAAACACGCATTTTTCAACAAAAATAATAAAAATATTCTCTATTCCTCCACTAGAAACCTCTAATTCTTTTTTGGAAACCTAAATCACCAAATGACCCACAATGTAAAGGGTCTAATTTTCCCAATGATTACAATTATGGACCATTAATCATCAAATACGTTAATGAAACAAAAATTTTATAATAAAACTTATTTTTAAATATTATGCTTTTAATAAGGGCATGAGAAAAAATGTTTTCGGTGTTTCAAAATTCTAAAAAATTAGTACTAAGTAAAATTTGGAATAAATAGGTATTCCATTAGAATTTTAAGGGAATGAATCATCATAATGAGAGGTTACATATAAAAGGGAATCATATATAAAATCATTTAAAAGATAAATCCTTGTTTATTGAGAATGAAAAATAGTAAACAATTATGGAATCTAAAACATTTACATATATCATAAAATAAAATGAAAATATTTTATTTTATGAAGAAATTAAAATATTCAATTTTTTAATGATATAATATATATGAAATTAGTTCTAGTTGAATAATGAAGAGTAAATGTGAAAAAATAGTGTTGATAAGAATAAGAAGGATTCACCAACTTTTTTATTCAACGATATAGAAAAATAAGTAATAAATCAACTAATAAAAATACATAAATTTTAATAGGTAATGATCATTTAAGTAATATGGATTATATTATGCATCACTCAAGAAAATCACTGAATTTTAAAATGATAAAAAACTATTATAGATTTATATAGAAAAAAATTATTATTTTATAATGATATTTCATTATATTAATGGCTCTAACATAATTAATAAGGACCTAACTACATATCTTGGATTGAACAAAAGAAATAAACAATTAAGATTAGTTTATATGATGAAAAATTATAGAATAGTTAGTAAAAATAAATAAAGATCATTAATAAAGGAATATATTATTTATTATAATATAATAATTAATAAAATTTATAATAGGATATATAAATAGTTGTGTATCATAAAAATAGACATTTAATTTTCCCAAACAACATTTACCTTCCTTATATATAATGTTTTTTAAAGAATCTAAAATAAATATTATTTCATGATTTTTGGAAGTCTATGTTTAATCCATTGTAAAGGAAAATATTTTGTAATATTCAATAAAAGAGAATATGAAATATGTTTTCTTATTTTTACATCCTGTAGAATGATTAATTGGATTTATGATATGGATATTGGAATAATCACAAAAACCATTAGTGTAATTATCATAGAGGTTGATACTACTGAAATTACATTAGTATGATTTAAAAATTTCAATAAAGAGGCCCATTGTAAAATCAAAAAGCGGAATGGAACATTCTAAATAGTTGGAAAATAATTAAGTATTTAAAAATTAAATACTAATATATATATATATATGAATAAAATGTTTATTAAATCATAATAAACTAATTAACCCATATAAATTTTTTTTGATAAAATTATTTATAAGAATATAATTATAAAAGTGAAAATTATAATAATAGTAATAATGATTAATAATACAACATTACACTCTCAAATTGAAGAAAATTATATTGAAGAATATTTATATGATAAATATTTAGAATCATCCTTGAATAATGAGATAACAAAAATTGAGAAGTATAATACATGTGATATATCATTTTTGAAGCAAACTAATGGAATTGGTAAGTTATATCTTTCTATTAGACCTTAACTCTAGTGGTATGAATTTCAATGATTTAGATATTTTATTCAATTTGTGATGAAATTTATTAAAATATTATCTAAAAGAATTCCAAATATGATTTTATAATTTCTAATTTTGATGATGATTCTTATATTGAAATGTCAAATGGTATTATGACACTGATGGTAACTTTATATAAATGATTAAAAGTCACTATTTGGAAAAAACATGCACCATAAACATGTTATTTAAATACAAAATAATTGTTCAATAAATATATAGAATACAGGCATAATGAAAAATAATTCATATTACAATGAAATTAATAAAAGCTCACTCATTATAATATTTCATATCTGATAAATAATTTCTGATATCAATGATTCCTTATCATATGATATTTGTTTTTTCAATATTATGAAACATTTTTAAATGCCAATGTTTTATGATTTGAAACATCTTTGTACTTATGAGTAAAAATGTAGAATATTAAAAATTATTTTCTCAAGATAATAAATATCATGAGTTATTCCAAAGGATTTTCATATGTTATAGAAATGACATATATTGATTAAAATTTTAAGTGAAAGTTGAAATAACGTTTGTTAAAAAATTATTAGATGAATATTATTTTAGATGATTATTTTGAAGCTAATTATATTTGATAATATCAAAACCTAGGATTGATTATATAGTGAATTTATTCCAATGATTCTATATAAATCCAATTAATTACACAGTACTCTTTAAAAGAAAAATATATGATTCATAAAGTGAACTATGATGTTTTTCATGTGGTAGGATATGGAAAATTAATTAAGTTATTTTGTGATTATGATGTTTCTTTTTCAATTATTGTTTGACATTGTGAATATACATATGTAATTGAATTTTATAGTTGTGGAGGTTGTTTTCCATTACACAATAAGATGTAAAATTACATCACTCTTTGTAATATTGATATAGAATTTTTAGTTTCATTTATGTGAATGATAAAAAGGGTTTAAGTGAATTCTCATATTGAGGATATGATAGAAGATATTTTATTTCCAATTTTAATTATATGTGATTACAAAAGTTGAATAAATTTTTTAATGAATCTGGTATAAAACTCACATTTTGAAATATCTTTATACAAAATACAAGAAAATAGTATATGAGATAATTTTTTGAGCTTAAAATTGATTATGAATCAACAATGGATCAATATTTTGATGTATTGAATATTACCCTATAAAAAAATTTATAAAATAATTTACTATATATATTGTCTGTGTATTTTCTCTATATATACCTATGGGTATTCATTTTAAATTTCCCCTTAATATATTAAATTTTATTTTAAGTCACATTTGGAAAAAAATAAATATTCTAAAAAATAAATAACTGGAAATTATGTAGGCAAAATATTAATTGGGAATCATAATAGTGGGGGAGATAATGAATGGGATTAAATATTTAATGATATTTTGTTATAATAAAATTTTAATTTCGATTGATATTTTAAAAATAAGATTTCATGATTTCATGAGGTTGTTTGTTGGTTATATTCATATTATCCAAACATATAAGGGGAGAGATTGATGTTATTTATGAGAGACAAATGATTCATGGGGGATATTGTTGAAATCAATTAGAAGTTCTAAGATAAATATAAAAGAGTTTCATTTTACCGTAACCCATAAGATGGAGTACTCTTATAAAAAATACATTATCTATAAATGTGGTGTTTCAATTACATCAGACTTGGAATATACAATGGTATTATATCATTAGTGAAATATTTCTATTTTTTTTAATATTTTTCTTATTATTTATATTCATCATTATCATGATTTTTTAATTTAATTATAGAGGCATATGATTGGAAAAAATGAGTAAATTATATATGGGTATAAATTAAATTATAGGATGCACTTCATAACATTTCATGGAGACTTAATAAAAAATGGATAAATAAAACATCCATGAATAAGTGGGAAAGAAATATATATTTGATTTATAAAATATAATCACCAAGGTGGCCATTATAGGGGTCATTGTAAAATTATGTTGAGATGGTCATTGTAAGAGTCATAGTATTTTGGATAGTTTTTGTGTATCTGAAAGAATTATGTATGAATCCACACCACATATGGAGTAATGATTTGATGGAATGTTTTAATGAAACAATATTCTATATTGGTTAATAATAAAATAAATATTATTACAGTGGGCAATGTAATATTTAAATTAATATCTTATATAACATGAGAATGAAAACATAACTAGGTTTCCAATAAATTCACTTAGATAATTCTATAAGTGTTCAGAATTATATGACTTGTGTGTTGGTGATGAAAAGATGAAGTTGTGGGTTAAGTATCTTCTACATGACTTATTATGAAAATGTGACATGTTTTGTAGAGTTAAGATATATTTGAAACATAAATTTCATGTTTATCTTTGAATAATGGTTCCATTCGAGTGTAAAATTGAACATTAACTGTGTTTCTTTTATGTCAATATATATATATATTATTATTATAACACATGGGTGTGTTCTACAAAAATTATTTAGAGTATTCTTCAACATAAAGGAGAAATATTTAATAGGTGAACTTGTGTACACATCATTACATATTCCAAATCATTGTTGACGGAGGAAGAACATTATTATTATATATATATATGAAATATACATATTGTTGATATTATTCATGATATAATAATATTTTCATATCAATGAAATTTATAGGATATATGTGTATATTGTATAGAGTTATCCCCATTTAAGGGTACTAGGGTACAACAGATCCCTATTGATATTATATTGATAAAGTGACAAATACCATCAAACATCAGACATGTGCCATAATTTACCGAAGACTAACCACTAAAAAGAGTTTATTATCCTTGTTCATATTTTAATGTTTTCATTCATATATTTATTTCATTAAAATTATTATTGATTAAATTTTTTTATTTAAATTACGTTATAAAAATTGTAAATAAGAAAAAAAAAATTAAGTGGAAATTTTGGTCAGACACTTAGCCACACCCACACCCTCTAACCATTTTTTAATAAATAAATTTATTATAGGATTTATAATTTGTTGTAATTGAGGATTTGTATTGTTATTTAATACTAAAGAAATTTATTTTTGGTTATTTATATATAACCATTTTCATTCAATAATTTAATTATATTTATTAGAAAATAATCCTTGTAACATAATTTATTATATTAAATATATCATTGTTAACTTGATGAAGCATTACAATATCTTATAATTACACATATCATTTATATTGAAAATATTTATATATACATTTTTTATAATTAGAAGTATTTCCACATTATAAATATAATAAAAATGTTTCTCTATTTTATAACACATTTTACAAACAAAAAAATTGAAAATAATATATATTATACAATGATTTTAAAAACAATTACCAATTTTCTATTCAAGAAGACCCTTTTTATAAAATTCATAGGTGACATGAAAATGCCTTTTTAAGCCTATGTTTTTTTCAAGAACAAATAAAATAATATATAATTTTTTTAATTTATTATTATATGTAATAAATATTTGATGCATGCCTATCATAGGGTGTGAAAAAAGCGTATTTTTATGTTTTCTTAGTGGAGCATAGAGGTTGACTAGGGTCGTCTCACTTGATGAGATTTTTCAGTTCGTTCACTCACTAAATCTATTTCACGTTAACTACATCTTTTGGAATGTTTTTACTTAATATAGGAATGGAATGGAATTTATGAAAATAAATGAAATGCCAATATTCAGTTAAAATTAATATGAAATTCTAAACAAAATGATATTAGTAAAGACAGGAAGTTCTCCCTAGGAACATTCAGGGAGAAAATTCGTTGACCAGCTTCAAATATTCTTAGTGAACACACTCCATCATATGTTTGCACACCATAATCTACCCAGGTTATGAATGAGAAGTCTACTTAGAGACCTCCAAACACACCCTCTATCCACCTCCTTAATCGAGGGAAAATGTTTGTAGATTAAGAAGTTAAACTTCATACAACCACAGTGAGGATTACACCAACTATAAATTTTCATCAAAATTAACTCAAATAATTAAAAACACAGTCTTGGGTTAAATAACCTGATTACTCCCATGAGATATTCCTCCAATTAGTTACTCATGATCATGATTATTATAGTTCATGATGGTATTATGAGAAAAATAAAAGAGAGTGGCTGGGTGCGCACAAAAATAAATATAGTGCATGAATTTTATTAGAAATCTAAATTACAATTAAAAACTAAAAAAAATAAAATGAAATAAATTAATTAAAAAGAAAGGGGTAATATTTGTGTCTGTGCTCCATTGGTGTACATCTCCTCCATGGTTCCATGAAGGAATGTATGATTAATGGGATGATTTGGGAAGGCGGCATGAGCTTCCTTTTATAGGCATAATTCTGTCCTTCGAAAGATTGTGCGTTGTTGACCCATTAAATTTTATTTTAACGAGTGTAACCTTATTCAGTGTTGTTCATAAATATGCTGGCCATTCAGCCTCAAAATTTAATCTCCTTTGGACACAGGATGAATGAATTAGGAATTTTTAATTGGTAGTTTCTACTTCTGGACACAGCTTCTCGAAAGCTTCCTTCAAATATTTAACATCCAATGGTAGCTTTAGTGACTTCCAAAATCCACCGAATATGGTGTATGTCCATACCTACGTGTCAAAGTACTATCCCAGGTGTAATATCTTCAATTGTATGTGTGAAGGACTAGTTGTCATTCCATTATAGTGGTGGGGTGCACAGAGACCGCCCGAAAAAAATCATATTTTTTTTGATTTTTAAGCCATTTAGATGGGCGAATCAGCTCTTGGTCTAGAGGACAATGTTGAATTAAAAAAAATAATTCTAAGAAAATTGAATCAATTTATTTGGACATATATTATGAGAAATGGAAAAAATAACCCTATGATAAAAATCTGTTAAAATTGTAAAATTAGGCCATTTTTTGCATTTTGGCTCAAAATAACACTAAAACCTAAAAACATGACAATTACCCATACAAAAACCCTATGATGGGATTATAAACAATGATTTACAATATAAAATATATGAAAATGTGAGCTTCATCACTCCACCATAGGCAAATATTTCACTCATGCGCAATCATCTTTTATCCAAATCAAAATCCACACAAATATCAAAAATGAGAAAATATCAATGATTATACCAAAAATAGAATTCCATCTTGTATCATATATGAAAAAAATCTCTCTCATTTTCAATTAAATAAATGAAATTTGTTCAACCTCATAAATCAACCCATTTCCTAATCACAACCTATATCACATTGAATTTTATATCACTCTTCATTCAAGAGAAATTAAATCTGGAGTTTTGCTCGTAATTGGAAATTGAATTTATCACCATAGGCTGGTGGAAAATTTCATTTATCCACAACATGTAAAATGAAAATGAATTAAATAATGAGGGATTTAATTAATGGTTCAAATTATTCTATGGCTTAGTGTTGGTTAGAAAATGATTTAAATAATGTTGTAGTCCAGAATGTGTAGGTTGGACTTTTAGGTACGAAGCATGATTAATTCAAGTGAACACACTAGAACTTACTCTTTCAATCCATATTTTAAATGTAAAAAAACACCACCACTATTTTATGACATGGTAAATGAGCCAATAAGTGATTATAATAAATTATATCATCTACGTTCTCCCTTTTTTCAATGCTCCAGAAAGGCACAACTTTAATTATATTTTTTTCATTTTCATTTTCATGGAGGATGAGCTGAAAATTGAATAAAATAAATTAATGAAAAATCATGGCCTTGATTTTTGAAAGGTACATGAGTCATAAAATAATGTAAAATGAGGAATTCATGATCATCACCATTTTTTCATTTTTTTTTGAAGAATAAATGGATGAAACAAACAAAGAACAATGAAATGATGACACATACCCAATTCTCTTATTATCCATAATCCAAAATATTGACACACACATCACACCACCCAAAATTATACAAATCTCTATTAACACACATGAAAGGCCATTCCCCTACACTAAC
The DNA here is from genome assembly GCA_963277665.1 of Viscum album. Classification (NCBI taxonomy): domain Eukaryota; kingdom Viridiplantae; phylum Streptophyta; class Magnoliopsida; order Santalales; family Viscaceae; genus Viscum; species Viscum album. The sequence continues at coordinate 32,699,397 of OY728128.1, read as the reverse complement.
ACTTGAAATATCCATGCAAAAAATACAAAAAGTGCAGGTAGGTAAGAAAAAATTGGTTTGTAATGTGGCTTAAACCAATAAGGAAATTCCTTGCATCTAAGGGACTACGAAGGATAAATGTGAAGGTTGGTCGCGTGATAAAATGTGGCTAGAAAAAGTGATTCCTCAATCATTTCAAATAAATTCCATTAAATCCAATGATTTGAAAGATAATACTCCCAAATTCTTTTCCTCACACAAAATTCAGGTTTCCCTCAAGATGGTGTGGGTATTAGGAAGAATATATAAAAGTGGTTTAGTATACCTCATAGGATTCAAAAAATATTTTGAGTCAGTGTTTCATGGGGATGGATTTCAAAAATCAGTCACACTCATAAAAATTATTGAAAATCCATTTCAAGTAAAAATTTGTCACGTAAACAATAATTTAAAATTCATTATTTCAAAAATTATTTCAACTCTTTCCAAAATCAATTGATGTGTGAAAAGAGATAAAAATATTCATTAAAGGTCAAAATATGTTTTGGACTAAAAAAATGAAAAGAGTTTAAATGATAATCATAAAAAGTGAACTCCCTTTTGAATTAAATATATAGTAATATTCAGACAATTCTTGGGGATTCCTTATTCTATCATGATCCTATAAAAAATTACTCAATTAATAAAAAAGGAATATTTTATTTTATCTCAAACTAAAAAGAGGGAGTAGGCCGCATGCTGGTCTAATTCCTAATACTGAATTTGAAATCTGAATTCATAATATTGAAAATTAAATTACTATAAAGAATGTAATGGATAAATCGTGGTATGATCCCCCAAGTGGTCCATGACATCTTTTACTGCCTCAAGAGGGTAGTACTAGATTTTATCCAAAATCTGTTGGTGGATGATGCTTCTTTGATTTGAACCATCACATTTGGATCCTCCCAGCTTTCAGTTTTTGTTCTTGTTGAGTTGGACTCCATGGAAAGAGTATACCATATCTTCCCCTTCGCAATTTGGTACAACTTTCATAGTTGGTGTTGGATGAAGTAGGGAACCCCTTCTTATTTTGTTGATAATTGTTCAACCATCTTATATTCCAGTGTTATATTCATGGGGGATTCATCATTTTTTCTAATTTCATCAAGCTCAACAGCTTAGATCTCTTCATTATTGGGGTCTTCCAGAAGATATTCAATGACTTGAGGGAGCTGTAGGAGTTCCTCAACAGGTGCGTTATTTTCCAAATCATACTCCAATTCATAGTATGAGTTGGAAGAATCTGAAAAATCAGTATAATTATGATAGATACTCAAATTATTTTCAACAAAATTAAAAGAAGTTGAGTTTATCAATGTATCCACCTGAGTTGGTTCGACATCAATATCATCTTCAATTGAAAGTTCCTCTTTGAGTTGATCTTCACTGGATGGAGGTAGGTAGGAAATCTCCTCCATCTTAACTTCAAATTCCACCACTCGTGTGGTTTTTTCCTTCGGTGTTGTTGGCTCTTATTCATTGCAAGGCTGGGGGAGATCAAGTAGATTCTCACATTCATTCGAAAACTCATCCAGTTCTTGTTGACATCCCCCATTTAGCTGAGAAAGTAAGCCTTTTTCATCTTTCTCTTCAATAAATGGTTGAGTGATGAATAATGAATATTTATTTACCATAAAATTTACCTACTTTGGTTTATTAATTTCAATGATGAGTTGTGAAATTTCTTCCACCAATTCCGTAGGTTCTTGCTACATCTCAGGGTCAGGATGCTCTTAGGTAGTATGTACATATTCTGTTAGCATTTCTATTTGAATCTTTATTCCTTCTATGGACTCTTTATGTTCATTCACCTGACCTCCATTTTAATATAATGCAGCTTCCTCCGGTTGTTTTTGCACCTATGAATACACATTCCATGCATTGTAATTGTAGTTTGGATACATCATGGAAAATTTACCTTTTAGAGATTTTTTAAGGAAAAACTATCTACAATATGAAAATTTAAAAACATAAGTAAACTACTAATTAGATCCCTATCAATGGAACCGGTTTTGATGCATTCCTGTCGTAGTGCATGGAAAAAAAGAATATTTTTATGTTTTCCTAGTGCTGTATAGAGGCTGACCAGGGTCGTCTCACTTGAAAAGCATTATCAATTCGTTCAGTCACTTAATCCAATTCACATTAACCACTTTTTTAGTTGTTTTTATTTAATATAGAAATTTAATTGAATTTATTAAAATAAATTAAATGAACAAAATTAAATTCAAATTAATATGAAACAAAAAAACAAAATGATATTAGTATATAAAGGAATTTCTCTTGAGGGAACTTTCAGGGAGCACCTTCATTGACAAGATTTGAATATTCCTAGTGAACAAACTCCATTGTATGTGTGGAAACCATAATCTTACCCAATTATTAATGAAAAATGTACTTAGTGATCAAAAAGAACACCCTCCATCCACCTCCTCAATCGAGGAAAAATGGTTGTAGATTAAGAAAATAAACTTTAGATAACCACATTGAGGATCACATAAACTATAAATTATCATTACAATTAACTAAAAGAATTAAAAACATGTTCTTGGGTTCATAAACCTAATTACTCCCTCAAGATATTCCTCAGATTAGTTACTATTGATCATGAGTATTATAGTTCACGATGGTAAGATAAGAAGAAGAAAAGAGAGTGGATGGGTGCACACATAAATAAAAACAATGCCTGAATTTTATTTGAAATCTAAATTACAGTTGAAAACTAAAATAAAAATAAAGAAAATAAATAATTTAAAAAGAAAGGGAAAAGATTTTGCAGCCAGCCTCCTCAGTGGAGATCTCCTCCTTGGTGCCTTGAAGGAATGGATGGAGAATGAGATGATTTGGGAAGGAGGCGAGGGCCTCCTTTTATAAGTAGAATTCTTTTTTCCGAATGATTGTGCATTGTTGACCCATTAAATAGAAGGGTCACACATGTACCCATTTTTTAATGTTTTTCATAAATACATTGGCCTTTAACCCTCCAAATTTAATCATTTTTGGACATGAGATGAATGACTGAGAAATTTTTAAATAGCGGTTCATGTTTCTGGACGCAGCTTCCTTTGAGCCGGACTTATGTGTACTCATTCTATCAAAGGTGTAATAACTTCAATTGGATGTGTGAAAGATGAGTTGTGGTTCTGTTATAGTGGTGGGGTCCGCGCTGTCTGCCTGTTAAAATCATAAACATCATTGTTTTTAAGCCCTTTAGATGGCCAAATCAGCTCCTGGTCCATAAGGCAATGTTGAAGGAAAAAATCAGGATTCTATCAAAATTTGAATCACAAAATATGAATATATTTTTTATGAGAAATGAGAGAAATACCTATATGATAACAATCTTTTAAAATTCAAGAATTTGTTAATTTTTGCATTTAGGCTCAAAATAACACTAAAACATAAAAACATGACAATTACACAAAAAATAACATTATTTTGTGATTATAAACAATGATTTACAGTATAAAATATACTAAAAGGTGATCTTCATACATATTATTAGAATGTTTTAATGATTTTTTAAATGTATATTATTTAATAATAGATAAAAAATATTATAATTTATTATAACACATATAATATATAAAAAGTGATATTGTATGAATATTCTCATATTATATAACAAAAATGTTATTTACATACATTTAATTTTTGTAATTTTATGATGCATGGGTGCTAGTTTTTTATAAAAATAATAGAAGATTGTTTTTTAAACTTATTTTTTATCATTAATAAGGGTTGAGGACATTTAATATGACAAAATAAAGCTAAAAATGTTAGAAAAAATTATATTTGGATAGTTTTATAAAAAAATAAAGTATATTTGTATCATACATTAACACTTATTAATCCATTACATAATCTATCTGAAGTGTGATTATAATATTTCAAAAGCCTCCCACAAAATCCCATCATAGAACATATTTTGTCAACTTATAGAATCATAGATCAAATCCAAATGACATAACTGATTTCAAAATTTTTTAGAACTTTTAATGTTTGAGGAGGGATGTAAAATCAGGTTATATATTATGAAGTTCTATTATCATTGAATAAACAAAAAACAAGACTTATATCCCTTATACAAAAATCCCATGTTGGTTAATATAAGCTCATTATATCCCCACTTTCTCGAACACATCTCATAAATTCTAGGTATGTTACTACTATTAATAGTCCTTGAATAAAATGATAGAAGAATAAATTTAAATAAATAAATAATTAATTAATTAATTATATATGATCTAAACTTATTTTAAATCTAAAAAATAAATGTTTATACACTAATAAATTATAACATGTCCATATGTGTTGTAACATCACTGGTCAGATTCACCTAAATGCTAACAGAAATGGTTTACTATATTTTCTAATGCATATATACATCTATGATGGTGAATTATATCTAGAATGGAGTGTTTAATATATAAAATTAGGATACTACAACCATAATATTATAATTATACAATATAATTATATAACTAAAACATAAAATATGTGTTAAAATAATTTTTTTTATTAGCATGAATTAAAGACTAAAATTAATACATTTTCTATCCAATTGGACTCATGTTATATATACATAAATTATATAAAAATACTATTTCCATTATTTTTCTAAATATAAAAATGGATAAAGTATATATATATAAATAATCTATAGTAAAAACTAGGTCTCCAGTCACACCATGGATCCCAACTTAATATTTGACAATACGTTCCAACCAAACCTTGACAAAAATACCTTTTATTGACCTGTAACTCAACAATAAGGGTATCATATCAACCGAGGTTCACATTCATGGTTTAGTAATTAGAAATATTATCTCTCCTATAATAGAGAAACTAATATATACTATTATGGATATATGTTTTTGGAGGAAGAATATAATATCGAAAATTATAAAAGTCAACATGAATCACATTGGTAGAGTTATCGTGGGCGATTCAGGCCCTCAAAATTCTTGACCAGGTATAATTCAAAAAAAAACAATATCTACGATATCAACTGTGTGAATTCATATTATGGTATCCTAGAGTATAAATCAATCAATATGTCTAGGTTTTGGAATTTGAATCCTACTAGTGGTATAAAATAGTTAATCCCATAAGAATTAATAGTTCCATTGGTTATGTATGCAATGTTCTTTCATATAGAACCTGAACTAGTATTCAGATGTTTATATAAATCATATAAATCATATTATATAGTCAATCCCATGTGAATAAAAAACACCATTGGTTACAAAACTCTTAATTGGTCCCTAAAATCGTACAAACCATAATGAGGTGCATCTAAATAACAATTTGTCAGTAAAATATGAAATTACTTATTAAAACACATCGTAGTGTTAAAGACTATCTGTCATCAACATTACATTCAAATAATCAATAAACAACACATAATAACCACCCCAAAAACCATACCAATTCTCCAATATATACAAACCATATGAATAAGGAAAAACGACCTCAAAATCATAACATTTACTACAACCAGAAGCACATGATGTGTATAATAAACATCTTACTGACAGTACTCATCTTATATTCATCCTCTAATATAACCATGAAATTTAACATTATAAATATATGTAACTAGACTTTATTTTGAAATATCAATTAATATAGGATCCCTCAACCCATATGCGATGAACAATTATTTTGACGCCTCAACACTCAAATTAATCTGAGGTGCAGAATCAATTATAAATTTGAATCTAAGTTGGATATATTACATAGTCATAAAGGACCCAATAACATTTAGTGAAATCCTAATTTTCCCAACAATATTATCCTTTATCTTATTTAAAACCCATACAAAAATACCATAACCTATTTCCTTTAGTAAAACACCACATTTTCATTAACCACATAGCCCATTGCTGCTACACTATTACAGAAAAATGAGTACACATTTCCTAATAATTATAATATATTCCCCAACCAATATATTTTATTACAAGGCCGCTAATTATCTCTATTCACCAATGGAAACCCATTTACCCATGGTTATGACTATGTACCTATTACAATGAGACAACATTTTTATAAACAATAACAATAATAGAGTACCCATCTCTAGTACACCAACCCGTTATACAGAATGTAGTGGAACATTACTTATATTCCCACTAGAGGGAAAACATTACCCGTTATACCTATTTTGTCTATAAAAAACAAATAAAACATATTTTAATAATACCTACCAATCATCACCTAGATACACAATCATTGTGTGATTCCATCATCTAAAAAGTAAATAAAAAATTTATTTTTGGTATCTAATAAAATATACCTATTAATTTTTATAGGCATAATCCATCTATGCTCCCTCTCGAGTAACTATTAATTGTGTTTCCTGCTGAAGTATATATTAAATTTTTGTTCTTTATCCTATCACACATTATACAAAAACTTGAACACCCATGGTTCAATTATAGCATTAATCATTTTGTTATATTGATATTACATCGTAATTCACATAGATTTATTAAATAATGTGATTAAAATATAAATTACAAAATTTTATTATTTTTATTTTAATAAATTATTTTTATTTTTAATTTACCTTGGAATAATTTTCTTTGTATGGTTATTTAACATTCTTAAGATATAATTGATTATAGGGTAATAGTGAGAAATGAATTTTCTATAAATCTATCACTCTCCTAAAATAATGATATAAGAATAAAAAAACTGTTTATAAAGCCATACTAATAGAACAAATATATATTAAATATTTAATATAATTAATATATAAATATAATGTTGAACATTGAAATTTCTGCTTAACATTTGGGAAATATATGTAATGTTTTTGATCTAATAAATTTTTTTATTTATTTTATTTTATTCATGTATTTATATGGTTTTTTTGAGTTTCAATTTTGATTGGAAGTCAAATAAGTATCTTTTTATTTAACATAAAAAATTACTTCTATTTGAATCAACATTATACATTACTTCTATGAAAAATAATTTAAATTTTTTTAAAAATCAATTTTCAGAAAATGGTTTTCATTGACTTTTGTGAACCCATATTTAATATAATTTATGACAAATAAAGTAGTAAAGTCCTATAAAAAGGAACCCATATGTGGAATAATATTAATTATCAGTTGTTAATAATGTCATATTTGTTTTTCTCTAAAATTAATAGTAACCATGGTAATTATTTATGAGCTCGATTATGGGTTAAATGGGTCAAAAGGGGAACAAATGTATGGATAAAGCCTCGTGATTAAACAACAATAATTATTAAAAAACATTTTATGGTTATATTTCAGCAACATAAATTTCAATATTGATTCTAGGAATATATGGATCACCTTTTATTAGAAAATATTTCTATATTTTAAAATATTTTATGTAATTCCACTTATGATGATCCCCTCATTTAAAAATGGAAACCACTAATCATATCTTATTAAAAAATATTGATCCATACTTATAAGGATTTACCTACCAAAACATTCATTGATTAATTCCCTTGGTTATTAATATATTGGTATTACCCTAGGACTTACCTACAAAGCTTAAAGTTTCAGACAATAATAGTCTCTCCAAAAATAGATAATCATACTACCCAATTCATTCAAGGTTTATTTGTTCTTATACTTCATAAAATATATTTTATCCATTGTAACATAATGACTAATATATAAAAAAAATATTTTTTAAATTTTTTTGGTACAACCATTTCCACCCCCTTTCCATCCGAACGAAATTAAAAACCTTGATTGTGTGTACATATAACCTACCATCTCCACAGAGAGATGTAATTTATTTTTCATAAGAAATTTACATTTACGGTTTTAAAGAAATAATTAGTGAATTATGTATTATATTTATTAGGAATTTATGGTTCATGAAATATAATATATCATCTTCAGTATTACCCATCCATGCATTTGGAAATTATATCGTCACTCATGTGTACATGTGGTCTGAAACCTCGACAACATGATATGATTGTTTTTTTATTATCACTATGGATAGATGATTATAAATTATAATATATTTATTAAAACTATATTCATTAAATTATTAAAATTATAATGATTATGGAACCATTATATAATTCCTTTAACCATAAACAATATACCATTATTATTTTGGAAAATATACCAAATAACCTTAAATGGTGAACATAATCAAAAAATATTAAATTAATGGAATTAAAAAATATTATATGGGTAAAGATGTAATATATTTGATAAGTGATCTTAAAGAATTATTAAATAAATGTAAATTCATTATATATAAGTATAAAATACGTACAACTAAGTGGATACCAATATTCAGTTATAGTCTAATTTTATTTAGTGATTGTTTTTGTTCAGATTTCATTTGTGAATAGTTTATGATCCAAATTCCCTAAGAACCATTTATATTTTTACCCTATAGTTATGTTTGGATTATACATTTTTATTTAAAATTTATTCTCTTGTAGGATCTATAATCAATAAATAATATTCCTTTTAGGGATGTTCTTATAAAAACATGTGTCAATGTTTTCCTCACAACTATTTTTATTCCAAGCTGATGTTCTTTTAGATTATTTAAGAATTTTATTTTTTATACATTAAATGTTTATAAATATAACATTAAACCAACTTTTAAAATTTTAAATTTTATTATAAAGGAGTATTTTTAATGTTATCCAAGTGGTTTATTTTTGTCTTTTTTACAACAATATAAAATTAAAATTTTAATGTATATAGATCTAATTCTTTTAAAAACTGTCATTGGAATAATATTTTTATAATTATTAATTTATATGTTTCCATTTTTTCTTATTTTTAAATTATCTATATATATTTTAGAATTTTATATTTATAATGACATCAAAATAAAAGATAATTAATCTTTGAAAGGAATGAATATCATTTTGAACAATGCTTTAAAACTCCATTATCCCATAAAGTTACATGGATTTTATCATTAATTTATTAGATACATTTTCATTTATAAAGGCTTGGGATAATTATAAATATTTATTAATAATGAATCAATTATCTCTTATCATTCTTTAGTTCAAATGCATTATACCATAATTTGAGATTATTAACATTCTTATGACTCTCTCACTCTCCATTATTCATTGGGTAATATTTTTCTCCATCATGTAAATACTATTAATATAATCGATGAATTTAGAATTATTTATAATAAATAAATTATGTATCAAATGTAGAACATTAATATATATGGTATTATTTTAGAAATTCTTATTTAGTATGTTATATCATTCCCTAGGTAAAATTTGATGTTCCATTCAGTTGATTCAATAAGAACAATTATTGATTTATATGGCTTGAGAATGATTATTATTAATCAATAAAAATATAACTAATACTTATGACACAGATTTGAAATGTGGGGTCATTTTATATTTAAAACATTAATCCATGGATTGATCACATGGGACAAAACAGTAGGACCCCACATTTGATGAGTTTTTGGTTTACACTAACCCATTTATTATAAATCAAGTCCTTGTTGAGAGGCATTAGTGGGATGATTCATAATAAAATGATTGATTCCATGATGTCAAGAATATTATTGTCAAGAATTTTTTATACTATTTATTAAGAATTTATATTCCATTATTAATGTGATTACAATATTAATAATACAAATATATGTTCATTTAACTCTAGTTGTGGACTAAATTATTGATTATTTGATTATCTAATATTCAATACTATTTAATCCTAATTTATTATTTATATATTTAACTATATGTTACCCCTATAGATAATTACAACTTACTCTTTAATATATTACTTTCCCTAGGATATGAAGATTGATATTCTAAATGATTTCTAGATTAAAAGAATGTTTCTTATACTATGATTTTATATTTCACATGTAATGTGGGAATCATGTATGTCTCTTTTTTCCAAGCCATATAAAATGATTCAACCATTTATGGATATCAATTTTATATTTTTATAATGTAATAATGTGAACATGTAATCTAGGATTTTGGAGACAGTTCATTATAGTTTGGGTAAGATAATGTTTTACAGGAACATCAAGAACTAGATTTTAATTGAACAGAATTAAAATGAAAAATATGATAATACCTTTTAGAATTTTATAATATATACCATGATAATGTTTTTTATTATTTGGAACAATATCATTGATAATTTTGATCAAACTTAGTGTGTTCCATTGTTTAGAGATATTATCATTTTGATGAATGGAAATAAACACCTATAATCAATGCATGGATTTCCATACTGACAGTTCCAATATAGCTGGTGTTTTACATGAGATGATCGTGGAAATATTAGGTTAGTAAGAACTAATTATGATGAATTTCATTACCCATACAGAGAAACATATCATTCTATCGCACAATTCACCAGTGTTGGATCACGTTATGTGATATAATCCCCTATATTTTAATAAAATTAAAAACATATTTTTAGTTTTATAAGAGATTAAATACATTAAAAAAATATTTTTATCGACATGTGTAGTAATTAAAAGCTAAATAAATGTTCTGAATGTGTATTATCTAAAGGGAGATCCTGATTAGTGGTTTTAATTGATCCGAAAGACAGAAGTGAATTGTGAAATAATATGTAATTAATAATGAAAATTTATAGATTTTTTTCCTGAAGAAATACATTAGTAAAGAAATGTGAGATGAAATATATGGATAGTTCCTAACATTAAATAATATAGAAGAAGAATGTTTTGTAGATTATGAAGATAAATCTACAATATTAGAAATTCATGTTGTAGAGCACATATTCATTCTAGGAAGAATGATTAATCATTTTTTTGATATGATTATACCGAGTCTGCTAACAAAATATTTTCTCAATAATTTTTCTTCTATAATGATGAAGTCTTATATTTCATAAATATAGAGAATGAATTCGATGTAATTTATAACCTTGTCTGAAATCAAAAGAATAGTTCATCTTGGAACTATGAAAAAATGAATGTGGTAATGAAGAAGAAATGAGAGATAGGATTTAAAAAAATGTGATAATTGTGGGTAGAAATGAAAACGTACATACATAATGGGAACATGATTTTGTTTAATGTGTGAAAATGGGTTCAAAAGGATCTTAATATAATAATAATTAGATAAAATCATTCTATCTAGAGCATTATGATTATCAATATGGGGAATTATTCAAAATAATGTCTCCATAGTTTTGGGAACCTCCCACAAAATATTGTATTGGGATATAGCCAATATTATGTGATTACTACTACTTAGTTTAATGTTCCTAATGTTTTGATAGAAAATATATTGATTATATATTTAAATTTGGATATTATTATTTGATTCATGATAATCACACACTTTTATATCTTCAAATTTTGGAAAAAAATAAATATTTCTCTAGAACCTTTAGATGGATGTTTTCAATGGACCCCTAGTATGAAACTTATGTTAATTGGTTTAGTAAGTTATATTCTATTATTTATGATAATCGTACTATATATTCTAGAATGATTATTATACATATATTGAAATTTCATATAATCTTTCATAAGTATTTACATAATAATTAAAATGAACAAATTAACCACAACCCGAAGGAGATTTGGATTTGGGAGGGATATGTGGAATCACTTATCGTCATAGGGAAGACTACACTATTTTAATCCTCAATGGATCAACCTTTCATATATCTCATTATTAAAATTCTTAAAGAATAATATCTAAAAAAATCTATGAATGACAAATGTATCCACAGAATTGATTATGTAACTTTTGTGAGTGATTACAATATTGAGTTTCTTAAAGAACTACATGAACACCCACCATATTATAATGATGATTTTTACATTAATATCATCCATTAAAAAATATATCTAAGAATACATATAGGATTTAAACCATGTAATTAATAAAGAAAAAGAAACTACAAGAAGAGTAGTTCAATAAATGATTTTTACACCATTGGGTCTCACCATGGGGAACCAATGTTTTTTTGCAAGGAACAATGACGTGTCTATGAAGTTTTGTATCTGTTATAAAGAAATTTATGACATTACTATAATGATAATTTCTTCTCTACTAGGTAGTGATGACTTTATCGATTGACACATCAATTGTTAATATTTTTGATTGATTGGACTTCATTGTAGGTATCACCCACAACATGTAATGATGGTAAATATTCCAAAGTTGGAATTTTTTAATTGGTATGAAGATTATGACTTTATATTAATTTCATTTTAATTAACTAATTCACCATCTATTTGTAGATATATTATGATAATGGTATTCATGTATTTCCTCAATAATTTAATTATGGTATTTATTGATGATATATTTCTATTGTTATAAATTTATGATGCGAATAAGAGTTCTTTGACAATAATTGTTAAGTCTTTTAGAGAAAATGATTTTTATATAAAATTTAGAAAAATGATAATTTTGGTGTCACGAGGAATATTTTTTATTTCAAAATTGAATATAAGGATGTTTTATCTGTTAATACGTTAAATGAAAATGTGGTGATGGAATGGATAATGCCAATGAATATATCTAACATATGTATTTTCATGGGATTATCTAGTTAATACAATCGGTTTTTAAAAAGGATGCTCAATTAGAAAACCCATTACCCAAGTTTACATGTTAGGCTCGGGTGGTCCCCACCACCATAACCTCTCATGGGATGTTTTAGATCAGGTGGTCCCCACCTATGAAATATCCACTAGGGATTTTCAATAGAGAAATATAAATAAAATGTTACCCCATTGTATTTTATTTTATTCTTTCACGAGTAAGTGAAAAACTATCTTCTACCCTCGACTTACTACGATCAAGGTGAAGGTCTCTTTAAGAGAATAATTGCGCTGCGAGTTCAAAGGTGCCCTCAGATTTTAATTCTGAGCACCATTTCAAAAGATACCAAAAACCACTTGTACGTTTATTGAACATACCTAAAATAATTTTCCGAAATTCATTTAGGTCACTCCAGGCCACGAAATCACGCACCGTCAATTTTCGCAGACTCGTATAATTCCCATTTAACTAAAAAAATTACTGAAAATTTCAGGTCTTTACATAGATTATTAGTATCAATTATTTAATATATATGAGAATAAATAAATGATTAATGATCTAGATTTAGAATCAAGGATATTTTTTTTAAAATTGTAGTTATTTTTTCTAGGTATATAAGTATAACATATATAATTATCACAATATTTTGATGTTTATAGTCACAAAGAATGAGATGAACATGTTTCAATGAAAATGTTAAAATTTGATCAAGGATAATGATTTATAAATCATGTAACATAATCAAAATATGTGTATGGTAGCTAGTTTTATTATTATAAATTAACACATTAAAATACCTTAGATGAGGTTTGAGAATGGCACAATATTGATGTCGAATAAATTGATTTATTTGAAATCCATAATTGTAGGAAAGACATATTACCTTGAACAAATGGTTTTGAAACCATCTATTTAACTACATGAGATTTTTTGAAATATTTTTTAAATTATTTTAATCATTTTGATATTTTTCATTACATGTAACACTGAGTTTATATTTTATTACAAAAATCCATGTGCCTAAATGAAACATGTCATATTATTAAAATTTCTGTATATGAAAGTTATCATCTAGACCTTAAAATATAGGGTATGAATACCATTAACATAATATAGATATTATACAGTTTATACTTGTATATAAAATAGATAATAATGTGAAAAATTATTTAAATCATTAAATAAAAAATAATATTTGAAAATAAATGTAATATTTCTCTAAAAATAATTTTTATGCAAACAAACATGTTTTAACCCAATAAAATAAATAAAAAGTTTAATGTGAATGATTTTACTTAAAGTTATATATTATAAATTCAATAATATTTTAAACCTTCTTATTATGTTTTTTATAGGAAATATATATTAATAAATCCAATATTATGCTAAAAAATGAATTTTTCAAAAAAACCATGTTTGTCACTTTTTTACACTTATTTTAAAAATAATAATTTATACTATTATAAAATTTTTATGAAATTTTTATATTATTTTTTAAATAAAATTATAAAAATTATATTTGGTATAATTTTTGAAAAATTTTCTAAATGAAATCATGTTTTTATGAATAGTGAAAAATTATGAATTTTAATTTAATAATGCTTTTGTTTAAATTATTTATAAATTTTTAGATATATTTTAATATAATTTTCAATTACATTAGATAAATTATATATCTGTTAACCCTAATTATTTCCTTGGAATCAATTTCATTTTTATTTTTTATATAAAATCTTTTTAATCTATTGAATATTTTACCTTGAAAACCAGGTTTTCAGTCGCATCTGCGATATTAATTTTTTATTAAATTTTTTAAATTATGTGAATTTAATATTTATAAATGGGTTAAATATATTTAATCACGAAATTTTATATAATCATATATATTATAGTTAATTTTTTACTTAAAGGAATAGTGAAAATAGTAAATATTAATTACCGCACCTAAGGTAAAAATGAGTTTTCTAGTTATTACACTAAAAATATAAGGGTTAAAATGATCTCAAAAATTGTCTAAAACATATTTTATGTATTTATTTTGTTTCTTATGATGTCTAATTGTTGATAATAATGAATTTCATAGAGTTTTGGAGTTATACAAACACGGGTAAACAAGTTAACTTTAAAAAATTTACAAGTGTGCCACCCACCTCACTTATAAAAGGTCATAAACTCTTCTCTCTTAATCACAACATAAACCCCTTTGGGTCATACATTACCTACCTAAATACCATAAAATGTTACCTCATCTCCTACTATAATACTTTTTGGGGTTTTAATCAAATCTAGGATATATTTTTGTGAAAAACTTTTGAGGATACTAGTAGAATAAGTAACATTACTGAACATGTGTTTTTATTTGTTTTCTATCTCAACCTACATTAGTTATTATTAAAAAAAGATGATTGTAACAATCCGAGATTTTATGAGAATTGTTATTTTTAATTTCATTGATGTCTTGTGTTGTATGCTACAACAAAAGGAGCATGCAATACATGCATCCCTAACTTGGCTTGCATTACACGCAATCGCAACCTTTCTTGATAGTGTGTGTGGCACACAATACCGAGTTTCATAAACAACAATATATTATTATAATATTATTATGGACTAGAAATTATGAAAATTATTAACTAGATTTTGTATTTTATAAAATTAT
The DNA here is from genome assembly GCA_963277665.1 of Viscum album. Taxonomy (NCBI): domain Eukaryota; kingdom Viridiplantae; phylum Streptophyta; class Magnoliopsida; order Santalales; family Viscaceae; genus Viscum; species Viscum album. The sequence continues at coordinate 32,684,158 of OY728128.1, read as the reverse complement.
TATTCATCTTACACATTTTCTAGAATATGGTATGAGAACAAAATAAATTTTTTAGCTAAACTAAGTATTTTTAAAAAAATGCAGTTTTACTGCCTTTTGATGGCGCACCCACATTAAATCTAGTTTTTGACATGTTTATAAGTTAAATTTGACAAAATAAAATTATTCTCAGGAATTAGGATATAAACATTTACTTTGGAGAAATTTTTCATATTGTTCTGAGAACTTTCATATTTTAATGAATAGTAAAAACATGCTATATTTTAATTAAAAACAACTTTTTTCATCACAATAATTTATATGGTTAAATTATATTATTTAATGGTTTTAATGTATAAATAGAATATATTTTTACAATTTAATATAATTTATGTCATTACCATTAATTTGACATTGAATTCATAGTTAAAAACATTTCAATCTTTGGTAATATTTTATCTTTTGAAACCTGTTTTCTTAACAACGGGAAAAATTTTAATTGAATTTCTGCAACTTTTGTGTTTTGAATTTTTAAAAATGGATTCCATATTTGGATTTAGTGGGTCCAAATTATTTTAATATGTAACTTTCAATTTTTTGATATTATGAATAATAACTACGATAATTTTTATTTACTTAAGTTATAGATAAATTGTGTTATTAAGGGTAAACCTAAGATTATAAAATTACCCTAACACATGCCAAAATTCTATTGGATTACTAGAAGTCTACAAATATCATCTACGGGTTGGATTAAAATAATTTTATGGACTTTTTACCCTGAAAATAATTTAATTATTATTAAAACCGAAGAAAGTGACATCATGTTACTCACTTAAATATTAGAAGTATAATAATTTTAATCTAGTGATAAACTTCCTGAAACTTCGAACATGAATAGTCTATATAAATATAATAAATTTATATTCATCATGTGGATTTATTTATAATTTTTAGGGAATAAATAATTATCATTAAAGGTGACACAATAGTGATGTTGAAATTATTTTATTGATAGAAATATCAAATAAATGGTTTTATAAATATTAAAATAAACATTATATGAAAAAATTAATGTTCTCCGAAAATTTTCTATATTAATATGACATTTTAGGAATCTATTAAACATTTTTTTTCAAATATATCTTCTATGTGGATTTTATTTAAATTTAAATAAATAAATAGTGTCAAAATGAACACTATTGTTATTTTATAAAAATAACATATTATTAAATAGAATAAAAATCACATAAAAATTTAAAAATCATAAATTGAAATTTATATGGTCTAAAATGTCATAAATTACCCAATTATGGATAATTCACAACACATAAGTAATTATTTATAACAATTTAAAATCTAGAATATTATTACCACAAATAAGATTAAATAAATTAAATAAGGTAAATCAAATTGATAAGATTAAAAATAAATTACCAACATGTCTAAATTTTATTGGATGAGGATATTACAACCTTATAAAATCTAATATTCGTATTTGAGTCATTTTGGAAGTTTTTATGTTGGGTTTGAATTATTATAAATTAATATTTTTGAGGTTTCCAAAGGTGCCCCTCTCCTCCCTTATAAAAGGGCACCTCCTCCATCTCCTCTTTACAAAACATTGAGCCTTCATGCTTGAGCAACCACTTCCCATTTATCTTCTAAACATCCCTAGAAACATTCTCGAAGTTTTTTTCTTCTCAAAAGACTAACTCTAGTGCCTCAAGAGGAAGCTTAAAAGAGGTGCGTCGAAGAAGTGTTAATCTCTTCTACCAATTCTTTCAATTTTCTTTCTTCTTCATCTTCTTCATATTTTGTTGTTTCTTTAAAAAGTAATAACATAATTATCACTAATATACTAATATCTTATTATAAATATGAAACAACCCCATTTCACAATCTATCCATCCTATGGAAAATGAAATCACTGCGCGTGTGTACGTACGGAGTACCGTCTCCACGCCGTGGTGTAATCTATTTTTCCACCACCACCTTACGTGGATGGGTATAATGGTGTAATGATTAAATATATATAGTTATTATAACATAATAATGGTTCTGAGATATTATATCATCCACTCCTATTCAATTCAATAATTATGGGAATGATATCATCACTCGTGCGTACGTACGTATTCCCGTCTCCACAACGCGATGCAATTCATTCTCCATGTTAACCACTCAAGAATGATTATACAGTATATATAATGAATAATAATGAAATATATGAAATTATAATTCTACTGGATTTATGTATATATATATTTCATCAACTTAATTCCATTCAAGTCATCAAGGAAAGGAAAATAGCATTCATGCGTACGTACGGTCTACCGTCTCCATGAACTGTGTATTTCAAATTATTCATCTATCTATTATATATATATATAATGAATATATATGATATATAAATCATGATTTACATTCTGGATGTATGTAATTCATGATATAAGTAATAATAATATCAAGAACAACAAGTCCAAACACATACGATAAATAAAATTATTTTACCCAAAACGCTGCTTTAACATTGAATTTACAAAATTACTGGTAATATAAAGTCATAAGTGAACCATATATGATATCATAACAATGAATATAAATCTTTAATAAGTAAATGAAATTATTTAAATCATTATAAAGGAGGTTCAGATATGTACGAAGCATATCAGACCTAAGGTAAGGGATAATTTTTCAATATCATTTTTATTCGAAATTGCTTATACGTAAGTATTTACTGGGGTTATATTTGTCATCCATATCCATAAAAATGTTTTTAATAAAGTGTTTAATATTATTCCATGTATGTTTAAAGTCATTTTTACCCATCTTTGACTTTTACTTTTTTTTATGGGTGGAATATTTCTTTTGTTTACCATAAGTGGTATTTTTTGACTTTATCGGAAAAAGTACGAGAAGAATGTTTTTTTAACTTATACTGCATGAATGGATTTTTATTATTTCATAATTCCTTATTTTTATGAAGCTTACTCTAAAATATTTCATGAGTATTTTCAACAAAATCCTTTTCTTTTAAAATTACATTGAATTTTGTGAAAAGAAAATCAGTTTGAAGAAGAAAGGATATTTTCCTCAAGAATTCATTTCATGTGTTTTGTCAAAACTATTTTCCCTATAAAATGACATTATGATTATGTTTCATGTATAATGACTCTATTGTGTACATGGTTTTATATTTCTTATGATTAAATGATATCCATTTTATATATGGATTATGTTATGATGGGATGATATTTATGAAACCCATTTTATTCTTTGGGTTATGATGAAAGATTTATGATTGTTTTGTGGCACATGAAATAATGATTTCAATATGAGATGGGTTGGAACTATATATCCCTCCAATTAATTGAGTAAATATTTATATCTCATGAGATATATATGGCTGGATTGGTAAGTTAATCCGGTTCAGTGTTACAGGACTGGAACAAGGAGTGAACTCGATTCAGAAAGGGACTTTGTCTACTAAGATGGTCTTGGCAGCAATTCCTTGCCTACTATAGAAATTATATCATGTGCTTAATGGTTTACCACAATTTCATGTTTTCTTCCAATGATATTTTATCATGATTGATGTTCCATTTTTATACATGCCTTACGTACTTCCATGATATATGTCATTGCTCACGATTTTGATGTTTAGTTTTTATGTTCAAGTTTTTGTATTCTAATGTTTATGGATTGTTTTATGTTCTCTATGTTTACCCTTATTGAGAATTTTAGCTCTCCCTTTTTATGTTTTCTTCTCCCCAGGATATAAATAATGGTTTTAGGTAACAAAACAAAAGGGGAAGATCTTTATGGGAGATGTTGAAGATCTTTCACCATGATTAGAATATTTTGTTCCATGTTTCCAGAGACACAAAACTATTATGGTCATTTGGTGTCTATTTTTGTTATGTATTAAGTATTCCGCAAAATTAATGTAATATTTATGAATTTCCAGCTTTGGGTCTCTACAGTTGGTATTAGAGGAAAGGTTTAGTCTAAATTTGGAAACTAGGATGTGAGAACTTTAGTGAGATCCCTAGAGATATTTCTAAGGTATGTCTAGGGATGTCCTTAAGGTTAAGTATACGTATTGGTTAGAGTCCGTGAATTATTTTTTCGATCATGAATAACCTAGGGTGAACCAAGGTGTCATGTATTAATGAATTTTTGATAATTCAGACATCCCATAAGTGAATTTTTATGATTATGTGGTTCCACATTATTTTAACTGTTTCTTACACTATGGTTTCTGGTCTTAGTCAATGGAGGGAACAAGGAGGAATTCAGTTAACATTGATTCCAATGGAAAAATTGGTGACAATGATCAACCAATTTATGTAACGCCTGGAGAAAAAGATATTGTGATTATGCCAAATCAGTCATCTCGATATATGATTAAGAAGGTGAACTTTAGTTGTATTCTGAAGTCCAAAAATAAGGGGAAGATGGAATTTTATGCATGTTCGCATGGTGAGGAGCATAGAGAAAAGATGATTGAGATTTATAAAGAATGGAAGAAGAACCTTGAGGAATACCTCAAATGGAGAGGAAGATGTTATCTATGTGGAGAAAAGGGTCATAGAGTGACAGACTATTATGGAGTCCAATGTATTATCTGTAGAGAACATGGGCATTACCCAACTCAATGCCCTGACCTAAGAAGTTACTTCTAAATCAAGGAAGGACCTATTACATGCCAATCATTAAAGAGGATGGATTGAAGGGCTTATGTATTGGAATTACATAATAATGTTGTTGAGGTACTTTTATAGTATATTTAAATATCTGTGTATTGGTCCATTGTGGATTTCTATAAGAATATGGTACTGGTAACCATGAAAAGTGATACAAATATTTTGGAAAGCAGATGATACACGTATAATGAAGGGATAAAAAGAAAATAAATTGTTTGATAGTATTTATGAGCTCCGGATTGTTATAGGTACTAAGTGATATATTGGTTTGAGTATATAGAATTTTTAGGATTTTTGTATGTGGAAAGAATTAACATTTTACAGCACTCATGTTTTCACTAAGGTTCTATGGTAATTAATATTTCAAAAGAATATATTATTAAGGTATTCACATGTCTGTAATGTGAACAACACAATATATCTTATGGTATATGGGGGATAAATTATGGAATTCACGCACTTGTTATGTAACATTTAAAGTAATCGTTTTCATTATACTATGAGATTGGACATATGTATTTTGTATAAGCCTAAAGATTGGAATGGATTATGTTGGAAATCATATAGTATTTTTTAAGGATAGAACTTTTTTTCAATATTATTTTTGGTAATGTTATAATAGTGTAGTTTTAGAAAAAGAGAAAACCTGCAGGACGGGTGACAACCCGTCGCGTCAGACAAGGTTGCAGGAATCGAACCCTCAACCGAAGTGCGACATGACTTTATCACCTACCACTAGCTTTCTGGAAGTCCCTGGTTAGTATAAAATAGTTTTAATTTATTAAGTGATATGATATATGAAGTATATATCCATTTTAGGAACCATATACGATTAATCTAACCATAGATGGACTTATGTATATAAATTTTGCTAAAATTTTGTTTGAGACAGATGGAATGACCTATCATTCTATCATATGATCTACTAAAACATCGCAACTGAAAAATTCAACTTCATTTCATTAATAGATGAAGTGGAAATTGTTTGAGGCATAAGCAACGGTGGGATTGTAACAAAATAAAGTAAGTTATTCTTCTAATTCAAATTCTTCAAATTTAGGGAAATGATCTTGAAAACCAAAAGTGTGGTCCTGGTGTCCTCATAGACAATGAATCAGATGTCACCTTAGATCATCACAAATTTATGGCTTTGTTATTTTTTTCTTTTTTTATAGCCATGTTCTCCACCACTCTGCCTCAGAACTTGATGGTTAGATTTGTCTTCCATGTCCATATTTTCACCTATGTTCTCTTGTGTGGAAACCCAGGGATTAGTAAATTTGGGCAAACATGACATTTCATAATTTAGTTTTTAAAGTTCTGTTTTGGTATTCCTTTTTACGATGTGGGTCTCTATTAATGAAACTTTCAAATAGTAAACCATTTATATCCCTGACGAATTTTGAGGGCGAAATTCATTTTAAAGGGGGTATAATATAACAACACGATATTTTATGAGAATTGTTCCTTTTATTTTCATTAATATCTTGTGTTGTACACTACACCAAAAGGAGCTTTCACTATACACATACCTGACTTGGCTTTCATTACACGCAATCACAACCTTCCTCGATAGCGTGTATAGTACGCAATACAGGCTTTCACTAAACAATGATATATTGTTATAATATTATTATGTACAAGACATTATGAATATTATTAAATAAATTTTTAATTTTATAACATTATTATTCATCATACACATTTTCTAGAACATGGTATGAGAAAAAAATAAATTTTTTCTGGTAAAATATATATTTTTTAAAAAATACTGTTTTGGCGCCTTTTGATGGCACACCCAGATTTAATCTAGTTTTTACATGTTTATAAGTTCAATTTGACAAAATAAAAAACTATTTTGGAATCAGGATATAAAAATTTACTTTGGATAAAATTTTCATATTATTTTGATAACTTTCATATATTAATAAATATTAAAAACACACTATATTTTAATTAAAAACAACTTTTTTCTTCATAAAACTTTATATGGTTAAATTATAATATTTAATGGTTTTAAAGTATAAATAGAATATATTTTAACAGTTTAATATAATTTATGTCATTACCATTAATTTTACATTGAATTCATAGGTAAAAACATTCCAATATTTGGCAATATTTTAACTTTAAAAACGCGTTTTCTTAACAACGGGATAAATTTTAATTTAATTACTGCAACTTCTGTGTTTTGTATTTTGAAAAATGGATTCCATATTTGGATTCAGTGGGTCCAAATTATGTTAATAATTTTTTTTTTGATATTTTGAATAGTAACTACGGTAATTTTTATTTACTTCAGTTAAAGATAAATCGGGTAATTAAGGGTAATCCTATGATTATAAAATTACCCTAACACGTGAAAAAATTCTATTGGATGACTAAAAGTCGACCCATATCACTTAAGGGTCAGATTATATTCATTTTATGGTCGTTTGACCATGTAAATAATTTAATTATCATTAAAACCAACGAAAGTGACAACATGTCACTCTCTTAATTCTTATAAGTATAATAATTTTAATTTAGTGATACAATTCATGAAACATAGAACATGAATAGTATCCAGAAATATAATAAAATTATCTACATAATGTGGATTTATTTATAATTTTTAGGGATTAAATAATTATCATTAATGGTGACACAATAGTGATGTTGAAATTATTTTGTTGATAGAAATATCAAATAAATGGTTTTATAAATATTAAAATAAACATTATATAATCTAATTAATGTTCTCCAAAAATTTTATAGATGAATATGACTTGTAAGGAATCTATTAAAAATTTTGTATCGAATATATCCTCTGTTTGGATTTTATTTAAATTCAAATAAATTAATAGTTTCAAAATGAACACTATTGTTATTTTATAAAAATAGCATATTATTAATTTGATTAAAAATCACATAAAAATTTAAAAATAATAATTTTAAACATATGTGGTCTATAATGTCATAAAGTACCCAATTATAGATAATTCACAACATATATGTAATTATTTATAACAATTTAAAATCTTGAATATTATTTCCACAAATAAGATTAAATAAATTAAATAAAGATAAATCAAATTGATAAGGTTTAAAATAAATTCCCAACATGTCTAAATTTCTTTGGATGATGAGATTAAAACCTTATCTAATCTAATATTCTGATTCCATTCATTTTGGAAGTTTTTAGGTTTGTTTTGATTTATTATAAATTAATATTTTTGAGGTTTCCAGGGGTACCCCTCTCCTCCCTTATAAAAGGGAACCTCCTCCTTCTCCTATTTAAATAACATTGAGCCTCCGATATTGGAAAAAACCTGCCCATTTATCTTCTACACTTCCCTAGAAATACAATGGTGGTTTTTTTCTTCTCAAAATTCCAACTCCAGTGCCTTAAGAGGAAGCTTAAAAAGGTGCATCGAAGAAGAGGTAATCTCTTCTACCGATTCTTTCAAGTTTCTTTCTTCTTCGACATATTCTTATTTATTTGTTTAATTATGAAGTAATAACATATGTATCACTAATATACTGATATGTTATTATAAATATGAAAAAACCCCATTTCTCCTTTTATCCATCCTACGAAAAATGAAATCATTGTGCGTGCATACGTACAGAATATCGTCTCCACGCCGTGGTGTAATCTGTTTTTCCACCCCACCTTACATGGATGGGTATATTGGTGCAATGAATAACTATGTATATTTATTATAAAAGAATAATGATTCGGACATATTATATCATCCACTCCAATTCAATTCAATAATTTTGGGATAGATATCATCGCTCGTGCAAACGTACGGATTACCGTCTCCACGATGCGATGAGATTCATTCTCCATGTTAACCACAAAAGAATGATAATAAAGTATATATAATGAATTATAATGAAATATATTACATGATTAAGCTACTTTATTTATGTATATACATATATATGTCACCAACTTACTTCATTTTAAGTCAATAAAAATGGAAAACAACGTTCATGCATATGTACGACCTACCGTCTCCATGAACGGTGTATTTCATTTCATTCATCTATATTATATATATATATATTGAATATATATGATATATAAATTATTATTTAAATTATGGATGTAAGTAAATCATGATATAAGTAATAATAATATCAGGAACAAAAAGCCCAAACAAGTGCGATAAATAAAATGATTTTACCCAAAATGTTGCCTTAACATTGAATTTACAAAAGAACAGGTAATATAAAGTCACAAGTGAACCATAAATGATATCATTACAATGAATATGATTCTATAATTAGTAAATGACATTATTTAAATCATTATACATGAGGTTCAGATACGTACAAATCACATCAGACCCAAGGTAAGGGAAAATTTTTCAATCTCATTTTTATTCGAGATTTTTTATACGTAAATATTTAATGGGGTTATATTTTTCATCCATGTCCATAAAAATGTTTTTAATAAAGTGAGTAATTTTATTACATGTATTTTTAAAGTCATTTTTAACCATCTAGGACTTTTAATTTGTGTTATAGAATGAATATTTCTTTTGTTTACCATACATGGTACTTTTTGACTTTTCCGGAAAAAGTATGAGAAGAATGTTTTTTTAACTTATACGGCATGAATGGATTTTTATTATTTCATAAAACCTTATTTTCATGATGATTAATCTATAATATTTACTGATTATTTTCAACAAAATCCTTCTCTTTTAAAATTTCATGTAATTTTGTGAAAAGAAAATGATTTTAAAGCAGAAAGGATATTTTCATCAAGAATTCATTTCAAGTGTTTTGTCAAAACTATTTTCCATATAAGATATAATTATGATTATGTTTCAAGTATAATTCCACTATTATTTACATAATTTTATTTTTATTATTATTAAATGATATTCATTTGTTTTATATGGATTATGTTAATATGTGATGATGTTTATGAAACACATTTTATTATTTTGGTTATGATGAATGATTTATGATTGTTTTGTGGGGCACGAAAGAATGATTTAAATATGAGATGGGTGGGACCTATATCTCCCTCCAATGCATTGGGTAAAGATTTATATCTCATGAAATAGACATGGGTGGAATGGTAAGTTATTCTGGTTTAGTGTTACAGGACTGGAACGAGGAGTGAACTCGATTCAGAAAGGGACTTTGTCCACGAAGATGGTCTTGGCCGCAATGCCTTGGCTACTATGGAAATCATATCATGTGCATAATGGTTTCCCACATTTACATGTTTTCTTCCCATGATATTTTATCATGATTAATGTTCCATTATAATGCATTCCTTACATACTTCCAAGATATATGTCTTCGCTCATTATTTTGATGTTTAGATTTTATGTTCAAGTTTTTGCATTCAAATGTTTATGGATTGTTTTATGTTCTCTCTATTTACCCTTATTGAGCATTTGAGATCACCCTTTTTATGTTTTCTTTTTCCTAGGATATAAAGAATTTTTTTAGGATAGAAAACAAAAGGGGAAGATATATATGTGATATTTTGAAGATCTTTCACCATGATTAGAATATTATGTTCCATGTTTCCAATGACACTAAACTATTACTGTCCTTTGGTGTCTATTTTTGTTATGAATTATGTATTCTGAAAAAGTAATGTAATATATATGTACGTCAATCTTTGGGTCTCTACAATGATACCGTAACCTCAGGATCATAAAAATATTAAGATGTTTCTATGTAGATATTCTTACAATAAACCATCTACACGTTCATCAAATGGGTTATGAAATCACAATTTCTCTATACGGTGGACTACCACCTCGCAAACTAATGTCAGTTGTTTTTCCATTAGAACCTATCTCGCTGGGGTATGATGATGGATATAACACATACAATCCCAAACACACACACACACACACACACATATATATATATATATATATTTACAACATAATTATACCACTTGTTTCATTATATCATATATATAACATTTTTTCATTCCATTTTGTAGGGGATACGTTAACGTTAGTTGTGTGCACGATGGATTACTGAGTCTTGAAGTGATGTGATTCATTAATTTAGTAACATTTTTACATGGAATATTATATGGATAATTTAAAATAATATGTGTGATATATATTAAATAATAATGTTATTAATGAAATATTCTTCATTGTTAAAGTAAATAAATCATTTTACTTCTTAAAATTGCACTCACTGAATGATTATAACATCATTTGTGTACCTGTGGACTACCACCTTTATAATGTGGTTTGAATATATCTTTTCATTTAAACAACCCATTTATGAAATGTATAAACTTATTTAACAGAATAATATGTTATTTATGTAACATCCTGGGTAAATAAAGAATCTGGCATTTTCAATTTTTTAATTTATGTAAATTAATTATTAATTTTACTTTAAAGGGGATGCTATGTTTGATGGAGTACCTAATACAGAGAAATGAGTTTTTTTGAAATATTATGTTGCACACAACGTTGAGTAAAACTAAAAAATAATAATATAATATTATTTTAAATGGTAGTTAACGTCTAGCTATTGTGGTGGCAGTAATGGACATGAATAACTACAAGATGAATATACATGTTTGTGAATTTTTTTACATTTATCCTTTAAAAGTTAGATGCTTGAATTGTGAATGAATCTAATATTAAACATAAATATACTAATATTCTTTAAATGGTATATTTAAAACCATTTGATGGGGAACCCTCCTTAAATATTGTTTTGGTCATATTTATAATTTCTATTTGAAAAAATAAAATTATTATTTAGAAGAGGAACATTAAAATTTACTTTTGGTAAAATTTTGGTGTTTTCAGATGAAATTCATTTTTAATGAAGAGTGATAAATACTGTATTTTAATTCAATATTTATTTTTAATCTAATTTATTTTTACTATTTGATTATATTTTTAATTGGTTTTAAAGTATAATTAGACTATATTTTTACCATTTAATCTAATGTTTGACATTGAAATTAGACATAAACAAGTGTCAATCTTTTGATAGATATTGTTTCTTTAAAACAAGCTATTTTTTTGACAACAATAATTTATTTTAAATTAAATAATGCATAATATCTATTTTGAATTTTTTAAAATATACATCATTTTATATTTTGGAATATCAAATATAGATTAGGCAGAATTTTTGGAATTTTTTTGAAAAACATCATTTATTTATGAATAGTGAAACCACTTAGTAGTAGTTAAAAAACTAAATTTTTAATTTAAATGAAAATTTACCACTTCTATAAATTGAATTTAGAAAATCTGAAATACATTATTTTTGTTATTAGTAAGTAAAATTTTTTTCAATATGAAAACATAATTTTTGGTGAATAGTAAGTTTTGACTTGTATTTACGGCGATTAAAGGTAAATAGGGTAATTTAAGGTAAAAAGAATATCATAATAATATAAACATACCTTAACACTTTTCCTAAACTTATTGGTTGAGTCATGGACGACCATGGGAATCCTTATGTCAATTTTGGGACCCCAGGGAACCACATACGAGTGATATTGAAAATTTATTTTAATTAACATAAAGTAAAGTCAAAACTGACATAAACAAATATCTTTTAGTAAATTAATTTTTAAATAGTGTTATATAAGATATCTTTTTGAAAATAAATATTATTTGAAATTATTAAATGATTTCCTATTTAATGGTATTTTTTATAATTTTTACAAATAAAATAAATTAGATTATTTATGACAAAAACATGATTCGGTATTTACCTCATTAATAAATGATTCAAATAAAAAAGTTTATAAGAAATAAAATAATAGACAAAACATGTCCATTTCTTATTGGATGAATTTATTTCGATCATGATTCATCTTATATTCTACCTTAATGAGTTTTCAACCTTTAGAAACTTGAAACCATTATATAATAAAATAAAAAATTCACACTTTCCTAAAGAACCCCTCCTCCCCTTATAAAAATACCTCACTTCTAACCCATTCCTCACACCTCTCAAGCCCTTTGTCACGTCCAAACCCTGCCAAAATAATCTCTCAATATTTCTATATTCTTCATAGAAGCCTTACCTTAGGCATAAGACACTTCAATAAGTCTTTTTGGTTCAAACCAAAAGAAATTACCCAAATTAAAGGTAACAATTTCCCTTAAATTATTTTGTAAATTTTGTTTTATTTTACTTCTATAACTTCTAAATTTTTTTCATTACTTTCATTTATAACAAAAAATGTATCCAAAATATACTAGAACTTTTTTATGTGAAGGATTCTAACTACACTTACACACTCCTCCATATAATTGATAAAGAACACATTGTTTCTATGGATGGTGAAATACTTCCTCACAAAACGATGATTGTTCAAATATATCCTACTTTCTCTCATGGTGGCCATTATGAAGACACTGTATTTATATATGATATATATTATGTTTATGATTTATTTATGCTTATGTTTTCTTATTTTACAGCAGACCTTTATGGTTTCCATTATGAGTAAATGCGATAATTTCATTTGAGGAAGTGCGGACTATCGCCCCATCAAAGTGATATGACTCGTTCATACCATATGTGGGACATATAAAAGATGGAGTTATTGAAATTATATATGATATTATAAAATAATTATAATATAACTATTTATCTTAAAGTTTTCATTTAATTAAAATATGAAATATAAATGAAAGTTGTGTTCATGCGTACGTACGACTTACCGTCTCCCCGAACGGTGCATTTCATTTCTTATCTACAAATGTTATATACTATTATACATACATATATATATATATATTGGATATATGTGATATATATGATATCTAAATTATGAATATAATTCTGGAGATAATGGACTCTTCACCACATGGATAAGTTGTAATTATAAGGGGTTCATTTTTTTACTCAAGTACCAAATATCCACAAAATGACCATTATTAACATAAATGATTACATAGTTTTTATGACATGGTAATAAGTGATATAAAAGAAATAATAAACATTATAAAGGGTTCAAAATCATGTATAAATTAACATAAGTTTATTATTCAGGAATAACAATGATCAAACAAGTCAAGTCGGACACGAGGTATGGGATTTGTTATCTCACTTTTAATTCCATGAGATTTCCATTGTTCGCCACTTATTTATTGTATGTGGTGTATTTTGTACTTAAATTTAATATATATTATCATTATTTTATCTATATTCATGGTATTCTATGAATAATTTGGTGGTTATTAACTTTTGGTCAAACGACTCGATTGATTACAACGTTTTAATGGATGTTAATCTGACTTTTTATTCCTTGATATTCATGCTATATTTGTGACTATTTTCTTTTTTTGGAGTACATACTGCCCATGATTGTATTAATTGTGAAATATACTTCAATTTTTGGTTATTTAAATCTTCATTTTATGATCCTTCTTTCATGGGGTGTATGTTTCTTAAGTTACCAAATTGGTAAGGGAACCCTTCACCCCACTCTTTTTAAAAGACTTATGTTTTGTTATGTCATTTAATTTACATATTCTTATATTGGGATATGTTCTTATATATCCTTATTGCTGTAAATTTTATGTCCAGGTGATGAGATTCCCTTTTTTATCTCTTTAACTCATTTTTTTTAATTTTAAAGTGACGTCATAAGGCTGCCGAATTTCTATAAGGGAACTTCCTTAACCAAATTTTAATTCTAGGGGTTAAACATATACTTATGGTTTATGTGATGATATGAATATGTTTGAATGACCTCTGATTGTATTACACTTAATATCCACTTATATTGGGTTTATTCTTATTTTTCAAACATAATTATGTCATTGTTTTATCCTTAATCGTAGGATATGATCTTTGCAAGGGACTTTGTCTCAATTTACATTCCATTGATACTTATTCGTTGTTATACACCAATTATCTTTTATATGTTTTATATAATGTCTTGTGACATATTATATCATGATCCCCCTTATTCTCATGATATTAAAAAGTTTCGATTAATGTTATCCCCCAAATATTTGTATTCAAGCATCTCTCATTTGGTTAGGAACTCTTTAACCAAAATATCATTTTAAATGTTTTAAAGTTTTATTCTTCTAAATATTTCTTATTAATATCCATGTTTAAAAAATGGTTATAAGGATTTATTTATATGGACAGTATTTTTTTCAAATGATAATTTATTTAAAAGTTACAAAGTGGTATGGGAAACATTGATTCCAAAATCTCTTTATTAAATGTTTTAAATGGTTTTGAAAATGGGTTGATAAAGAATTTTTTATTTCAATTTGAAATATCGGAATATAGAGATTTTATCTTTCCATTATACTTGTATTATTTGAAATGATTATGTTATATTTATTGGGCATTGTTTTTGTATACGGGTGGTTCTGTGATAAACCTAAGGTGGGTGAGCCCGAGACAGCTCTACAATGCATTGGGTAATGTGACAGAGGTAAATGTTAATGTTTCTCCTAAGAGATTTAGGGAATATACTATGATGGTTATTCCAAATGTGACTCCCTATGTAGTTGTGATAGCTACAATGTATGTATGTTATGAATTCCATAAGTTACCTTTATGATTTATGATTTATGTATGTTATTCATAAATATTATAATTTTATGAGGTATGTTATGATTGAAGAGTACACTTTCATCGATTAGTTTTTTTAATCTAATAATGTTTCTTTTCATTATTTTATAAACCTTACTGATCTTTTTTTTCTCATCCCATGTTTTGAAATGATTTTCACAGGACATAAAAATGAATATGGTCATGGATGAGATCAAGGAAAAGTCATGCTGTCTAAAAAATGGAACTAGACAAGTATCTATTTTTGAAGAGTTTTTATTTTAAGAAAAATGGATATAGGGTAGTAGTATCTACATATAATATTCCAGTTGTTATGTAATAGTTATGGCCCAATTCTATTAAACTATAAACATGAAAATATTCTCAATGTGAATTCTTGATATAATTCATGATTATGTAATGTTTAAGGTCAGGACGTTATAGTTGGTAACAGAGGTCGGTTTAGATAACTTTAGAGGTTAAGGCATTCTTTAATCACTAGTGACATAACCATAATGATTAGTATATTAGAAAGACTCTTTGTAATTTTATATAAATTGAATGAGTTTACGATAATATGAATAAGTATATATTAGTATTTACCATCCTCAGAAGATATTATATGAAGATTTTACTGATATACTCACACTTACATTTTGGGTTTTAGTAAATGGATTGATCTAGCAGGAACCAAAGTAATAGTGGATGTAAAGAAAATGGTGACGGTTTTCTGAATAAGAAACTGAAGGAAATGGGAGCTACAATGAAACTATTGTGGTTATTCTCAACCAACTATATGGAGTAATGATTTATAACCTTAACCTTGGCGATTTTCATATGGAATATTATATGCGAGACACATTTCCCTTTATAAGTTCAAGTAATAATCATACAGGTAAGTATGTTTGATAACCTACGTGTCAAGGATGTGGGAAGAAACACCAAGTAAAATGATTCAAAGGGACGTGAAGATCATATATATGTGGGAATAAAGGTCATAAAGCAGGAACCTTCCATGAAAAAAGGAAGCATCTAGTTGACTCTAGGAAAGAGAAAGAAGTTCATTCTGAGGGATTAATTGACTATTTTAAATGTGGTGTTCATGGTAATTATACTAACAGTTGTTTTAAGAAGATGTTTCAGGAATTAGATCACCAGGATCGTAAAATTTTTTATCAAAACCTAAAGCCATTCTGATTGAGGATGAGGAAATTGAAAATAACTAGTGAAAGGTATCAACTATTTCTTAACATATGTTTTGATATTTTACGGTCTTAGGATATGATTCATGATTGTTTGTAGGAAGGAATTATTTAAGAATAATTTGGTAATGAACTGTTAATGGATCATGAAGAACGTTGAATGAGTATGAATTCAACATGCAATGGATTAAAGAGTTATGATAGATTTTCTAATGATTAAATGTTTAAAATTATATAGGCTATTTTGATGATGGGATTACATTGGAAAACTTTTTATAGTATGTGTTACCCTAATGTTTGATATAAGAAAATGTTATTCAAGGAATAATTATATTTTCTTCTAATGAGTAATGGTGGAATTTTATTATGGAAGAATCCATGTTTTTATTGTGGACATATGGTGATTTGGGTTATTTATTTAAATGATTATCCTATCATGGGGAATATGTGATTAGGTTAATTACACTTCAGAATGAGACTTTAAGAGTAGTCGATGTTTTTGGAGATAAATGATAATATTTACTATGGTAGAATATGTGATAAAATCCTACTGTGTTTTGGGTTTCAATATTATAATGGATTATTTTGAATAATTTTAATGATACTTTTATATTGAATTGTCTTTCTTTAATTTTGGGTACATTTGGTTGAATTTTATTGATTAAGAGTAGTACATATTTTTATAAAGGATTATCCTTTTGGGGATTATCTGATCACGTACTAATCTATTTTGGTTCTGGTTAATGTATAAAGATATGGAAAATATATGGTTCATATTTTTTGGATCATCATATTCTCTAGATGATTATTATATCACATTCAATGTGAACACATCAGCTTGAATAGTTACTGTTTGGAGAAAAGATGAGTTTGTCGTAGAATTTTATTAAAGTAAGACACTCTACATGACATGTAAGTATATTTCCTTATGATATTAGTCTAGTTATTAATAAAATTTTTCACCTCTATGAAAAGTATATTGTAGTAAAATGTTACAATTTCTCTTTTATCATCAGACTTTTACCCAACCACAAATTTATGATATTGTGGTTGTTAACTTTCCATGATAAAATTCTCTATCACTCTCTATTAATCTTTGTGAGTTATTTTCTCTTCCATATCCATGTTATCATGTAATACTTGTATTTATTGTATGGGATAACCATTTTACTTCCCTTCCTTTAATTTGAAGTGGTATTTTTGTTGACTCTTCTTACGATGTGGGACAATCAATGATGTTTCTGAGCCCAATTTTAAAATTGCAAGGGTGAAATTCCCAAAATGCGGGAAGGATGTAACATCCCAGGTATATAAAGAATAGGGTATTTTCATATTTTTTTTATATTTTTAAATTAATTATTAATTTTACATTAAATGGGATTCTATGTTCAATGATGTACCTGACACACAACAACGAGTTTCGTGGAAATCATATGCTTCCCACAACGTTGAGTTACGCTGAAAAATAATAATATAATATTATTTTACATGGTAGTTAATGCCTAGCCATTGTATTAGAAGGAATGTATAGAACATACTAAAATATTAATATACATGTTTGTTAAATGTTTTTACATTTATCCAGTAAAATTTAGAGGCTTTAAATGTGAATGAATCTAATTTTGAGCATTAATACTCTAAAATTCATAAAAATGCCAATTTACCGCCTTTTGATGGCGAACACTCTTAAATATAGTTTTGGTAACTTTTATATATTTTATTTTACAAAATAAAATTCTTATTTAGAATCATAACATTAAAATTTTCCGTGGGAAAAATTTTCGTATTTTTCTGATAAAGTTCATTTTTTACTGAATAGTGAAAAATTATGTAGTTTCATACAAATCTGCATTTTAATCTAATTTATTTTTTTGGTTTGATTATCCTATTAATTTTTTTAAAGTCTAATTAGAATATATTTTTACCATTTAATCTAATGGTGGGCATTCGAATTAATTTCACTTTTAAATCGGACATAAAGAAGTGTCAACATTTTGATAGATATTGTTTAAAAAAAACATGCTATTTGTTTTGACAGCGGGAATTAATTTTAAATTAATTAATGCAACATATCTATTTTGAATTTTGTTAAATAGAAATCATTTTTGAATTTGGAATATCAAATATATCTTAGGCTAGATTTTTGTTATTTTTCTCAAAAACCTCAATTTTTGATGAATAGTGAAACCACTTAGTAGTAGATTAAAAAAATTGACCTTTTCATTTAATTGAAATTTTACCGCTTTTGTGAATTAAATTTCTAAAATCTGAAATACATGTTTGTGATTATTATGTAAAATGTGGGTCAATATGATAAAAATAATTTTTGGTGAATAGTATCTTTTGACTTTTATTTACAGCAGTTAAAGGTAAATAGTGTAATTCAAGGTAAAAAAATATCATCATAATACAAAATTACCCCAACACTTGTCCTAACCTTATTTTGTAAGTCATGGCCGACCCTGGGCATCCTTGGGTCAATTTTGGGTCCCCATGGAGCTACTTATGTCTGATAATGACACATTATTTTAAATAACTTAATGTAAAGACAAAAATGAAATAAACAAATATCTTTTAGTAAATTAAATTTTACATGGGGTTATATAAGATATATTTTATACTATAAATATTAATCGAAAGATAAAACAATTTCATACATCATGGTATTTTTTTATAATTTGTAGACATCAAATTAATTAAATTATTTTGGACACAAATATGATGCAGTATTTACCTCATTAATAAAGGATTTAAATTAATAAGATTATAAATATTAAAATAACATTAAAAGCATGTCCAATTCTTATTTTATGAATTTATTTCGATCATGAGTCATCTTATAATTGACCATAATGAGTTTTGGAAATTTTGAAACCAAAAATAATTATATAATAAAATAATACTTTCAATCTTTCCAAAAGAATTCCTCCTCCCCTTATAAAAATCCCTCACTTCTAACCCATTCCTCACACCTGTAAAGCCATTTGGATCATCCAAACCCTACCCAAATAATCTCTAAATATCCCTCTCTCCCTACTAGAAGCCTTACCT
Organism: Viscum album; assembly: GCA_963277665.1. Classification (NCBI taxonomy): domain Eukaryota; kingdom Viridiplantae; phylum Streptophyta; class Magnoliopsida; order Santalales; family Viscaceae; genus Viscum; species Viscum album. The sequence goes on along the minus strand of OY728128.1, from coordinate 32,664,678 downwards.
TAGCATAAGGCACTTCAAGAAGTCTATTTGGTTCAATCCAATGGAAGTTACCCAAATTAAAGGTAAACATTTCTCTTAATTGATTTTGTTTTATTTTGTTTTCTTTTACTTATCCAACTCTTAAACTCTTTTCATTCAGTTAAATTATAAAATCACAATAATCCTCAATATAATAGGATGTTTTTATGATAATTATTTGAACTACACTTACACACACCTATATCTAATGGATAAAGAATATATTGTTTCTGTGGACGGCAAACTACTACCTCACGAAACGCGGATTGTTTAAATATCTCCTACTGTCTCTCATGGTTACCATTATGATGAAATTGTATTAATATATGATATATAATATTTTTGTGTTTTCATTATTCTTTGGTATTTTTAATTTATAGCATGCCTTTATGGTTTCAATTATGAGTAAACACAATACTTTCATTTGAGGAAGCGCGGACTACCACCCCCTCAAAGGGATATGACTTGTTCATACCAAACGTGGGACTTATAAAGGATGGAGTTATAGAAATTATATATGAAATTATACTAAAATTAGAATTATAATATTTATCATTATGTTTTCATTCAATTATAATACGAAAAAATGAAAGTAGCATTCATGCATACTTACAACTTACCGTCTCCATGAACGGTGCATTTCATTTCTTATTTACAAATGTTATGTACTATTATAAATACACATATATACTAGATATATATGATATTTATGATATCTAAATCATTAATATAATTCTGGCGATAATGGACTCTTGACCACATGGACAACTTGTAATTACAAGGTGTTCATTTGTTTTATTCAAGTACTAAATATCGACAAAACGACCATTATTAACGTAAATGATTACATATTGTTTATGACATGGTAATAAGTGATATAAAAGGAATAATAAACTTGAAAAAGAGTTCTTAAACATGTATAAATTAATATATGTTTATTATTTAGTAATAACAAGGAACAAACATGTCATGTTGGACACGAGGAAAGGGATTTCTTATCTCACTTTTAATTCCGGTTGATTTCCATTGTTCACCACTTATTTATTGCATGTTTTGTATTGTGTTCTTCCATTTGATATATATTATCATGATTCTATTTATATTATTTTTATTCTTTGAATTATTTGTGGGGTTTTAACTTTTTTTCATACAACACTATTGATTACAACGTGGTAAGAGATTTTCATCTCACTTTTTAATCACGTGAGTTTCATGCTATAATTTCCACTATTTACTTTTGTGTATAGTATGTACTGACCAAGATTGTATTCATTGTGTAATATACATCAATTTATTGGTATTTACGTCATCATTTTATGATCCTTCTTTCATGGGGGGTATGTTTCGTAAGTTACCAAATTGTTAAGGGAACCATTCCCCGTCCAATTTTTAAAAGACTTTTTTTTATTATGACTTTTAATTTACATATTATTATGTTGGGATTTGTTCTCATATGTCCTTATTGATGTAAATTTTATTTCCATTTTATTACATTCCCTTTTTTTCTATAATCAACTCATTTTATAAATTTTATAGTGACGTTGTTAGGTTTCCAAATTTCAGTAAGGGGACTTCCTTAACCCAATTTCAATTCTTTGGGTTAAACTAAAACTTATGGATTATGTCAAGCTATAACATGTGTGAATGTCCTCTGATTTTATTACAATTAATATCCAATTATGTTCGGTGTATTATTATTTTTTACACTTAATTATTTCATTGATTTATCCTTATTATAAGGATATGATCTTTGCAAGGGACTTTGCCTCAATTTGCATTCCACTGAGACTTATTTATTTCTATACACTAATAAACATTTATATGGTGTATATACTGTCCTTTGACATATTATATCATGATCCCCTTTATTCTCATTATATTATAATGTTTTGATTAATGTTATTCATCAATTATTTGTATTCAAGTGTCTCTCATTTGGTTACTAAATCTTTAACCAAAATATCATTTTAAATGTTTTAAAAATTTATTCTTCTAAATCATTATCATTAATATCCATGTTTTAAAAATGGTTTTAAGAATTTATTTATATGGGAATTAATGTTTTGAAATTAAAATTTAGTTAAAAGTTTCATTTTTGTTTGGGAAACATTGATTCAAAAATCTCTTTATAAAATGTTTTAAATTGTTTTGAAAATGGTTTGATAAAGTATAGTTTATTTCAATTAGACATATTGGAATGTGGAAATGTTATATTTCTTTTATACTTGTGTTATGTGTTATGATTATTTTAGGGTTATTGGGAATTGTTTACGTTACAGGTGGTTCCATGATAAACCTAGGGTGGGTGAGCCCGAGATAGTTCTCCAATGCATTGGGTAACATAACAGAGGTAAATGTTAATGTTTCTCCAAAGATATTTAGGGAATATTCTATGATGGGTATTCCAAATTTGACTCCCTATGTTGCTGTGATAGCTACAATGTAAGTATGTTATGAATTACATAAGTTAACTTTATGGTTTATGATTTCCATATGTTATTCACGAATATTATGATTTTATGAGGTATGATATGATTGAAAAGTATGGTTTTATAAATTCGTATTTTCTGATTGCATATTTTTTATATTTATTATTTTATAACCCTTATTGAGATTTTTATGCTCATCCCAAGTTTTGAAATGTTTATCAAAGGACATAATGATGAATATGGTCAAGGAGGAGATCAAGGAAAACTAATGTTTTCTAAAACAAAGAACTAGACATGTCTCAATTTTCAGGAGTTTTTATTTTTTAAAAAATGGATATTGGGTAGTAGTTTGTACATGTAATATTCAAGTTGTTATGTAATAGTTATGGCCTAATTCTCTAAAACTCTAAACCTAAAAATATCATAAATGTGAATTCTTGACATAATTCAAGATTATGTAATGTTTATGCTCGGTTTCTTATAATTTTTTACCTTATTATCACTATTTCATAACAAAATATTATATATCTCATTTCTATAATGATCATTAAAAAAATGGAAAAGTCACTCATGAGTATGTATGACCTACCATCTCCATGATCATATCCTACATAATTTATCAAACCCATGTTTATTTATTATTGTTAAAATTATATTTTATTCATTAATATGACAATTTTTTTTATTAATATTCCGGATATGCTGAAACCATGATTAATGTAATAGGACCCAAAATAACATATCAAAGAATATATGAAATACAATATATTTATTATGAAAAATATGATTTAAAAAAATTCCAATAAATAGGAAATGAACGACCATAAATTAAATATATATGGAATATTATGTATAATTGCGTTGATATAATATATTTAAAATTAAAATAGTTTTAATACAAATGTTGTTTTAATGTTCTTGAAAGAAGTTGTGACTTATAGTAAGGGATTTATAGTATCTCTTTAATCTCTGGGATATATATGAATATTCAGTATAGATTTATTTTTATAGTGTATATACAGCCCTTTAACATTTCATATAACTAATTTTTTTTGATATTTAACATTTCATTTGATGTTATTCTATATTGGTTTTTATGATTCAGAAGATGACTAAAGCACTAAGGGATTTTTGTCTCTCTTTTTACAATTGTGAGACACATACCATATTCACAACCTTTTACATCAACATAGAGTATGTACATACCATGAATCTATTTTATGACTATTAACATTAAAATTATGGTTATTTTAAAAAATATTTTATTACCTATTTTCCATGGGATTTACAATTCCAAATTCACAAAAGCGTCATGGTATTTTTATCTCAATGTTTTTTCAATGAGATATATGTTATATCATATACCTATACACAATTATGATGTGCATATAGATCCCCATTGAAATTTAAGATATTGAATTTGTTTATGATAATGATATTTGTTGTTTCTTTTAACATTATTCTTTCATGGGACTTATGATTCAATGTTACCAATGAGGTAATGGTTTTATATAACAATATCATAAATTAGTGGGATTTTTTTGATTATGTATAAAACCATAGATTATTATGATCTATATCCCATCAAAAATTATTTTTATTCTAATTTAGGGATTTCAGGATAATACATGTTTTCCCTTCATTTTAATCTATTTATATTATCATGAGTAGAAATAAAGATTTTTTTGAAAAATCATAATTATTTATTTTTTTATCCAAAAACAAATTTTTTTCTACGGCCATGTTTTATAAATATATTTTCAAAAATATTTTTATCTTCTTCAATATGATTTATAAAATTAAATTTTAACGATGTTTTAATTTAAGTGAGAATTATCGGAATCCACTTTTTATGTTCTTAATAGTGTTTGTTTTCCTTTTACTAAAAAATGGAAAAATAATCATAGTTTTCAACTTGAAGGAAATTAATATTATTGAACAATTTCCTAAATTATCAATGATTTCAAGAATCCAATAAAAAATTACAATGTCATTTTCAATGAAAATCATTTCATTAATATTTTGTGTTTTTTTAATTTGAAAAACAATTTCAATGTGAAATGGATTTTGGTATATTTTATTATTTTTGTATGTGGGTTTCAATATGTAAATGGTATTTTATTCATGTATTGTTTTAAATGATTATTCAAATATTTTTTATAATTTTTAATGTTCATTTTATTTTAATGGATATCAGAATTGTTTTAAATTTTAACAAATTATTTTCAGTTAAAATTGGTCTTTATTAATAAAATATCTATGTTTTTAATATTTCAAAATCATATTGCATATATAATGAAATATTATAATATAAATTATTATTTTCTATGGATATAAACAAAGGATACTGTTACTATTTTTTTCTAAATATGTTATGATGAAAATATTTTTGTTGAGGCAATTTAACTTCTATTTGATTTATAATGAAAAATATTCTAATGATCCTCAATACTATTTCAATGGGTTATGGTTTGATGAGATGATTAAATGATTATAAAACTAGTATCTTTTATAATGGTCATGATTTGATGACATGTTTTTGTAACCAATTTCATTTCATACATAATTAAATGATGATCAGTTTATTATCGTGTGGAATACAGAAATATGTTTATCATTATGGGACTGATAGGACCTATATATGACTCTGTTTCAATGTGTAATGATTTATTTTTCATTATATAAACAAGATTGGAATGGGGATTAGACGTATATCAATACGGTATATAACCCCCTATGATGTACATGGTAGTGAACCTTTACTACTATGATGGTTTATTGAGTGAAATGAATATACTATTATATCATTGGATATGATCCTTAACTAATATGGAAGTGGTTTTCTGTGATTATGTGTATTCCAAAATCCCATGTCTTATGAAAATATTAATATCTAATGGATCATGTTAATTTATTTCATTATCATTCTTAAATCATGATCTACTAAACATTATGTCATGATTGATGATTATGATCATTTATATTCATGGGATGGTTTTCATTTTTTATTTTAATTTTCTCATAACATTATATTCATGATATGATTACATATCTCCCATTTTTATCCTTATAGACCATATGAACTCACCCTTTCATATATTCATTTTTCCAAAGTTATGAAGAATGGATTTATGTAGGGTATGTTTTTATAGATTAATAAAGGAAAATATCATTGAAAGAGATGTTTAATATTATAAATTAAATTAGAATATTTTGTACCTAGTCTCCAAAGACAAAAAATTATAACGTTTATCAGGCATGGGTTTGTATAATTTATTGAATATTCATCTAGATAATGAAATATCCTTGAATGAAAATTCTAGTTTTCAAGAGTTGGTATCAGAGGAGTGGTTCAGTTAAAATTTTGAAATAATGTTGAGAAAAAATTAATTATATCCCTTGAGAAATTTATAATGATATTTGTTGGGAAGTATTTAAGGATAAATTTAAGTATGATTCAAATTTTAAGAAAATGTCCTATAACTTTGGTAATGAATATAGTTAGTGGTTTCATTGAAATTATGTCACTGTTTATATACCATAAGGGAATGTTTTCCAAGTAAGGGGGTACTTTGTGGTAATAAATATGAAAAATGGAATGTTGATACATACTTGATCATCACCTGGTTCATGAAAATGGGATTTTCTACACACATGGTTTGACAGTCCCAGATGATACTCTCTATAAATTCATATCATCATTATAGATCATAAGGAATGATTTAAATAGATGATTTTTATGACTAAAATTTATTAATACTAAGGTTACAAATATTAACAGGAATGTGTAACTATTTACACATTCAATAATTTATTTTCATGACTATTTAGTTCACCATTATTATTATCATTAATCACACTATGATATCTGGTTTTAATAAATAGTATTAAATAGAAGGAACATGCAAAATATTTAATATGACAGAGAATATTTAATATGATAGTGAATATTTACGTGATAATATAAATGGTATGATTATTATAGTGAAATATTTTGTTATTATTCCTAATAAACTATCATAATATAAGATAAACAATGTATACCGTTACCAACTATTAGACTAACAAAATATGAAAAAATTCGTATATTATAAGATTTTATGTAGTGGATATCATTGAGAAAATACGATTAATTTTATTATATATAAATAATGTTGGATTAAGAAAATAAGGTAATGTCTTAGTGGGAAGAGATTATATCATGGGTGTGGAAACGAAGGAAAAAAGCAAGTAACTACAAAGGAAAAATAAAAATTTTGGTAAACTCAATGGATGTGAATAATGTTCTCCCTATGGTATCATTAACTATTGAATTTTTTAAATGTTGAAATTATGGGAGTTAAAAGAATAATTTTTTTAAGGGGGAAACTCGTTATAATATTCATTAAAGTTATATAAGAAATGGATTTTTTGTTTACGATGAAGAGACTACACAAGACACATGAAAGGAAACAATAATCAAGAATAAAATTATGAATCATTGTTAACTATTTGGGAAGTATGTTAGATGATTAAAGAATTAATTTAAGGGAATCAAAGGATTATGTTATATTTATCATGAAATATATAAGGATTGCTGAGTATATGTTTTTTGTAAGGGAATTGAAAAAAAATGTTAAATGGTACCGATGTACCTGGAAAATAATTTAAAAGAAAGGTTATATATTGATTAATAAAATATACCCCCTAATATGATCCACATGTTGATATAATGATGTTGGTATAAAAACATGTCTTAAATAAACATGTAATTTGGATAGCACTTATTACCATGGAATAAATTAGTGAATTGTTGAATAAGTGGTTTATACTATCATTGATAGACTTTACAAAATTATTGGGCATATATAAAATATCCTTAAATCTGATTTTTTAATAAATTATGAAGAATATATGTTTTAAATAAAATTTAATATTAATTCAGGTTATTATAGTGTATTAAGATAATACACAATGAAGGTATTCAAATTTTATGTATGTGACAACCAAGAGTTACATTTTGATATATTAGGGGTTAATTATAAGTTGACTATGATAATTTTATAAAAATTATTTATATAATTTGAATTTTTTAAGGGTGATAATCTTAACCATTTATGGAATGGTTTTATATGATCTTTTGATGATTTTTTAGATTTATGTATTAATTTACCATATAAATATTAATCCATGATGGATTAAATATTCTTACTATTTTTATTAGGGATATGAGGAATTAATTATACATCTATTATGGATATTATTTAATGATTAAAACATGAATACAATTCATCTCTTAATGTAAGAGATTATGTTGGAATTGATGAAGGAAAAACAAATGGATGAAATTGTGACTATGAAATAAAATGATATCATGTTAATATATTTCACATGTTCTCTCTCATGATGGAAATGTATTTCACAAACATTAGAAAAAAGGATAATGAAATTAAATATTCTTTGTTTTTCATCGTTCATATTTATATAAATGACATTTTTCACAACCCTTTGGTTTATTTTGGTTTCATTATTCAATTTCTCATGGACATGTTCTTTATCACCCTCTGTTAGTATTTGGATGTAATTTTTCACTTCAATGTCCTTTTTTTCAATTACCTCATGTGTTATCCTTTTTATAAAATGATTATGTGTAATTACAGACGACTTTCATGCATTAGAGTCTAATTTTCAATAGGATGTTATATTAAAAATTTTAATGATATGTGTTTCTATGAATGAATTTTCAATTGAAAAATTGTAAATGAATGAGATGAATTACAAGTGAAAATCATATAATGGCGGATAGAAAGTAAATCCTGAAGATTTTTATAAATATTTTTTTATTTGAATTTAATAATTTCAATATTTTTTGATACACATAAAACATTTTCATGCTTGTGTTACATGCAACCCTGAGTATAGACGAAACATTTCATAATATTAAAATTTTATTATATAATATTTTTATCTTATATTTTCCAATGTAATATATGAATAATAACAAATAAATTGTAAAAATATATATTTTATAATTTTAAATAAATTTACTAATTTGGTGAGTAAATGATTAATAATCATACTAAATAACAATTTGAAAAAATGGAATCTTTCTCTGAAAACAATTTTTCATAAATGAAACATGATATACCAAAATAAATAAAAAAACAACATTTGGTGAATAATTTTAATAAAATTTAAATTTTAGATTTTCAATAAACTATTTAACATTCACTTTTGGTTTCTATAAATAATTGATAATAAGCATATCAATTTTATGAATAAAAATGTTATTTTTTTAAAAAGATAATTTTCTTCATATGTAACCCTTATTTTAAGAATAAATTTTCAAAATTTTAGAATGTTTATTTTACAAAAAATTAATTCATTTTATGTATACAATTATCTAAATTATCTTGTGGTGAATTTTTGTTAATTTTCTATCACGATTACTTTTTTAATGAGTAGTGAAATGTAGTGAATATTAATTGGAAATTTCCTATTATTTTAAATGATTTATAAATATAAGTTCTAATTTAATTTATTTATTTTATGATCATATTATATTTATATATATTAATCTAATTTAGGTTATTGGAATCATTTCAAAATTTAAATTTCATATAAAAACATAGTAAAATTTAAAACCATTAATCTTTGAAAACCTCAGATCTCGGCACGTGTTTGACATTAATTTTAAATAAACTTTTACACTTATTAGAATAGAATATATATAAATTTATTAAATATTATTAATAATAATATTCTATATCATATATTATGTTAATATAAAATTTGTTATAAAATTAATTGTTAATATGACAAAAATTAACTATAATGATGGGTTTAGTAGGGGTTTAACTATAATGATAATGGTAAACATGACCTAAAATAATTTATAAAATATATTTTTAATAAATATTTAGACCCTATAATTTATATTACTAGATAATAATTCATTGTTGAAACTTTAGGGTTTTGTAAAACATGGGGATGCATTTTTATTTTCAAAAACATAAATATGTGCCACAAACACCACTTATAAAATTCCACGTCTATCCTCTTTTACAGACACATTAAAACCATTTTGATTCTTTCCATACCTACCCAAATCCATTAAAAAAGAATATTACCTAATCCCGTAATCCTAATTTTGGTAAATAAATCCATACTAGTAATTATTTTGTTGGAATCTTATAGAGGATACCAGAAGAACATGTAATACTCGTCACCTAATGTTTTTTATTTTATTTATCCCTACACCTCCTTAAAATATAAATTTCAAAAAAATTGATATTATATAATAATTATATTTCATGTACTGAGATGTATTAATTTTATGTTAATGCCCAATAATATTCTCCACATTCATCAAATGGGTTATGAATTAATCATTCGTGTGTACGACAAGTTACAGCCTCTTGAACCACTGTCATTCATTCTTCCATTACACCCAATCACAGTTGGGAGTAATGATATATGTCAAGTGTATATTTATGTTATATTTATAAAATAATTATACATATGGATAAAATAATAATTATACACCCTTTTTATTTCAATTCGACTGGCGATATGATAATGCCTCTATTGTTTTCAATAGACTACCCCTACGCGAATCGATGTGATTCGTTTTCCATGTCTATTTTAAATGAAACATAATAAGGATAAATTAAATGAATATATCTTATATATAAGAAATTATTATAACATTTATTAATAAATTTTCATTCAATAATGAAAAAATATTATTTTTTTGTTACATATTCACCCAATATAAGATGATAATGTCATTCGTATACGTTTGTAAAACTACCTTCCCGATGTGATTTGACTCTATATTTTATTTACCACACTATATGGATGATATTTCTAATTATATTTAATAAATTAATATGTTATTTATGATATTTTAAGCATTATTTGAAGATAAATTCTTTTTCAAACTCTTTCATACAATGATCACTGAAAAATGGAATCAATACTCATGCATATGTAGGAACATCCGCCATCATGATTGTATCATACATAATTTCACAAAACCATAATTCATTATTATTAATATATTTATTGTTTATGTATAAATATTATAGTTAATTGATTATTATTATTTGGATGAATACAGAATAGTGGTTAGTGAAAGAGTACTGGATACAAAATATCAAAATATATATGAAAAAAAGAATTTATTACAAATAAATTATTTTCATAATGAACTGGTAATATAATGGTAAGGAACAGTCATAAGTTAGACATATATTGTATAATAGTTATAATCATGGATAAAAATAGATATATAATATACATATATGTATTATATTGGATTTTTAAATTTGTATAAAGGATGTCGATACTTAAGGTAAACGATTTATAATATCTCTTTTATTACTGGGAGACTAATGATAATTACAAATTTCGTTAGTGTGGTGTTTATACATACCCTTTGAATTATTATGTAATTAATTTAACTATCTACATGATATTTAATCTATCATTTGAGTTTATTATTTATTGGGACCTAATATTCAAAGGATTAGTAAAACCTGAATGGATTTCTGTCTCAATTTTTACATTTATCAGAAAGAATCCATATTGACAACATATTCCATATATGTGGTTTAAAAATTTCCGTTGAATTAATTTTATGTTGATAATAAATAAAATTATAATGATTTAAATATCCATTTATGATCTATATTCCATGGGGAGTATGGTTCAAGGGTTAACAAATAGGTAAATGGATTTTAATCTCATTTTTCTTTCCATGAGAGATTTGTTATGTTGTGAATATATATTATTTTATGAGGTGTATATACAATCCATTTGAAATCTAATATCCTGATTTTATGTTTTCTCATGATATTATGTGTTTCCTTTAATTTTATCCCTTCATGGGGATTATGATTCAATGGTATCAATGTTGTAATGTTTTTATATTACAGTGTAAATGTTTATTCACGATTGTTTAGGATTAAGTCCCCAACGTTGAAATATTATGATTTATAACCCAATAATCACATGAATTTTCCTATAATTTGGTAATTTCATGATAATACATGGCTTCCCTTAATTTACCATCCTTTATATACTCCAAACATCAAACAAAAGTAATGAAAATAATCTATATTTCTCACATCGTTCGAAGACCCATAAATCAAAAAGTGAATTTTTTATAAAATCATTTTATTTTATCTTCTATGTATAAATCCAAAAGTGTTTTTTATAAAATTACAAGATAATTTAATTAATAAATTTTTTAAAAATTAAATTATTACTAAAAAATGAATTTTAAAAATCAATATAATATAAATAAAATCCATTAATTCTTTTTTGTGTTCATGTATATGTAAGAAAATGGATTATAGAGGATAGAGAGAAATACTATTAGTTTTATTTATAAAAAAATATAACTCTTGAGATATTATTATGAAAAAACTGATGTGAAAAATGTAATCACTATAAATTATCGTAGGATAATAAAATTAGGGGGATCATGAGAGATAAGTTAGAAAATTTAATCTTTAAAAACAGGATCATAAATGATCATTATAAATAATGATTTTGTATCCCATATATTGTAGCTCAGGTATGTCATTATTTAAATGTTATAAAACCAACCAAATAATATATTTAAATTTAGAATAATTTTGATAAAAAATTTATATATTAATAATATAATAAATGGTCCACCGATTAAATTTCATCCCTAATTTATTAATAAATCATTATTAAAATCATCATTCCATATGTTAATTGTATTGTATTTCATGGGAATTAGTTTTTGGTTTTTTGGGACCTTTTAATTTGATAATTGTTCCATAATACCCAGAATTTTAAAAATTATATTAAGATCATATATATTAATTATATTTATATTTAAATTCCTTTAAAAAATGTATATGGTGAAAATTGACTTCAAATATTCATTGAAATATTTGTGAATACAGATATAAGAATATTATTTTAACTTTTAGAAAGGTGGATGAAAAGAAATTTAAATAATAAATCTTCTATGAAGAATCATTATTATATCATCTATATAAAATATATTTATAAAATATAAAAATTTTAACATCCACATAATTTATAAATGAAAAACAATTCACTTCACTTCATGAGGGTGGTTGACCACACGTACAAATGAGTGAGGATATCATTTTATAATGGATTTTAGGATAATAAGTTATAAAAGATATTATAATTATAGAATAATACTTATTTAGTAAATATCGTATGTAAACATTAAACACAACATAATTAATATTTAATAATGTTGGTGATGGAATATTAATTGTATCACTATGTAGAGGTTGTTGTATACAGGTACCCATGAGAGATACATTCACTTATCTTATGATGCAATATATTTGGTGTATTAATGATTAAAAATATATTAATTAAATTAATATATAATGGTTATAGGTATTTTTTTATTTAATAATGAATACCAATATTTAGATGGTGTGGATGAGGAAATAGGTTCAATTTTCATAGGTAAGATGATTTCCAATTATTTAGTAGATCACCTTTAGATACATTCTGAAGGCCCCATGTAAATATATTTTAAGAGTAAATGAACATATGCATCATGTATAGGAAATTTTAGAAGATAATTATTTAGGGTTGTGTTGATACATATGGTCTAATGTTGTGGGAATGAGTAAATAGTGGGGTGTCCTTTTATAAGAGGGGGGAGGACACACATGGAATGTCCTAGAAGAAAATAATATAATAATGTCATATTAAATTAAAAATTTTCCTAATGGATAGTTATTAGAATTATGGATTTAATATGGTAAAAATATATCAATAAAATAATAATTATACATTTTTAATTGGAAGAAAACACTTATGCCTTGGTTACCATTGGTAAAAACTTTCTAACAATAATCACGATAAATAAATATTACTTAATTTACTATTCATTATCAGAAAATTTTACTTGATATTATTATAATTTTTTTTTCATATTCCAAATATGAAATCCATTTTTCGATGTTATACTCACACAAGTGAATTATTTAAATTAAAAATTACATCATCAAACCATCAGCAATTTTTTTTTCAAAACCAGATTCTTATGTATTTTATGTATATATGTAAAAAAATTACCTTAATGACCTAAATTGTTTTATTAATAACATAATTGAACTAATGATACATTTATAACCAATTTAAAACAATATATTTTGTAGTAAATATCTGAACAGAAACAGGTAGTTCTCAATAAACGACATTATTTGTCAGTGTTGATTGAAAATGAAATATTTTCAAAAAATTATCCCAATTTATCACACAGTTAATTATGAGAATATGAATTTAAAAATGATATTAAAATTTTCAATTAAATTTTATAAAATTGGAAAAATAAATATTTTATTTATTACCAAAAATTAAATAAATTTCATTTCATGAAAAAATTGTACATGTAAAACATATAAATTCTTAAATCAAAATTGGGTACATATTTATCAATATATATTCGTTATGTACATACATTAAAAATTATTTTAGAAATGTGGTTATTCATATTAATTATTCCAATATTATGGATATGTTATAATGGTATAAAATATTATGGATCATTTAGACTTTTGATTATATATATTTCAAGATATCGATTACCTTAAATTTGTTTTAATGGAATAAAATTCATTAAATATAGGAGTGGAACACTCTATACCCCTCCTAAATGAATTTTTGAAACAATGTTTTTTCACTTTTCTAAAAAATAAGGATATTATTATTTTATCCCATCATTGGATCCTGATGTAGCCTCTTTCAGATTTCTAATTCCTTCGAAAACCATTAAACATGTTCGTAGTCTTCTTCATCATGATATTATATCTACTATCTAAGATCAATACTAGTTTTTCTTCCTAGAAATTTTCATTCTTAAAAAATATAACCTCTATTTTCATTACATGTTAAGGTTTAATTATATACTATCATAGGATATATAAATGGCTCACATCATCAACATGATCGAGGAACCATTATAGCCCAAAGTGATAAGAAACTATCCCTAATCTATCTGAAATATCAAATGTTTTAATTTAACTATGGATTATATTTACATTCTTTTATATTCTCATAACATATTTTCATGAAGAAATTTACAATATTACCTTATCCCTAACATTGAATTTATGATTTCATCAATGGTTGTAAAGGAAATATTTCTCTCTATAATGTGCTGCCTAAATGAAATGCTAAATGGATAGGAATTTCTATGAAATTTCTCTTGATATATCCTATAACAATTGATTTATTTTCAGATAATTATGATAAAACCTTTGATTTATATATTTATTTCAATAGTGGTATTCTCAAAGATCTATCTGAATTATTGAGTAAAAGATATTATGGTAATTATACATGACCTGATAACGTATTTGATTCAAACCACCTATAAAATACATAGAAAATGAAATCATCATACCCTCTATGGTTTCTATTCAATTATCAAACTATTCATATATTAGAGGATTATAAGTAGAACTAAAATAGAACCCTAAACCCAAATCTTACAAAATATATCACCAAAACATTGAGGTAATCCTTAGATACCGATTACGTATAATATATTATGGTATTCTACTAAACCAGATCACTACCATAATTTATATTCTATAATGATGATAAATAATTAAATATTCTATAATTGTAATTAATTATACTTATATCTTAATAAAATCAAATAAAACCCAAATATAATAACGTTCATTAGGTGTTTTGGCGTGTATGATGACAAAATCCATGGAGATTTTTACTATTCCATTCATGTTTCTGTAATTATTTTAATATAACCATTTATTTATTTACCTTATCCTCAATATCATGACATAAAATGTATATAGATACATAGTCTTCAATAACTCCCTTCATGGAATCCCCAAATAAGTACTCACTCATATCTTTATGCATCTTCTTAATTCTAAGATGAATAAAGAATAAAGAACTATGAGATTCATCCAATAGATCATACATCACATATGGTATTTATTTGACACATACATTAATCATAAATAATTATTAACATATCACCATCAGGGTTGTAAAAAATGGAATTTGCTCACCTTTATTTTTAGATCCCAATTATCTTTTTCCTCCACTATAATCTTCACCTCAATAAATGGTTTAACCGCCATTAAAACATGATAATATTTTTCCCATTTTATTATAATATAAATATCCATAATATATTAATATATAAATATAGACTATTTTTTCCAAATTATAGATAATCATGAATTATTCTTTAGACATAAAGAATTATCCACCATGTTCTCTTTCCCCGGGTATTAATTTATTGATAATTTTTAATCATCTTTCAACTCCAACTATCTTCATTGGTCCATTTTCATAATTATCCAAGTAAATATGTAATTTTAAATTTTATTATTTGTATATTTAAAAAACAATTCATTAAAATTATAATCCCACCATATAATTAATGAAGAATATAATACAGTTAACAGAAAATCAAGAGATGTGTAATTTTTCACATCAACATAAATTTTCATGTGAAATTGGACAAATCTATATCATTATACATGTGAAAACATTCCATTCCATTAATTAATGAATTTTTATAGGTCACACACCATACTCCAATATATGAGACTACATGTATTGGTGAAATGTCTAACTTTCTCTTCAATTCCATGAAATCTTCCACTCATTCATCTCTCCAGAAGAACTTAACTCCATTTTGTGTAAACTAGTCATGTGGTATTGATAACCAGAATAGGTTTTTCAAAATTCATTGATAATATCAACACAAAACAAAAAAACAATGTAACTCTCAATAATTGATGAAATAATTCATCAATATGTGGTATAGGATACTTGATATGATAGTGATCATGTTAAGTTCTCTATAATAAATAAATTGTCACATTGATCAATATTCCTTCCTTAAAAAAAGAAATAATGAAACCCAAGGTGACATATGTTTTCAAATTTATCCTACTTTAAGGTTATGTATGTATTTTTTTTCAATTCCTATAACTCAATTGGCGTTATTAAATATGAATTAATTGAGGTAAGTGTATCACCGGGTATGTGTCCTATTGAAAAATATACTTCTTGGATCATTGGGATAGTACTAAACTCTTAATAATTGATGTCAACAAGATCAAAAATAGTAATAATTTCATGAATATTTACTTCATCTCCATCCTTCAAATACAAACACCCATTATGAATATAAATCACAATCCATATAATGTATGTGTCCTCTAACAAATGTTCATATTTATTATCATAATAATATATTCCTATAGGATGTTTTGGAATATAAAAAATCGTTTAACTTATAAATTAATTGTTTTTTTATATAAATAAACATTATCCATTCAAAATATAACATCACTATCAATTATATGGAGAATAAAACTATTTTTATGATGTATTTTTTTACAAACACAAATCAGAGATGAATTAGACCCATGAGATAAAATCACCATAGTATTAGTGGTTTTCATTAAAAATTCAACATATAATCATTAAGTGGTATTTTAATACCATAATAAAATTCATTGGATATAAATGATTGGGTACATTAATAATAAAATAGGATATTGGATGATCTACAGTGGATTGTATGTGTACCATTCACCATGTTATTTCAAACCCCCCATTAGAAATAGTAAAAAATGAGACTCTCTTTTCGCCACTGGGATTATGTTTTTTATGAAGTATAAGATCACTATTAACCATTATATTTGGGAAATGGTTTTCATAATAAAAATACTACTACTATTTTAATCATTGGAGTATTGGTGTGGTATTCTACATTTGTTATTCATCATTATTAGCAGACATATTCTATAGATGAAAACATTATTCGATTTCCCATGGAACTTTATTTCCACACATAAAAAATTTAACAATCCCCTTAAGATAATTTCCTCTATATTTCCATCCACACATTGTGAATGATTTAAGGATCCACATTTAAGAACTCAAAATTTTTATGTTATTATGTTATATTATTATATGGATTATTTCCAAACCCAGTCATTGAGAAAACATGGGATTTAAAGGCATGGTGAGCCCTAAATTAATTTTTGAGGTATATTAAATATCACACATGATCAGTTTTATCGAAAAAGTAGAACAAATATTTAATGGGGTCATGGTTATAAACATTGAGTCCCTCATTGATATTAGATATTGGGATTTAGCCTGGGCCCAAAATAAATTTTGTAAGCCCTAGATTGTTTTGTAAAAAAAATTATTCAACATGTTATATATAAATAAATTTATTTATTTATATTAATAAGTCATGAAAGAAACCTAATTATTCTTATATTAAACAAAACTTATGAACAATTCTTAAGTTTGGATTCATAACCCATACCATTGGTATAGAATTTTTGAGAGAGGGCATTGGTGGATGAGGATGACTGATCAATTATTGTTTACACAATAAAATTCGAGGAAATCACTTATGAAAATAACATAGATACTTTTTTAAACATAATTTATTTGACCTTGAGGTAAGATGTTTTGTTTATGTGTATTTATTCAATTTTTTCATTCAACAATTAATGGGATAAAGACAACCAATATATTGATTCCTGGATAGATCATATTGTGTGTATGAGTTTTTTTTGTAGGGAATTTGGGAGGAATGTTTTTTTTATTTTGGATCTTCATACATAATTCTAATTAAAACATCTTGAGGTAAAACCAAAAAAATAAAGGTTTGTTACACCTTTTCATTTCATGGATTTCTATCATTGTTATTCATGCATTCCTCAACATTGATTTTTTACGATTGTATTTATGAATACCCAAGAAATCAATCATTGCGCTCCCATTTCATTGTGCAATAGACTGATACCACAGAAATGAATTCACCTTTTGGATTTGAACAAGAATATCGACATGTGATAGATTTAGGGATATTTTTTATTTCATTATTTGACATGAGATGATTATATAGATCAAATAGAAATTTTCTTGTAGATCAAGGGATTTTATCTGTTTAGTAGGAGACGACGAGGATCAGTTGGACTAGATTCATGATATATGACTGAGCAAGGTGGAGGAAGAATATATATTTATGGAAAATCATGGGATATAAAGTATGTAATCTGGAATTTCTTGCTGCATTGGACCCCAAACGCCTTAGCAGGGTTCCCTCATGAATAAAAATATAAAATGGTCTATGGAAATTTTGATAAGACAGGTGACCCACACTTGGTAAATCAATATGTTGCCAGGGAGGCACAAAAAAATGGCCATGAGTAAATAGGCATTGAAAGGCATTGTGGTAGTATATAAATATATATTGTGTAAATGGAATATTTACATGATTCCTGATTTGAGATCCTCTACCATCATAATCTACCGAGGTAGGCTTCCTAGTATCTTTAATAATAACACTATGCTGGCACCAAATCCCTATATAGTTGGTTAATCTGGATATGGTTTTGTGGAATACCCCATGGCCTTTGATTTTATCCTCATATGGGTATCATTATCACTATACATAGATCATGTAATTACAAAGGTGAGATCCATTGAGCACAAAATTTCTAATAGACTCCATCAGTACAATTTTGTCTCATGTATAATGTTCTCTTGGAACAGTGAAATATGTAACATTCAATAAGGAATCCTAGGTTGGAAATCTGGGTTTTTTATACATGATATTATATGTCCACTATTATTATATATAGATATTTATATTAAAATAGAATTGAGATATACATGTGGTGATTAGAATATTATTCTTGATTCTATATGCATAGTGACTTAATGGTGCCCCACTACGTATTTATCTACTAACCTATACATGGTCATTTCCTGTAGTTTTCTTGTCTTATAAAAACAACCATCATTATGATGGTGACCTAATGGGACAAGGACCAGGTAGAGAATAGTCATATGGATTGACCATGGCTGGTTCTTTCTATACCATGACAACATTTGTCTTCTATTATTTCAGGTTGGACTTGTTTGCGGTTTTTTTGTGGGTGTATATTTTTATTTTTTCCCTTCCAATACCTTTTTATCATACTATAATGGTGTAATGATAGATATATGAAAGAATTATTATTAATTGGTTCCCATTTTACCAATGTATTGTCTTAGAGATGTTTTTTTGTAATGTCTCAAAATTATATGGAAATTCTATTCAAATTTAAATGGGATTTTTATGAGACTATTCTCTGAGATGACATGTAATTCCGAGACTCACAGTGGCCGGAATGGATTTTAAATCTTTTGAAATGTTTATTAATTAAACAAGTGAGTGTGTTTTTGATTCTTTTTAATTGGTTTCCATATTCCAAATTTCATGTCTCTATTGTGTCTAAAATGATGGGATTCACCTATAAAGGACTTAACATTGACCGACATAGATCGACCATGAATTCTAATTTTTGTGACTTTTAAAGGAACATTTAAAAATAAAATTAACAAGTATTATTTTATTTTAAAATTTTAACAACGCAATGGTCATCCAACCAAACAAATTTAAAATATAATTCAACATATATAATTATTTAAATGAAAATATATTTTTCTAAAAAATAGACTTCTTCGCTATTCATCAAAAAATAATGTTTCTCAGAAAAATCCCATAAATTTACCATCCGATAATTTTGAAATTTTAAATTAAAAATTGAATTTCATTTTATCAAATACAATTTCAAAATGTGCCTAGAATTAATTTTTTTCACAATATATATTATAATCAGTTCATGTGAGAAAATGGTATTTTTAAATAAATAAAAATTTTACCAAAAATCATAAACTCATTATAAATTTAGTTTATTTATATAAAAAGTTATTAAAAATTTTATAAAAATAATTATTACTATTCATATTACTAATTTAAACGTCTTGTTTATAATTATCATGTTTAAATAATTATAAATATAAAATGATATTTCGTTGAAACATTATTGTTGAGTGTAACACATTCCAAGTCAATGTTCCGTCTAACGTATACCAAATTCATAATCCATGTTACGTACACCAAGTCTATGTCATGTTAAAGGAACTTCTGAATTAGTGAAATGTATGAAATAAATGAAAATCTATTTTATTTGAAAAAAAATCATAAAAACTCAGTGTGTCACATCTTCTATGTGATGTATCATTGGAGGTAAGAACATGATTTGTCACACGTTGTCCACTAGGGTTATATTGACATCATAGATGTAGATAAATTTATATAGTACCATGTATAGATTAAGGATAAATCGGAAAAGTTCCTCAATGGGTTGTATATCCCTTTACTGTATGTGTGGTGGAATCACTTGAATATCTAGGAGATTATATTGGAGAGGGAGACACAGTTGCCTGATTAGTGCCCCTATCGATTACGGTAATATTTGGTTTGTTTTTCCATGACATAAATACCAAATTTGGGAAGAACGAAAAAACTCTTATTTTTCCATTTATTAAATTATAATTTTATGTGGATTATTTTTAGAGGTATGAGATGTGACTCCATGATATTCTGAGGCTTGGTGTAACTAAAAATAATTTTTGAAATATATAAAATCCCATGCATGCTTTATTATCCAAAAAAAAATTAATCACTATTAAGAGATGTTTCAGATCAGAATTATGAGGCATCCATTTATCTTATAGTGTGGTATTTTCTCATGATGTGATATAATCTTTTTTAGTGTCATGCATTTTGTAAAAATTTACTATGGGTAAAAATAATGAAATAAATTAATTTAATTATTTATATTATTAGGTCATACAACACCTTATTGATTTCACTATTTGAACACTCTTATGATCAATTATCATGATTTTCCAAATAAAGTAGAGAATAGAGGGAGTGTGTTGGAGATAGATCCTTAGAGAATGATCATGATGGGTTGAGGATCATTAAAGCCAAAGAAATTGAAGTATCTAACAAAAAAATATGACACTGATTCCTTATTAATCAGCAATAGATCCAACTTTATATAGGATGTTTGTTCTATGTGCATTCATTATCATTTTATTATCATACGAGGAACACAAATCAATCACCCAATGTATTGATTCACTAATTGATCATATTTTAGTTTTATGTTTATTTATATGGAATGTGGGAGAAATTGATCATTTTTTATCTCTAGTAATTGTCCTATACAAAAATTATTGAGGTCATACCAAACTTGGGAAATGATTATTCCTATTTTTTTCTGGGTTTTCTCCCGTTTTTCATCTTACTTTTATCGCCAATGTTTTTTTGACTGGTGGTGTAATGAATACCTAAGAAATAAAATATTAATCCCTTGGTTTTGGTCTTAAAGGATTGATACAACAAATATATGTCCATTTTCATTATGGGAATCATTTATGAGGATATATGATTGAGCACAGATGGATTTGTATATCCAAATTCATTGTATATTCAATGTGTGATGGAAGTGAAACTCAAAGGGTGATTTACAAGTGGATCAGGGTATAATATTTAGTGAGTAGGTGATGAAGTGGGTTAGTTTGACCAAATCATGATCTCTAATAGGCAATGATAGTAGAACATGTTCACAGATTTTAGAAAATCCTAGGTTACACAATGCATAAAAAGGATTAAATGCACTTAGGGAGCCCTTGTGTAGATCTAGTATTTACATGAGAATAAAAATATAAAACATCATGTGATAACATTCAAATTGTGTGTGAAACATACATGGATTCTTGGTTTGTATGTTGGGAGGTATATAAGCATGGTTAGGAGTATACAGGTTCAAACATTCCATTTAATCAAACATGATGATTTCCAGTTAAATAGGTGAATAACTAAGATTACATGTTCTTGGAGGCACCTTGTAATTATACATTAACATATGAATAATCCATGATAGATACGAAGAACACAGATTTGAAGGGACCCACCATGCACGTATTCAGAAATGGATGATTACATTGTTTATCTACAATATGTACTTTTTTTGTTAGGGTACATTCCCTTAATCCCTTCCTTGAGATATTAGTATGTAGTCACATCCTATGCATTGGATATTGATCCCCTGTGATGAAATTTTGCCTCTAATAGAGTCATTAGTGTCTTTTTGTGATCCCTAGAGGGAGATATCCTACCATCATCATTTCCCTAGGTGGGTTTCTGGGAATTATTGTGACCAACATTATACGGGCATCATTCTAATACATATGAGGTTAATCTCGATTAGGTTGTTGGTATACCACATGGCCTTAGGTGTGATCCACATTGTTGTATCATTTTATGAAGGCTAATAGTGTTAAATAATTACAGTGGCACCCAATGATAAGGATATCATCGATGGATTCTATCTATACTATCTGACTCCTTGATTATGTTCTCTAGGATGGGTGGTATGCGTTACTTCTAATCAAGAATTCTACGCTAGAAATATGGTTGTAATCTTACATAAGTTTGTGATTATACTATTATTTAATCAATATATTAGTGTTATATATGTTGTTGAAAAATACCTATGATGAGATGACTATTATTCTTAATACAATAATCCTTGTGATTTTGCGGTGTCCTAGTAGTTAGTTTCATAATCACCCCAGTCAGGTATTTTCCCACATGTGTCATGTCTTATGCAAACAAACAATATTTTAAAAAATTTCTTTAGTGGATTTGGATTAGGTGGGGAATATTGATCTAGATATTCCAAGAATTGTTAATATGGTTACAAAGAAATATGTCCACTTCTATTATTTTAGGTTGGAATTGTTTTCAGTTTCATTTTGATGGGCTTGAATTTGGCCATTTTTCAACGTACCATGTTTTAGTACTCTCGGGGAAGAATTTTTTAAGTATGTATACATATATATGAATTGTTTTAAATTTCAGAATTATATAGTCCCAGATATGTTCGTGTGTATAGTTACATAAATCAAATGACTACCATGTCTGTGATATGCTTACATGGCACTGGTTTCTAGACCCTATCCTTTTGGAAATGGGCTTGGGGTATTTTGGTTTCGAGCTCTATTGGGCTGAGTCAGGACACATATTATTATATCAATATTTTTTGTAATTTTCATTCAATTACACAATTATTATTTTATAAATACCACAATATTTATGGGTAAATCCTTTCCCAAAACCCTCTATGATAGTACATTAATTTATATCTTCATAGATACCAAACTCTGTTATGGATAACTCTTATCAGGGATAGGAAATTAGGCTAATGATGAATCAATCAAACATATCATAAAGTTGGAATATATTAACCAATTTGTACCTCGAATCTGAATTTATACTTTTCTCATATGTAATAATGTATAAATAATCCTTCCACATAAACTAATATCAACACTGATCTATTTTAATTCAAACAATATGAGAATGATAATTATTGAATTACTATTTCTTTATCTAATCACACCAATGGAATTTATTCCACCTTATTGCCTCAGGATATTGATAATAGTCCATTATTGATCTAATTTCCCTTCCAAATTACATACAACTAAAAAAATATTACCATTTTCTAAACACTATAGAATATAAAATATCATTTTATTGGTAATAATCCTTTTCACAGAAAAATATTTGATTAGTGGACCCACTAAAGGATTATTGAAGATTCAACAAGAAATAATCAATTGAATATTTTCCACCCATTGATTGTTTTTAAGCTGACCATGATCTATATCATCATAATGTTTTCAATCATAAAAATATATTTTTCATTCAATCTCCCATAAAAATTCGTTATTAGGGAGGAATATAATTTATTTGACTATCATATTTAGTGTTAACTTGATTTTTCTATGTTCTATCAATTTAATAAAAAAATAAATAATGTAAGAGGAAATAATATAAGTAGGAAACCACATAATATTGAAAACATAGTAATATTATGAAAAAATCATGAAACATTATATTCAATATACGACACATTAGGTTTCGTCATTTTCATCCATGATCATCATCTATTTAATACATTCATAATTATTTATATTTAAATGGTGAATTGATTATAGAATATCCACCAACATGTTTCCAAGAGTGTTCACTTTGAGGGAACACACATCGGGCCCTAGAATAATGGTCAATATATACTTAACCAAATTTTTTCATGGTTATTTCCCCTTATTTTCTTCATTTATAAAACAACATCCACATGTAGTATCTAGATTATAATGGTTTTCAAGGAAAAATACATTCCCTTATATAATGTAACCTGAGATGTTCCCCTATATATAGTATTTTCTTAATGGTTTTCACAGTGTCTTCTCATACTAGTTTCCAAAAGTAAGTAAACATTTTCAAATACCAAATACAAAGACCCATATTTTTTATTCATAAATATCCAATCCTAGTAAATGTAAATTCATTAAATAACATTACTATCCATGCTATAGATGTATAGGTATAGTGTATTTGGAAATATTGATACAGAAAAAACATGTTTATAAAGGATCCAAATCTTTTCCCATTAATTTATTTTTAAATAACACCCTAATTAGACATATCATACATAAAATAGTTAATCATAAACTAGGGATTGGATGCATAATAAAGGGTGATATTAGATGATCACTAATAGAAAATAAGGGATATATCAATGATCCATTAATAATAAGATTGCCAAAAGGGTTTGGTTACAATAGTATAAAATTTCAAAAGCATACCTGGTATATTAGAAATCATAATATTGATTAATGGAAAAAGTATTCAATGTTTATTATATTGAAATTATAACGGAATAAAATTAGTAGATCCATGATAGTAAAACATTGACATTAAACATAAGATTGTTGTATACAAATAATCATTTAATATTACTTGATTATTCATGGATCACTTCTAAGAATGACATCATGTATTGACATAACTCACTATTCCATAAAACCATTAGATAAGGATCACTACAAATACTATCATAGGGATTAATTTCCCTATTGTGATTGGGTATTCTCCACCATATCAGAATATATTATCTAATGAGATATATATCTTTACCCATTCATTAGGGGGATATAAAATTATATCCCCACCAATAAAAAAACAGTAAACCATTTTTATCTGTTCCATAAGATCATTAGTCAGTCATAATATATCATAAGTCATGGGATTAAAATTGGTTTCATTAGCATTTCAATATTTCACATAGCATAACCTATTAAAAATTATATATTTTTCATAAAAATCTCTTCATAATAATCACATGATTTTTACTGCATAAATAAGGATTGTATCCTTGATCCATTCCCTTTGAAATCTTATTTATCATCAAAGTATGGTGTTATAAATAAAAAACTATATTAATTATAACATTATATATTTCATTATAAAAATAACTATTTAATTTTTTAGTCACTTCATTAAAATATAATAATTTCAAAAATATTAAGTTACAAAATATTTTCAAAACATCATTGGAAAATGTTATAGTAAGAAAAAAATAATTCAGTGTTCATGATGGCTGAAAATTCCATTCATTCCAAGAATGTTTCAATAACGATTCCTTTGATTTTTTTAGTATAAATTTAGACAAAACCCTTTAGAAAATGGAAAGAATATTAATTTTATACCATTTTATAAAAAATATCATGAGTAAAAATTATTCTAAAATCACATGAGAATATAAACACGTCCATTTAAAGTTTTTTAAGTCTTATATTAGGAATTCAAATTTATTTTCAACCGAATAGTGAAATAAAGTCAGTTTTCCTTAGGAAATTTCTTTCAATATATTTTGTTATTAAAATTATGAAAATGAATTGAAAAAAATGAAACTAAAAAAATAACTTAAGGGGAAGAAAATATATGATATTCTTGGGAGATATATCATAAAATGTCGTTATCCAAAACTTGATCATTAATAGTCCTAATATAAAAATAGATCGTAACATTAGTCTATTTTCCAATCTTCACATTGATACTAAAGCACACTAACCGTATATATAATAAATAATAATATATTAAAAATTTATACCATAGTAATTTACAAACATATACTATCATATACTATCATGTTAAAACATTTCCCTGCCCATTTTATTGTAATTCCCAATTATGATCTTCATATGAGTGTGTTAACTATTTTTTTAGAATAATATCAATTTGATAATTCAAGTATTTTAACATTTATCATTATTCTTTCATTTCCATTTTTTAATAATTATAAAAATATCATAGAAATTAATTATATTTATATTTATATTCATCTATATAATTTAGGGATTGAAATATATAATAAATAATTTCTGGGGACAGTATGACATTGATAATCATGAAAAGAATTTTTACATTTAAATATGTGAAATTAATTACAGTTAAATAATAATTCACCTTCATAGAGTCATTATTATATAATATATATCATAAAAATTTATTAAATATATCATTTTTAAATAAAAAATTATTCAAATTACTTTCTGGATGTGGTAGTCCACAAAAACACCTGAGCAAGGATCATGTTTTTAAATGGATTGAATGTGAGAAGGTATATATAATATTATAAATCAAAAATATTTCTTATTAAATAAGTACAATATATATTATTTGAACCAATCATAATAAACATCCATTAAAATGTGGTGGAAATTAAATTTTATATCTATATGGAGGGTGTAGTCCACATGTGCACATGAGTGAAGCATTAACATTACATTTGAAAAAAATAAGGGATGGATAATTTTGTTTTCATAATCATAAAAACGTATATGTATATTTGGAATACTAAAAAATTTATTTAATTATTAATAATAAATATTTAAATAATGGATATGATTAAATATGTTGAAATATGTCCGGTAAGATGATTTCATCTTCTTTATCAGGCCACCTTTAGATCCATTATTAAAGACCATTGGAGTTTTATTTTATGAAGTCCATAAGATTTAAATAATGGAAATATATGTTTATTATATAATTTGGTTGGTTTCAGTTAATCTATATTGATATATGTATTGTGTAGAAGATAAAGGATGGCTATCCTTTTATAGGTTTTGGAGGTGTCACAAATGGAAATACATAAAATAATAAAATACAATAAAGTCATTTTCAATTAAATTCATTTAAACAGATATATATTAATTTTTTGGGAAATTATTGAGTCCAACTATAGCCATAAAATATGATTTATATATGTATTATTAGGAGACCTTCCCTTTTCCCTTTGTTTAAACCACTATTATACATATTTTAAATATAATAGTGATAAATGTTTTTTCCTCACACAGTGTTAATGATGACCATAAATTACATTAATATTTTTATATGATATTATTTATGATTAATTAAAATAGATATTAAATTTTACAATATTTAAATCACATAAGTGGAAGAATATAATTTTATATTTATTCGGACAAACCATGAGAAAAGTTTTTTTCCAGAAATATATTATCATAGTTATAAAATGTTATTATATAATACATTAAAAAATGAATCTAATGAAAAAAATTGATTATTAAAAATATTATTTAAATAATTATACCTCTAAATCCTTTTTTATAATTTCAATAATATTTAGTTATTTTAAAAAATACTATTTAATAAAAATAATTATTTTCCCTATATATATCAAAGAATTAATCCTTTAAAAAAATTACACACAATAAACACTTATCTAATTTGGATATAATGAATAAAAAAATTATGTTACATTTGTAAAATTAATTTTCTCAAATTAGTGAAAATTTATTTTATTATTTTTTCCTCAAACCACAATAAAATACAATTTTGTGGAAATTTTTGTTTTTTGTCCCTATAAAGACATTACTAATAATTATGTACTTATTTTTAAATATTTTTTTACCTAAGAAATTTATAAATAATTTTTAAAATATTATTATTCAAATTTAATTTAAAATTTTAATATCAATGTTAGAATGTTATATTATATTATGGGTCATTAAGACACTTCTTTGAATGTATCATTATTTATGAAAGAAGTAAAATTTATTCGAAGGGAAATATTTCATAAAATCATAGGGTATTAGAATTGTGATAAAAAATAATTAATGGCGCATGGAGTTTGAAAATGGAGAAAAAATTATTCCATTAAATATACCATTTTATTTGTTTTGTTCAATATGGAATGATTGGAAACCTTAACCCTATTAACATTTTCCAAATTGAGTACCATGGTCACATATGCGATAATATCTATCATTATCCACTTCCACCAAATTTTTATGTTTTTCATGGTGTGTTCTTTGAATATCTTTTATATAAGTACAAATTTGATATCTCACATATATATAATTTTTATTTCATGAACTAAATATTGACCTATCATATAAATAATAACTAATGAACACCATGTTCTATGTAGATATATTTTTCTCCCTAGAAGGGAACACCCATTATCAATGTACATTATTAAAACCAAATATATAGAGAGGAAACATGGTAACCTGATGATGTAATGAAATAGAAGTTCCCTCATCCATTCAAAACAAAGAATATGAGTTGAAATTTAGATAATAATATTTATAAATGTGTAGTGGAGAATACAATAGCCCACATGGTTTTATATGGATTTTCCCTTCAGAATAATCTTCTATGTCTTATTTTAAAATATCATATAGTATAAAAAACATGCAAAACATATTAAAAAATTCAAACAAATTATTATTTTTAAAAATAAAATTTATTGAATAAATAAAAAAATAAAATAAAGTTTCATTCAATAGGAAAATAATCGAAAAATATAAAAAAGTTGAATTATTTTTTTATCTCATTGGCATCCCCTAGAATTATTACACATTCGAAAAACATTATAAATAAAATAAAGAACATTGGTAACACATCCAACATTTTGGAAAAAATATAGTGTATAAGCATGAGTTCAATTAAAGTGAATAATGTAGGAATGATTTATGTGGTATTTATCAACCATATAAAACCAATATAACCATTTTATTAGAAACATATCTAAGGGAGTGTGGACCTAATCATTGGGATTAGAGACATTATATTAATGAATTTAATATTAAATATTATTTTAGTAATCTGATTATTAGAACTGTATCACTAATAATATAATAGTTGAATAAATGATTAAAATATTTAAAATATAATAATTATGAAACTGTGAAAATTTTAATTCAAATAAAAAATTATATAGAAAAGACACTCAATGAGATTATATGTGTCATTTTCGATAATCTATTTTAATGCCTTATTTATGAACCTTCATTTTTCGTTAATGATTAAAATTACCTATTTTAGATGTTTTTTTGATAAAACTAATTCTATTTTTTTAATCACCACATCAAAACAATCTAATGGTGTTCTATTGATAATTTCTTGAAAAAAATAGATTTCAAGTGAGTAGTGAAAATCAATTTTCTACATAACAGATATAATTCAATTACATCATTCATATTTTAGTAATGAAATATAGAAATTTTTAATGGTGTATTTACCAAAATAAATAGAATATGATAAATAATAAATTTAAAATATATTAATTCAATTTACAAAACTCAATAGAGAATTTTCAATGATGAAAAATATACACTATTACATTAAAAATATAGTAATTTAGTCTTATATCGTTTGGTGTATGATAATAAATTTTATATTTGAGGTGTATACATTCGTTAAAAACATGTAATTTAAATAAAAAGTAATTCTTATTATAAAAAGTTTCACTGTTAAACGTTTTATCTTTTTCATATAAATTCATATGTTATTATAACCCAAAAATGTCCTTGTGATCATGTATAAAAACTCCCCA
The DNA here is from genome assembly GCA_963277665.1 of Viscum album. Taxonomy (NCBI): domain Eukaryota; kingdom Viridiplantae; phylum Streptophyta; class Magnoliopsida; order Santalales; family Viscaceae; genus Viscum; species Viscum album. The sequence continues at coordinate 32,634,584 of OY728128.1, read as the reverse complement.
ATCCCTTCCGATAGAGAATAAATTCCTATACACTTTTCTAACCAAAATGTATACTCAATTCCATTTTATTAATAGTTAATGTTGCGTTATGGGTGTTCTTGAGTCATTCATATTTAGTACCATTTGTTTTTAGGGCCTTCTAAAATGTGGTAATTCATAAACAATGAAACATCCCATTTTTTCTTTTCATCTCACTTTTCTCTTTAAATTTTATCAGTTATACCACTCAAATCTATATCTGAAATTATAAATTTACTTAATTATTATATTAGTATGTTATTAATAATCATATTATTAAATTAAAATTTTATTTATAATATTTCTCTATATTATTCACCTAACTCGTTCTATTTTACTAATTGACCATTAATGGTTAGGTATCCACCAATTAGGGAATTTTTAATAATTTACTTATCCCCATATTGATGGATAGTTTGACACCCTCATATTTCAATATTCATAATAACCTTATAATTCATGTTTAATTCATTATTGTAGTCATAATATGATAATGTGATTTATTAAAGAGGGTTTCCAGAGTTTTTAGGGTTTATTTAGATCATAGAGACCCAATTATTTATAAGAAAAGATAAGGTTCATATTTAGTAGTATCCATTCACCTCAGAATGTTAATCTACAGAGGAAAATGAATGGTTTTCTAGAATATGAACCTTAGATTTCATGAAAGATAAAAATGTTTAAAACATGTTTTAGATTGTTTTTTCATGGGTTTCCCATTATTAGCCTAACTATGTTCTTAGTCCCTATGAGGGGTTTCATGGATAGTGATTAGCACAATATTAGTGCATAGTTTTTCTAATGGTGTGTCCAAATAGTGATACCACATAATGTACAATGAAATTTTATTTGTAACTTAATTATTAATATTTAAGACCTTCCATATCATTTAGTATTAAATAAATATTCATGTGTGATGTGATCCTCTCATGCCTCACCGTGGATTTGATTCATTTTCTTCGATTAGTGTGTGAATCATGTACAATATTTCATGTTGTTTAGATACAGGAAAGAGCATTGATATGTTTCGTTATTTTTAGTGTTTCTATTTTCATCTTCATCATTATTTATATGTGATCTAAAATGCAATATTTTCACTATTTTTTCCTATTGTTCTATTTTATTCTTTATTTAAATAGACCAAAAGCTTATAAGAGATGAGTGCTCTAATTACACTATAATTTGGGTTGTTTATGACTTTTCCCGCAATTATTTTAAAATTGTATTTCCATTTTTGTGTTATATAATGGTTTCAACCATTTTTTGATAAAATAAATTTTCCTTAAATTAGTTTTTATAATAGAATTTAAATGTCATACTATACCCTCTTATTATTTTTGGAGTTCAACAACCTCAACCTTATCCACCCTTTTAGGTGTTCCATGAATATAGAAATTATTTACTTTACATATTAATAACAAACACAAATATTGGGGTTTTTTGATTGACTCCCTCAATGATATTATTAATATATATTAATGATCTGAAACCTTATAAATTTTAATGATTGTTTAGATTGAATATTATTAAATAGAAATCAAATTGTTATTGGTATGACACATTATATATCAATTTTAATAGATTAATAAAAAGGTAAATAATTAAAATATAAAAATTGAGTAAATTGGAATTATTCCATCATGGGACTTTATTATTTCATTATGGAAATGGAACATATTTTTATTATAAATATTATAAATTTTATAGGAGTTGTCAGACTCGATCAATGTAGGTATTTTTAAGGTAATTCCTTGAGTACAAAGAATATTTCACCATAATTAATTGGTCTGATTTTCCTGGGAGATACCCTACATAGAATTTTTTTCAATGATTTATTTATAGGTAAATTCCTCAGTGTAGTCCCATTGATTCAAATGATTCATATCTAGATATTTAGAATTCCTCAAATACACTCCTTTGATACTATTGAGGTCTTGGAATACGAGGCTCCTTGGAATCTTCCCTTAAGCCCAATCCTTCTTATCCCATGATCTTTTATGAAAATAATCCATAGATTCCGTTTGACACTATTCTAGTATAATTACTAGGATTGGACAATTGGACTACTATGAGGCCTAAATATTTAGGCCGAATGGTATGTTTCTTGGAGAAATATGACCATCCACTATTAGGGATGCATTGATTTCTCTTGGATCCTATAATATAAATATTATGAACCAGATACCCGGGTTTCACCATGGGCCCTATTTTATGATTAAATATCCTTTCACACTTCTGTTATAGATTCTAGATCATAACATATCATAGGTCCCTTTTTAAAAAATTACCGACATGAGCTGAATAAGGTATGGGTGATCATGCATACTTTGAGTTGTCTAAGCTTGATGTAAATATTATTATATCATACATGAGATTCCACTACCATCTCTAAATATCCACACCCATTAGTTTTTATTAATGAAATATATTTTTATAGATGTATTTGGTAGTCGCCTTCTTAGTATGTCTCACACCCAGTTCGGCCAACAAGTTGGTACCCATTCAAACATCATACATACAGTTAAGGACAAGAGAAATCACCGAGTCTTGGATTCTTGATAGATATTGAATTTTTTATTGGGAACATAGTACTAATCCATGACTTGTGATTCGAATTGCGATAACAATTTTAAGAAATTTTTATATACAAGTATATAGATATGCATGCCTTCTGTATTGCTCCATTACATACCCATCATTTTTTATATGGTTAAACTTTTTGGATTTATGTACATTATTATATGATAGATTTACCACCATTTCCCTATTTATCTTTATTATGAATCTTCTATTTATTCATTATCTCAATTATGTTCCACTCTGATTATAATGGAATTTTCTCCCCACCATACTAGTATAGACATGAACTTATTTTTACTAGCATATTGATTATATTGAGGCACACTTGAGGCCTTATGACCATCATGGTTTGGTTACATTTGAGTGAACTAGTCTAAGGATGTTACAATGTTTATTTGAGATAATTTTCCAATTTTTTAATATATACGCTATTATACAATAGGTAAGTATGTGGGGAAATGTTTTGATGAGCCTATTCCATGATTTAGATAACCCATGTATGAGGGAACATAAAAATTACTTTGTATTTGAATTATTATGTTGGATTATTCCTATTACAGTTGTTCTAATTTCACCATTGGATGATACAAATGGATTTTGGATTTTATTATAATTGTAGACATTATTTTTACTCATAACATAGTATGGAAAATAGGTAATGTCTAATTAATCATTGTAGTAATGTGAGGATTTTTTTGTCAAAAATTATGTCATTACATGTTTACTAACTAAATAAATTTTTTACATCAGATTCATAGTTACTTGGTAGTTATATTTGAGATTGTGATAAAATTTACAATATGGATAAAATCATTGGAATAATTAACGTTTTTTCATTAACAAAAATGGTGTTGCAGGTGTTTCATGATAATGACACATTAATTCACTAATTACATCATATTTGTGTCTTGTTCTATTGGTCATACAATCTAAAAAAATATTTTCTATTAATTACATTCACTTTTATTGCACATTAAATATTTTCAGTGCCTCTATAATCTAGAAATGGTGAAATAGCTAATTGAACCATTATTAAATCCTAGATTCAATAACATGTAATACCATTTTATATTTATAAAACATAATACCTTACAACGTGGGAATTATATATGTATCTAATTGCACCACGATATATATATATATATATATATGGATATAAATAATTACATATTTAATATTTATGGAGTTCTAACATTTAGTGAAATATTTTATTCATTAAATTTGTATCATAACAAAAACATATAGGGTGTATTCCAAAATAAATTACAACTGATACAATGTATACTTGAACAAAAAATATAAATCATAAAATGTATCCCAAATAAGCCCTTCGTAGGGGTAGTAGGTAGTATCTCTATTGATTCATTGTGGACTAATATGGAACCTAGACCAGGTATTTTGTGAAATCATAGTATTGTGACTCTTATATATATGAAGGAATGGAAGATTCCCATTCATATATTTTCAAATAAAATAAAAGGGATATCATATAAAAGATACAATCTTTGAATTTTTAGTGTAATGCCACCACAAAATCCTCTAGATGTGTTCCATGAAGGTGGTTACTACCATTTTTTAACTGTCGGTACATAACATGATAATACTTCCACCTACCAAACATCAATTTATATCTATATTGGAAGCTGATTTCCAGTTTTTAGACGGTTTTACATTGTTTATGATGATTATTTAGGGATCTTAGTGAACATCCCAAACTATTGTAGAGATAATGGGAGATTTCCAACAGTGTATCCACCCCTATATTCTTGGAATGGGAGTTTAAAGGATACTAAGACTTTGTTTTAGGCTATTATATATATCTTTGATCACCTAGTGACATCTATAGATAGGAGCTCAAGACTCACTAATAAAATTATGTTTTGTTCTATTCTGTATTTGTTGGATGTTATCACTTTGGAAAACCATCATCAATATATGGTTTAGAGATACTTCATGCCTTCCATGAATGACTATTTCATTTTTAATACAGTAACAAGTGACTGATCTAGTGAATTTTTCTATCTGGAACATGGATCCTTATCAGCTATGGATTGTTCAGCTATATTTTTTGGGAATCATTATTTCACCTAATTTCAATATGAATGATATCTAAAGAGTGATACACACTTAGGATGGGAAACTATCATGATTATATGGAATGATACCAATGTAGGTTATCATTTACATTACTAGAGGGTGGTAGTTATCCTAAAGTGGATGAAGGGGATTTCGTGGAATGTAGAGCTATAATAGAGAATCATGGAATTTGTTATGTGATAACCCAAATCACTAGCCTATATTTTTCAAATTAGGGGATGTGGTAGGATATATTATCTTCAGTAGTATATTATTTGTAGGATATATATCTTTATGATATTTTGGACTACCTCATGAGAGGGAGGTGGAGTTTAATATTGATCTACATCAAGCAATAACACCAGTATCCATCAACAATCATAGGATGACTAAAACTGTATTGTTGGTGATGAAATGGTAGCTAAGGGACTTGGGATCCAATTGTTTTATATGGCACATACTTTACCATTATTTAACATATACTTTTCAAATAAAAGTTGAAATTTTTCCTCATGATTTTCATGGATTTCCATTGGATAATCTGGCATAATATCATGAATTTCCATCCACAGCCACCTATAGATAACCACATTGATAATTTCGGGGAATGATGGAATTTCATCAAATCAATTTTTGATACAGATACCCTTAGGTATGAGTTATATCACTCCAAACACCTTCTACAAAATTACATTGTTGGAATGGTCATTTTTAGAATCTGGTTATTCCGTTCAATGTTTTGAAAACAGCCACTATAATTTGACTAATGAATATGGTTTTCCACCCATATCTTGATTCATTTTCGGTATTATTCATAGATGAAATATTGGTGTCTTCTTAAACATGACATGCCTTTACCAAAAATCATGAGATCATGTTTAACATAGTAATATAGTGTTTTTTATACACCTTCAAAATTCTACTATTGGATCGATAATATGCACTTCTCAGGTCAAATAGTTTCATCAGATAGAGTCTCTGTTGATATAAAAAGGTGAGTGTAGTGGTATCTTGGTATAGTCTTATGAAGACTATTGAAATCCGTAATTTCCTAGAGATTTGTGGGTATTATGGGAACATTATTTAGGAAATCTCAGGCATCTAAAAACCTCTAAAATTTTTGATAAAACGTGTGTTAGGTCTCTATGGTTAGACACATGCGAGATATCCTTTCATGAAATGAATGGGTGACTGACTTTGGCATAATTACTTATTCTTCCAGATCAAATAAGAAGATATATATTTTATTATTATGCATACTAAATCGGGCTATGAGGAGTTCTTATGATGTAATATCAATTCATTTCATAAAATTCATACTTATTGAGGGTACATGAGGGAAATTACCCTACAATTGTTATCAAGATGGAATATATGGGTCATTCTTTTCATTTTTAGAGGAATTATATTCATGGAGATCAGTTTTTAGTGTTTACAAACCCTAAGAGTCCCAAATATATATTAACACAACATGAAAAAAATATCAACCATATGATGTGAGTTAAATAGAAATATTCCGTCATTTTTTTCATTCCAATATGATTGATATAGTTAACATTAGAGTGGATGCTCAATTCCAGAGGACTCAAAAAATCTGAATCAGTAGTCCAATAGTGTGTGTAATTTGGTCGACCTATTTTCTGATATGCATATAGAGGGACAATAGTATTATAGATATCCAATATAATGATCATTAGAAGAAATCACTTCAATCATGGAGTGAGTGAATATGAGGCAGTTACCAGATCATGAGGTCCTTGTCATAATATAGAGAGTTACATGTTTTAAGATGCTTTTGTAATGGTTCATTAATGATTATGAGGTTAGGGTAATCTATTGAATTGTATGGGTTCCTATTGAAAACATGGTGGATTTAAGGGGAGAGTTTTGTGTTCTTAGTTGGGTGGTGATCCCCTATCTTAAAAATATGTATTGTGGTATACTTCACCAATTATAGTGCCCTATAAAAAAAGAAGACATATGGATTGGTTATGGGGACTTCCACATATCAACAGGTAATAGTGGAACACCTGTGACCAATAGGGCTTCTACAACAATTTCTTATTCATTAGGTAAAACAGTATGCCATCACCATTGAATTTATGAAAGTCTTATTATGATCCCCTCAAATCAATGATGTGGCATGTGTGATCCTCTATAGTCTCACAACCGTATGTCACTTTTTACCTATCAATTATACCTTCTTTGATGTTAATATTGGTTTCCTTTTTGTTTGAGAGATTGCAGGATTTATGGGAGTCCCATAAATTATTTTTTAAGATAGGTAAACTTATTTCACATATCAGATCAATAAATTTTTACTAAGGGAAATGGGTACATATGTTCATTGAGTACAACATACCATCCATAGATAAAAACCCAACTAGAGAGAATAATTCCAATGTAATAAGACCTTGTTAGAGAATGAATCCTATATTTATAGGTTCTTAGGAAAACCATATAAACATAGCCGTGTTCACCTACAATAATAGTTTTAAGAGATTATAAAAATGAATCACAATAAGGAATTATATTGTAGGCCATATAATTCACCCATATACTTGTTAGATGCTGAGGAGGAAGAAATACACATAACACATATCATTTTGGAAACAGCATATGAGGTTCAGATTATTAGAATGTGAATGGATACATCTCAGTCGAGAAAATGTCATATACCAACCGCAATTGAGGACATCTAGATTGTGTGGCCGGAGATGGATTCTTCTTGGGAGTGTTGACTAGATTGTGGATTTGATAGTTTGGGTGAGAAGGTATGATGTTGCCTCTATTTTGTTGAAATTTACATGTTTTTAAGAAGGTTTAACATATTTCATATCATATATCACTACATCAGAGATATATGTTTTTACCCAAAATTTTTCATCTACTATAGATAAAATTTTATTACTCAAACTCATCTATTGTTTTCCAACCTGATGAACTGGAATTGTCTCTTGAAACTTCTTTATTGGATTTCCCTAATCATATCTTAGATCAGAAAATGAATGATATTTTAGGTATATTTGTTCCCTTAGTCTAGGTTATATATTATAATATCCTTGTACAAGATTGACCTTGAACAGAGATGATGACATATATTTATATTGGCCAATATTATACTAATAGAATTCCATAAAACCCTCTGAAGGGAAACTCGGGGATAAGTTTCCATATTTGGGGAAGGCTATAAAACCACTATTTTTCAATAAGGTAGTGAAATTTATTAATAATGATTAATGTTTTCCCTAATATGAATCCTTAGTGAAATATGTATGGTTTATTTATCATCCAGGCCATGTTCGATGCCCACACCCATAGTTTTGGGAGTTAAGGTAGAGGCATATAGTCACTATATGGTTAGTTATAATGATGAACCTCAAACTATGAATCCCTAGACAGTATTTGATAGTTTATCAATCTTTGAATAATGGAATTTATGGTTGTGAATGATGTTTTTGACATATTGCAAAGGGGTTTTCCAGGGGTTTCAAATGGTTAGTGTAACCTTGCACGTAGATCATGCGAGGGGATTCTTGTCACGACCCATCCCCCGGGGCCCGTATCATGACTACCCCAAGTCCTCCATCCATAGGCTAGGGGTAGGTGACTAGAACCAACGACATAAATCTCTAAAAACTGGGAAGGAATTGCCTTTAAAAAATGGAAACACACAGAACCAGAGTACAAGCTGAAGAAGACACTATGTAAAGAAGTATAACAAGTGCAATGAAAGTAAAAAGGGGCTGAAAATACAAGACCAATTGAAAGGTAGAGCTACAACTGAATGAATGTACAACTAAAAATAAATACAGCAGGAAGATGGAAGAAGCTCCTGAATCGTCCTCCGGGTTCCTACCAGAAGGGTATGTATAGATTTCCTCTTCAGCACTACACATCTATCCGTCTCCTCCAGGTACCAACTCATCATGAGGTCCACCTCTAGGTACCATCCAGTCCTCGAACACTCTGCCTCAGTGACCGTTGTCTATCGTCTGCATCCAACACAATGAGTTGTGGGCATAGCCCGTGTAGGGGTGAGTATAACGATACTCAGTAGAGACCCCAAGACCCTCTAGGTCTCACTAAATCCAACAAGGATAAACCATAAAGAAATATCTCAACAGATAACATTTACTTTGGTATATTCCCATACATTTACCTAAGATATCAAGTAACTCATCTCAGTCATGAGGAAAACACAAAGGTCCTTGACTCAACTGAAACCATGATTTTAATTATCAAAACCACAACTGCTAGAGAACTCCTCCTCTGTCGAGTACAATGGCCTTATCATGACTCTGAGGTGCTACTAACTATCCTTAGACCACTGAGGTACTCCTCCTGTCGAGTACTGCGGGTCTGTCGCCCCAACACAGTATCGCTTACCGCAATGGGTCTGCCACCCCACCCCAGTAGTGCTCCCCCTAATAGACTACCGAGGTACTCCTCCTATCAAGTACCACAGGTCTGCTGCCAAACCAGGTGCTCCGTCCACCATTGGTCTACCGCCAAATTGGGTGATCCATCCACTAGGCTAGTCGAATCACTGCGAGTCGAATCGGTCAAGCAGTTATCAGGTATACAGCTACTAGGTCTCCACAATCTGTATGATCATATCTTGGAGGATCTGCTCCACGAGCTACTAGTCGAAACTCCAAGTGTCAAGAATTATTAGGTAGAATTATCACAAAGGACCGCCTCATCATAGGGGTCTCAATGCAACATATAGCACGTCAATCGGAAGCCCAGTATGTGAGTTATTAGCCTTTTAGTCCCAAGGACCAATTGGTTTTTTGTACGAACTAACCCATATGTATCTCAACTGTACCAAGAACTCCAATAGGGTATATTCAAAGGGACTGTTTCTCAATGATATTATCAATGCCACTGATGGTTCTTCAAATGGACGTCCGGTCTGAGAGTTATTGGCTTTTCCGTTCTAGGGGCCTGGTTGGTTTATAAGCTAAAACCAACTGTAAAATACGCCAACTGCATCCAAACCTCAAGCTGAGTATTCCAAAAGAAAAGTCTCTTTAAAAGGAATCCAACGTAGTTGACGACATGTCAATCGGATGCTCGGTCCTTAACTTATTAGGTTTTCCGTTCTGTTGGCCCAGTTGGTCTCAGGTTCGAACCAAGTCAGCCTTACCCAAACTTCAACGAAACGTTGAGTCTAATGTATTGAAACGATCGTCTTGATAAAAGGAATCCTACTCAATTTATGGTGCATCGATCATAGGTATGAAGATCATGTTATGTGCAACTAACCGAAATCGGTCCGAAAAAGGGGGTTCTGGGCCCGGTCCGACCTGACCCAACCCACCCTCGGTCGGCCCGAACCGGGTCGAACCGACTTGGGTCTGGGTCCGGCCCATGGTGGGCCTAGCCTGATGGGGCGTGGTGCGGCCCGGCTGGTGTGGCCCGGCCCTGGTGGGCAGGCCTCGGCCAGGCTGGCTGAACAGGGGGGGCGGTTCACCGAATCGGCGACCCCAGGCGGGCACCACCCTGACATCCCAGATCCCGCGCGGCATGGGATCCATTCATCCTCCACTGCCGTGGCCGATTCCATGGCGGTCCTCCACTGGCGGCGTGCTGGGGAACCTCCACCTCCGATTTACCGTGCTGCCGCGCCGGTGTCTTGCGCCGTAGCAGTCTTCCGCGTGCCACCGGAGTTGTTCCAGTGGTCCATTTTAGCTCTCATATGTGCCTGCGGCTCTCCCGGGACCCACACTTCACTACAACGACTTCAAACCAACATTTCCCTTCTATTCAACCTTCTCCAATCATACCGCAAATCACATAAAAGTTGGCAATGGGTCCGGACTTTTTCGTTAGCCCATACCCACCGTCATAGTGGTTCAAGTAATCACACATCAATTAATTGCCCAACATTCAGGGTATAATTCACATAAATATAATTATACAGAAACAACCCCTACCTCGAAAAGACATCACACGTCGTCGAACCACAGAAGACGAGCATTGCAGTAGATGACGTCATGGAGAATGGTGTCACAGAGAACGGACGTCGATTCCATAGACGGCAAGGTTCATCCAAAGAGGAATTGGCATCTCCTCTCTTTCTGTGGAGAAACAAAAAGAAGGTTCATCATCGTTCTTCATGGAACCAGCATTCTTCTTCTAAGAAGATGTCGTTCTTCACGTAAGGTTAAAGCTCTCTTAATTCCCCAAGGATTCCCCACACAATATTTCCCCAACAAATATTAAAATGAGGCTTTCCCCTCATTTAGCAAACTTTCCATGCCATTTCAGATTAATTCAAACTGATTAATTAATTTAATGGGTTGGAAAAAATTAAACGAGTGAGAGAGGTGGAATGTGGCGAGGCTCCACCCAATTAAATGAGGGAGTTGTCATAATTAATGCCAAGGAAATTAATTTGGGAATTGAGGGAAGGTGAGGAGTTAGGGGTTCATGTGGGCCCCACCTGACAAATATCCTCTCATGGTAGGTTATGTGGGTGTGGGCCCCGCCAATATCCTCCCCCATGTAGGATATAACTACCGGATATAAAATAAAATTTCTATCCATAATTTTATTTATTTCATTTTAAATCACCAAAATTAACATTCATCCCGCATGAAACACAAATACAGTAAAGTCCCCTTAAGCAATTACTAGAGATGCGAGTTCATCAGTGCCCTCATATTTCTATTCTGAGCACTGATTCAAAATATAGAAAAACCCGCATGTATGATTACTAAACTTACCCAAAAAAAATTCAGAAACTATTTCCGGGAACACTGTGCCTCAGAATCAAGTGCCGTCAGAAGCCACAGACTTGTAATATTTCAAAAAAATTATGAAAAAAAATTCCTTGAAATTTACGGGTCTTTAAATTACTCCCACCTTAGGGTTTTACATCCCCAAAAAACTACAAAACATCCTAGGAAAACGAAAGGGGTAATGAGAATGCATCTTAGCATCTTTCTCCCTTGTGCCCCGCTGGAGGTTCCTGTGCTGCCGGAGAACGTGCACATGAGAAATCGTCTGTCCATACAGGACCCGCTCCTGTCGATCCTCAATCTCCATTAGAACCTCAGTGAATGTTTCCGTGTCATTGATTTCCAGCTCCCCATGGCCGATGATGTGGAAAAGCTCATGCACGTATCTCCTCAGTTGAGATACGTGGAAGACGTCATGCACCAGGTGAAACTGAGGTGTAAGGTCTAGGTGGTAAGCATCCTCGCCTACTCTGCTGATGACCTGGAAAGCTCCGATGAAACACGGAGAAAACTTTCCACCCTATCCAAATCTCCTTAGACCTCGTCAAGGTGAGATCCATAGGGAAACGTGGTCGATATCCTCTAACTTATGTGGTCTCCATCTCTTATTAGCATAGGACTTCTATATGATTTATGCAGTCTTCATACGCTCCTGGATGATCTGCACCGTATCCATCATAGCCTGAAGATGGGCTTACTAGTCACCCTCTACCTCAACTCTTGTAAGCTCTACTGGCATCTATCAGACCCCACGAAGGGTTTCCCCTTCATTGTCAATGCTGAAAGTGGTGCAGCGACTCTGGAGAAGTCTACCACAAATCTATGTCTGGCCGACTCATGAGTGATCGACCGCACCCAATTATCCATGATTCCATCCTATGCTACATGGGGTTTCCTTTTCACTAACCAAGGAAAACCCATCCCAACATTGTAGGTAAACCACATCCTTTTTTCCTAGTATATTCAATCTATGTATGAACTGTGGTTGCCCAGACCATACCCAAACTAACATTGTAAGGCCTCGACACTGCCACCAAAAGGTTCCAACCGAAACTCTCGCCTCAAGGGTCAGATCACACCGTCAGCATTTGTGAGATTATGAGGTCTCCTCCCAAGGGTATCTCCAGATGTTAGGGTCAAGTCCACAACTTAACCAAAAACTCTAGGTATGGGAAATGATTCTTGGAAGGAAGGAATGATTGGTACCTATTTATATTTATAGGGAAGCATGTACTAGACACATATCATACCTTGAATCATTCCTAGAGCCTTTCGGTCGCACTCCTTGATTGCATGCAGCTACTCACTTCCCCTTCCCTCCAGCTCCCTCAGTATGGATGGGGCTACAAAGGCGGGTGGTTGTAACATGTAGAAATGTAAACCACCTCATGCTGCTCTCCTAGCACAGATTCCACGTCTGCTGCTCTACAGATTCATCTGTCCTTAATAATTCCTCTTCTTGAAACAGTTTACATGCCCAAGTCTCTGAGACTAGTTTCAGTTCGCTACATTCCCACTGCTAACATTATCTAGCTATAACCATTCATCCAAAGAACATTCTTCCACAAAGGCTCTCCCAAGCACCCTAGCATAAGTAGGAATTCATAGAGGAAAAGTTTTGGATCAGATGTCCTCTAAACACAACTCTCTCTAAGTTCTGAACACTGATGCACTGCTCGTATCGTAGTCATCAAGTACCAGGATTGATCAGTACGCCTCGATGAATACTCAGCTACCGACATGTCATCCTGCCAAAGCTGTATAAGCTCTAGAAAAATCTCAGCCACCTCCTCAAGCCAGTCCTTAGCCGCCTGTGAGTCGGAATTGCCTCAGAACCTGAGGGATATCTGATGCTAAAACACGCGTAAGGCACTAGGCGTACATGTGTCATCTACTGGTACCACCAGCTGAAACTGCTAACCAATAGGTAGGGATATAGTTGGCACACTACCTGAAGGTACTATCTCCGACATCGGTCCACGTACTGAAGCATCATCACTATGTGGACCAACCTCATGGTCACTCACTGAGAAACACCAGCAGCTAAGTTCACCATCTTCTCTACAAGAGTCTTAACTAGGTGTAGAACGCCAGAAATTGCCTCCAGCCAGTCCACTACTACCTGGGAATCTGTCTCACCTCGTAACCTCAGAGGCCTTTACTACTGAAACTTCTGAAACGCCCTTAGTCGGCATGCATCGTTCTCCTGGGAGGTTGGTGGAATCTTCTTCCCAATGTGTGGTGGTGCTGCTGGTACACCACCAGAATGTGCCATCATAGTAAGAGGGCTCTACACCAGATCCTCATCACTCGGTGGGCCGTCATTGGGTATTCTCCCAGAACTCCAATTGGTTGTCTGTGTGGAGGCATCCTGAACAGATGTGACACGGTAAAATGATTTGAACCTAGTGAGAGGACCTGGTTTGAGCTGACATAAAGAAAAACTTTTGAAACACACACGCAATCAGTGTTTTCGAGCACTGAGTCGGAAATTAGTAGTGAGGGTCCTGGTGTATGGATACATCGGCCGCCGCACTAACACTGGACTCCCTAAACAGAGAACTACACTCAGTACACATAACACTATTGCTTCATAGAAAATAAAATATTAGAGTCCTTAGCTCTGTAGTATAACTGACTCCTCTAATACCAATTTGTCACGAACCATCCCCCAGGACCTGTATCGTGACTACCCGAAGCCCACCTTCCATAGGCTAGGGGCTGGCGACTAGCACCAAAGGTGTAACTCCCTAAAAACTGGGAAGGCATTGCATTTATAAAATGTAAACACACACACCCAGAGTACAAGCGAAAGAAAACACTATGTAAAGAAGTATGACAAGTGTGATGAAAGTACAAAGGGCTCTGAAATCCAAACCCAACAGAAAGGTACAACTAAAATTTAAAGAAAGTATATCTGAAAAGACAAAGAGCAGGAAGATGGAATTAACTCCTAAATCTTCCTCCGGGTTCCTACCTGAAGGGTAGGTAAAGATGTCCACCTCAGCACTCCACTTCCTTCCTTCTCCTCTAGGTAACAACTCGTCATTATGTCCACCTCCGGGTACTGTCCAGTCCTCAAACATTCTGCCTCGGTTAGCACTGTCCGTCATCTACATCCAACACAATGAGGTGCGGGCATAGCCCGTGAAGGGGTGAATATAAAGATACTCTATAGGGACCCTGAGACCCTCTAGGTCTCACTAAATCCAACAAGGATAAACCAAAAATAAATATCTCAACAGATAAAATTTACTTAGGTATATACCTATATATTTACCTAAGTTATCAAGTATCCCATCTGAATCATGAGGAAAACACAAAGGTCATTGAATCAGCTCAAACCAGGATTTTCATTATCGAAACTACAACTACTAGGGAAATCCTCCTCTGTCGAGTACATTTCCCATGTCACGACTTTGAGGCGCTACTTACTATCCATAGACTGCTGAGGTACTCCTCCTATCGAGTATTGTGGGTATGTCTCCCCAACACAGTAGCATTTCCCGCCAAAGGGTTGCCTCCGCAACAGAGTAACACTCCCTCTAATAGCCTATAGAGGTACTCCTCTTGTTGAGTACCGTGGGTCTACTACCAAACCAAGCGCTCTGTCCACCATGGGTCTACCACCAAACTTGGTGCTCCTTCCACTCAGCTAGTCGAACCACTCCGAGTCGAATCGTTCATGCTGTCGTCTGGTTTACTGCTACTAGGTCTCCATACTCTGTATGCTCTTCTCCGAGAGGATCTTCTCCACGAGCTATTGGTCGACAGTTCAAGTTTCCTGAAGTCTCATGTAGAAGTATCACAAAGGAATGCCTCATCGTAAGGGTCTCAATGCAATATACGGCGCGTCAAATGGACGCCCGGTCTGTTAGTTATTAGCCTTTTAGTCTCAGGGCCCCGGTTGGTTTCATGTATGAACAAACCCGACGGTATCTCATATATACCCCAAACTCCCATGGGGTATACTCAAATGGACCATTTATCAACGAGATTACCAATGCTTCTAACGGTTTGTCAAATGGACGTCCGGTCTGAGAGTTATTAGCTTTTCCGTTCTAGGGGCCCAGTTGGTTTTTAAGATAAAACCAACTCGACCATACTCCAACTGAATTAAAACCTCATGTGGAGTTTTCCAAAAGAGCCATCTCATCAAAAGGAATCCAACGTTGTTGACATCACGTCAATAGGACGTCTAGTCCTTACGTAATTGGGTTTTCCGTTCCCTGGGCCCGATTGGTCTCAGGTTCGAACCAACCCTACCATACACAAACTTTGCGGAAACATTTAGTGTATTGTACCCAAATGAACTTCTTGATCTAAGGAATCCTACGCAAATGATGGTGCATTGATCGGAGGTCTAAAGCTCAAGTTATGGACACTTAACTGAAATTGCTCCGAAAAGGGAAGGTATGTGCCCGGTCCGACCCGGCCCAAACTAGCCTGGGTCAGCCCAAACCAGGTCGACTCGACCCAGGATTGGGTCTGGGCCAGCCAGGCTGGCTGAGCGTGGGGAGGGGTTTCACCAAATCGGCTGCGATAGGCTGCCTCCGCCCCGACCTCCTCGAACCCGCGCTGCGCGGGATCTATTCCTCCGCCACTGATGCATCCGGTTCTGCGACAGTCCCCTGCCGGTGGTGCACTGGGGTGCCACCTTCTCTGGTCAGCAGCACCGCCGCCCTGACGACCCACACCGCCGCAGTATTCCGTGGGCCACTGGAGTCATTCCGGTGGTCCTTTTTAGCTCCTGTCTACACCTACGGCTCTCCCGGGACTCGCTCTTCACTACAACGACTTCATACAAATGTTGACCTTCCGTTCATCCATCACCAATCATACCGCACATCACGAAAAACTTGGTGGTGGGTCCAGACTTCTTCACTATACCGTACCCACCGCGTTAGTGGTTCAAATAATCATGCAACAATTAATCGCCCAACTTTGAGGGTATAATTCACATAAATATAATTATACATAAAAAACCCCTACCTCAAAAAGACATCACACATCGTCGAACATCAGAAGAAGAGCTTCGCAGTAGATGGTGTTTCAGAGAATTACATCGCGGAGAACAGACGTCGATTTTGTGGACGTAGGGGTGCGTCCAAAGAGGAAGTGGCATCTCCTCTCTTACCATAGAGAAAAGAAAATATGGTTCGATGTCATTCTTCATTGAACCGGCATTATTCGTCGAAGAAGACATCATTCTTCGTGGAAGGTTAAAACTATATTAATTCTCCAAGGATTCCCCACACAATATTTTCCCATAAAATATTAAAATGAGGGTTTCCCATCATTTAATAAACGTTCCATGCTATTTCAAATTAATTTAAACACATTAATTAATTGAATGCGTTGGAAAAAAATTATATGAGTGAGAGAGGTGGAATGTGGAGAGGCTCCACCCAATTAAATGAGGGAGTTGTCATAATTAATGCAAGGGAAATTAATAGGGGAGTTGAGGGAAGGTGAGAAGTTTGGGGTTCGTGTGGGATCCACCTAAAAAATATCCTCTCATGGGAGGTTTTGTGGGTGTGGGCCCCACCAACAACCTCCCCTTGTAGGATATAACTATCGGATATAAAAAAAATTATGATCCAAAATTTTATTTATTTCATTTTAAATCCCCAAAATTAACTTTCAACCCGCCTGAAACGCAACTGCGGTAAAGGTCCCCTTAAGCAATTACTGGCGCTGCGAGTTCATTGGTGCCCTCAGATTTCAATTCTGAGCATAGGTTCAAATGATAGAAAAAACCCGCACGTACGTTTACTGAACATACCCAAACAAAATATCAGAAATTGACTCCGAGCACACCAAGCCTCAGAATCAAGTGCCGTCAGAAGCCACAGTCTCGTAAAATTCCATTGAAATTCAAAAAATAAATTTCCTTGAAATTTACGTGTCTTTACAATTCTATGGCCAGTGATTATCAAATAGTTGGTCCATGGTTATTCTCACCATGGTAAATCTTCATGTAATTTAAAATTCAATTTCCATCATATATTCTTAAATCTAAAAAACCTTATTTCGCTTCATTCTCCAGTTTCTACTTCATCATGATGAGATCCTCCCATACCTCACACAGAATTTGATTTAGAATCTTTGATGGAAGTCTAAATCAAGTTTTGTATAACACGGTGTTTATCAACAAGTATGAGCATTAATACATTAACTTATTTTATTTATTTATTCCACTATCATGAATGTTATTTTTGTGCCTCATCAGAAGACATATTTTTATGTTATTTTTTTATTCTTCCATTTTCAACTAATTCTGAAAAAACTGAAGGATGATGATATGTTAGTGTTCCTATACTCATATATGGTAGGTCTTCTATGACTTTTACCTCATGTATCATTGATTTAAATTTTTAATCATTAGGATTCATGCCAGTTTCACCGATGATTTCCCCCTAAAATAATATTCCATAAATTAGTCTTTTAACATGGAATAGAAATACCCCACTAGACCATATTTTTATCATTGGATTTTAATTACCTTAACTAGAAAACCCACATTAGGTGTTCCACAAATATGAAACTATTCCCATTAAAATATTTTCAAAGGAATCATGCATTATTTTTTCTTTTTTGACCACCTTAATGATTTAATTAATTTAAATGGATTCATTGACACCTTATAATTTTTCAAGAATGTTTATCTTGTATTTTATTAAATAAAATAAATATTATTAGTGATATTTCACCTTATATATCCCTATTACATTATTGAATGAAAATGAATGGACATGAATTATATAATGTGAATAGATTCTAGTTTATGTCAAATAGAAGAAGGATATTTCATTAAATGTAAGGATTCTCATACAATTATATACGTCTATCTTGTTATAAGAGTGGCCATAGAAGAGTAAAACATAGATTCATAAGGGGATACATTAATTACTTAGAGTATTCCACTCTAAAACATTAGGAGGGTTTCCAATGGTGATACACACAATGAAAATTATTTGATGTTTTTACATGAATGCTTCAACATATAACAAAGGATTCACTTGAATCACCTTGGGATATTGATAATTACATGGATACACTCCTTGGATTTAGATTATATATTTAGATAAGAGTCATCGTAGATTTCTCCACAAGGCCTAGTCACGCATAGCCTATGATTTACTATATAGATTCACCGTATAAATGATTATACACATTGAAAATTGAATTTAATGTGCTCACCCATTGGATTACATCGACTCCCCAATTTCTAGTCCACTTTATTATTTTTGGTGAGTTATATGACCTTTTAAGGCCATGGATGACATGATTACATTATTTCCCCATGGGTATTATTTTATGATTACATAAACTACTATTAATTGAATATACATGATACACCCAAACCTCTTGTAGTTCTTTTTTTAATATATTACTGAAAAGAGCCGAAACATGTACTGTTAGCTGGGAATACCATGAGGAGACTGAACAAGAAACAATTGTTATTCTTTAATAATGTTTCTCTACATCCAACTATATATCTGCACACTACTACTTTTATTTTTTGAAATTTGATTTGGATAGATTTCATTGGTGTAATAATATTGGGAATACCTAAAACTCTATTTTGGTCATTGTTTCATACTCAGAAAGACATCACATTGCATGTAGGGATAATGGAAGGCACTTATTCTTAAATGGTTGAATTAATATTTCATGGGATCATGGGAGTGTGTGATTGAGACATAAATATTGATGTTATTAGAGATGTAATCATTATTATTTTATTTATTTTGGATATAAATTTTTTTATTTATACCTATCAATTGAATTTATCCATGACATGCACATCATTCAATATATGGGTCCACTTTTTAATGATTTATCATTACATTCTGGATGATTTACATTCATTACCTTTTTATTATTGTGATTCCACAATTAATTTTTTATCTGACTAATCTAACACTCTGATTAAGAGATTGTATTCTCCATCATTACGATGAGGGACCATAACTAATAGTGAGCTACCATAGACTTAATAGGTGGCATTCTTAAGGTATTTTAACGTATCGAGATCGGTTAATTATGAGTAAACAATTTCTAGGATGTTTTTGATGGTTATCATATATTTTATATAAAATATAAATATGAAAAAAATATTAATTTATAAAAATATTGTACTAATTAAACAAATATATAAATTAAATTGAATCGAATTTATTAAATCATATCAAAATGGAATAGTTTAAGAATATATGTATTTAATCCATTCTTTTTTCAAAGAGAATATATATAAATAAATTAAAATGATTAATAATGAAAATCAATAGTAAAAAATGAATATAAAATAATTCTCTAATACTTTGTTAATAAACACCATTTTATCATGTTGGAGGTATAAACATGAAAAAAAACATAACCTATGTTAAGGGTAATTTCTAACCTAACACTTCAATTTTGTGTTTTTCTATGATTCTATGTTATTTAAATATTTATTTATTTTAAATTAATTATTAATGTAATTTAACTATTGTATATCATTTACATTCCAGTTTATAGGAGGGATTATACATCATATAGGTGATTTCTAAACAATATACATGGAGAATTTTGAAAAAAAACATTTTCCAAAAAAACAAAATTGTGATTCCTAGCATGTTTTTACCTAATATATTAAGGATATATGATGTCACCATATAGTTATTTTGTATAAAAATAAATTTCCATTAGTTTTTAGGATCATTAAAAAATTTCTTCGAGGAAATATGTATATAACATTTATTGAACCCATTTTTTGAGTTTATTTCATTTTTTGGAATGTTATATACATCTTTTTATAGGGAATGCGTTATTATGATAAATTTATGATGTGTTGGTTCAGAATAGAATTATAAATACTCATAATGATATTTTTAATGTAATATGTCTCATAGAATTATGACTGATTGTATGAACATGATTTAATCCTTATTCACACAATATAAAGTAATGATTTGTAATGATATATTACATCTTAAAATGAAGATAACTTTATTCAATATATTTTTGTTGAATTTAGATAAAATGGAATATGGTCCATTATTACATATATTAAATATTTTATGACACTTTCAAATAATTCCTTATATCCTATGATGATGATCCATTAATTTTTATATGAAACCTATTATTATTACCACCAATGTACAATTTTGATTCATTTCTCATGTTCCTTTCCAATAATTCCTCCCCTTTCTAATCATTTATCAAACCCATTCCTAAATATATTTCATCAGTTGATTACATGTACTGAAGATAATTGGAAATATAAAATGTGTTATATTTTGATGAAATTAAATTAAATATTATATTTTATGATTGATTATGTTTTAATTACCAAATTTTCGAATGATACTGTGCCATTAGATTTTGGATATTATTATTATTATTATTACAATAAAGTTAATACCATAATAAATTTTATTAATATTGATTCTATATTTCTCCATTAGAAACTCTGATGGAAAGACACTATAGAAGATCATAGTTATTCCTGTATCCTCATACTCACATACTCCATCTTCTCTGCCATTAGATACATATGAATCAAAAATTAGGAAATAAAGTATTGGGTAGCTAGACAGAACACCTCATTTAAATAACATCAAATAGATTCCTCACGTAGGAAAATATCCTGGGTAGTGTGATGAATATCCTTGAATCTAAGTATATTCGTTCACACATGTAGCCTCTCCTATAGGTGGAAGTGGAATTCATGAATCATTACCATCATTATCATCTATGAATGGAAATATGTAGAGGGTTACATCTAAAAAATATTCCTCTAAAACGTTCCCCTACTTATGTTCCATAATAAATAGAATCAAACACTTGATTATATCCTCTCTAATTAAAATAACATCCTATGAGACCCCATAACCATTCCTAGTATAAATCAAATTGAATGAAATTTCACATTCCTCCATCTAAAACATACTCACTAAATTGAAGACACTCCCATAACACTTAACTATGGCTTAAAAATGGAACAAAAATGATAAATTTCTCGAAGACTTGTCCTATAAAGATGATTCAACCCACAATAGTAAACTACATCATACTTTTATACCTTTTCAAGTTTGACCACAAAAAGACAATTACCAGTTTAAATTTTCTATTACATGAAGGGAAACTCTTGTTCATATAAATATTAAATTTATTTACTGATAATTTAATAAAAATAATTTTAATTACCCCAAAATTAACTTATTCAATGATATTAGAAACAAAGGATGGTGTAGTAACCTATCAATTACCTCTACCATAAAATCTAAATTTTCTCACCTATGTTATATAATGATTATAAAAATATTACATCAGATAACTGGGAGCCTTAACTGATTGTTTCCAAAAATATCATTCTTTCTAAATCATATTCGAATTTTAGCTGACTATGCTTCCCACCGAACCCATGAAATTTTCACTATTGTGTAACTTTAAACCCTATCCTAATGATAATATATATCTTTGCATTAAAATTTACCTAACTATAAGGAACCGACCTTAAAATATTACATAATCATGAATTAAATGAATAATTCACATAGAGTATCTTTTCGGGTTTATAGTTTTAGAGAATTAGGTCATAACTATTATATCTCCAAAGATTACAAAGTATACACTTCTACTATGTTTCCATAAAATAAAAACTCTTAAAAAGAAAGATGTCTAGTTCAATTTTTTAGATAACATGTCTTTCCTTGATCCCATCCTTGACCCTATTCATCTTTATGTCATATGGAATACATTTCAAAAACTTTGGATGAGCATAAAAATCCTAGTAAAGGATACACAAAGTGGAAAAACTATTAGTTTTTCAAAACAACATGTAAACCAAGAATACTTTATCAAAGTAATAATTTTAACATTTATGAAGTAGTAAAAAACTATTCACTGAATAAAAGATCATTAATTACCATTCTGTAACCAAAATATTACCATAAAACCCATATAAAGATCACATAACATATAAAGGTAACTTGGGACATAATCATAGTTAAATGGAATAACCATACGGTCGACTTCCACACATATCACTTAATGGAATAGCCATACGGCCGACTTCCATACCCAATGCATTGGAGGTTATAACGTAACCACCTGTCCTGGTATTCACGGCACCACCCATCATATGGTTTATCATGTAACCTTCTGTCAAATGTCCAAGTACCATTATAAAATCATATGACATAAAACAAAAATAATGGAAAGAAAACATTTCCACATTTTGATCACAATATATCACTTAAATATAATGACATAACAAGTTCATCATAAAAACCATTTTCAATACCAAAATATAGAAAAGATTATATGGTATTTATTTTATTTCAAAAACATTATGCCTTGTTGAGGAAGCCAAAGAACAAATAATACTCGCGGTGGCGGAAAAGGACGTTGTCACCGCGTACGTTAAAAGAAACATTCCTTTTTGTCATTTTTTAAAACGCTTCATAGAAAAATATTCCTTTTTTATAAAATTAAAAATAAAAGGGGTTTATACACCGTATAAAAGAAATCCTTGTATTAGAACAAAATATGCCTCAATGAAAGGAGATTGAGACGAAGTCCCTTACAAAGACTCCTTGGATTAAGGATAAATAAATTACATAATTATGGGTGTCAAATGAATTCACCAAATATAAGTGGATATTATGTGTAAAAAAATCAGAGGTCATTCACACAAATTCATAGAATGACATATTCAAGGAGTACATGTTTATCCCAAAGAATCAAAATTTTGTTAAGAAGATCCCTTGCAAAAATTTGACAGCCTAACGGCGTCACATCAAAATTCAGAGATAGAGTTGAAGAAAGAGAAAATCGTATCTCATCACTTGGACATAAAATTTACATCAATAAGAAAACATAATAACATATCCCAACATCACAATATGTAAATTAAAAGACCCATCAAAAAGAAGTCTTTTAAAAAGACGAGGGTGAAATGTTCCCTTACCGACTTGGGTATCTTTCGAAACATACACCCCATGAAAGAAGAACAATACAAAATTGATGTAAATACTCATAAAATAAATTATATTACACAAAGAGTATAATAATGGGAAGTACATATACCACTCATAGAAAATGGTGGCGAATGTACATAAACATTACCAGAATAAAAGTGAGACGAAAAATCCCTTACAAAAACTCGGCAGCCTAACGACGCCACATAAAACATCCAAAAATGGATTGATGAGATCAAATAGGGTCTCGCATCATATTAACATAAAATTTAAAACAAGGGGAATATAAAAGAACACCCCCCAGAATAACAAAGAGGCGATTAAAAGAAGTGACATAAAGGAGATTACTTAAAAAGAAATATAGAGGTAGGTTCCCTTATAAAAATTCTGCAGCCTAACGATGCCACTTAAAAATTATAAAAATGAATTGACGAGATTAAGAGGGGGTATCTCATAATATGAAAATAAAAATTTCAGTATGGATAATATAAAATATCATCCTCCAACATGAGAACATGGATCATGAATGAAATGACATAAGAGAGGGTACTTGGAAAGAAAGAGAGAGGTCGGATCCCTTACCCCAAGTCCGACATGTCTTGTTCGTTTCATTATATTCTGGGATAATAAACTTTGTTCAATTTATAATTGCTCAAGGACCTCATTTAAATATTTTAATCAGTTCATATCACATATTATAATGTTATAATAATTTTTTAATAATGTTAGTTCATATCAGACGTTTTTGCTGATGTTTGGTACATGAGTCAAAAATGAACTTGTTTGAAAATAATTGCCCATTTAGTTATAAGTAAATCATTTCCAGAATAGTATTAATGATTAAAATATCATATATATCCTGTACACATTCATTTTATACTATTCCAAAACATTTGGAGTTAAAAAATGAAAATCACCGTTCATGGAGACGGTAGGTCGTACGTACGCATGAACGCTACATTCATTTTTTTGTCATATTAATGGAATAAAAAAATTAGATATATATATATTATAATCACAGTATAATATATATGTTATATAGGTCACATATGTTCATTAATTTCATTCTTTATACATTCCATGTATTGCATGAACGAGTCACATCACTTGAGGGGGCGGTAGTCCACACCTCCTCATATGAAATTATCACATTTTCACAACATGAAAAGAATAAAGGTATGTTTCAAATATAAAATACAGAAGCATATATAAAACATAAATACCATATATATCATATATAAAATACAGTGACTTCATAATGGCCACCTTTAAAGGTGTTAAATGAATATTGAACAATCATCGTTTTGTGAGGCAGTAATTCGCCATCCACAGAAATAGTATGTTCTTTAACCATTAGACGGATGTGTGTGTAAGTGTGGCTCGAATCCTTTTTATAACATCATCCAAGTATATTAAAGATACTGGTGTTGTTACAAAATAAAGGAATAAAAAAATTTAGGGGGTTGGAGAAGCAAAATAAAACAAAATAACACTAGGGAAGACTTTACCTTTAAATCGGGTAACTCATTTTGATTTGAGCTCAAAGGCTTCCTTGGGAAGACTTCAACCAAATTTGAGGCTTCTAGGAGTAATAGAGGAATGTGGAGAGACAACATGGGTAGTGGTTGGAAAAGATAAAGGCTTGAGAGCTGTGGGTAAGGGGTAGAGGTGGGGGCCTTTTGTAAGAGGAGAGGAGGGGAACTCTTGGAAAGTCTTGAAATGTAACATTATAATAAAATGCTTTTCGGATATTAAAGGTCCCAAAATTACATATTTCGAGTAAAAGGTGATAAGGTTTCGAAATACACACATAAAATAGGTTTTTGACAAGTTTAGGTCTTAGATTTTACATTATATTTTCATTTTATTTAAATCATTAAATAATGAGGTAATCACTGCATCATCATGGTGTCATAAATAATTTAATTTATTTAATGTATAAAATTTATAAAACAAATATCATGATGTAGGAAATATTTTTAGATTTATATATAATATTTATAGTAAAAAATATAACTTGTATAACCCCATGTAAAAATTGTTTTAGTAAAACAACACATGTTTGTGACATTTTAATTTTAACTTTAAATAAAAAGTTATTAATGTCATTTTCCTACCAAAGGGGCCCCATGGGGTCCCCAAGTTGACCCATGGATTTTAATGGTCTTCCATGACACATAAAATAAGTTTAGAACATGTGTCAAAGTCATTTCATATTATTATAACGTTATCTTTACCTTAAATTACACTAATTACCTTTAATCACGATTAATAAAACTTAAAAGTTACTATTCACATAAAAATCATTTTAATCCCATTGAAAAAAATTTTACATACTAATGACAACCATGTATGTATGATTTTTGAAATTCAAATCATAGAAGTGGTAATGTTTCATTTAAACGAAAAATCAGTTTTTAAACTACCACTTAGTGGTTTCACTATTCATCAAAAATTGAAGTTTTTCAGAAAATTACCAAATATTCACCCTAATCTATATTTGATATTCTGAATTCAAAAATGATGTCTATATTAAAAAATTCAAAACAAATAAGTTGGATTAATTATATTAATAATTAATTTCCACTGTCAAAACAAATAGCGTGTTTTTATGAAACAATATTTTTTAAAAGATTGACACTAGTTTAAGTCTAATTTCAAATTGAAATTAATTCCAATGACCACCATTGGATGAAATGGTAAAAATATAATCTAATTTAACTTTAAAACCAATTAAAAATATTATCTAATCATATAAATAAATTAGATTAAAAATAGGTTTTGAATAAAAATAGAACATTTTTCACTTATTCATTAAAAATGAACTTTATCTTAAAAATACCAAAAATTTACACAAAGTAAATTTTGATGTCCTGATTTGAAAGAAGAGTTTTATTTTGTAAAATATAACACATAATATTGTCATAAATTGGATTTAAAATCCGTTCGCCATCAAAAGGCAGTTAATCGATTTTTTAATGAATATTAGAATGTTTACGCTTAAAATTGGATTCATTTTCATTTTTAATCCTCTAAAATAAAAAGTAAAATTATTTTACAAACATATATAATAATTTTGTAGTTAGTTCTATTCATTACCGTCATTATAATGGCTAGTTGTTAACTACCATTTAAAATGAAATTATTTTATTATTAAAGTGCAACGTAAGATTTCAAAGGAACTCGTTGTTGCGTATTGGGTAAGCCATCGAGCATAGCGTTCCCTTTAAATTAATAATAACATTTTATTCACAAATAGGGTTAAATATAAAAATGTCAAATTATTTATTTACCTGGGGTGTTACACTAACATTCTACCACTATGAACCCTTTTAATGCTACCGTGGAGATGAGAGTGACCCTCAAATATCTTCTGTAAAAGGATAGATGTTAGTGACTATAACCGAGGTTATAAAAGGTAAAAATTTGTGATGTTATAATTAATCATAGAGACAAGAAAATATAACTACCAAACAATACATTAATATAAATAAAAAAATTTACCATAATGCATGTTAATTTCGTATATATAATTTATATCTAAAATGAATATTCCAATTGAAATCTCCTTCGGTAGAAACAATATGATTCCATATATTAATTTATCTTTTTTTTGAAACCCATCTTAAAATATTTAATAATAGATATATATAATATGGATATCGTGAAAGTAAAATATGTGATCATCCTTAGGAATTGAATTTAGAAAAATAATACATATCGTGGTATATATAACAATAGATAATTTGTTGAAACAATAAATTATTTAATTTGATAACTAGTATTGAATGTTTCCTTTCATGGAATGGGAATAGCCATGAAAAATAACCTTTAATGTCCCATAACATTCCACACCATGATTATTAGGTTGACGAAACACCTAATTTCAATCCCCATTGTCCATATAGTTTATTGGAGATAATCAAACCAAGATGACTATATAATGGAATAATAGAGGAAGTGAAAATATAAATAACTCCTTAGAAAAATAATGTAATTCAAATGACGTG
Organism: Viscum album; assembly: GCA_963277665.1. Classification (NCBI taxonomy): domain Eukaryota; kingdom Viridiplantae; phylum Streptophyta; class Magnoliopsida; order Santalales; family Viscaceae; genus Viscum; species Viscum album. The sequence continues at coordinate 32,607,179 of OY728128.1, read as the reverse complement.
ATCTTCAAACCAAAGCCTACGGGAGGATAGGAAATCTCCATGCACGATGAATGGCCAGACAAAAAAAGGCCAGGTTATGGGATGCAAATGAGATAAACATCATAGTGGGAAAAAGGAATTACCCATTATTTTTAACAATGGATGGATATTTTGTTATGAAATCCATGAAGAAACCATGTAGGATAAAATGGATGCAACATCAACACCTCATATGGTCTGGTCTTTTAGCTTTCCCTAATGGGCTTCCAAATCTGTGGTCACGGTGAAAACCAAAAAAGATATACACAATTACATAGAATCCAAAAATGATGAAATAAACAACTTATCAACAATATAAAACCAATTGAAAAGTTTTACAATACTATACCTGGTGAAAATGTACTATTTATCTTATCCTTTTGACCATCATGTAAAAGTGGTAATCCCATCAATTTTCTAAATCCTTTGAATAAGACTCTAAAAACAGAAAATATTCCACTATAACAGAAAATAATTCACGATGGGGAAATGGAGGTTTCAGAATAAGTAACAAGATATATTTTATATGGAACTAAATAATCATAATATTATCATTGAATAAATTATTTAATAAAATAATACCAAATATATAAGTTTTTGTTTCAATGTTGATTTGAGTAATGAAAATGAATCTGATAATTTAAATTTAATATGATTAATATTAAGATTGTGTTACAAGTAATGAATAAAAAAACATGATTTTATTATATTATAATTATCATATTCAATAATGAAATATATTTTATATTATATATTTAAGAGGAATTTGTTAAAATAAATTATAAATTTTAACTTACATAATTTAAATCAACCATTGATTAGTGATTTTTAAGAGCGTTTTAAATGATGATGAAAACTATTAAATTTTTTAATTTGATAGAATATTTGAAAATAATTATATTAAAATTTTTAATTTACATTAGTAATTAATTGTTTTATATAAAAGGGTAATTGGATAATTTAAATGATAAGCCATTGATTTTGATACCTTTTATTGGACATAATTTTGAATTATAGAAATTGAGTTATAGGAGGCAATGGTAAAATCTTATTGATAATGGTTTGAAGAAAAGTTATTAACACTAAAATATAATTAGTGTAGAAAACAATGTGGAGGTTTAGAAGAATTCTATGACAAATAATCTCAAACAGTAATGGAATTGAGATACATGACAGCCCACAATTTTTCCTTTGCGTCTTCTCTAATGGAATGAGTCTTGATCATCTATATGATGAAAATTTGGAAAAACCTGGCCATAAGAACATTTATATGGTGTTTTGGAATGATATTTTGTAAAATATTTTCCGATGTAAATAATTTATTATATGAGGTGAAAGGATTGTGGAAGGGGTGATTATATAAGCATATGAGAGAGAAAACATTTGGAAAAAATTAATTTCCAAATTATTTAGGATCATGTATATTAACAATGTTGAATATTAAGAATATTAATTCTTAGTAATTATGAGATATAGTTTTATTTGAAAAATTAACAGACCCCAAAATCAATGTCATTATGGAATCATTTTTTCCAATGAAAATAAACTAAATAGTATTTTATTCGATTATAAGGTTACATATGTATGGAAAATGACTTATAATTTTTAAAATTATATTTATTAATTGTAAATGTCTTTTTATACTTAATTAATATTTAATAATTAAAATAAGTTTTTTTTATTATAAATGATTCAATAATGATGATGTTGTAAAACATATATTGTATATGAAAATTTTATTTGTTTACTACACATAAAAAATCATTATTTTCTTACAAATATAAAAAACTCACTATAATATAATCTGGAAAAAAGTATTCCAAATAGATAGTATGTTTCATGGATGTCAAATTATAATTTTTGAAAATTTATATATTAAGTGAATATATTTCAAAATTATATTGTTGTGATAGACATTATACATTATTATTAGTATTCCATCTCAATGAAAATTTTAATTTTCTAATGATTAACATAAACAAATTCAAATCCCATTTTCATCAAATTATATAGTATATAAAAATATAATAAATTATGTTTTCAAATTAATTTGATAAATCCCTCAAATAATTATTTTACATTAAAACATGTCACTTTATTTTTGATAAATAGTATATTTTATAGTATGAGAATATGTGTGTAGTTTAAACATTAAATTTATAATTATATAAATTTATAAATTTATCATAAATTAATTTTTCAGTTTCAAAAATTAATTATCCATATATTGTCTCATGTGATGGAAATAATATTGACTTCAGAATTTAATTGTTTTACATTACATTAAACATTTATATGTTAAAAATATGTGACCATGAAAACATGTGTCATAAATATTTAATAACTATGATTTAATGAATAATATACTATTTTGTTGGGAATTTTGAATTATAAAGATTAATTTTTTACTAATTTCTATATCAAAAAAAGTTAAATTTGAAAGATGAATAATGAATTTAGAATACTGATTTTAAAAAATAAGTATTAAGAAATTTTTATACATAAAATAAAATTATTACAAATAAATTAAATATATATATTTAATATTAGTAAATATATTATAAACAATGGATATAAAAATCATCTCTAGAAAAGTGTAAACATAATACATAAAATTCATATTATCATATTTTTCAAGATAAGAATGAATAAAATATTATATCATATAATTTCAAAACTAATTATTGTTTAATAATTAGGAAAATATTTTATAGGATTATATCCTAAAATGAAATATAAATACTTGAAATAAATAAATTAATTGTGATTTTTTTTAAAATAAATATCTTTGAAAATATGATATTTTATATTATACACTTATAATAAACTTCCATCCACCAAATTTTACAAATTTGTAAAAACATATCTATTTTTTCTCTAGTTTTCATGAATATTAATTATAATCCTATTTATTAAATTCAAAATCAAATATAATAATGTTTTGATATGGAATTATAAAAATACATTGAAACTGATTACCATATGTGATCATATTAGTTATATATCTCATAGAACATTATATAAAATGTTTATCTATCAGTGGATTTGTGCCAAAATTTTTGAAATCCTAAATTTTTAAAATATCTAAACTACAATAGGATACCAAATGAGGATGATCCAAAACCATACATCATAATATAATACTTAAAATATATTATTTTAAATAGAACATGAATTAGAACAAATTTCTAGTGCCAATAGTATAGGCTCCTTGAAAAATAAGTACATAATACATCATCAAAAAAAGATTATTCTACAAATATAACAAAATCCCTTTTCAAAGACAAGATATGGAAAACCTAAAATATATTTTCCACCAATTATCACCTACTAAGATTGGTATATATAAGAATATTGCAAGGAAAATATGCTAAAATGTGGTAAATCATTATCAATGTGACATAGAACAAGGAAAATGATGCAGGCAATGTTACAGGAAGTGTTGGAGACATATGGGCATGCTGTCATTATACAGGATATTAGCATGGATTTTTTAGGGAAGGTGGAATTTTTTCATAGATAAAAGGTCTTTGGGATATAAAATTTTATTTTGAAAGCTATAGTTTGGGATAACCCATAGAGGGTAGTATGACCTATCTTTACTACACTAGGGGTAATTTTTATTGTTTTTTTATTACCTATATGACAATAAAAAATTAAATAATAATATGAGATTCATGATCATCAGATGAATTGAATTATTAATCGAATAATACAAAATAATAAGAAGATGTAATAATATCATAATCATTGATCACAAAATAAATTATTTAAAATACTTTTCTTGGATATGTAACATAGATGATTGAATACTTTTATTTACCATTGAATATTAGGATAATTTTCATTAATTACTACTAAATGATATTTATATTTATGATTTCGAGATATTTTTTTATAATGGTTATCTTGGTTTAGTAAATGAGGTGTTTGTGGTTGGTTGACTTTTAAAATCTTCAGTAAGAATGTGATAACATAAATGTGTCATTGGTTGTGATTTGGTCCTTCACATAGAGTGATTAAAAATTTGTTCATTTATATATGATCAAGGAAAAATAATATGATTTCTGGTATAACATGGTCTAAAATATGAAAAAAGTTCGACTATTGGTCATGATTATGTCACATATAAAGTGGTTTTAATTAGAAATAGTTATGTTGTATTCCATTGTAGTGAAAATTTAGTGATTAAGCATTAATAATGGGATGAATAATATTAACTACCCTAGATTTTAAAGCGATATTTCACCATGATGTGATGGGTCAAAATGAGGAGTTACAGTGGTATGGTGAGTATCCCCATAAAAATCATGTTCATACAACATCCATCATATCAAGTAGTTTCTCTATAAGGTGAAGATATGTAATTTCCACTTGGAACATATTAAACCCTCATCTCCTGTTATTATTGCCCTCAATCGACTCTCTAACTATTTTATTATCTATATAAAAATTTTAGGATCCTTCTAGCTTACTTTTATTATATTTGAATATTTTTATCATTATTTTCCTTTTTGTTAAAATAAAAAAATTTGCGATCTAGTACTTTCTTCATGTTACTATTTATTGTTTTCCTGTTATAAATAACCAATTTTAATGTTTTCTGGTTAATTTTAGGGTTTTAGTGGACCAATATTGAAATAAATAGTGTGGAATATAGGGTTTTATCTAATAGCTCATAGTTCAAATTAAATTCTATGTTATAAAATATATAAGTGGTTATATGGCATGATCTTCATTTTGGTGTCTGATTTGGATAGTAACATTATGGTTTTGGTAATAATGTTTTTAGGGGAGTATGATTTGAGGATGTTCAAACCATTAGAGGCTAAATATGGATAATATTTAAAAGTACTTGTCAAACCACATTCATTATTATATTAGGATGTAGAGATTTCCATTTTAGTCAATCTAGGATAGGATGAACAATTTGGGATTCATTTAGATGAGCATGTAGATGGGTGTATAAATATGGGTGATGAATAATATATTTATTTGGGGGGTGGTTGTTGAGTATTTTAAGGTTTTATTGATGGTTGTTGGGAAATGATATAAGATATTTTCATAAATATTATTAGATTAGTTTTTTGATTGTTATATAAATGTCAGATTGTTATGACCTATGTTCGCTGAGAGGATCCATCGTTTATTTTTTTCCTCATATGTGATATGAAATTTGTGATGTGTCAATGGGACCTCACCTTGCACGGCTAGTTCATATAGTGTTAGAGTATATTTATATTGATGTATTACTTAGACTAAATTAATGATGGTGGATAGATGAGGAATTTCAAAGAGACTATACCCAAAGGAGAAGGTTTGGGTCATTTGGGATGATGGATATTGATATTCCCACCTTATACCTTTATTTTAAGGATAAATTCTATTTTTGAGTAAACCATGGGACCTTACCATGTTAATGTTTTTGAACATGATATAAGTTATATATTCTTATTCCCTCATTAGATCTCTCTTTGGTAAATATTACTGTTTTCCTGTTATAGAGTGACCTCGTGATCCTAAAACCATCCTCCCTAGGTTTTTTAAGAGTCACGAACTCCAAATTACTTCATGATAAACTATCATGATATATTTTTTTATTATGGTAGACTCATTTATCCTCTACTAAAGGTGAATTCACTCTCATAAATTTTAAATATATATGTGAATGGCATGTTTGTGGTATCAAATTTTGTTTATCACTCACACACTATATGGGAAAAAAGATTGTATATAGACCTAGTTTTTATGGACACATCCTAGGCAATGGATTTTAAAATGGGCCATTGTGTAAATGGGTATAATGAGGATTATGAAGTGATTCTATGATATACACTTGGATAATTTATCATTGGTCAATTTTTTTAATTTTTTTTATTGTATTTATTGATACAATTCATATAGGGATCCCTTTTATAGTATATTTATTATATGTTATCCCTAAATTTGATACTTATTGTGATTACAATAAAATATTGTTTACTTTTATACTATGTATATGGTGTTTTTTATTAATTACAACATCAATGTGTATTATGTTTGATGATTACCGTAATTCATGGTAATAATCTTCCCACAACATGATGTAATCTCTTATTGTTGGTTGGTATCATATTATATACTAAGAGGAATGCATGATGAATTGTGTAATATTGGAATTTTCCTAGTTATTTTAAGTGATGAAATATATAATGTTATCAGATACCAATTACACACTAGTTATTATTGTAGTATGTTTAGATAGAGTATAGGACGGTTAAAACATGATCAAGAAAACAACAATTACAAATATCCAACAACTATCTAGTGGATTCATGATTTTATTGTGATGTGGGATCACTTTTATTAGTTTCTCTATTATTATTCCATGATATTCATAAACTCAAATTATGAAATGTTAATTTTGGGAATTTATTTTTTTGGGGTGTTGAGAAAATTTTAGTTTATGCATCATGAGAAGGCATAGAGGTTCACATGTGATGAACTTGTATTTATGGGATTTATATATGATTAAATTATTAGAATGATTTTTTAAATATTTTTCATGTATTCTTGACATCTAATAGATTTAATCTAACTATATTATGTTTTTTTATATGTGATTGTTTCGAATATTATTGTACATGGGATATGCGTTTGATCCTTAGGTATGTAGTTATTTTTTATAAAATTTGGTCATGGGAGGACACATAGGTTATTTATTTGAGGACAATTGTGTGTGAATGACCCATTTTATATCTCATTTTTTCTTATGATTTATCAAATTAAAAATGATATTCCTCTTTCACTATTTTCACATTTCATAAATTCTACTCTGATGATAACCCATGGTGAAACCAAGGGAACCAATTGATGGGTTTTTAGGTAAGTAAATAAAATAATAAACATTAAATCTTTCACTATGATGGATTAAAAAATTGTCATGATGTTTTTTAGGTGGATAATGTACTAAAGACACTACATCATATGAGGTTTTGTATTATACCAGTGTGAAGTGGAGGTTCAGACTAGGGTGGTGCTTTTTTGAATTGGTTTAGTAGTACCAAATTCAATATACATTCTGATTAGTTATATTCATGCTTTTTAATAATATTAACATTATTATCACATCCTTATTGTCATTATTTGAGATATTTAATGTGATAATGTCATTTTGGTACCTATCACACTAAATGGTCCTAAAAATTATCATAGTGATGAGAAATTAGAATATCAATGTTATTATTCTCTAACATATGTTTTTTGGTTAGATAATATCCTTTTTATGTGAAAAGTTAATATAGGATATTCTAAGTGGAGACTCATAGGACAATAAGGAACTCTCTCATTCCATAAACACTTGGTAATCTCTGAAAAAGTATTTATGATAACATGAAGCAATTGTAAGAAATACAAATTTATATAGTGCATTAGATGTTCAAATCTAAAAAATATGTCATGGTTTAAAAAATTTAAGATTATTTTTAATATATATATCACCGATCACACAATTCAATGTATTGACTGAAACTCTGATTACATATGTCTATATGAATTAGGGGAAATTTGTTATATCATGATTGATACGTATTAACAAGTAATGAATATAAGTAATTTACCCCTTATATTATTTTATGGATATTGAAAAGTTATGAATTATTATCGTAGTTAAATAGCATGACCAAGTCTAATGCCATGGAGTTTTATTAGAAAGCTCATTTTCTGAATTTCAATGAAACAATCATCTAGAAAATAGGTTAATGAAACCTATATAAACCCATTTGAAACAATTTTATCATGATAAATGGGTTATATTAAATTGTGTATGTTAATATGAAGTTGTATTTCATTGTTATATTATCTTTATTCTAAAATGGGTTATTGTTTTGTTATTAGATTAAAGACGTTCACATTAAGATGTTATTCCTAATTCCCTAATGAATGGGGCCTATAGGGTTATCAATAATGTTTACCTTGGACCTGAATAAAATTATATTTGAAATTAACATGTTGAATAAATATTATTATCGTATCATGTTTGATAACCATTCATGATCAGTTGATCAGAAATATTCTGGCACCAGTTTTTTCAAGATAATATTTTTGATTCGAATAATTAATAAATATTTATTTCCTTTATCAGTAAATATAATATTTATTTATTTACATGGGAATAATTTAGAGATATATATTTCTATAAATATATTAAAAAAATTCAAGGTATTGTGAATACCATTGTGTAATATTGAATTGAGTTACTTTTATAGTGATTATGATATATTAAATATTATTTGAATAAATATGAATTTATTTAAAAAAGAAGCAATATTTCTGTATCCATGAGTTTAGTACATGTCATTTAAATAATAATATTATTATTATTATTTATAAATGGGGTTAAATGGGGATTATGATATTAATAAGTTCCGATGAAAAATATTAATTCCCAAACCCTTGGTATTCATACTAGATTATATCATTCATAACTATAATGGACATTTCCTAGGAAAAAATTCTCTGGATAATTCCCCAAAATCCTTAAATCATCCTTATTCTGTAGTTAAAACTACACATATTTTCATTCTTAAATATTAAATATTTTTTATGGAAATTAAATACATTTAACAAAAACATGGCCAATGATCAATATGTTTTACTGTATTTGGTTACTATGTTCAGAGTAATTTTATTTAATTAGTGATCATAAACATATCCTCTAAAGAGCATACTATCTTATACTCCTTATGAAAATAAAAAAAATAAAACATTACTTCAAAACTTAAGAAATGATACATAAGATTTGGCAATCATTGATTTTCAGTAAGGGTATTCATAAGATATATCATTTTATGATCAAATGATATAATTAGATAACCATAAAGGGATGAGAAAATGGAAATGAATTAAAATTTACATGAATAACCTATCATAGGTCATAAACATGAGTAATGAATGATGCATTGTCATTACAGAATAAATGATTCATAGTATTGTGGAGAAATAAAAAATCAAGAATAACAATCTCATAACATACATTCATGAAAAAAAAGTTATAACAACCATTTAATTTCACGGTGATAACTGCAAGGACCATCTAACATTTTGAATCATACATTACGACTTGTTTCCCATTATGGAAAAAGACCATCTGCAAGATTCTCAAAATTTTTCAACCTCATCAGCCTATTTACCATTATGGATCAATCATATTAACATGTTCCCCAATTTTATCTCATTAGTTGTAAATATACAAATGATACATTGGTGAGATATATTGGTCTCTTCTAACCCTGGTTATAACCTGTCCATTGAATTTGGTAAAAATGTAAGCACCATAATCAATTATAATGATTCCACTATACTTGGTTATAATATTCCCAATATCGAATAATTAAAAACAAATATTAGTGTTCTATAATATCTTAAAATGTAAATCACATAATTACCCAAGATAAGAAATTGGTATCATAAAAATACCAGCCTAGCATCAACTATAGAAAATAAATGGGTCATGTAGTCTCCTCATAAATTCATCAGACTATTACCCATAAAAATTTAATAGGTTTCATAAAAATATATTAATCAAAATAAAAATCAGTTAAAGGATAATATTGATTTAAAAATTGGATTAAATCCCTATTAAATCATTTTTAACATCAATTAATGGAATATTTAATGGGAATATATTTTTTACGGTCACCTAGAATATTTCATAATGAGAATAGACTTTCCACATTGAAAATAACATATCCAATCTAATATCCGAAAAAATTAGAATCTATTTCCAAAAAAATGAACATGAAATCGTATAATGAAATTTTTAAATCATTGATTAGTTTTGATGCCATGATATTTTGTTCAAGTCATATATGCTTAAACAATTATTCATTTCACATTTTAGAAAAAGAAAAATTGGTCTTTTTTAGAAAATAAAATTAACATTCTTATTAATTTATGTTATGTTAGTAAAACAGGCATAAAAAATAGTTTATGAAAATTATTAGAGTATATTAAAAATTATATTTAAAACAGTTTTAAAATATAATTATAAGAAAATGAATTACTTTTCAATCAATGATAGAAATAAATAAACTTTTTATTATAAAATTATTTTTTTAGCATTAAAAATTTTATTATGTTATGTGAAAGGAAAAATAAATTATCAATAAAATTTTACGTTAAATGAATATAAAATAGTGTCTTGAAAGATATATCATAGGATCTCATTGTTGGATGTATAACCTAAAAATCATATTAAACAATGACATTGTAACATTATACCTCTACTAAAATGGAATATTTTAAAAAATAATTCCCATAAACGAAATAAAAATATATGGATTGGTTTATCAAATAATTATTATAATATGGATAATAAAATAAATTCTAGGGTAGGATACACACCACACTAATGACAAAAGTCTCATAAATGAATGTGTCCTAGTGAAATTAATGTGACATAAAAATCCAATCAACATTGGAATAATTTGAATCATAATAACAATTAAATAATAACAATAAATGAAATGTAGATATACTCAAAAATATTTTTTAAATGATATAAAATTTTAGTGGGGTTGTAACAGACTGATATTTTAATGTGATAAGATTCTTTAATTTCATTATTGCATTGTGTTTTATGAAACCCCAAGATAATCTTGTGCTACAGAAACACCATCTTAGCTTATAGTATATGAAACACTATGATTTGGTAGGGTTACACAAAATTTTATGTTCATTTAATAGAGTTCATTTCATAAAAGACCATGTTTATGTGAACAACTTACTATTATTATGTTACCTTATAACATAGCTATTATAGTGATTGTTGTGAAAACTATTAACTAAATTATGAAAATATTTTTTACACAAGAATATATGATTAAATCTATGATGAGAAATTAACTATAAATGAAAATAAAACCCTTTTTAAATAAATGGAAATGTTTTTCTAAAAAAGTATTTAAATGAAAATAAGTGAGTTTATAAAATAATAAAATCACTTTATATGGAATTAATTAATTAATTATATGTGTAATATATTTAATATATTATTTATATTTAATCTTATATGTTCTCTAAACATGATATAAGAAAAAATTAAAATTTTAATATAAAAGAATTATTTTCCAATTATTGTAGTTTTGGCACCTTTTGATGGCACACCAATTTTACATATTTTTTTTGAATCTTCATAATAATCTATTTCAAAATATAAAGTTTTTTTAATGAAATTGTTGTATGATGATATACTTTGGAATGAATTTGGGTTCTTTTTGGACTAGTTTCACATTTTGAAGAATAGTAAAAAAATTACTCATTTTTATTAAAAACTAATTTTTCATCAAATTTATTTATATTGTTAAATTATATATTTGGATGAGTTTAAAAAATATAGAGATTATATGTTTTTAATTTAATATAATTTATGACATAAGGAGTAATTTTACATCATATTTAAATGTAAAAACATTTCATTGTTTCAAATGTTTTAGTTTTTAAAACACATTTTATCATTCCGACAACATGATTAATTTTAAATTAATTACTGAAAATTTATGTGTTTTTAAATTTTAAATATATATTACATATTTTTAATCAATGTTAAAAAATTATGTAAATTTATATATTTTTTCAGAATTTTGAAGAGTTACTTTATAATTTTTTTATTACTAAGGTAAAATAATAAATCGATTAATTAATTGTAACAATAATATTGTAAAATTTGACTAACACTTTCATAATATCATTTGATGGGTGTGTTTCAACCTAAATCATACTTGGGTGAAAATGGTATCATTTGGATGCTAGTTGGATTATATTAGGACATTTAATATAATTTATTTAATGAAATGTTTTAAATGTATTACTCAAATTTCAATAACTATATCATTTGTAATATAAGGTCATACATAAGCTAAGTTTGACTCAAAATACTCATTTTAAGGCTGAATTGATTTCTGTTATTATCGTAATTTATTTTCAATTTTTATGATTAAATAATTATCTTAAAATCATATATAATGAAGATGAATAAATTATTTCATTGATAAAAAACAATAAAATTGTGTTAATTAAAATTATAATTACCATCCAAAGACCAAAACACTTGGAAAAATATATTTTTAAGTATATATTGAACATAATAATACAATGGTCTAACTATTGACCATTTGGATCCACATGGAAATGGTTTTGACACTTATAATATTTTATTTTATGTAACATTAATGTTCTCACATTCATGTGTTAATAAATATAACATTTTCAATATATAATTTTATAGAATATATATTCTACTAAAATCTTTCTTTTGAAATATAGGGTATTTAACTTTATCATATTATTTTATTTTAAATTTTTATTCTACAAATAAGAATACTACAATATTACACATAATTGATGTAGTGATTATTTTATTAATGGAAATATCATATAAAAATTATAAAAAATATTAAAATAAATATAATTGGGTATAATTAATATGTCTAATAAATTTGATATATTACCTTTACATCTTTTAAATATAATAAAATAAAGTTTTTCGATGTTAAATAATAATCCTCATTTTTAAAAAAAATAAATGAATTGAATAATGACAAGATTGATGATATTGATTCTTTCTCAAAGTAAAGTTTCATTAAAAATATAAAATAATTATTATTTGATATAAAATGTCCTCATTTATTAATTTATGGCATAATTTACATCAAATAAATGAATATTACATTATTTTACTATTGAATAATATGTAATTTTAGTTAAAATTAATATGTAATAAGTAATGGTTATTTAAAATAATAAGGTTTAAATTGACAATAAAATTGGTCTAAAATTTATTGGTTGATGATATTATGAAATTATATATTATCAAATTGAAAAATATTAAATTTTGGAATTTTTTCTTGTAGTTTTATTTTATTTTAAATTCATATTTTTTGATATTCCAAAAGTGCCCCTCACCTCAGTTATAAAAGGGAACTTCTTCCCTCACTTCATCAATTCTACATGAGAATTCATGCTCATCCATCCCCTTTCCATATAAATTATCAAATTTATAATTCACATTAATGATATTCTGTGTTTCTAAAAAGACTAAATCTAGTTCCTTTAAGAGGAGATTAAGAGGGAGCTCGTCAATAAAGAGTAAAACTCTTCTACTGATTCTTCCAAAATTATTTATTATTCTACATCATATTAATGAGTATTTTAACTTATAAATTAATAAATCCATTATCACATATATACTGATATGTTATTATAGTTATCTATAAACCATATTCCACCTTCAATCCATCATACAAAAAAAATCACCACACATGAATACATTTGGTTTACAATCTCCACGATGTGGTGTAATTTATTTTTCACAAACACTTTTACTTGGATGGATATAATAATGGAAATAGTAATTAAATATTTTGATTATAACATGATATTTATTCTATAACAGTATATATACCATCCACTTCCATACGTTTTCATAATTAAAGGAATTATATCACCATTCTTCCTTAGTATGACCCACCGTCTCAATGATGTGATGGGATTTATTTTCTGTTATCATATTTAAATAATGATTATATAAATATACATAATAGATAAATATGATATATATTAAATTATTATCATTCTGTAAATTATATGATGTAATCCCACGAATAATAACATTGATTTATATGACAAAACATGCGTTAAATAACTCCCAAAAGAAGAGTAATAATGAAATATTATTAAATAGTTGATAACATGATGGAATATGATATTATAAATATAAATATGGGTTTTTAAAGAGTTTATAAAACTATTTAATCCATTATAATGTAGTTTTTGATACATACAAAGGATTTTGGACATATGGTAAGTTATAATTTTGGAATCTCAATATTTTCTGTGATTTTTTAAATATAAGTATTTAAAAGGGAATATTTTTAATTAATATACATTATTGTTAAATTTTTTTTCCTAAAATGATTTACTACTATCCTAAGGATGTTAAGAGTAATTTTTACCAATTTTTTACTTTTTAATACATGGTTTGAACGGAATCATTCTTTCAAATTTCAAATGAGGTACTTTTTCACTTCTATATAAAAATTATGAGAATAGTTTTTTAATCATATAATTCATGAATCAATTTTTAAACATTCATAGAGAGTTATTTCCATAAATATTACCATGCATGATTTAGAAGGTCATTTTCATAAAAAATGTATTCTCTTGATATTTCACTTCATTTCAAGAAACGAAAATGTTTTTTGGGAAGTTATGAAATTTTTCTCAAGTATTGTTTCAAATAATTTTTCATGTTTACTATACAGTTTTTCATCACAGTTTCAAATAAATGGGTTTCAAAAAATTTATGTTTTAAATATTTATTTTTATATAAAATTAATGTTTCAAGTGATCTTTCATCATCTCTCCCCAACGATGATGACTTACATTGTTATAGTTCAAGAATACAATTCATATTATTTCTCTGAATGTTTTATGTTTTTATGGAATGCTCTATAAGAAACACACGTCTTTTCATTTCATATATATTTGATGTAATGATTTTGAAACTGTATATTTTACATAGGTTAGGACATGATTACATGTAATGCCTCGACCCCAGCAGCCCAGAGTCGGTGCATTAATTCGTAACATTGGAATGATCACAAAAGATCAAGTCTCGAAAGACCGATTAGTTTAGTAGCCTTGGAAACACTAAATACATTCATAAATGTTACATTACATCATAAAGGGAAAAATCACAATAACATAGTCTCCATAGTCCACACTTCTATTCTCTTCTGACTATCCCTGCAGGTCATTCATAAAATAATTCTTCACATCCTTGAAAATATTAAAACATTGAAAGGGGTGAGATCAGATGCTCGGTAAGGATAACAATATTTCGGAAGCTTTCATAAATAAACATTAATATTTAAGTCATTGTATAACTAAAACAAAAGCCTTTTTAAACATTAACTTCAGCAAAATGTGGCACAAAAAATTAAATAATACCATTTACTTACTCACATGGATATTCTACTAGTCGAATAATCATATGAAATATCAATAACCACTTTCATAACGATGGAATGAATAATTCCAGACTATCATAACCACGTAGCCAAGGCCTCGTGCCAAGACCACAAATAAGATTTTGTCAAGGCCTCGTGCCAAGACAATAGTTTGTCTCGTGAGACCTACCGATGCAATTTTTTTAGAAGATACTAACGTTTAAAATTGCTCAAATATGCACCAGTGTTTTTCCGAAAACATTATTCAAGCTTCTAAAAAAAACTTATTCTGAGACTGCTCGACTAATTATAGGCCATGATAGGTCCACGCCCAATCCCTTCCTGTCTACCACACTCGAGAGTCGGGTTTTCTGAAAACATTTTTAAGCTTGTGTTAAAAACGTATACATTTGCACTGGATTTTCATATATTTAAGAGACATATCCCTTTTTTGAAATAATTTAAAAATCACATAATTATAAAAGAAAACCTTTTGAATAAATGTAAATGGCAAAAGGGATTTATACACCGTATAAAAGAAAGTTGTGTATAAAACGAAATATGCCTCAATGAAAGGAGATTGAGATGAAGTCCTTAAAAAGATCATTTTTAAAATAAAATAGATCTATTATGTGTATTTACTATAATTACACCTAAAGAATGTACAAATACGAGATAGGAAATAATAATATCATGGCGTAATTTGAAAGTAGGAGATTAACCCAAAGAATGGAAATTGGGTTAAGAAATTCCCTTACCTCGTGTCCGACTTGACTCGACCAGTCTTTAACCTCTTGAATAATAAACTAGAGTTAATTTATAGTTTCTTAATAACCTTTTTTAATTTTATTATTCCTTATATATCACTTATTACCATGTTATGAACATTATGTAATTATTTATGTTAAAAATGGTCGTTTTGTCGATCTTTGGTACTTGAGTCAAAAATAATCTTCTTAAAATTACAAGTTGTTCATGTGGTGAAATATCCATTATATCCAGAATTATATTCATGATTTAGATATCATATATATCATATATATCTTGTATATACATGAATTTACAATATTACATAACATTTAGAGGTAAGAAATGAAATGCACCGTTCATGGAGACGGTAAGCCGTACGTACGCATGAACACTACTTTCATTTATATTTCATATTTAATGGAATGAAATTATAATGATATACAAGTATATTATAATTCTATTATAATATCATATATAATATAATTTACACCATCCTTTATACATCCCACATATGGCATTAACGATTCAAATCACTTTGAGGGGGCGGTAGTCCGCACATGCTTAAATGAAAATATCGCGTTTACCCATAATGGAATCCATAATGGTATGCAACAAATGAAAAATACATAATCTTAAGTAAAACATAAACTTATTATATATCATATATAAATATAGTGACATCTTAATTGCCACCTTTAAAGGTGTTATATGAGTGTTGAACAATCATCGTTTCGTGAGGCAGAAATTCGCCATCCACAGAAACAGTATGTTATTTAACCATTAGATGTAGGTGTGTGTAAGTGTAGTTCGAATAATTATTATACAAACATCCTATTATATTGAGTATACTGGTCTTGTTACAAAAGAAATTAATAAAAAGAGTTTAGGGTGTTGGAGAAGCAAAATAAAACAAAATATCATAAGAGAAGACATTACCTTAAAATCGGGTAATTCTTTTTGATTTGAGACAAAGGCTTCCTTAGGAAGAGTTCTTCTCAAAGTGAGGTTTCTTGGAGTAATATAGGGAAGTTGTGAGTGTATTTGGGAAGATTTTTTCCGAGCCAAATGGCTTGAATGTGTGAATAAGGTGGTAGAGGTGGGGGCCTTTTATAAGAGAAGAGAAGGGGCACTCTTGGAATGATTGAAATGTTACTTTATTATGAAATTATTTTCGAATTATAAAGTTCCCAAAATGATATATTTCGAGGATAAGGTGATAAGGGATCGAAATATCCTCATAAAATAGGTTTTTTACAAGTGTAATCCTTATATTTTACATTATCCTTTCATTTTATTTAAATCGTTAATTAATGAGGTAATCGCTGTATCAGCATTGTGTCATACAACATTTACTTCATATAATGTATAAAAATTATAAAACAAATATAATGGTGTAGGAAATCTTTTTATCTTTATAATGAATATTTATAGTAAAAAATATGACTTGTATAACCCCATTTTACAATTGTTTCAGTAAAACAACTCATGTTTGTGACATTTTTATTTTAACATTAAATAAAAAGTTTTTAAAGTCATTTTCCTATAAAAGTGGATCCATGGGGTCCCCAAGTTGACCCATGAATTGTCTTGGTCGGAAATGACTCATCCAATAGTCTTATGACATGTTTCAAGGTCATTTCATATTATTATAACATTATCTTTACCTTAAATTTCACTAATTATCTTTAATCGCGATTAATTAAACTTAAAAGTTACTATTCACCAAAAAATTATTTTAATCCCATTGAACCACATTTTACTTCCTAATGAAAACCATGTATATTGGATTTTTGAAAATCAAATCACAGAAGTGGTAATTTTTCATTTAAACAAAAAATCGGTTTTTTAACTACCACTTAGTGGTTTCACTATTCATCAAAAATTGATGTTTTTCAGAACAATGCCAAAATTTCACCCTAAGCTATTATTGATCTTCCGAATTCAAAAATGATGTCTATTTTACAAAATTCCAAACATATAAGTTTCATTAAAAAAATTTATAATTAATTTCCGATGTCACAACAAATAGCGTGTTTTGAAGAAACAATATATATCAAAAGATTGACAATTGTTTATGTCTAATTTCAAAGTGAAATTAATTCTAATGAACACCATTTGATAAAATTGTAAAAATATATTCTAATTATACTTTAAAACCACTGAATAGTATAATTTATCACTATAAATTATTTTTATTAAAAAAGTTGTTTTTAAGTATTTTTCACTATTCATAAAAAATTGGATGTTCTCCGAAAATTACAAAAAACTCAACTTAGGATAATTTCGATATTCAGAATACAAAAACGAAGTCCATTTGGCAAGAAAAAATTTATAAAATTTCACAAATTAGGTATTACTTTTCATAATGGCTACTTTTATTGGTTGTGGTGTTTGTTAGAATCTCGAACTTGCGTACAATGCAAGCTATTGGATTATTGAAAGAGAAGCATATCATGAAAACTTGGGGTGTTAAATTCTCCCCTCCTTCAATAAATTGCGTCCTCGCAATTTGAAAATGTTCTTCGAAAATAAAAGGTTGAAAATAGAAAATACCTTTGTGGAAAACCCACATCGGAAATAGGGTTAATAAGAATATAACATTAAAAGAAATAAGGTGAAGTACAAAGGTCACCTTAGATAGAACATACTAGGATTCTATGAAAATATGGATATGGAGGAGAAAAAAACCATCAAGGTCTGATGGAGAGTTGTAGAAAACAGGATTAGGAGAAAGTTAACCACACGAAAATCACAAACTTCTGATTGGTTAAACGGTCATTGAATCCCCAGTTGGAAAAGTTAACCGACAGCGTTTTTGTTTTTATTTACCTTTTATAAAGTTGAGGAATTTATTTAAGAGATATACTAAGAACGTAAGTAAATATACTTACTTTTCATGTAGGCTTCCATTCTTTAATAAATTTTTACCATGAACCCATCTTTCACTCCAAATGGTAATAGAACTCAAAAATATTCTATTTATCCTAATTGTATAAGGTTTCAAATATTACCACATACCATTTAGATTCGGAAAACTATTTTGTAATAACCAGGGACTTCCTGTAGGCAAGTGGTAGGAAATAAAGGCCAGTCGCACTATGGTTGTGGGTTCGATTCCTGTAGCATTGTCCGACGCGATGGGTTGTCCCCCAACCTGCAGTTTGTCCTTTTCCTAAAACTATAGTATTATAATATTCCAAAAATAATCTTCAGAAATTTTTTAACCTTAAACAATACTATCCTAGGTTCCACATAATCCATTCCAACCTTTATAGTTATCCAAAATACCTCTTTCCAGACTTTCTCTAAATGGTCTCTAAATTCCAAAATCAATTGTAACATTAGATTCCCCAAACAAAGTAAAGTTTCTCTTATTGTTACATACTAAAAATATGATTTCCTTCATCATATTAAAACTATAATGAAAACAACAAGTACTGCAGCACAATCCTTATATATATCACATTATTCTTATAACCAGAATATAATCCTCGAGTGCAAAACAACCAATACATTAATTATTCCACTTCAACTGTAGTAACAACATAAGATTGTCCTTGATCCCTGGGCCTTTTTTGAGGTAAGTTTCCCTGACGCTTAGGACATTCATGTGCATAATGCTCCATTTCCCTACAATTGTAGAATTCAACAATGATAGCCTCTTTCTTTCCCTTACAATCACGAGCCTAGTGACATTTTTCTCAACATTTATAACAAATTCCATTCCTTTTAGGCAAGTACCAGGGTGATTCTCCCCACAATTATCGCATAATGGAAAATCCTTCTTTCCCTTTATCTGTATCTTGTTCCGTTTTTCTCTTCTTCTCTTTCTTTACTTTATTGTCATAAGATTTAGAGAATTCCTTTTCTGTCTTGATTGCACATGAGAGAATATCTTTGTACGATGATAATGTTTTTTAGACTAATGCTCGATGGAGAAATGGTTTTAACCCACCAATGAAACGATCGATCTTACTTCTTGGGTTACGTATTTAATCTGCAGCAAGCCTCGCTACCCTTGTAATGTTCGCCTCATACTTTGTGACATTCTCATCCTCCTTTTGTCTCAGACACAGAAATTGCCTTTCCATATCTGCTCGATGGTCACGAGGGAAGTATTTTTCTAAGAAAAGCTCTTTGAATTCCCTCCATTCCATATTTGATACTTCGTCATCTTCCTTTGTATTTTGAATCAATGACCACCATTGATCAGCATCTCCAGTGAGGCGGTAAACTGCCATGACAAACTTCTCCCTTTCACTACTCTCCAAGGCATGGAATATTTTCTCTAAGGAGTTTATCCATTTCTCAGCTACTAATGGATTTGTACCCCCATTAAATTTTGTGGTTTTTGCCTCGTGAAGCGGTCTAACATTGATCCTCCACATTGCAGATTAGGGTGCTCCATACGAGTAAGGTTATTATTCATAACCTGAGTGAGTTGTCCCGGTATGGTAATAAGTTGATCATCACCAGTTGTATCTCCAGATCCACAATAATCATCTTGAGTAGGAGGGAAATCCCTACACTGAGTGCGTGCATTGATACAGTTTCCATTCCTTCCACTAGGGTCCATTTCTAAACAATGGCATCAACTAGATTTGTTTATGAATCAAAATACATAATTCTATACTTGTAAAATACATAACATAAATTTAACTATTTATGGATATAATCCATAATCGTAAAAAGAAATGTTTTCATTGAGGAAGTATATAATCATAAACCCTTCATAATGGTTTGTAATGAAAATGAGAATTATCCTAAGCATATCCCCTGGGAGTGTCGTAACCAAGAGTGCAGCAAGGCCCGTTGTCGTGCACCAGTTCCCGTTCGAGTCTAGCTCAAAGCGAAGTTTTCAGGTTTTACCCCTAGGTACATCTATTCCAGAGCCGCCTCTACCTGCTCATATCCAGACAGGGATGTATTTCTCGAAAAACCCACAAAATCTCTACAACAACAAAATTCTATAAATTAATTCTATACTAATCCTCAAAGTCTATATTTTGGCTATGCACTCTAATCAGAGTTTATCTAAATCTAGCTTCTAAGGTTTGTACTAAACTGCCTCTGATACCAACTATAATGCCCCGACCCCAGGTGCCCAGAGTCGGTGCATTACATCGTAACATTGGCATGATCAGAAAAGATCAAGTCTCGAAATACCGATTAGTTTAGTAGCCTTGGAAACACTAGATACATTCATAAATGTTAAAATACATCATAAAGTGAAAAATCACAATATCAAAGTCTCTATAGTCTACACTTCAATCCTCTTCTGACTATCCCTTCAAGTCATTCATAAAATACTTCTTCACATCCTGGAAAATATTAAAACATTGAAAGGGGTGACCTTAGATGCTCAGTAAGGATAACAATATTGTGGAAGCTTTCATAAATAAACATTAACATTTAAGGCAATGTATAACTAAAACAAAATCCTTTTTAAACATTAACTTCAGCATAATATGGAAAAAATAAAATAAAATAATGCCATTTACTTACTCACATGGATATTATACTAGTCGAATAATCACATTAAATATCAATAACCACTTTCATAATGATGGAATGCATAATTCCAGACTATCATAACCACGTAGCCAAAGCCTCGTTCCATGACCACAAATAAGATTTTGTCAGGGCCTCGTGCCAAGACACTAGTTTGTCTCATAAGACCAACCGATGTAATTTTTTTTAGAAGATACATACGTTTAAAATTGTTCAAATATACACCAGTTTTTTTTTAAAATCATTATGCATACTTCTGAAAACAAAATAACTAATTCTGAGACCGCTCGACTAATTACAGGCCATGATGGGTCCACGCCCAATCCCTACCTGTCTACCGCACTTGAGAGTCGGGTTTTCTGAAAACATTTTTAAGCTTGCGTTAAATATGTATACATTTGAACTGTATTATCATATATTTAAGAGAAATATCCATTTTTTGAAATCATTTAAAAATCACATAATTATCAAAGAAAACCTTTTGAATAAACGTAAAAGTAAAAGGGGTTTATACACCGTATAAAAGGAAGTTGGGTATAAAACGAAATATGCTTCATGGGGTCCCCAATTAATATTTACTTGAGAGTCGGGTTTGTCTCTAATTAATATTTACAGTAAAAAATATGACCTGTATAACCCCATTTAAAAATTGTTTTAGTAAAACAACTCATGTTTGTGACATTTTTATTTTAACATTAAATAAAAAGTTTTTAAAGTCATTTTCCTACCAACGTGGCTCCATGGGGTCCCCAAGTTGACCCATGGATTTTCATGGTCGGCCATGACTCATCCAATAGGGTTAGGGCATGTGTCAAGGTCATTTCATATTATTATAACATTATCTTTACCTTAAATTTCACTAATTACCTTTAATCGCGATTAATTAAACTTAAAAGTTACTATTCACCAAAAAATTATTTTAATCCCATTGAACCACATTTTACTTTCTAATGAAAACCATGTATGTCGGATTTTTAAAAATCAAATCACCAAATTGGTAATGTTTCATTTAAACAAAAAATCAGTTTTTTAACTACCACTTAGTGGTTTCACTATTTATCAAAAATTGATGTTTTTCAGAACAATGCCAAAATTTCACCCTAATCTATAATTGATATTCCGAATTCAAAAATGATGTCTATTTTTCAAAATTCCAAAAATATAAGTTGCATTAATTAATTTTATAATTAATTCCTGATGTCATAACAAATAGCGTGTTTTTAAGAAACAATATATATCAAAAGATTGACAATTGTTTATGTCCAATTTCAAAGTAAAATTAATTCTAATGACCACCATTGGATAAAATTGTAAAAATATCTTCTAATTATAATTTAAAACCACTCAATAGTATAATTTATCACTATAAATTATTTTTATTAAAAAAGTTCTTTTTAATTACTTTTCACTATTCATAAAAAAATTGGAAGTTCTTCGAAAATTACTAAAAACTCAACTTAGGACAATTTAGATATTCAGAATACAAAAACGAAGTCCATTTGTCAAGATAAAATTTATAAAATTTTGAAAAATTAGGTATTACTATTCATAATTGCTACTTTGATTGGTTGTTGTGTGTGTTAGAATCTCGAACTTGCGTACAATGCAAGCTATTGCATTAATGAAAGAGAAGTGTATCGTGAAAACTTGGGGTGTTACATTACATGTTTATTACACCCATTTATTTTCATTTGTAATGATATGATTTATTATGATCATCTGGCACATGTATGTTTGATTTCATCATGATATGGGTGGGAACTATGTCTCTCCCCCCCAATACATTGAGTAATTATTTATTTCTCATGATAGAGATATGAATGCAATGGTAAATGATCTCATTTCAGTAAAACAGTACTAGAACGTTCTATAATCGGGATCAGAAATTTAGGGCAAGAATGGTAAGTACACACAGTTTAGTAATACAATGCTTGAAAGAGGAGTAAACTCGGTTCAGAAATGGGATTTTTCTATTATGATGGAAATGATTTCCTATAATTATGTATTTCCAAAAATTCCATGTATTATGTCAAACATAGTCTTTTATGATTTTTTCCTAATAACTTTTATGATTCAATATTATGATCATTTATATTTAGGGTACTATTTTCATAATCTAATACCCTTATGTTTATATTTTGATTCTTATCTTATTTGTTTACACTTACTGAGAATATAATCTCACACTTTTTTATGTTTTCTTTTCACTGGGTTATAAAGAATGGTTTTATGTATGATTACTTAATCGGAAGATCGTTTTGGGGATCATTGATGATATATCACTAGACTATATAGTTTTTATATGAATCCCATAACACTAAACTAATATATTCTTCAAGAATATTTTTGTGTAATTATTATTTTTTTAGAAAATAAAATGTAATGTTCATTTACTTCATCTTTGGGTCGTTAGAGTTGGTATCAAATTGATGGTTTAATTAACCTTTGGAATATAGTTTATGAAAACTTGATTGATATCCCATGGAATTTTTTACTAATATAAATATAGAGATGTATTTAAGGATATTATTAAGGATGAGGAAAAATGAAGGATAATTTCCTGAAATTTTTGTAATGTTTATAGAGAGTAGATTACTAGAAATACATCCATTTATGCATGTTACATGTGGATGTGGATTTGGAATTAATGTTCCTGGGGTGAAAAATATAATAAGGATAGTCTATCCTGACTCAGAGTAATCTGGAACTTGGAAATGGTCTTTGAAAAACACATGGTTTGGAACTCCCTTTGGATATACGTTGGGAATTCAAAACAAACCACACTATATTATTTAAATATATTTTGGATATGAATATCCTGGGATTATATTGTGGTTACCTAGAAGAAATAATGTGTTATATGTTAGACATCCAATAAGTAAATTTTCATGATTATGTGCTTCCCCATTATGATAACTATATCCTAGTTTCAGTATTTTTTTTAGTCAGTGGATGAAACCAAAAGGAATCATGTTAATGATGGTTGAGAAGATAAATGAAATGAATGTCCTCTGGAGCAACTTAATGTTATGGGATATGGAATATAGATTCGTGTTTCCATGGTCGCAAAAACATATAAATATATGACTCCTAATAATATTAAAAATGGCCAAAGGTGGGAACAATGTTCACATGAATCCTTTTTAAGGAAACTTCCACCTTTTTTAGTGGGAGAACCAATCCACTAGTTGCTGATAAACAGATTTGTACCATTGAAATGATATTTTTCATTCAATGCTAGACAAATCATTAAAATGTTAATTCTCGAATTTATATCTTGGTATGTAAACCGAATATATTATGGAAACTTGTCATAGATATGAGGGAAAAATATAACGTTGACTCTATAGATTGGGATGAGTTTAGGTATTTGTTTTTCAGTACATAAATTCCTCTAATTCTTCTTAAAAAAGGGGAATTAAAGTTACCCATCTATCTCATGATTATGATATTAATAGAAGGATATAATTCAATGGAAACTCTAAAATCTATATTGAAAATAAGATTATATTTTTTTTATGCTCAATGTTAGGAAGGAATGATGGAGAAATTATCTAAAGGGTACAGATAAAAGTTTTTTGTGTGGTAAAGAAGGACCTCAAGCATTTAACTACTAATGCAATATGGATTAACTGAAATCTCCAATGATTAATCCTCCTAAAAACTAGTGTTTCATGTGTAAGGAAAATTGGAATTATGCTATCCAATTCCCTAATCCATGGGTTAATGATGATGATCGGCATCAGAAGCCTATTAAAGAGAAAGACAAAGAGAAGTTTTAGGTTATCACTATTGGAGATGGGGATTATGAAAATATTGTTGTGGAATTATTCAATTTTTATGAAATGATAATCCAGAATAATTTTTTAGAATCTTTTTAATATTATTATGGAATAATTAAATTTCAATGTATGGGTTCACTATTGTTAGTTTATATATATTTAATAGTATATACTATGTGGTTCCTATAACCATGAGAAGTGATTCAAATATTTTTGGAAAACACATTAAGTGAAGGATAACCCATAATATGTTCCTAAAGTTGGGATAATGAATGAGTGACTTGTTTTATAGTATAAATGACCTCAGGACTGATATGATGTCAAATTTGTTTATGATATCATATATTGAGTATAATGATATTTTTTGGATTTATGGTTTGTTGAAAGTGTTAATTTTTGAAAGAATGCATGAATCACTAAGCTTCAATGGATATTTAGGTTATTACCACGTGTTAATAGAATACATGATTAAATCATTCACATGTTTGGAATATGACAAAAAAGATATAGATTATGACATATGGGTTAAAAATATTAGTCTGAGTTAGTGCACCTCTTTCAAATGTTTTGAATTTTAATTTTTCAAAAACATTGAAAGGTTATCAATTTATGGAATATTTAGGTTAATCATCATATGAAATTTGTTAATATAATGTATTAACTAACCATATGTTGTCTTATGCATATTTGATAACTTATTTTAACATATTTTC
Source organism: Viscum album (assembly GCA_963277665.1). Classification (NCBI taxonomy): domain Eukaryota; kingdom Viridiplantae; phylum Streptophyta; class Magnoliopsida; order Santalales; family Viscaceae; genus Viscum; species Viscum album. The sequence continues at coordinate 32,581,418 of OY728128.1, read as the reverse complement.
TTGGATAAAGATGGATGGAATGGTATATAATTATATTTATGGGTCACATGATCTACTAATGGTTTATGAATAAAAAAGTAAACAAAATTTAATTTGTATGATATGAATTGGATATTTTTCATGGTCCTACAAATGGTTAAATTGTATCGAAATCATACAAGTATATCTCCTCTTGAAAAATAATTCATCTTTAGGGAAAGGATGTTGAAAAAAATTATCCTAGTATTTTCTTATATAACGAATCAAATAGACCCCTATGTCAATGAAATTTCATGGCTTTGGGATTGATTACTCTCTTATAACTATGTTAAATATCACTCTCCATAATACATTGATAGTTATATCTATCTTCCATATACATGTTTTCACTTTCCACCTATGTTCTCCTATATAGAAACCAAGTGACGAGTTATGTAGGGTAACTATTATTTTTTTAAATTCCATTTTTAAAAATATTTTTTGGTATTCATTTTTATGATGTGGGATTCAATGAAAGAAAATTTTAACTATTAATGCATTTATAACCCAGATGAATTTCAAGGGATAAATTCATTTTAATGATGTAGAATGTAACACTCTCAAGTTTTTATGAGATGTATTTTTTAATTTATTTGATTTCTTGTGTTGTATGCTACACCAAGATATAATTTTTCTACATGATACATCTAAATAAACTCCATTATATGCAAAATAATGCATGGAATGTACTAACATTAATTTCATGTTCTTTTGATAGAGTTCATTTCATGCATGATCGATTTTAAGCGAACAAAAAAATATTATTATGATACCTTAAAACATAGACATCATAATGAAGGTTATGGAAAATATCAACTAAATTATTAATTTTTTTAAACATGTATATATTACTAATTCTCTAGTGTTCAATTAATTATAAATGAATGTAAATCCCTTTGTAAAAAAATGGAAATGTTTTTCTAAAAAACTATTTAAATTCAAATAAGTGAGTTTATAAAACAATAGAATCACTCTAGAAAAATTTTATTAATGAAATATATATGTAATATATTCAATATAATTCTTAAAATTCATATCATATGCTTTCTATACCTGATATAAGAACAAGATGAATTTTTATAATGAAAGAGGTATTTTCCAAAAAATACAGTTTTTTCACATTTTGATATAACAACCATTTTAATTCCAACTATATATATTTTTATAGAATATTTTAAAAAATTTCCTAATTCTTTATAATATATTTACCAGTATATAATTTTCTTGATTTTTTGGTATTTTTTCTAGATGTTTCACATTTTGATTAATAGTAAAAAATAAAAATGCATTTTATTTAATAAAATAATAATATCACAAATTATCTTTGAAAAAAATATCTAATTATATATAAAAAAGGTAATGTTAATCTAGAAAACTATTTGGATATATTAAAATCATTTATTTTTTAATATATGATGATTATGGGATATCTTCGAAATAAATTATATGTAAGTATTTATTGGGTTATATTTAACATCCACATCTATGTTTTCTAAAAATATATTCATAAAATGTTTTAATATTATCATATAGATGTTAAATTTAATTTTTAAACATGTGTAATTTTTTTACTACATTGTCTGATAGGAATCATTATTTCATTTCCCAAATGACATAATTTTTATCTTTTACAAGAAAATTATTAGAAGGATATTTTTTTAATATTATACGTCCTTCATGGATTTTTACTCTTTCATTATGCCTTAGTGACATTAATCTTACCTTGAAATATTATAATCAAATTTTCAATGAAAATATTTTATTTTAAAATTTCACGACATTTTATTTAAAAAAAATTATTTAATAAAATGATATTTTAATCAAGTATTGTTTTAATTGATTTTTCATTATTCCTTTGTATGTTTTCAAACAAGATTCAAATAAAAGGGTATTAAAAATTATTGATGTTTTATAATTTTTTTTTGTGAAAAATTAAATTTCCATATGAGCTTCTAAAATACATCCCCATCTAAGATGATATAATTTGTTAAAATTTAATAATACCATTCATATTATATCTTTGAATGGTTTATGTTTTGATGGAATGATGATCAATGAACATTATTCATTAATTGATTTATTATTTTTATGAAATTATTAGGAAACATTTTTCTTTTAAATAAGTTAGTATTTTATTAAATATTTATGAGAACCATTTAATTTCATTTATTTTTATATGAATGTTTATGATCTTTTAGAACATATATGTATGATTTAATAATAAGATAAGTGGTTTACTAATATACCTCTAATGAAATATGTATATATTTATATCCAATGAGATATATGGGTCATTAATAGTAAATGATCTTGGTTCAGTACTACATGGCTGGAATGGCATGTAAATTCAGTTTAGTGATAAATTGCTAGAAGGAGGAGTGAAATCAGCTCCGTAATGGAATTTTTACACTATAATGGAAGTTATTTCATATTCTTTTGTGTCATACAATATTCCATGTTTTATGGCAAATTAATTATTTTAATATTTAGATATTAATAATTTTTAGGAATAATGAATATGATCTTTGACATGTAGTGTATAATGAACATATTCATATATAATTATCATTATGTTATGATTAATAACTCTTTCATTTACCCTTACAGAATTTTAAATCTCACCCATTATTATGTATGTATTTACCTAGTTTATAATGAAATGTTTTAGGTTGGATTACTAAATGGAATTATATTTTTGGGAATCATTGATGATATTTTAATAGACTATATGTTTGTGTTATATGTTTCCAAGGCACAAAACTAATATGGCCATTAGGATCCAATTTGGTATTGTATTATGTTTTGTGAAAATGTAATATTATTTCCATTTAATTAATTCTTGGGACTTTATATCGGTAGTATTTATACCACCCGTGTGAAATGAGTGGCAGATATGGAATATGTGTACTAGAAATAATGAATGTTAGGAAAACCTTTACATTATGTTTTACCTCTTTTTATAATCATCCAACCATAATGTGTAATAAATATGGATTTTCTATTCATATATTAAATAACCATAACCATATTTATTATACCATATAATATTTACCTATACGCTACAAGTATTGATTAATTAAAAAATCCTTTTTAAAATCATCTTTCGTGTAATATCTGCTTTGTATTTCATGTATATTTTGGTTTCGTATTTTTTGAACATTTACATGGATAACTTCTCAACAATATTAAAAAATTTATCCAATTTATTAATATCATATATATTCATTATATATTTATTTATACTTATATAACAAATTTAGAGTTAAAAAATAAATTACAACATTAATGAAAATACTATTTTGTATATACACATGAATGTTGTCCCCATTTAATCAATGGATGAAATAAAAGAATTATAACTAATATATTGACATTATATACTATTATTTAATTAATATATATTATTTAATATCATTAAAACAATCATTATTACCTTTCATGTATTGTGAGAGTGAATGACATATCACATCGCTTCGCGATCCTGTAGTCCACCATACACACCAATGATAGTATCATATTCCCAATGAATGAAATATAAAATCATTTATGTTATATTATTATTTATAAATTATATTTATTTCACTAATATAATAAATATATTAATTCTATCATTATATTAATCATTGAGAAGCGATGATGGAAAATGAGTGTTTTTAGGTCGCAAGATAGTAGTTCGTTGTAAATATGATCAATGATTTAATTTACCTTTTTATAGAACAGAATTTTAATATAGTTTAATGAATAAATATAATAATATCTCAATATATGTTATATATTGGTGTTTTTATATCATTAGTATTGAATAATATTTGATGGAGTGTAAGAAGAAATTTTTTAGAAATATTTGGTTGAGAATGTTACCTCTTCTGTGGATACCATCCTTAAGTTTATACAGAATTTCATCCTAGGATGTAATCCTGATTAAAAAATGGAACATTTTATATTATGAGGGAATTTAATAAATGGTTTTTTCATTTATTTTATGAATTATATATTTTTAGATGTTTGAAGAATATAGGATATAGGGTATCCTTTTATATGTGGTCAAGAGGACATACAGTGAATATTTAGAAATAATAAAGAGTAACAATATTTTTCACATGGAACAAGGATAAAAAAGGAACATTATAATACCATATAAGTTATAATGTAAAAATATTTCCATAAAATGGTACTTTTACACGTTTTTAGTAAATTGTAACACGTATCTGGTAAGTTCAACCCATGCGTTATAAACATTTTTTAACTTTAACAACAAAAATTAGTTCCTTCTCATTCATTGTTAATTTTTACCAATCAAATTGAATTCTATATTATGTAATATTAAATATTATAATTCCAAATAACAAATCCATTTTTCTTATCTATATTCAATTAAATGGAAAATTTTATGTTAAAATTCACTCTACATACATGATGAAAAGCAATTTTCCAAATAGAATATTTTCATCAGAATAAAATGTTTTAATATCAAAATTGAAATTTAATATGTTATAAATTACCTAAAATGGTTTAATAATTACAAAATTGAATAAATTTTACATGAAAACCCATTTATTAAATAAATTTAAATTATAAATTCATTAAATGTACATATAGTTTTCAATAAAAAATTAATTTGTCTCACTATTCCTCAAAAAATTAATCTTTTCCGGACATAAAAAAATTACACTTGAAATGATGACCTAAAAGATTATATTTATTTTGATAAATAAAATTTCAAAATCTTTCATTTTTTTTCAGAAAATATGATTAAAAATGGGAGGAAAAGTTGTTTTCAAAAACATTATTTGTTTTTAAGAGGAATTTGATTTCATATTAACTCAATGAACTATACTCATAATAATATGAATTTAAATTAAAATTGAAATATATAATATATATAAATATCATTTATATTATTCCATAATATTGGATATTTCAGAAAATTATAATTGAAAAAATTATGCACTCAAAAAAATCCCATAGAAAAAATGTGTATTATCTAAACAAATAGATTTACACCAACATAATGAAAAATGCTGACAGAAAAGAAATTAATTAGATTATTATAAATTAATTGTATCACATGTGACATTTAGAACAAATAAAAATAAAAAAATTAATTTATATTACATTTATTAATATTAAAAAATGATATTATTTGAGAAAAAAATATATACCAACCCAATATATTTAAAAATAAATAAATATATCATTGTATCCAAATTTTCATAGGTTGTTTTAGAAAATTGAATAATTTTGATAAAATTAAATTACTGTATATTTTAGAAACTAAATATATTATCCATGAATGAAATTAATAAAAAACATTTTTAGTATGAACATATTTTCTAAGAAAAAAATGACCTTTTTAGAATATTTCTTCCATATTTCATTAAAAATAATCAATATTTTTTTTATTATTTTATGACCTAGATACATATTTCATAAAGTGGTTCATTATATCTCATTATTGTATTTAATTCATGTTATCAATGAAATTAAACAAATTTGAAAAAAAAATCCACAAAATCTAAGGGTGATATATTCTAACCCCCTTAAAAAATTTGTGCCCTCAAAATTGAAACTTGATAACATTAATAAATGTTTTGAAACATAAAAATAACATTATATAAAGCCCCCAACATAAAACAGTAGACAAAAAATCCTCATATAAACAAGATCAATTGATTTTTAATGTTCATCTAGATTGAAAAATAACAAGGTTTCTAAATATGAAAAAATTATGTCGGAAGTGAGGATATGGACATTGAAAGAAAATTAATTTCCATTGATAGTTGATAATAATAATGTGTATGATCATGAGAAAGATTTTGACCATGAAATTGTAAATCAAAAAGTTGAGGAATACAAATTCAATTCAATGAAAATAATGGAAATAATATTTTTTTCTTAAAGATAATTTTTAATAATGTCGAGGGAACTTTTATTACATAGAGAGAAAACATGAGGAAATATACTTACTAGATTTCATTACATTTCATAAGAAAAATAAAATAATATTCACTAATTAATTTAAACTTTATCTCTTACCCTATGAAATTAATAATGTTTTATTTTTCATGAACCATTATCTAATTAAAACATTCATAAAATATGATAAGTCATTCCTAATATCTCGAAGAATTTTCTAATCCAAAATCGTTCTCATAGGTTTTCCAATATCCATAAAAATTCATATAATAAAATTATATTTTACGTTCTAAAACCACATACAATAATAACCATATACTATTATTTAAATTATTAACTATTAGACTCATCCAAAATTACAATATTTAAATAAAAGGCCACTAAATTTCCCATAATAAACATGGCATCAATTTCCCAAATATCAAAATGTATCTATTAATTGGAATATACAATATATTTGAATTACATTTTCATATATTCCGTAGAAATATGTTAATAAATATAATTTCAATAAACCATAATTTAAAACATATATTATTCCCCAATCTATAAAAATGTAGACTATTGGACATGTCTTATACTAAAAAAAATCACTTAAACTCCATCAATGATAACATAAGTAAATTTTTCAATAAAATTTTAATTAGTTCCTAGGCATTAAATAATATAAAATTAACATTATCTATATAAATAATCACATCATACAAACTAAACCCCATTTTCTAAAAATATGGAATATAGTAATGGTTATCTTCTATTAATCAGGTTTATTATATAAAATATCCCCTTTCTATTAAATAACTTTTCTATTTCATCTGTGTCATTTATCATTATTTTTAAAATCTACAAAAAAACCGATAATGTAAAATCATTATATTTATTTTAGAATTCACATTACATAAATGTTAAATATGAATACATATTAACCAAAAACATTACTCAAAATTCAAAAAACATTTATTATGATTCATCATATTATTCATTAATGCCTTTTTCCATTCAGTTGTAATTTTTTGTATCATAATCATAAATTTAAACTCCTTTAATGGTTAAATATTTGTAATACGCATCATGGTACGTCACCTCAGGACATTTATTTACCTAATTCTCATTCATTAAACATGTAATACATTCAAAAATTGATAATACTTTAGGAAAACCATTACTCACATCGTTTTTATTAAATACACTGATAATTTTCCATGAAATTTTTTACAATGTGACCTTATTTTTCACACATAAAATATATTCTAATTCCATTTAATCATTCCATTTAAGAATTATTCAAAAATTACTTATGAATCATAAAGAAAGTTTCTATGCAACGTTCTTACCACCATTCAATTTCTCCGTGAACAACATCCTACCATTCATCGGTGACTATTGGTTTTGGTTATGGTGAATATTGTTAATCATATATTTTGATAATAATTTATTTATAATCACAACATCGTATACTCTAGAAATGATCCAATTTTATTTCTCATCAAAATAATGTATATGACAATATTCTATATCCTCATTCCTTCTATTTCCCATCATTCAAAAAAACCAAAAAATCTTAGTGGGAGAAAAGATATTCTTATTGGGAAATCATATAATTATGAAAAATTATTTTCATGATATATTTATAACAATAAATTATTTTTAATATAATAAACCTTAGGTCTATCCATAGTTATTCATGATAATCATGTTTTCAAATCCATCATGTTGGTTTAAATATATTTTTTAAATTTCTAATACATATCCCATATTACATTAACAAAAGTCTTTAGTAAGGCCCATTATCATGCCTGAGGTTATGATCATGTCTGCCTTAATACAACCATTGTTGAGTTATTACCCCTAGGTAAAACTACACTATATCCACATAATATTTTATTATTTAGACTGGGATATAATATCTTGGAAACCACTCCCTCTATCCACCCCGAAAATACCTAGACACTTTCCTATACATTGATTATCGTAATACATATCTGTAGACATATATTTTAGAATATCAAAAATATTTTCCTATCCTAGTTTGAAAATGAAAAAAAATATTTTCCTCAAATACATACTAAAAAGACCCTCGATATTCATATCTAAATATCACTTCCTTGTAGATATACACTTAATACAATTCATATATACATTTTAGAGGACCAGAAATGTTTTATGTTCTTGGAGACTAGCTATAAAATATTCTTATTTAATGAATGATCATCACGATATACATAAAATATATTTCCCTCTTGTAATCTTTATAAGCATAATCTGCATAATACTTTTCATCACAATATAGAGAAAATAATCTTAATAAATGTTGAGTTTAGATTCTCAGTTTGCTTCGCCATATAAGATATCATTATAAGACAATATGATAGAATGTGATAATCATAAGGGTATGATATCATAAAAACATAAAAATTTTATACCTGATCTGTGATTGATCATGTACATTATTCATGCATTAAAAATTTTTCATTTCAGAAGGCATGATTCATTCAAGTTTGAAATCCACAGAATGCATGAACCATAAGAACATTTAATAAAGGTGTGGCCCAAAAATATGTTTAGAAACCATTTAATTTGTCACGGTAAGAAACCATGACAATTCAAAATATTGGTTCTTCCCTCATCACAAGTTTCCCATCATTTATCAAGCATATCAACCTATTTCCCATTATGTGCCTAGCCCTATAGCAAGTCTCCCACTATTGATCAAGCACATCTTCCTATTTGAAATTTTTATATCATGAGATATAAATCATTACAAAGTTCATTATAGCTAGATATAGGTACCACTTATCCATAGTAATGAAACCAATATCTCCTGTTATAACAATAAAACCATCTCTGGTTATAAAATGACCACAATCACATGATAAAAACTATGCTTTGTTGTGAAATAATATTTTTAAAATTTTCTCATAATAGTAATCAGGAAATGAATAGTTTCTCATAAATAGTGCATCAATCAACTTACTAAATAATGGATATGGGTCTCAAAATCATCTCATGAATTCATTATAGCATAACACATGGAAAAGGAATGAGTTTCATAAACATATGTTCATCATAATAACACCCCATCTATAACAAAATATGTATTTTAAAAATTATTAATATATCTAGTAATTCTTATGTAACCTTAATAGTGATTATCTTAGAAGGACACTTCGATTTATAGATAACTTTAAACATTTCCAAAAGAAAATTTCCATTCTAATTTGAAAATAAATTTGAAAAGATAAAAGTTCATAAACAAAATTTGAAAATATTTTTATTCAAAAATAAAATTTAAAAATATTTATGACAATAAATAATTGCTCTATCAAAATGGTAATTTTTTTTCATGTCATACATGTTAAAATAATGATTACTTTCACATTTTCTTAAAATAAAAAAGAGCCATGTATGGAAAATTACATGAATATTAAATTTAAAATTTATTTTTAAAATTAAATATTGGGTAAAATTTCCCTTAAAAATCATTATGGAATCGTAAAAATACTCATTAAAACATTTTTATAATATAACAATATGATAGAAAAAATACATTTTAACAAATATATAAATTAATTTAATTAATTATAAAAATTAATTTTTGCCTAATTAGTTTAATATGAAGTTGAAATTAAATAAATACATATAATCTCTACAAATAACTAATAGAGAATAAAATACAAGAGTTACTTGAGATGTATATCATAAGATCTCGTAATTGGAAGCATATCATAAACCACCCCATTAAACAACAAGATAGTAACATTAAACCATTAACACATTTCAATGATTTTAATCAAAAAATATATAAATGTAATAAAACTATTTGAATAAATATATCCAGTATTTATCATTATTAGGATACTTAAATACATTCATGGGTAGTATATTAACACATAAATGAAACAATTTCTTTTCAAGAGATGTGTCTAACAAATATAAATTGATTAACAATCCATTTACACTTTTGAATCTTTTGATTAATATGAAATATTAATGAGTAAAATAATATGAAACATTAAATATTATTAAAATAGTTTTTTTCTGATATGAAATTTCAAATGGTAAGTATATCTAATGCAAAATATAAAATAGTGGTCAATATAACATATATCTCCCATAAATAAAAGAAACACCATAAATCCCTTAATTTATTTCTCAAATTTCTTCACAAACATTTGAAACTCCATTATAATTAAAATATGGTTGCTAGAAATTTATTAAAACCCATAATATTATGTATCATTCAATATATGTTTTACATATGACCTTTTATAACACATTTTTTAAAAATTCCATACTAAAATCGTGTTTCAGGTAACAATTGCTTCATTATTCATATATGTTTCTGTTTGGTATATTGGATCCCTTTACACTGATAAGGGTTCCATAATTTCTATAATGTTAAAAATTATATAAATATAATAAATATTCATTATTCATGTATTAATAGTAATATATAACATTTATATATATATAAATTAATTTCCCAATCATGGAGACGGTAGACCATACATAACTGTGACCCCTGCTTCCATTATCATGATAAATTAACATAAAAAAGATAAAAACATATTACATTTCCAAAAACATTATTATGTCATATATATTACATATTTTATTTAAAAACATCTTTATTAACTTCTATGTAGAGTGTAATTGAAAGAAAAATTGCATCACTCTGTGAGCTTCTAGTCTGCAGTACACACAAGTGACATTATCATATTCAAAAATAATTGAAAGTAAGAAGGTTTATTTCATATTATAAATTATGATATATCTTAATTTAATAAATATATTATAAAATTATTAAATAAATAATTACATTCTCCTTTATAGTCAATTATAGAAAATGAATTTCATTTTTTCGTGTTGTCCTTTTACACCATACACATTATCGATTGTTTTTATCCCATTTTATGGGACATGGGGAGAATATAGGTTATTAAATAAGAATAATATACTATAATTATATTTCATATACTGGTGATTTTATATCATCATAATCTCATATAATTTCAAATAAGTGGATGGGGAAATTAAATTGAAATTCTCTGATGAGAATTATATATCTTCTATGGAAAACATCATTACATCTAAAAAACTATCCAATGATTGAATCCTCATAAAGTAGAATATAGGATATATAGAGATAATTAACTAATTTATTTTTTATGAAATTTTCATATAAATAATGATTTATATTTTTGAATGGAAGATGATATGGGGACACCCCTTCATAAGAGGGGAAGACTACACACATGGAATTTTTGAAAACAATAACGTGTACATACATTTATTACATCATAAATGTACCTAAAATAGATCATAAGGAATCATAGGGGTTATATGGTCTAAATATGTACATTAACTATGATTCGACATATTTTTAGTTCATTTCAACCATTAAAATTTTAGTATAGTCCCCATTAAACAAGTTTTAACATTAACTGTGGTAATTAATTTTTACTATTTTCGCTATTCGTTTTGACCAAAAATTAAGCTGAATATATTATAAAATATTATTTATGTTGATCGATATCATGGAATAATTTTTTTCAAGATTAATTTGATATAATATGAAATATCTATTTTAAAATTAACCATAAATACATAATGAAAATTTTGTTTCCCAAAAAAACAAATATCGTATGTCATGAATATTTCATATAAAAATCATTATTATTTTATTCAAATGATGTAAATTGATATAAAAATAGTATAATTTTTATTTATTTACTTTTTTTACCATTTTCTAGCAAAATTAATCTTCAAAAATTATATAAATGAAATGGCAGTTCTAAATAAAAAAACCCATTAATGTTTTCTATTCATTCAAAACAATTTATTTTTAGAATGTCCTAAAACATTCACCCTATATTATTTTTGACATTATTACTTATAATATTAATTTTATATTTTTAAATAATATTTATATATACATAAAATTGTAATAGTAAAATATGAATGAAAAATGATGAAAAATGATTTTCAGAAAAAATGTATATTTTTCAAGGAAAATATGATTTAATATTAACTCAATAACTAGTACACATAATATTATGACTATAATTTAATATATATTTTTATATGATCTTTTAATATTATTTATACCGTTCCAAATTAGGGTTTACTTTTAATTAATTAATATAGGCAAATATTAAGAAATTATGATTTTTTTTTAAAAATAGAAGGTGTATCTTATTAGTAGATGATGTTTTATTACGATGTAATTATGTTAAATAATGTATACAGAGAAATAATTTAATAAAAAATTATTAGTATATTATATGGTTATTAGTTAGTGTAATAGAAATGTAAAAATGTTTTCAAAAATTTGAAAAAAATAATTATATCTAGTTTATAATTTGCGATATTCTTTAGAAATAATTTAGATGTAATTCCTCCATAGATAATGATAATTTCCAAGACTATTCAGATGGAAATTATAAAAAAAACTAATCAATTTGTTCAATTAATCTAGTCATTTTTATCTTAATTATGATGATGGAATTTAAATTTATGGAAGATAGTCTAATTTTTTTCTATTCCTTTTTTTTATAATCATGATGATAATAAAACTATTTATGATGATTGGTTCATTTAATTTATTATTATTAAATTAAATTATTTTATTATGAGTAATACCCTCCACAAAACTATATATGAATTCCATGTCCAAATTATCTTCTATGTAAGCCCTTTTATCAATACCTTATTATCTAATTAATTTAAAGTGAGTAAAATCATATTTAATTGATGGAGGACATAGAGGATATGATTTTCCCCAAATCTAAAGTCTATTAGATACCAAATAGAGAGGCACACATGATAATTGATGGATTTTGGAAACTCAACCGAGGGATCATACCATAGGTTTTATCCATTTGATCAATGTTTTCATTATAAAATGATCAATAAACTGGGAATTATAATATCTCAAGATCAAGAAATTTTATTACTATAATTTTGACATTTTTGTAGTTATTTATTTATGGATGATTTATTTCAATTTCATGATAAATGATTTAACAAGCATGAATGCTGTAATTAAAATAAAATTGTATTTTTCATAAAAATTATACATAGATGGATAATCATTTATGTAGAATCCACATAATATTAAAATAAATGTTAAGATAAAACAACAAATTCATGAATAGAAAAATGAAAACCCATATTTGAACATATTATAATAATAACACCATCCATTATATAATTTAGAATGGAACAAATAGATTGTTGTGTTTTATATACAACACATTCAGACACAATATTGTAGTGGAGAGTTCTGATTATGTTTTCTGGATGACTTACAAAAACTCACATTGATAGAAGTATCCATCTCTATACCTTTTTTAAATTGTGTTGTATGTGTTGAGGAAATCCAAGGCTATGATTTCATGATTGGTGATTCCACTTGACGAATCATGGATCTACATGTAAATGATATTGAAAATTAAATTCCTAAAAAATACAATTTAAAAATTGATGTACCTGTCACTTGGGTTATGATATATTTTATATATGGTTCCTTAACATGAAAATATCCTCATGCTGTGACATTTTAAAAACAAATTGTAATCATATTTGGGGTTTCAAGAAATAGTATTACATAAATAAATTATACTTCACTATCAATTTTAAAATGATGATAATGTATTTAATATTTCTCATATTTTGGAAATGTGAAGCCATTTGATAGTGACCATATCACTACTATGAAAATTATAAATTATAGCCTTTTCACCAAATAAAATTCCATTAAATTGAATAGAAAATTTTTCCTTAAAGGATTCTGTTAATGTAAATTATATGTAATGGAAGCCCCTGTTCCTAAATTTAATGATAAAGAGGAAACTATGTAAGAACATTATTTTTTATATGAATGTTCTAGATGAAATGGTAGATGTAAAATATTACATTATATCACCCATGACAATAGAGATCTAGAAGAAACATGAGTAAATTTATTTTGAAAGAATGTTTAATCAAAATTAGGATATTCATTAAGAGATGTTTAGAAATTATTGATATGTGATCTCGAAGTCACTATGATTGTCCATTCATAGTGATTCGGCACAAGCTGGGCCACAATAAGTCCTTTGATTAACTACATTTAGTGATGGGATGCCTCAGTATTTACCAAATAATTATTCCTATACATATATTTCATTATTTATTTACATTTTTATAGAATCTCTAATTTCAATATGAATTAAAATATATGATTCTGGGGGAATGATATATAAAAACAATTTAGCATGATTGAAGAAGTATATAGGAAAAGGATTTGTAAAAAACCTATAATAGTTGAGGTTAATAATAAGATAGAAAAGGTGAAGTGTATTAAGACTCACTCCAATTATAATTCCCCATTGTAACTATCATGAAAAAAGTAGTATCCAACGAAATATGATTGAATTTATTGTAGTATTACTATCATGTGAAAATTAGGCCATTGGATGAATAATTTCACTATGTTAAAAAAACATAGTGATGCCTCCAGTATTTTCATTATCATGGGAATTATTTCAGAATCAATTAGTTTGGTATTATATATATCTATTTTTAATCAAAAAATTTACTATATGTAGGGACTATGTAGTTTTTGATTAAATTATTTAGGATAGGTGGATCTTAGAGAAGCTAATGGGGCATGACATGTCAAATTTTATATAGGTGAAAACCACCATTCGTTTCCATTATAGGTGATATTGGATTTGAGGTACTATTATTATTTACCCCTGATTACCCATATATATATATATATTTCATTCTATGAAACGAATTTTTTTACTTTATTATTTTAAAATAAATGTTATTTCATTTATAGAGATAACAATTTTTATTGTATAACACATTTATTGATCAGTTGTTTTATTATATTATGAAAATCAAGTATTATAAATTGATAAAGGATCATGTTCACATGACTCATATCACACCAATCTATGGAATTAGAAAATTGGTAATATAAATGAGACGATATTGACTAATATATTTAAATATTGAAATTTAGATTATTAGGGATTAATACAATGATAGATGTCTGTCTAGTTTACATGGAATTATGGTCAAACCAAATTTTAGTGGTAGTGATGAATGGACCGTATATCTTATTGATTTGGTATGAACTGTTGTGTGAAACCTTTTCCGGTAGAAGTTGGTGGTGGTTTTTCTTATATTATTACATTTGTAGTTTACTTTAATAGTTATTTATGTCAACATAATAAGGTATAATTGTGAATCAATTGATAAATTCATTGTATTGAAGAAAAATTTACAGAACTGGCATGGTAATAAGAATAAAAAGAATTAATTTTAGTGAGGTGCTGAGTATTTTTATTAATAAATCAATGATTTTTTATGGGAGATTTGGATTATATCTCAAGTCACACCAATATAAAAAGAAAAGTAGAATAATTTTATAGAAATGAGGGTCCAAAACATTGAAAACATGGTAATGAAAATAATGATCTATGTAGATCATATTTTAATATTTTGTTATTTTCATTACATATTGTTGCATACAATGTAAACCTGGTTCGAACTATTATACGAAATAATGTACCATGTGAATTAATATATATAAATAACCAATTTGGATGAACAAGTTTGTATAGGGTTGTATGTAATTTTTTAATTCTAATATTGGGAAAAATGAACCCATGGAAATTATGTATATCGCTATATGTTTTCCCAAGAATTAAGTGTATAATATATATAAAACCCCACACACAATAAGGTAACATTCAGAAGAAAAAACATATTTCATTCAATGGAATAGATACTAAAAAAGTATAGTTTCATAATGATCGAATTTTATGATATTGATTCTCAAGACCCCAAATAGTTAGTGTTTGAAGACATTAAATAGGTCTCCAAGGAATAAATAATTTATGATACACTGTTACATCATTGATGAAATATAGAGGTAATATAATGATAATTATATAATTTTCTAGTCACTATGAATGGTAACTCATTATTTTTTGAAAATAATGATCATTTTTCCTATATGGAGTTATTAGAGATTGTGGAATCAAAAAAACTGAAATAAACCATCATTTCTGATATATATTAAACTTTTTATAACAAATTTGGGTTTCTGGTAGAAAAAATTGTTTTTTTAATCTCATTAGGTTAATATGGTTCTTCAAAAACAAATTGGGAACCAAAGGTAAACTAAGTATCCATAAACCACATCTAGTTGAAAAATGGGTTAAATGTCATCTATATATAGACTGCAATGAAAAAAATCCTCCAGTTTCATTGTATATATCCATAAAAATTCAACTATTATATCGAAATTCCAATGAAAATAGGATTTCGTATATGGAATTAAATACATCATCCCTTAACATGAACCTTTATAGAGATTTATATATGACCTAACATGAAGGATTTGTGACTCTAGGTAATGCTAATAAGATATATTAGTTACATAGGTAATTTTAGGGATTTAATCAAGAACCTAGGCCATGGAAAATTTATTTTAATAAAGTCATAAGAGAATATGATTTCATAAATAATGAATATTAGTCACATGTTTATAGGTAGTTTAATGGGGATCTGGATATATTACAATTAGTATATATCACTGACATAGTACATATTCGAAATAATATAACAATATTATAGTTATTTGTGGATTGGTTTAAAATGTTTTTTCCATGAAAGATTTTGATTATGAATCTTAATTCCTTCGATTAAATGTCATTCCAAAAATATTTATGTGCCATTTTCAATAATCCAAGATATACACATTAATGGGTTACTGAATAGATTCATTATATAATAATCCTCAAGGGTATCAGTTCTAGTTTCACATGGTATATGTATCTCTATAAAAATGATTCCGGAGACAAAAAAATATAGTGATAGTATGAGTTGGAGCCCATAACTATTTTTGATTAGATCAATCATGTTTTCATTTTCATACACCAATCATGATTCTGCATATACATTGATAATTGAATTTATAAATTATTATGATTCATGTGAGATGAATTTGATTATTGTTAATGGTTTACCTATTTATTTTATTCATACTGAAGATGTGTTTTTATAAACTAGTGCATATGAAGATTTAGTCATTAGGGGATATAAATATACAAGTTTTCAATCAGATAATAAAAATTTGAAGAGATATTGGGGATATTTATTTAGTCTCAATGGTGTACATGTTAATTGGGTGAGTTCAAAAAATATTTTATCATCAATAATATAGAATAATCTAATTATATATTGTATTTCAAGGAATTTATTTAAGAGACATAGATAATAAACATTATCTAAGGGATTTATCTAATACCACATTTTGATGACACAATCACATTATATTTGGATAATACCACATTGTTGGTTCTCTCAATAGAGCTATGTTTACATCATTTGATGAATAAAATAATAGATAAATATCACATATTTAAGGAATTTTCACAAGGGGTGAGGACACAGTGAGTGGAGATTCCGTAAATTAGAATGTAAAAGTCCCCATGACAAAATCTGTATCTCTATGAAGAATGAATATCAGATGTGGTGTTCTCAACTAATTATTTTTGGCTATATTGTATAGTCATAGTGGGAACATGTTTTAGTTCATGTAATAGAACAATCATATATATAAATTACGATTTCCTATATTCATCAGTCTAAATATTATTATATATCTTATCACATCCTGATTGTTCTTCTCTTGACATTGTATGTGAAAGTGTCCTATAGTTATATGGCTCACTAAATGGTAATTGATGTTCTCCACTGTGATGAGAACTAAAAGTATTTTGATTGTATTTTTACATATATATTTTATATCATGGTGATATTATTTTATGGAACACATATTATATAGGATGGCAAGGGTGGGTACTCATAAGACTTTGAGATAATATCTCATGGAGCACACCCTTCGTAATGTTAAAATGGAGGATATGAGAACGTAAACTGGAAGTTGAAAATCAACATATATATACATATATATCTATATATATGACTACATGTTAATATGTGTAGAAACATTTAATTTTTTTATGAAATTATTTTTACTATTAATTAATATAGTGAGTCCTATCCTTTTGTGTATATACCAAAACTGTGATAAAATATGTTTGTGAGAAGTTGGGTATTTTCTATACATCATGAATGATATGTATTAATGAGTAATGAGTGAATCTATTTTTCCATTTCAGTATTTCATAAATATTGATAACATAGAAATGTTAATGGGGATTAAACTGAATGATTTAGTCTATATCCATAGATTTCTAGAAATATTAATGGTTTAATAAATTTTAATTTCTCATAGATAAAAATTATGGTGTAACATTTTATTCATGAAAAATATGTATAATAAATATTTATGGTATATTTATTCAAAATATTAGTTAATATTATATATATATATATATATTATTAAGTAATAAAATAATATTTATTTATTTAATGAAATTGTAATAATAATATATTTTGTAAATATCGAGGAGAAATAATAGGCTGAGTGAATGGTTTAGTAAAAAATGATATATTTAATAATATTTAAATAAATAATTTATTATTTATTAAACAATTAACATTTATCTTACTATGAGTTTAGGGAATCATAAATTATTAATGAAGTTAATATTATTATTTTGACATCTATTTTACTGAGGAATTAAAAATTAATAAAGGCATATATCAATTAATTTTTCCATAACTGTATGTTTATAAACAAAAAATTATATAATTTTCAAATCTGATAATCATTGTTAATATTTGATGTATCTTTATAATCATCTCAACCCTTATGATTCCTTCATATATAATGATCTCAAAAAACATTTAGAAATTTACCACTTCCACCCTCTTGATTCTATAATGAATATGAATAATTATTTAAGCCAAGAAGTGATTCAAGTGGAAATAAATTAAAAATGATGAAATAATTAGATTCTTCCACTCTATCTCATCATAATTTCATTTGAGAGGTTCATTGGTTTCTTCTGAACAGTGGTATCATTTTAAACAGAATCTACCCAAGAATAATCAAATTGATCTATGATATGATGTGAATTTTATATCTAATGCATCTATGAAAAAAATATTCGATTTAGTGTTCTTATTTTTTTATTATATTTATTTAAACAATATGTTTGGTGATTTTATGTTATTGATTCTAGTTTTCTATTAATCTATTTCTATGGATAAATCTAAAGAATATTATCAATTTCAATTAGTGGGAACGAAGATAACCACTTTTGATTCACCATGTTTCCTTAATACCATCCATTGTAAAAGGTTCCAACGATATATACGTGAAACTTACATAATATAAAAAATTTATTATAGGTCCATTGGCTACCAATGATTGAAATAAGTTTATAGTGTTTCCTTTGGGCATGAGACAAACACAATGACAATTGGGTGAAGCTACAAACCTATATTATTTAAAGAAATATAAGAGATAAAAAACTATCACTACATTAGATATAAGGAATATTTTTTATAGTGATATTACATTAAGGAAATATTAATTTTTGAGATCTTACCTAAATTACTAAAACACGATTGGGATTTTAAATTTATTGATTTACACGATAAGATGATTTTTTAGAGACTATGTCACATAGTTCATCCATTTTTGGAGCATTAATGTATTATAATAATAAGATGAATCCCAAAAGAAATATATATTTGATAATAGACATTAATAAGACTTGAGGAACTGGTAATGTATGTTTAAAATAACAATTAAGTAAATCTAGCTCAGAACACATTCAACAATAAATTGTTCTTGTCGGAGGATATTTAAGTGGGATACCTCCCCATCATTAGTAGGGAAAACTGGTGTCATCTCTAATGGATTTTTATTTTTCTCTTCTAATGGTAATAAGAGGTGGTTAAATTTTTTATATGGTGGTCATATATATTATATATATATAATATGTCAATTAATCCCTTATACAGAATGTTAATACCCCGTATTTTATCATTGTGGTCTCATCAACCATTAATATTGATCATATACAATATAAATTTGGGCGTTCAATACATTTCATATCATAAAAAATCTATAGTAATTATCTATGTGGATTCCATAATGGAGTTTAAGAATTGGATAATGGTAGATGTTGATATTATTGGCCTCAATAAAAGAACCTTACATGGATAGGAGGGTCATATTTTTGAGGTTGGTAAATGGATCTTGATAGGGGTCTCAAATGAATCTACATCTACAAAATCTATGAAGTTAAATTACACAGGAGATCAAGGGGTAGTAGATTATATTTAGGTGCAATATAAACCATGGACTATGTTCTGGCTTATGGTGTAGATAGTCCCTCAATACTGAGTGGTATCGCCTTGATCTCATTAATGATTTTTTTAATATTTTTGATACCTAGTCATCGCATTCATTTATATTGTCCTAATTTGTGTCACAATTTAATGTATCCACATAATAATTCTCCTGGTAAAAATACATGTAATAGGATATACTACAGAAAAAATATTCTTAGTTAGTTCCATAGATTATCATTTCGATAAAAATTAATGGGATTTTATAGTTTTATATATGGTAATATTCTTAGTTGTGTATTTATTAGATTGGATAATTCATTTATAGGAATATATCAATTTATGTTAGAGGAAAGTTTAATTTTCCCCCGTTATGGGTGAATAATAAATTTTCACTAGAGAGGGTAACATAGAGGTGGATAGGTCAATAACTAACCTCAGCCACATTATATCTATTATAGAAAAGGGGGAGGGTATTATTATTAAAATATATTATTTTTTCATTATTTATAATTTTCCTATACTAGTAGACCATTAGTTAGATTTTTTTATAATGGAATTCTAAATATTTCCTCATGAGGGTTAGATTGATTTCGTGATGGATCTTATTCATAGTGCAAAGACTATATGAATATCCTATTATCATATGGAAGTATCTAAGATGGGGGAAACAGTGGTGTAGTTATATAACCTTGTTGTAAAGGGTTTAATTCACTAAATAAACTCACCTTGGGGTCCCATGGATTATTTTCTAAGAATGTCTACACTAACCTTGCATTGTTCATATTTTATACGAATTTAAATAATCTTAAAATGAAAAACATATATCCAAATACCAGAAAAGAAAATCTATTTCACTATTTGATTTGATCATTATGTTGATATAAGATTATCTAATGGTCAGGAGAACATCAGTTGAAGGTCATAGCATAGGAGATATCTCTGATAATAGTTTTAATTAACTTTTTTATACTATTACAAAGCATATAATCTTATCATAATGAAATATCATGTGGAGTTCATGAATCTCATGAACTGGATATTTCATTATTTATTGGAATACAATATGAAGTCATTTAATGATGAGATATTTGTACACCAAATATATTAGATTTTGAAGTATAAAAACTAGATCTAATATTGTGTGTTATTTGTTAACATAATATTTATGAATTTACATGAAATGTAATTTATGTATTTTGGTGGTACACTTTCTTAGAAACCGGATTTCAAAATTGAGGATCTTAATGGATCCTTATAAGTTGTAAGAAGTGATTCATTGGTAATGGACCATAAATATAATTGAGATAAGATTTTTTTTGTCTTGATTGGTTATTTAATTTTGTTCAATCAGGATTTATCTTAATGGGTATTTCCCATGATAGGGATTACCAAGAGGGGGGTGATAGTTTGGGCTGACTGATTGATTTGGGGAGGCATTCGATGATTCGAAATGATCATTTATTTAGACACTAATTCTGATTTTAGAACCTCCAATTAATATTTATTATATCTGTTAGGATTTATTTTAAATTTTTTAATGATATATATTGACATATAATGATATTTTAGTTTCTTATGGGTCTCTCTAGCTACAAATCAAATAGATGAAATAACCTTCCCATAATATGGATCATTATATAGTGTCTTATTTTTAATTTTTTCAACAATTATGTTATCATTGAGATATGTTTCATCAATATACCCCATTTAATGTTATAATACATGTTCTAATAGAATTACTTGAACCTATTTCTATTTTTGGGTAATTTATTTGTATAACTCAAACATTGAGGTGAAACATTCCTAAAGAAATAGTAATTTTTGTGTATATTATATAACTATAAATACTCTATAGAAGGAATTATCGATATATAATGAGGAATAGAAGCTGATGAGACTTTTAACTTACTATAAGATTGAATATGTAGAGTAATTAGAGGATGTGCCATACTACATTGGTTATTAACACTTCATTGGTGGATTGGGTAATAACATTCCAAGATTATAATTCCATTTTTTTTATTAAAAGTTATCCCTTATGGGAGATCAATGAATTGTTGTATGGAAAAAAATGATTAAAACATACCCTACATCCAAATTAACGTGGTGGTCCACATTTTTATAAGGAATTAATTCAAGAAGGACTCACATGCCCCGTGATGGAATTGGAATCTAGGGATGTCCAGTATGTATCACAATAGTATGCATCATTTTGGATGTTTGGGTATAGAAAATGAAGTCATGGGGTTTGATAATCATTCCCTTGCATGTCATAGGAATTTCGTTGAAACCCAATGATATGTTAGGGATTTTAAACCACTTTTTGTTCCACTAATGACGTGGTATGAGGTGGAAATTGAATTTTTTATAGTTTTTAGTCGGACACTAAGAGGTATTTATATAGTATTGAGGGTGGTGTGTCAGATGAAAACAATTTTCCACTTCATTCCAATTTGGGTGGAATAATAATTTGATTCATGTACCTGACATGGAATATCATCATGTGGTTCGAAGGGAAAATTTATATAAACAAAATGTGTACATCCGAAGGTGAACCTAGCATGGCCTATATGATGTCATGGGGTCTGAAGTAAAATTGTCTACAACAGACCACTTTTAGGAAGATGGGTTGTTTGATAGGATCATTAAATACATGGGGATATTCTCTGGTTATAGGTTCTTGATTTTATTGGAGTGTGGGAAGATCATATGGATTTTGATGAGTTTATTCTTAGTAATAAATTTTCATATTCAATCCTGATGTATCCCTTTGAGATTCTTTAAAATATCTTATTCTTCTGACCATTATACTAGGTTGATGTGGGTGAATCTACAGTGATCGGGCCATGCCTGATGTAAGAGACTAAAAATATTGAAAAATTGATAGTAAATTTTTTTATTACTGTTCAATGTAGGTAGTTCTCATAAACAAACCAGAGGGATGGACCCTTGTTTTTCCCTGGGAAACAAGGTGTTATTACATGTATTAACTCAGTTATAACATTAATATATAAATAATCAAGGGAATATTCTATTAGATTTTATAATTACATTAATGGATATTGAGAAAATTGTGGTAGTGTCTTCATTGTTGAATCTTCATCCATTGTTGAGAAAATATCCCTTAAAGAAAACAATTCAATGTTTTTGTTTTGATTGTGTTTATTGACAATGAATAATAAGGCGGTCAACTGTAGTGTTATAACATGGTTACTAAGATGGTATGATGAAAAATATCCATGAAACTGGAATGGATTATCTATAGTAAGAACATAATGTTGTGTAAACAAGGTGGTTTTATTTCTAAGTGATTTCCAAATTTATTTGGTCCAAATATTGGGGTAGTAATCAAGCTTCATGAAAGTTATATATCCCTGATTGACTTATAATAATATGGAAAAGTAAGGATTTTCATGACGGTTTTGTGTTTAATGCGGGTTTAGTGCGACAAAATATTATAGCATTTAATGATGGTGAGTAGATTTGTGAATGAATTCCATGCATGAAAAAAATATAGTAAAACTCAATTACTATATGAATATTCACAAATGAGAAATTTCTCTATTTGATTTGAAAATATATTGAGGTTAAAAAATGAGTATCAGAATATTTGTCTAAATGTGGTGGGGAACTTTGGATCATTAATAAATGGGGGAAATAATGATAAATAGGCATGTACCCCCCCCCCCCACACACACATTTTATTATAGAAAAACATAACAAAAATTAAAAGGATCTAAATTCATGAAGGAGATTCATAATGAATTTACTATAAAAAAGAATTTTTAATAATGTAACTTCATGAATGCTATATCATCTCAACAAAAATTGTATGAATGATAAAATTATTGGTCTTCAATAATGGTATGTGAGGTTCATGTAAATATTGATATTCAATAATCCTATGTGAGCATCACAAGAGTCATGATCTTTAAGAAGGAAAAGTTATCATTGAGAAATGAGGGTGCGTCATGAGGGATATTTGGGAATTGAAAAAATAGTGATATTTATGAATGATATGGGTTTCATTAGAGAATTATATTAATATTAAATAATTTGGATGACTTATAATTGATTTGTGATCTTCACAAAAGTAGTGATCATCGTGAATGTTTTTAAATGGGGTTTCCAAAAAAATATATTGTAAATTGTTATTCATTTACTGGATGAAAGTGTAACTTAATGAAGAAATATATGTGATTTAAAACTAATTTATTCATGTGATAAAAAGTTGAATTATATGATCGAGTAGTGAGATGATTTTAGTTGATAGAGCATTGGGCTTTCACATTATATTTGGTTGTAAACAAAGAGGCAGAATGAGTCTATTCCAAACAATTTATTGGTAGTGAGATTTAGTGGATTTGGTGTATAATTTTTTTTTTCATATATTCCTTGGATATAGAATTTTGATGGTGGACCAATTTAATTTACTATTTCATATTCATGATATTATTCTCATATTATTCTATTCAATGGGACAGTTTGATAATAGTGTTTTGACTAATGGTGAAATGGGATATGATGTGATAGTTACTCGAATATGTCATTCCAGGATTCACCCCCTCCTATTGGGGTATTTTACAATGTGGGACTAACAATATTTATCAGAGGAAAAGGATAGAAGTCCCTTTTATCTCTCAACTGATGAAATGGAAGCTGTTAATCAGAAAGTGATTCTGATCATTTGTGGATGCAATTTTTAGCTATAGATGATTTAGATGAAAAACCTAATCCAATCATTTGGTATGGATTTTTTTAAACATTTAATGGATTGTATTTCTTCTAGTATAGGGATTATTTTATAATCAATATAATAACACAAAGAATTAGATGATGATTCCAAAGGAATCACTACATTAAGAGGAGCCTTGTCAAATGAAATATATACAAAGGAAGTTTATTTAAATCCATCACATTATATCTGGGAAAACATTCCAAATAATTATGAGGGTGACTCAAAGGACAGAGAAGATAAGATTATGGTTTGATGGAATAATTATGACTATATGATAATGCACCCAAATGAGTTTATTGGTGAATTTTTTGAGAAGGTGAATAATGTTGTGGAAGACATGCATTGTCTTATAGAAATTATTAAGGATGTAAAAATTTTTATGTACATCCATATAATATTTACTCCATAGTTCAATCTGAATGTTAATGTGTTCGATGGAAAATATCCAAGAGAGTTTACATTGGATACCATAGATTGTACTCTTTTTTCTATGAGATAAGAAATGATGATAATGATTTTAAAGAAAAGGGTATTTCTAACAAAGAATAATTTAAGTTCAGGAAGAGACTCACTATTGAATATTTATTGGTGGAATAAATATGGGTTCTTTCATGTAAATTTGATCCATTAATTTTCAAACATGAAGATGAAAGGTTAAAGCAAAACATCCACTTTCCTAATTCTGATATCGAATGACTAGAAATTTTGAAACAATGTTACCTAAGATGCTTCAAGACGATTATGAGGGTATGTATGAGATTTGATGAAAGAATTTTTCTTATATTTGGAAATTTATGAATATTAACATGGTAAATTTATTTAAAAAGAAGAATAGAATTTCAAATAAATATGATAATTTAGAATAAGATGAGGAGGAAGTGTTAGTGGGATAAAAGTATGAGGAAGACAATACTATGATGAAAATTAATATAAATTCACAAAAAATTGAATAAAGAAATAATTTAGAATTAAAATTAAAAGTAAAGTTTTACCTTTAGATCGAATCAGAAGGATTGATTTTTGAGAAAAACATTTGGAGAGTCAAAAAAAGAATTTCAATAGGCTGGTTAATGATGAAAAAATAATATGAAATAACAGGAAGATGAAAAATCATATTTGTAGGCTAAAATATAAATGATTTAATATAAAATGATAGAATACTTAAAAAAAAGTCATAGATTACTAGGTGATAGTTGAATAACCTACCAAAATTGTAAATTGTATGACTAATAATGTAGAAGATTGAGTCCAAAAAATATAATAGATTTATGGTGAGGTAGTAAATATAAAAAAAGGATATAGATTATAAGAAACTATTGAATCTGGTAAATAAATTTATAATAGAAACCAAAAATGAAAATTAGAATTTAGAGTTCTAGTGAAATAGACAAAGAAGTGTTAATAGATGAAAATAATATATCAACATAGTACAATTGGTATGGGGACTGATCATAAAGAGAATGTTTCAATGGTTGATATAATACCAAAAGAAACCACTCCAAGGTTGGATAATGATTTTTATCTGAATCATAAAAAGATTATCCAGAGATTCCAAATGTCTACCAGTTCCACATTAGTGTCACATGGAAACTTATGCCACATTGTATTTTATTAAATTAGAAAAAATGGTACAGTAAAAAATGTCACATCCATTGCAAAGAGGTACCAAAGGGAATTATAGAAAAAGATTTAACCAAAAATATCTCAATATTCTAGGATAAAATTTCATGGTAATTGATTTTAGTATAGAGTATTTGGACACATACATAGATATTATACATCAACTAAACCATGGAATGTACTAAAATAGACACTATGTGGTCATAAAAAATTACTCAAGGAATCAAAAAATTATCTGGAAAAACTAAATTGATTTAAAACATTCAATGATTATGGTGTTCTAGGAATCTCTAATGAAAATAAATAATATCAACTGAAGAAATTGATCACAATGATAATTGACGAGAAAGAAGTGGTTGGAGAGGTATATCATAAAGCACTAGATCACATTGGAATATAGATCCTTGAAAAATGATAGACCTATAATATGGCTAGAAATAATGATCTAGGGATAGGAATCATGCACAATAAGAATGGTATCATAATATTTGGTAATTTTAAAGGCTTGAAAATGGTTGGATAATAAAAAGAAGACTTTCGGAAATGATACATCATGTAATGACATTACATTTTAAAAATTAAATTACCATTGTTATTAATAACATGCATTATTATATATTATGGATTTAGAAAACAAATTGACTTATTTGGATTCATGATATACTATATGATTAAGAACACTGTTAAGCATCGTCATCTTTGATAATATCATCATTGAAATGTGATTATTTTATTAGAACAAAAATAGGATTTATAAAATCCTATTTAAAAAAACAAAGGAATTGAATTCTTCAAGTAGTATGATCATACCCTAAGAAGTGAATTTCATTGGGGTTATATGGTTTATAGCTACATTGTGATTTATCCATGACCAAACCATCGATGGGATCAAATGACCTAAGCACGATAGAAACTGTTTACTGGGGAAATTAAATATTATCAAGATCAGGACCCAAACAATGTTTGTTGAACCACACCCTAAATGTCTCATCATAAAAAATATTACCCTTATAGAATTTTATGGTTTATTAAAGGGAAATGTATTAATACCATTATAAAATGAATATATATGTTGTATAAAATAATTAATATATTTTCATGTTATTTCTTTGACATTGTAATTTTTTTATTATTTTTATATGATGAAACACCAAATATATTTTGTGGTAACATTAAAATTATTTTATGAAATAATGAATTATATTATTTTTTATATAGATAATATTTTAGTAAAATAATTTTTTCCAAATAATTCATATTAAATATAAATGATCATCTAATTGTTTTGAAGACTTCTGTAATTTTTATAATGTTGTTGAAATTTTTATTGTATAAAACAAATAACTTGTAAATAAATATAAATCATAATTTTAAAGGTGATAATCCATATATCGTGAATATTCCTTTGATAAAATAAATATTATTTTTGGAATAAAAAATTTTAATTTATAAAATGGTGATTTCCTTATGTTTATCTAAAATAGTCATTTTTTTGGATTAATATTAAATAGAGTTTAAATATATATTGTGTCTAAAAACCTCATGATGACCCAAAATGAAATAGTTATCCAAGAACATGTAAATGTTTTCCCTTTAAAATTTTGTATAGTTAGGTTTATTTTATTAACATTATAAATTATTTATTAATCATCCAAGATAATAAAATATTTTACGGTGTTAAAATAATTTCATTAAAAACATTATTGACTTCCACATCAGAAAGTGTAGTATCATCAGTCCATGTCCTAATAAAATAATTGAAAACACACCTATTTTGAAGAAACCATTAGAAATAAATTGATATATTTTTTAGTTATTTTATTATATAGAGTCAAAAACCTATGTTTTATAAATGATAAGGAACTACCAACTCATATCCTATATAAAACCACCCATGATCCCATATATATTCTCCCCAAAAACCATGTATCATGTTATTACTCATATATTCCCTCTCAATAGTATTCCTAATTTTCCCCCAAGCTCTCAATAATTTTGTACCAAGCATTGAGAATCACCCTCTCACGTTAAGGGATTCACTAAATTTTTTAAGAAATTCTCTTAAGTTATAACTCTTAGATTCCATTTGTTCATATTTAACGGTTTTTTTCAACATAACATTTAGTTTCCTTTTTATTTCCTTGTGATGATATAATACTTTTACCTCTTATTATTCCATACCATGAACCTTTATGTACATCTGTTAACATGCCAAAATTTAGTATGAGACATCCCAGCCTTTTATTTAATAAAGGGAATATTTTTTGTTATTCCTCTTAATTTTAGTTTTTTCATGTTCGGATATGTTCTCCAATATACCCCTTAGATTCCATTTTTTGTTTAAATGACTAGAAAACCCCTTATCCCTGCTTAATTCCTCCCATAAAACATTATTTACAGCTACTTTCATGTCGAATATTACATAGGGATCTCCCACACAACTTTTATTCATGAACCTATTTTATTATATGCCTATTACTACATGTTTATTCATATTGGGATATGTTCTTACATATCCCCCTTACTATCGATTTTATTTATAATTGATGATATACCCATTTAACTGTCATTAATCTCTCCCGGGAATCATTATGTACACCTATTGCAATGATAAAATTTAGTAAGAGATCATTTCATTATCCCCGTTATTTAAAATTATTTATTATATTAGGTCATTACCTATAAGTAACATTCAATGGATATGTTATTATTTTTTCTCATTACGAGCCATTTTTTTCAAAATAATGAGAGACCACATTTACTATCTTTAATCCATCGTAGGAATATTTATATTCTCATCTTATACTGTTGAAATTTCAACCGGATTTTCCATGCCAAACACATTTGTGGTGAGTACCCATACCCATTTCTTATCATGGGTGTTCAACGTCTTTTAAATTTACTTCTTTGATTAGAGAATTACAAGTACTTATTCCACTATACTTGATCATGGAATAAAATTAGATGATAAATTATTCCATGTTTTGTGGTTTTTGTGGCACTCTTAAGCATGGGAATGAAATGAAAGAGATGCATTCACACAAAATTATATAGAAATCCTATACATTGGGTAAGGTGTTAGTCTCGTGAATCATCATAAAAGGGATTAAGGAGTGAACATAATCTATCCTTGGAGTTTTTCCATCATGTTGTCTTGGAACTTATCCTTCAACTATGTTCATGATGCAGTGTTTTAAGTTGTTCCCACTTTTCCCATGTTTCTATATTAATTATCACGTTTTATGATTCCTCATTATTCATGTTTAAGAATATAACTCAATTTATTCCCCATTGATATGATTAATTTATAAATATTATTAATTTATTAATGTTATTGCATGTGCATTCTCTTACCTGGATTTATATCCCCTGCATCTGTTATTGCATGTTTATTCCCCATAACCCAATATCATTATAAATATAATAATTATTGTAAATTATCCTCTTATAATGGTTGAAAAAAATAAATAAATGTAGTTCAATATGTGGCAAATCTCCTTTAAAAAGTAAAATCATTTACCAACATAATAAATTTCACAAAATGCACCCATGTCAAAAAAGTTCTCCATCAAATTAATTTTCAAATGTTTTACAAGGAATTAATTATTTATAATGAATATGATTAATATCATGATTATTTTAACATTATCCATTCCAAAAAATGAAAACATTTTATTATTAAATTTATATTAAATCATGAATTGAATATTCATGAGGATTTATGAAAGGGATATGTTAGAGTAAAACAACATCAATCATGATAGTAAAATAAATCTAATAGGGGTTAATGATTATATTGAGTTTTAAATTAAATAAAACTATAAAATATATTTGTTGAACAAAAAAATCAATTATTTTGTGTAGTGCTATAGATGCAAGAATAATTTTTTAAGTAAAGTTAATAGAAAATATGATGTCTCTTTATATAAAAAGGCAGAGGATAAACATGGATATTTACACGTATACATGATTTTCAATCATGTGGTAGTGAGTTTCTAGTAGAGGCTTGTAGTATAAATGAATTTTTTTTGAACTTGTGTATAACATTTCAATTGGTCAAATAATGGATGAGGGGATGATACAATAAATTTAATGCAACTGATGATGATAAAATAATGCTCTTAATTATTATTTTTATGTATAATTGATGATATATAATGTCCATTACTATTTAATGTAATGGTAACATTATTAGTTCACTAGAATTTTATGTTTCTGGTAGGAGAACCTATTGGAAATAGGAGGTGGGAAATGAAAATAGTGGTAACTCTGTAAATATAAGAGGATAATTGTAATGAATTAAAACATTATAAATGTAATTCATTTTGTTAATTAAATCATGTTTCATATATAGAAATATATAATTGAACATGTGAACTATGTCATTTTGATTTATAAAGTAACTTATATATAGTTTATAGCATAGTATAATTAAATTATGTGGTTATATTCGATGAAAAAAATATTGGGCATAATGATTGAATAAATATAATTTCCCTAAAACATATATATTTTCTTTTTAATAAAATAAAATATAATGGTTTGGTAATAGAATTTATTTTCATAAATTTAATAAATGAAAAATTAAATATTTTATAATATAACATTATAAAATATTTATCAATTTTCATAATGGTCATAAATATGATCTGGTGTAAAAAAATTCTTTATCTAAAAGGATAATTAAATTTAAATAAATTTTTTAATAGTTATAAAAAAATTAAAAATTTAATTAATTTTTCTATTTATTATGTTAAAATTAGATATTGAGGGTTTCTGTGACATTTTTATAAAATAGATAATTTTTATGGGAATAATGCAGTTAAATTTTTTCAGGTACTGTTACATTCTTGAAATTAAAAAAAATATAAATATAACATTAAAAATTAAAAATATATATTATTAACATCAAATTGAATTAATAATTTTTAGTTTTAATTTAAAAATAATATTTCATATTTATAATCATAAAATTAATATATTGATAACAATGTTATATTTTATACTAATAAAAAAATTTTCCCGATCTTTGTATTAAAATTAGTGGTTAAATGAATCTATTTAGATATGGAATGATTATAATTTTAGATTAAAATAAATATTTTAGTACTGAAAAAATTAATTGAATTTAAATCAGTGATATTCAGAATAATTTTTCCTAAATGATAATTTGATCAATATTTTACAATATATAAACCACTCATCACCTTATAAATACCACACTTTACAACCTCACAAAACCTCAAAGTTTTCTATATTTATCACTACCCACAAATACCTTTGTCTCTATATATCACTATTCCTACATAATTTATTAATTTGACACAAAAAAACATCCCAAATAAGGATCATTAATGTGTATCCTTTGAGTGAACACTCAAAGTAATATGTAATATTTTTATCTAAAATATCAAAGATTAATTTCATCTAATACCAACAAAAAAATATTTCTACCCATCCTAATAAAATTATATATGTATAATTTATGTTCTATAATTTTATTTTATTGACGGTATAACTATTATCTACCATTAACTAAACCATTCTATTATGGTTACATCGCCCAAGTTACAATCAGTTCACTGTCTCTATAGACATCATATATTTTTATCACTACCATAGATAGAGGAATTTAATAATGTAATTAATGTATAAATATAATATTTATGGAATGTTTAAAATTATGGAAATATTATTTTTAAATTTAAATAATTATTCTACAAATAAATTCATCATAGTAATTTTGACTACCAAAAACAGTTTTGACATCCCCTACCCAGGTCCACTGAGCAGTGCCAATATGTGGGATTCCACATAGCCTTGGGTGACCACCCTTTACATTATATATAACATACTAGTGGCGAGTTCCTAAAATATTTAATGGGGAGACTATTAATTTGATGGCTCATAAAAAAATAGAAATAAATACCCAAATAAATCCACATTATATGATGAAGAATAAAAAAAATACAATAACATACATAATGTTGTCATACAGAACATACAACTGATCACCCTCCATTCTATAATTGAAAGAAAACTGAAATAAATCACATAGAAATATCCAATATACTATCCATGGGCCTCATCCCTGTCTCTAATTTCCCTTCACGAGGCCACATCCAGATCAACTTCACATCACATTTTCTATGGTCAAATACAAATATTGGTTCTTCATGCATAATTAGATGTCCATGAAGAATGTCAGCATATAATTCAAGAGAGTCTCACCATTCACCGTTAATATATTCCAATATGTCCATTTATATTAATTAAATTTCAAAAGAATATAATATAAATTACCTCCATGGATTAATTTTCTAATAATCCCAATAAGACACCTGATTGAATACCCACACCCATGTGTCTGTCATGTACAAACCAGGAAATGCCAACAATGACCACACACACAACAATTCCATTCAAAAAGGTACATTCCACATCATTGCACTAAAATTTATTTCAAAAACGTTCCCAAAATACACAATTATGTGTGACATCTAAACCTCTATCAGAAACTCATAGACCTTGGACACATTCATACATCAATTTTATCACCCACTAACTATTCTCTCCTTAAATGGCCCATCGTTCCCAATACCTCACAAGAAAATCCATCCCCTAGGATGTTCTTGAACCCATGCCTATAAAAGAAATTGTATAAATTATCACATTGACTAAATATAATATGTGATAGTTCGTCAGCCCAATACCCTAATATAAACGGAACGCTTATTACAACGACCCATCCTCCCAGACAATGGGGAGGTCTTGTCACACTTACTCAACCCCACATAATATGATGATATCACAAGAAAAATTAACCAAAACAATAAACTATCATGGTGTATAAAAAACACCATCCCATCCCCATAAATAGTATTTATATCTAAGAAAACATCCCCAATCCCCTAGTGGAGAGAACAAAAAAGAAAAATCTATTAAAATAAGTTCTCAACCTATCACACATCTCACTAGATGATCCAAGGATTCTTGTCACCCAAGAATTTTACTCTCAATAAAACACATCAAAACATTTCTATTAAGGGATCCACAAGGTCTTACAGACCATCTATGGTATCTAATAATTGATTCCATCATATGCACATCATCCTCTAGAGGCGTTGTCAGTAGAATGTTCTTCCAGTATAGACCTCACGGTAATGTACAACCATACAAAAACCACTTATCATTCTTTTTTCCCACTACCCCCAGACCTTCTAAATCCATCATGTTCTACCCACACCCAACCTTAACATTTGGTGTCCACATACTAACCAAAAACCATTTACATCCCAAATACATGCCCCAATGTTATCATTTCACTCTCTCACTAACAAAAAACCAAGAATCATCTATTAACTAATGAGAGTGTTTTTAACCACTGCTGATACATTCACCTATGTCTTCCATTATCAGTCTACTCCATGACAATAATCCCAAAATATTATCCCTATGAACCCATCAATGATATTTTGTATATCATATCACATCCTAGGACCTCTTAAGGGTCAATTTGTAGTTAAAACAATTCCCTCAACCCATTGAGAGGTAATAATTGGGAAATCAAGAAAAACTGATGTATAAAAGAGCACTAATTCTCCTTTGGTTATACTAAAATACACCCTTATCATCTCACATTATATTACTACTATTTCATACACCCTTTTCCAAAAAAACAAAATATTCTAGAAGCATGAATGTTTACAAAAAACATGAATATAATTTTTTGTCATTGGAACCACCTATTAGGAACACAATGTTAACTCCTCTTCGATCTATTCCAAGCTACTTATTAGAAAAATATGTCCCATATATACTCTCTAGAACAAATCAAATTCCATATAACATCCAAAATTGATAATAGAAATTTATAATTAATTATTCCATTTATTTTAAATATGAATAATTGACAAAAAAAAGTCATCAAGAATCATCAGTAAACGGAATCCTCAATGAGCATTGTGTAGTGCACTTCGAATAGAAATTGTAACCTAATCTACAGGAATACCCAAAATTAGAATCACTTTACAATGACTTGTTTATATAAATAAATCCTTGAAATCCTATAAAAATATATACACTGACTACCTTAACCAAAACGTTTTCTTAGGGTGTGAATATTGAATCTTGAGTCCCCCTATACCCAAAATGGGAATGATTACCATGAATATTATTATATTCCAAAATTTGGTAGAGTAATATACACCCATACAATATTAAAATTGATCAAAAATAATGGTGAGAAAATGGATGGAGGAAATAATTCATGTTAAATTGAATATCATTCCATTAGTAACCATACAGTAAAACAAAAAACCGTCCCTCCATATAAGGGATAAGATTGAGGGGAGAAGTGTTCCTTTTTCCCTCTCGCATATGTTCCTCTACCAAAAAAAAAGAAACTTCAACCCCCAATTTTTTAAGACACAATTCATAATTTGAAATCGTGATTTAAGCTATGAAGAAACTAGAAAAGTGTGGTTTTCCCTGACATCAAAATCAGACACTTGGATTCCATGTATCATAGCTTCAATGGACTATATATATTGACATGAAATTTCTCAGCAACCGGTTAGAAATATGAATCTTTATCAAACCAACAGGTCACCACCTAAACCTTAAAGTAAATCCAAAAATAATTTTAATGAATACCATAATTCTCAAAATAAAATTTCATGACCTGATTCTATAAAATCACCATCTAACATATCATAAAATTTCAATTTGACACAAAACAATGATGCAAATTTCTAGGGGTTGTTATAATCTCCCCCTATAATGATAGAAATCAGTAAGAATCAATGGTAACACTTATAATAAATCTACTAAACTATCAGTTATATATACTCTTTGTTAAAGGGTAACATTATTCTCTAGAAAAATAATTGTGCTTCCATTGTAAAACTGCAAACTCCAAACAAACCATTCAACCTATGATAGGGAACATGATCACCCCTAGAGCCACAAACAATACTATTCCCAATGAATCCATATATATTAACAAGTCCTAGCATATTAATGAAAATTCAACAAAGGAATATAGTTTTCTATTAAAAGGATCCACTAACAATGGAAAATACAACTCCATGGTGCCCCCCCAAAGGAATATCCTACAAACAATCACATATACCAATCAATTGACCTACCAATGAAATCATGAATGATTTCCCATGTACGATTTCTAGGATTCTATATTCAATACTATAATAAATAACTAGTAAAACAACAACATGGATAATGTTTCCATAACAAAGGGTTACACTATCATAATCCATATTAGAAATACATGCCTATGACTCCACGATCTCACTAATGACTTCTAATCATACTTTGATACTTATTCCCCAAGAAAAATTAAAAAATCCCCATACATAAAAAACATTTCAAGGACATCAAACATAATTATTGGAGTTCTTCACACGATTATCCCATTAATGATGAGAGGAATTGGGTTCACCCATTGCATAATGTGAACGAACTAGTCCACTACCAATACTATGTCAAGTATGGAAATTTTCCCTCTATGTCATGAGACTAACAATAATTCCCCGTCTAAATCTCCTAAGAAATCATGTATAACCTCTTGAATAAACATTGGATCACATAAAAACAACTAAAATCCAAATACCAAAATATAAAATTCAATAACATTACATTTGAACTCCAATACAGTATTTCCTAGGGATCCAAAAATAAAGAGATATTATTTCCCTTAGGTAGATTTGTATGATCTCCCCATCTCTCTAGTAATTCTCAATATTTACATGACTATTGAAACATGAGGAATTTTTCTCTTACAAAAAATATTATACTCCTCATAATAGGAGTATAAGCCGCAAAAATAAGAAAAACACACATGTCTATTCCTATTATCCCACGCTGTATTCATTACAACATGAAATGACTATAAATTATTGATCATCTCAAACAAGAAAACAAATACTACATGCCAACAAAATCAACCACTCATAAATCATCAAAGCATCATCTACAATGACCACTGATAGCCAATGGGGTAATCCCCACCATACGTATTCTCTTATACAACTCCATGAATTTTTCCAAACTCCCACATGTATAAATATACTTGAGAAATGTTCCCCACATGTGAAACACTAAAAATAATCCTCCCTAAACACATATTTCAAGGAACCACCATGGTTTTACATCACAATGAAACCCTAATATATTTCATATATCATCTTCCAATGTTTAGGGAGACTTCAAAGTTCAAAAAACAATAGGACACCACACCTATGAGAATCTCACCACAACACTACCACCAACAATATTTTAAGGATCATCAACAACACGAAGAACTTTCAATAAACCCTCTTACATCCCATTCATCAATTCGTAGATCAACTACAATCATGTTTAAATAATGATTACCTACCCACACAAAATTATAATTTTAATATAAATATTTCATAACACTAACTCTCATCCCCAAATAAGCGTGTTACACTTTTAACCCACACAAATATCATTACCCACAATCCCAATTGATCTCAGAGAGTCAAAATGATTGTGAACTCTTGTAAAAACTGATTACACAATCCTAGACTCACATTACCAAAATTTAGGTCCTATCATACCATGAGTCACATGCATAACCCACTAACTATGACTCATGGATAGTTTGTTCAATGAATAGACTAAGGTGTATCACTCATTCCAATTATAGTTTCACAATTACTAGGCATCCCAGAATCATCTCATGAACCATGAGCATCCACCCATTCTCCCCCCAGGGTACAAAATGTACGTCGAAGAACCATTGGGGTCAGGAATAAAGTTAATATTTCCCTTAAAAAGAAACCTCAATTATAGAAACTCTCCATTTATTTTTCATTCATAAATCCCTATATATGTTTCATTCCTTCTTCTACAACCGCATAGGGTTTTTGAAAAACCACAAGTTTCGGTTAGTTTGATTACCACTAAGAATAAATACGTGAAACCACCATATAGGTTGCTTATGATTCATTATATAACTTATCTAACATACCAAAAGCCCTGAATGGTATATTAATAGAGATAATATTCCAGATATTTTTCATATCATATTTAAGGATTTAAACCCCACTAATAAGTAATTTTGCAATGAATTTCATCATTATTGGAATAATGAATTTTTGTTATCTTAATTGCGAAAATGTCGTAATTTTGTAAAATTGTGTAATTTTAATTGTCTGATGTGTTCCATGATTGGAGGTAATGGAAAATTCATGCAGCAATATTTTCACATGGCCCGAAAATAGAATATGGTGAATAGATGTGAAGATGGAAAAATTGCACAGAATTCTGAAACATCGTGTGCTAACAGTATACTTTGTTACAATTTCAAAAATAATTATATGCACAAGACATTTTGTGACTTTAGAACACACTATGAATATAATTTACATGTCGTGTATTGTTTCTACATGTTGTGTAGTCAGTGAACTACTCAAACCAGTGTACCAGATTCATGGGATGCAGTAGTGAAAATGGATCTAGGGTACACCTCATGTAACCAAGTACACATTGTGACACTGCCGTTGTGTATAAAAAATTAAATTAATGTAAGCTGATGTTTTGATGGGGAAAAATATAAAAGGAACCCCTTGTCCACTATTTTGGTTCGTTATAGAGAAGATTGAGTAGGTGGACCCCACTGAAACTCCCCCAACCATTCAAGACCACAATTAGACATGGTGTTGATTGAGATCAGGATGGAGATGCAGACCGTTGAGGCTCTAATAGAGATTTTGAAGGTTGTCTAAGTGATGCATAGCTAAGCCCCAAGTGGTTGTGGATTACGACACCAGATTAAAACTCCTTTTTTTACTTTCCTTCTTAATGTGTAATTTCACCTAGAATTTATTTTGAACATATAATTTTGAATTGATGCAATCATTTTCCTTCTTGAGTATATTTTTCATCAAAAGAGTTAGATCATCGTTCCATCTATGAGTAAATGTATTGATTTCAGTATTAAATGTTCTTCGACAAGATGATGCCATAGATTATAATAGTATTAATTGGGTTTTATTTCTATGAGATTTTCAAGTTATGAAATAACATCAAAAGGTCAGACAACAATCATATCATGATCTTAATATGATATCTATATAAGTTTGAGTGTTTACAAAGAGTTCCAAGGGGTGATATTATTAATTAAATTGTGAAATCATTTTAAAGGAGGAATATGGGTGTGTCTGGGGGGTTAGAGCTTATATACGACTTCTTTTTTAAATCCAATTCACAATCCACTTTAGTTTTCATAAAATTTTATTCCATTAAATTTAAATTTCAAATAATTTAGTAACATTTTTTCATATTATTAATCTAAAATCCCGTTTTCATTTCCTTCCAAAATAACCCAAACAATAGTGACAGTATTGCAGCTCACATTGCCTCCTTCTTAGCGGACAACCCCGCAGTCACCACTGTGATGCATTCAAAAAGGGGAATATATTAATTGAGGTTAACATAAAAAAAATACATTCACATAATCTATCATTATCAATGAAACTTGTTATATACCTTATAAACCTATATGTTATATCATTCCCTCATTAATTCGTCATAATGGAATCGATCCCTCATAGAATCCCACAATAGTTCTCCAAATATACATTCAAGAATGGACTATATTTTCCTCCATAGATAACCTCCTATAATAATATCTACATGATATTACTTCATTTTCAAATACATTTTGGTCACTATAAGTATATTTTCAATAACATTCCAGAAAAGATAACCAGGTATTATGTAGTTTTCATTATAAAAAAATTTGGACAACTCTTCCAAAAAACAACCATATGTAAGTACATTTTTTCATTTAAATAATATGTGACTATTAATGATGTATGAACATGGAAACTTTATAAAATTACATGATCTTACCATATACCACTTACCAATGGGAAATGATAAAAATAATAGTAATTCAGAACCCAAAAAAATAGGTGTTTTTAAAAATGTAAAATAAAACAATATTAATATTGAAAACCAAGACCCATAACCTCATGAACCAAGACAACATGAATTACTATTTGAAATAGTGTCCACAATGAATTTTTATTAGACCATCACATGCTCTAATGAATTCTTAGGCCACTAATCTATCACCTACCAATGTCATAAAATAAAATAAAATACATGAAACCAGTTATGACTCATCTTCCCAACGGCACCATGTAATGCACAATCCATAGATATAACATATTATCAAGCATGACTTTTAGTAATTTAGAGGCAGCTAACAAGTGACGAGGACTTAGAACTATCAATGGAGAGTCAATTTCGATGATATCATTGAAAAAAGTGAAATAAATAACAAATAAATATCCATATTAGATTATTTAGAATAAAAAAGGCATCAAATAACATGTATGATGTTTTTAAACTTATCATAAAACTAATCAACCACGTAGAAAATATTAAAAAAAAACAAACAAAAATATGACACACACAAACTCACCCAACTACCGTCCCCAAGACTCATCCTAAAAATCATGGTTACGATCATGATTATTCATCTAATACAACTACACATCTTATTTTTTACTGTAATATATATATATATATATTATATATATAAGTTCTTCATACACACCAATATAATTTTTCATGGTGTGAGAATATAATTTATTGGGGTTTCACAAAGAAAAATTAATATATATACATTTATATAGGGGTTCATTCCTGAAGAAAAGAAATAATTGAATAATTATTCTCACTGAGAATTTATGTGGTAATCAAACTACCACAACATTAAATGAGTTAAAAATTATCATCAATACATCAAGATCTAACCAAGAAACATTGACCCTAACCATACTATCATTTATGACATGCCAAAATATAATTTTCATCTCAATAAATAAGTAAATATGTACATCACATACCCAAATACGTAAGGTAGGGTGAATTCCCAACCATGGCCCAATCCCAATAACCGCTTTGCCTGACCATATGCCTATATCTTAACCCACTACATGATCACTCCGATCATGTCCCATCGTTCTCATCACATGACACCATGACCAATCCCCTAAGGATTTTTTTCAAGCAAATCATGTGAGAATAATATTGTAATTAATGAACATTGACCCAAAAACATAGGTAAATGTCCTAAACCCAATACCGAAATCAATAAGGCATTTTAGTTATACTAAAACATACAAGAAAACTCATGGTCGGTCATGTCTAGTTGAACCATCATTCTAGACTATCGAGTAATTGAAAAAATGACCCATCACCACAGAATCTATTGAGGTAAACAAGATCACCGAAGATAATTTATGGAAATATTAATGTTCCAAGAACAATTAATCCTGCCTCTGAGAGCATGCATAATTATTCACTTGCAATACGCATAGGATCATATCGTATCACAGATTTCCTAGAATATCACATGTTGTAACTTTCTCAAGACTTATCCCCTTATCACAACATATCTTCACTCAGTCATCTGTACATCCATTTTCCCACCACACCAACCATAATCTCTCATGAATGATAAAAAGATATGATTTATCACTCAGATAAGATAAAATACCTAAATAATCATTTGAATAAGACATCATGGTATTGTATAAAATTTCCAAACCACCTCATCACTCTTATCCATATTACCCAAAGGACACCCCAAGATGTCACCATCTACACAACTCGTGGTTCAATAAATTGGTTCAAATACCAAATGCATCAGTCTTGTAAACCCAATTCGCAGTCACAAATTTCCAGTATCACACCAATAAGACATTAATACTAATTTCTGTCCTTAGGATAGAGTTTATTAACACTAATAATACATACTCACTCTCTCATATGTTTTTAGATGACCCAATGCCTCTATTTCCTACCAATTATCCTAAAGATCCATATCATTCCATTAAAAATATGACATAATATCCTATGGATTATAGTGATATCTTTCCATATATTCCAATTCCCTTACACCTTCATCAAAAATTCTTTGAGTGATCCCAAATATTCTAAGAGCCAGATATCCATTTATCTCATCCTGAGAAAATAAAATCCACCTTGTCACCCCTTTTTCAAAGCAATAGAATTATATAGGAATTCACACATATACATAAAAATGTTTATGGTTTTTTATAATTGGGTCCACCTACCAAGAAAAGTGAGTTGAAACCTCATCAAGCACATTTGGGCCTCATCCAGGACTAATAACTTTCATCCATTTTCTTGATATCATATCTCATAAAATCAACATGTCTAATTAATTTCAAACCATTATAATTGATAAATAATGATAATATAAATTTTTATAATCTACAAATAGCCAATATATAATTATATTATTTAACAAATACTTTGATATGTGTTTCACTTCACTCTTGAAATGAACCTAGACCTAAGAAATAAAAAATCCTGAAATTATATTCCCTTTGCAGGAGATTGTTCTACCTGATGTCACCAAAAAATCATTATAAAAAATATGTTTATAAAACTTCATGTAAATATATTCCAATGGTGTCTCAATTGAATATCATTCCCTCCTCTGTGGATGATAGGAAAATTTCCCTTTAATATTAGTTGATTCCACAATGCTCTAATATAATCTATTTTCAGATCTAATGTATGAAGTTCTAAAATTTTGGAGAGATAATAAAAACAGAAAAAAATGATATAAAAAGAGTATGTTAAATAATGTAACCATTAGAAACCACTAAAACCATCTAGTGACCAGGGGGATCAATGGAATGGATGTGTCTTCCATCTAGACTTTATAGTGTGGATGACACTATTATAAGGAATTTCGATTAAAACCCATTCATATAAAAGGGGAAGGAAAAATTTTAAGGAGTGAACTCAAGGTTCATTTCATTATCCACCTTGTCTAAGGTTTTTTCATAACCATGGAAATCATCATCATAAAACCCTTATTAATGGAATGAATTCCATATAGCCACTAGTTCTTTGCAACTCGGCCACTCATTCTTCCTATGACACTCTCACGGATGACATGGTCACCACACTATCCCTAAACAATATAATAACACACTTTATGGATTCTAAAATTCATTGAATCTTGTTCTTTGTCCCAAATAATGATAATAACCAATATCAAAATATATTTATTTAAATTAATTCTGAAAATGTTGTTCCATAAATCCCTATGTACGTACAGTGATCCTAAAGGTAATATTTAATAATTTGAGTCATTTTTTGAATTTTATTTACCTATATAACATTAATGATAATAGAATAAAAATTAATCCATAATTATAAAAAAATTAATATGGGACTGGATAATAGATTCTTATAAAATGATCAATCGATTTATGAAAATTATATTGACAATCAACTCATCATGTTGTAGTGGGGGATATAATAAAATGACATGATATAAATGAGTGACTTATTAAAAGAAAATGAACCTTGAAAGGACATATACGTGAAATAAAATTTATAATAAATTATTTAATAAACTAAATATGGTTATTCACATGTTTTGATGCATACCCAGACATTTTGGGACATAGGGTAAGAGATATTCCAAACCACATTAATTGAATTTTGTTTACACATTATCATTTTTTGTCTATTTCTATAAATCCTTTCTCATTTACATCATCCGTTTTCATGGTATATGTTCCTTACATATATATAATATTTATATTTATTTGAATTTTTTGGTTAGTTTATATTTTTCAATTAATATTCTCATTTCATTATATTATGAAAATTCATTTAAATAGAACTTTTTTATTTCTTATAGGATATCATTTAACACTCCATCGTAGTCTTTTTACCATCTGTGGTTTGTGAAAACACTCATTATTTTATGAATTCAATTTTAGATCATTTATCAGCTCATGAAAAAAAAATTCTCTTACCCTCTGTAAATATTCATTAATGATTTTCTAAAAAACATTCTTAATATGTTCAATTCCAAACAAACCTCTCTAATAGTTTTATGTATTAAAATCACATGAACATATATTTCATGGAAATTGATTATTTATTATGTTATAAACTTACGGGAACTATATAATACCTTCATTAATTGGAATCATTATTATATATGGTTTTTGGTATTCGCTATGTTAATATTATATAACACATTTCGATTACATGGGGTTTTCTTATACTTATTGCATATATATTATTTTTTGTGTGAAACAAATAATCATTTAGATATTATAATGTTATAGGATTGACAAGAATTATATATCTCCCATGTAAATTGGGTAATGTTTTTATCCCATGATATACCATGTATGGTGTATGGGTAGTGTGCCTAGTACAACATGTTACGTTGTCTTTGCAGCAAGCATTGAATTATGCTTACAATGATATTTTATTTATTTTTTAAACAATACATAGAGTACATGGTCATTTTTATCATGTCATTTATTAATATTTTTACAGTGAATTCATATTATCCTCTTCTTTTTTTCTCAATATTCCTCATTTTATATATATATCTTGTTTCATAATTCACAACATTAATTAATCACTGGCTGGGCACTATAGATCACCATTTTTTCTTATATAGGTCTCTATAATATCATATTCTAGAAAATAACACCAATGGGATTTAGAATCACATTATGGAGAAACAAATATGGATTATACTGTTTAATTGTATTTTTATTTTTATTTTTTGAA
This sequence comes from Viscum album, assembly GCA_963277665.1. Taxonomy (NCBI): domain Eukaryota; kingdom Viridiplantae; phylum Streptophyta; class Magnoliopsida; order Santalales; family Viscaceae; genus Viscum; species Viscum album. The sequence continues at coordinate 32,537,209 of OY728128.1, read as the reverse complement.
TAGTCTCCTAAAAAAATAGAATGCTAGACTTTTGGGTTGTGTTTTTTTTTCATTTTATGTCAATAATATTGTGTTAATATGTGTATAGGACTTGTCTTGATATTTTATGAATTAATTAAATTTATATTTATATATTGTTTTTAAGATAAGAAAACATTAGTTAAATCCTTATATATATATTTATATAGAATATAGTAAAATTTTGGAAATGTATATAGTTTTTGGATTACTAGAAATGGAATCACAATATTGATACAAACAAATTAATGCAGGATGAAATAAATATTTACCTATGGGGTATGACACTAAAATTGTTCGTTGGGTATTCACTGATCTATTAACAATATCACAACAAGTGATCATAGCTTTGTACTGAGTTAGATACTAATGGGGGATATTATTTTATTCATTCACATGATCCATATAAACTGTTATAATGGATTGAATATATTCTTATGGAATTATATTTTTTTACATAAAAATAGTTTTCCTAGAGGACCAAAAAGGATTAAAATCATGGATAACCTATTTGGAATAATGAAAATAATTTTTTTAGTTTATGGTTGTCAATTATAATTTATTCCTTCAATGATCAAATTTTTATATTTCATATTTTTATTAATTTGATAATATTATTCTATAATATATCATTATTATAGTGAATGGATAGAAATAAGTGGTTCTCGAAAAAAAAACCCAATTTGATGGGAAATACGATGATTCACCAAATGAGATTCAAAAAACGATGGGAGTATGAGTTGAGAACGTCATTGTAATACTTGATTTACTAAATCATGTTATCAATTATAAAATATATCATGTGGACTACCACCATCTCCTACGTATGGTAATGAAACCATGGAATATTTAATGAGAAAATTACCTCCAAATTTTAGTGTACATTCAACTCCCATTATCATTAATCCATGAAAAAATTACATTTAAAAGATTACTTATGCCTTTTCGGGATCTAGGAATGTGATAGTCACTTGAATTATTAATCACCGAGTGGGAGAACCTGATCAATGTTAGACATTGATCAATAACACCAAGCTCAAGGGTGAAACCAAATCCATTGAATGCGATGGATTAACGAATATAGTTTATATCAAATAGTTTCCATTCATAAATTTTCATCAAATGGTTAGGGAATTCCATGTATTCATGGAAGAAGAGGAAGAATCTATTAAGACATATAATGATAATATCCCTAGGATTTCAAGATACACATTTGTTGATCTTAATATTAGAGAGTGTATTATTGAGAATTTCATTAGTTCACTAAATATAATTCATTAAAAAATTTAATTAACACTTTAATATATTTTAGGAAATATTTTTGTGTGTTCAAAATATTAGGATGTATATTATCTATTCTCAATTTTTTATTGGTATTGGATATTAGTAGTGGATAATGGATTTTGATCCACATTTCATTAATTTGGAATTAAATATTTTTGAATCGTTGACAATCGAAAATGGGGATTCTTCATATTTGGTAAAGAGGGACATTAAGATAGTAATTGTTGAAAGTTGATAGAGAAGTCATGTATTGTAATTAATGAAAATACCATTTTTAGCCCAATTTTCCAATTGTCTAATGTTTTAACATCAATGAACACTGTAACACCCCAAGATTTTATGAAAAATATAATTTTTTATTTCAATAATGTCTTGTGTCGTACGCTACACCAAAAGGAGCTTTCACAACACGCATCCATGACTTGCCTTGCATTACACATAATCGCGACCTTCCTCGATGGCGCGCGTAGTACGCAATACCGAGTTTCACTAAACAACGATATGCTATTAAAATATTATTAAAACTAGCCGTTATGAATAGTAATAACAACTTTTTTAAATTTTAGTTTTCAAAATGGACTTCATTTTTCGATTCGGAATATCGAAATTAGCTTAGGGGGAAATTTTGGTACTTTTCGGATAACTTTCATATTTTGATGAATAGTGAAAATTACTAAATTGTAATTAAAAACAACTTTTTCAATTGAAATAATTAATAGTGATAAATTATTAATTTGAGTGGTTTTAAAATATATTTAGAATATATTTTTACAATTGAATACAATGTTGGTCATTGGATATAATTTCACATTTAAACCAGACATAAACAAGTGTCAATCTTTTGATAGTTATTATCTCTTAAAAACACGCTATTTGTTTTGACGATGGGATTTGATTTTTAAATTAATTAATGAAACTGATATGTTTTGAATTTGGTAAAATAGAAATCATTTTTGAATTCATAATATCAAATATTGCTTTGGCCTAATTTTTGGTATTTTTCTTGAAACTTTCATTTTTTTTATGAATAGTGAAACCACTAAGTGGTAGTTAAAAAAAGTGATTTTTTCATAAAACTTTATTTTACCGCTTCTGTGAGTGGAATTTCAAAAATCAGAGAGACACGGTTGATGTCAGTAAGTAAAATGTGGTTCAATGAGATGAAAATAATTTTTCATGAATAGTATCTTTTTACTTTTTTTTGCCACGGTTAAAAGTAAATAGGTTAATTAAGGGTAAAAATGATATTATTATTACCCTAACACATGTCCTAATTCTATTGGATAAATGTAATTCGACCAAAAACAACCTTACGAATAAAATATGACCATTTAGACCCACTTGGATTAGATTAGGACATTTATTATTAATTTATTTAAAGAGGGGATAAAATAGTTAAAATCAATGTTTAATAAAAAAATAATTTTTAATATAGGGTTATACATAAGATAAATTCGACTATAGATATTCATTAGAAAGATAAAAAGATTTCCTAAATAATGGTATTTTATTTGTAATTTTTAGACATTAAATAATTTAATTTATTTATGACACAAAGATGATGCAGTAATTATCTTATTAATGAAATATTAACATAATTGATGTTATAAATACACAAATAAATGTAATTTTAGACATTTTATGAATTCCACTGATTTTCTCGGTTAATACGACATGTTAGTATTGATTTAATAAACTTTTTTCGAACTAATCATTCTGTTATGATTTTCACAAAAATCAATTACTAGATAGTGTCAAAATTGACATAAAATAGTTTTTAAAACAAATATAATATTATTAGTTGTTATTTTATTTCTAAAAATCTAAGGTTTGGCCAAATGACTTAGATAAGTATATATATATTAATAATAAACAACTTGGGGTTCTTGTGTCTTGTTATAGTATGTTTATTAACCTTATAGTGTAAGAACACAAAAAGACACGGTAAAAGTAAAATTATCTATCTTAATGTTAAATTTAAATGATAAGGTTAAAATAGGAACCTAAACATGTCTAAATTCTATTGGATGAGATAATTTCGACCCATCCACACCTTAGCTTCGAAATAAATCAATTTGGAGCTATTGAAAACCGAATTGGGCTTTATAATAAAATAATATTTTTAGTTATTCCAAAGGTGCCCCTCTCCTCCCTTATAAAAGGGCACCTCCTCCCTCTCTTCCTCACACCACATTGAGCCTTCAAGCTCGGCCAACCACTGCCAAATTCTCTTCTCCACTCCCCTAGAAAAATCCTAGAGGTATTTTTCTTCTTCAAAGACCAATTTTAGTGCCCTAAGAGGAAGACTCAAAGAGGCGCTTCAAAGAAGAGGAGGTTAAGACACTTACGAAGCAAATCAGACCTAAGGTAAGGGAAATATCACAATCTCATTTTTATCCGAGATTGTTTATTCGTAATTATTTAATGGGGTTATTGTTATCATCCATTTCCATGTTTCCTAAAAATGGTTTCATGTATGTTTAATGTCCTTTTTACCCACTTTTGACTTTTACTACATGGTATGTAAGGAATCATTCTTAAGATTACGTTACGAGGTACTTTTTGTACTTTTCCGGCAAAAGTACGATAAGAATGTTTTTTTTAATGTATACTGCATGAAAGGATTTTTATAGTTTTATAAACCCTTATTTTCATTAATCATCCTTCAAAATATTTCATGACTTTTTTCAACAAAAACCTTTTCTTCTAAAATTGCATGACATTTTGTCAAAAGAAAATGAATTTGAAGAAAAAAGGATATTTTCCTCAAGAATTCATTTCAAGTGTTTTATCAAAACCATTTTCATCTAAGATGACATTATTTCATATCTGTATGTTTCAAGTGTAATGTCTTTATGATTTACATGGTTTCACTTTTATTATTATGAAATGATATCCATTTCATTTATATGGATTATGTGATGATGGGATGATGTTTATGAAACCCATCTTATTTATTGGGTTATTATGAATGATGTATGTTTTTTTTGTGGCACAAGTAAGAATGATTTCATTATGAGATGGGTGGGACCTATATCTCTCTCCAATGCATTGGGTAAATATTTATATCTCATGAGATAGACATGGCTGAAATGGCAAGTTAAACCGATTCAGTAATACTGGACTGGAACGAGGAGTGAACTCCATTCAGAAAGGGACTTTGTCCACTAAGATGGTCATGTCAGAAATGCCTTGGAGAATCTGGAAATCATATCATGTGCTTAATGGTTGCCACAATTACATTTTTTATTCCCATGTTATTTTATCATTCTTAATGTTTCTTTGTGATCTATGCCTTACGTACTTCCATGTTTTATGTCATTGCTCAAGCGTTTGATGTTTAAACAATATGTTCATGTTTTGAAGTTCAAATGTATATGGTATGTTTTATTTTATCCATGCTTACCCTTATTGTGCATTTGAGATCACCCTTTTTATGTTTTCTTTTCCCCAAGATATAATGAAAGGTTTTAGGTATGAAAAAAAGGGGAAGATCTTTATGGGAGATGTTGAAGATCTTTCACCATGATTAGAAGATTACGTTCCATGTTTCCAAAGACAATAAACTATTACGGTCCTTGTGTGTGAGTTTTTTTTATTTACTAAGTATTCCGCAAATGTAATGTAATGTCCATATACGTCAAGCTTCGGGTCTCTATAGTTGGTATCAGAGGAAAGGTTTAGTCAACCATTGGAAACTAGGATGAGAAAACGTTAGTGAGATCCCTAGAGATATTTCTATGGAATGTATAGGGATGTACCTAAGGATAAGTATACGTATAGGATATGGTCCTAGAACTACGGTAATGATCTTATAATTTAACCTAAGATGTTAGATATTGAGGGTACTCCCCATTTACTATGTTGCTTTCCCTAGAATGATTTTTTCCTCTCACAATATTCTTTTTGGGTTTTAGAAAATGGCTGGAAACAGGAAGATTCATGATAATGGAGGATATGACGGACAATGGAATGATATTCTTCATGAGAAACCAAATGAAATGGAATTTGGAAGTCCAAAAATAGTTATTATGCCTAATCATCAATCTCATAATATGATCAATAATCTCAACTTTGGTAAGTTTCCTGACTCAGATAATAAGAGAAAGATGGAGTTTCATGATGATCATAGAGGAAAGAATGTTCAATTTCCCTCATGTAAATCATGTGGGAAGAGGCATCAGGGAGATTGTTTCAAGGGAACTAGAAGATGCTTTGGGTGTGGAAAAGAAGGACACAAAGCCAGTAAGTGCAAAGGAAAATGTTCAGTTAACACCATGGATGAGGATAATGGTATTGCTACGACATCAATAATGGATAAATATTTTAAATGTGGAATGTACGGGCATTATGCAAACCAATTCCCTAAGGGAAAGTCTCATGAAGAGAATTAGTATGGTCATATGGGTAGTATTTATGTTGATAATGATGAAGAGACTACAAATGATATGTGAGATGAAAGAATTGTTGATGCTTGGTCAATGGTTTAAGAATGTAGTGGAATGATTTCATGTTTATCATGTGTAATGTTGTATAAGTAATCTGATGGTACTATGAAATAAAGAGACATCTAAGGATTGTTACACTATTGTCTTTCCTTGAGTTTTGAATGTGTATGATTAATGGTACCAGTATCCATGAAAGGTTATTCAGATATTTTTGGAATGTAGATGATATGCGCATAATGAAGGGATAAGGAGAAAATTAAATGTTTGATAGTATTCATGAGCTCATGACTGATATATGGAGATGGTTATATCATGGTTTGAGTATATAGAATTTTTGGATTTTGGTATGTGGAAAGAGTTAACCTTTTACAGCATTCATGTTTTAACTAAGGTTCAATGGGTATTCATTTTTTCAAGAGAATACATGATTAAGGTATTAAAATGATTGGAATGTGACCAAAAATATATATGGGGGATAAATGATGGTATTCACATGCTTGGTTGATGACATTTCAAGTAATCGTTTTCTTTATACTATGAGCTTGGACCGAAGTATTTTAGATAAGCCTAAAGATTGGAATGGATTATGTTGGACATATGATAGTATTGTTTAAGGATAGAACTTTTTTCGATATTACTGATCGGATTTTATAGTTTTAGAAAATGGACAACTTGTAGGACGGGCGACAGCCCATCGCGTTGGACAAGGCTGTGGGAATCGAACCCACAACCGAAGTGCGACTGGCCTTTACCACCTACCACTGGCCTACAGGAAGTCCCTATTTAGTAGAAACTAGTTTTATTATATTAAGCAGTATGATATATGAAGTATAAGTCCATTTTAGGAACCATATGTGATTAATCTCACTATAGATGGACTTATGTATTTTTTGATAACTTTTCTAACATTTTGTTTGAGACAGATGGAATGACCCATCATTCTATCACATGATCTGCTAACACATCACGAATGAAAAATTCAGCTTCATTTCATTAAGAGATGAAGTGGAAATTGTCCAAATAACGACTAACAGTGAGACTATACCAAAATCACGGAAGTATTTATTCTAATTCCAATTTCATCAACTTTAGGGAAATGATCTTGAAAACCAAAAATGTTGTCCTAGTGATCTTATATCTCATGAATAAGATGGTACCTTAGATCTTCACAAATTTATGGCTTTGTGATTTCTGGCTATTCCATAGCCATGTTCTCTACCACTCTCCATCAGAACATGATGGTTATATTTCTCTTCCATATCCATATTTTGACCTATGTGGAAACCCAGTGATTATTTATTTGGGTAACCGTTACATTTCATAGTTTTGTTTTTAAATATTGGTTTTGGTATTCTTTTTTTACTATGTGGGTTTCTATTAATGAATCTTTCAAGTAGTAAACCATTTATAACCCTGACGAATTTCGAGGGCGAAATTCATTTTAAGGGGGGTAGAATGTAACACCCCGAGATTTTATGAAAAATATTATTTTTAATTTCAGTAATGTATTGTGTGTAAGATACACCAAAAGGAACTTTCACAACATGCATCCTTGACTTTCCTTTCATTACACGCAATCACGACCTTCCTCGATGGCACGTGTAGTACGCAATACCGAGTTTCACTAAACAACAATATGCTATTAAAATATTATTAAAACTAGCCGTTATGAATAGTAATAACCACTTTTTTAAATTTTAGTTTTCAAAATGGGCTTCATTTTTGGATTCGGAATATCGAAATTAGCTTAGGGAGAAATTTTGGTACTTTTCGGATAACATTCATATTTTGATGAATAGTGGAAATTACTAAATTGTAATTAAAAAAATCTTTTTCAATTGAAATAATTAATAGTGATAAATTATTAATTTGAGTGGTTTTATAATATATTTATAATATATTTTTACAATTTAATACAATGTTGGTCATTGGATGTAATTTCACATTTAAACCAGACATAAACAAGTGTCAATCTTTTGATAGTTATTATCTCTTAAAAGCACGCTGTTTGTTTTGATGACGGGATTTAATTTTTAAATTAATTAATGCAACTTATATGTTTTGAATTTGGTAAAATAGAAATCATTTTTTAATTCATAATATCAAATATAGCTTCGGCCTAATTTTTGGTATTTTTCTGGAAACATTCATTTTTTGATGAATAATGAAACTACTAAGTGGTAGTTAAAAAAATGATTGTTTCATAAAACTTAATTTTACCGCATCTGTGAGTGGAATTTCAAAAATCCGAGAGACACGGTTGATGTTAGTAATTAAAATGTAGTTCAATGAGATGAAAATAATTTTTTTTGAATAGTAACTTTTTACTTTTTTTTACCACGGTTAAAAGTAAATAAGGTAATTAAGGGTAAAAATGATATTATTATTATCCTAACACATGTCCTAATTCTATTGGATTAGTGTAATTCGACCAAAAACAACCTTAGGAATAAAATATTACCATTTAGGCCCACTTGGATTAGATTAGTCCATTTATTATTAATTTATATAAAGAAGGGTTAAAATAGTTAAAATCAAAGTTTAAGAAGAAAATCATTTTTAATATAGGGTTATACGTAAGATAAATTTGACTATAAATATTCATCAGAAACATAAAAATATTTCCTACATAATGGTATTTTATTTTTAATTTTTAGACATTAAATAATTTAATTTATTTATGACACAAAGATGATACAGTAATTAACTTATTAATGTAATATTGACATAATTGATGTTATAAATTCTCAAATAAATGTAATTTGAGACTTTTTATGAATTCCACTAATTTTATAGGTTAATATTACATGTTAGTATTGATTTAATTAACTTTTTTCGAACTAATCATTCTGTTATGATTTTCACAAAAATCAATTACTAAATAGTGTCAAAATTGACATAAAATAGTATTTAAAACTAATATTATATTATTAATTGTTATTTTATTCCTAAAAATCTAAGGATAGGACAAATGACTTAGATATGGTTATATATATTAATAATACACAACATGGGGTTTGTTTGTCTTCATATAGTATCTTTATTAACCTTATAGTGTAAGAACACAAAAAGACATGGTAAAAGTAAAATTATCTAACTTAATGTTAAATCTAAATGATAAGGTTAAAATAGGAACTAAACTTGTATAAATTCTATTGGATGAGATTATTTCGACCCATCCCCACCTTAGCTTAGAAATAAATCAATTTGTATCTATTTAAAACCGAATTTGACTTTATAATAAAATAATATTTTTAGTTATTCCAAAGGTGCCCCTCTCCTCCCTTATAAAAGGGCACCTCCTCCCTCTCTTCCTCACACCACTTTGAGCCTTCACGCTCGGCCAACACCTACCAAATTCTCTTCTCCACTTCCCTAGAAACATCCTAGAGGTCCTGGTCTTCTTCGAAGACCAATTTTAGTGCCCTAAGTGGAAAACTCAAAGAGGCGCTTCAAAGAAGCGGAGGATCAGACACTTACGAAGCAAATCAGACCTAAGGTAAGGGAACTATCACAATCTCATTTTTATCCGAGATTGCTTATTCATAATTATTTTTTGGGGTTATTTTTATCTTCCATGTCCATGTTTCCTAAAAATGGTTTCATGTATGTTTAATGTCCTTTTTACCCACTTTTGACTTTTAGTACACGCTATGTATGGAATCTTTCTTTTGTTTACGTTACGAGGTACCTTTTTGACTTTTCTGGCAAAAGTATGATAATAATGTTTTTTAACGTATACGGCATGAAAGGGTTTTTATGGTTTTATAAAGCCTTAATTTCATGAATCTTCCTTCAAAATATTTCATGACTATTTTCAACAAAAACCTTTTCTTCTAAAATTGCATGGCATTTTGTGAAAAGAAAATGAATTTGAAGAAAAAAGGATATTTTCCTTAAGAATTCATTTCAAGTGTTTTATCAAAACCATTTTCATGTAAGATGACATTATTTAATATATGTATGTTTCATGTGTAATGTCTCGATGATTTACATGGTTTCACTTTTCTTATTATGAAATGATATCCATGTCTTTTATATGGATTATGTGATGATGGTATGATGTTTATGAAACCCATTTTATTTATTGGGTTATTATGAATGATGTATGTTTATTTTGTGGCACAAGTAAGAATGCTTTCATTATGGGATGTGTGGGACCTATACATCCCTCTAATGCATTGGGTAAAGATTTATATCTCATGAGATAGACATGGCTGGAACGGCAAGTTAAACCGGTTCAGTAATACAGGACTGGAAGGAGGAGTGAACTCAATTGAGAAAGGGACTTTGTCCACTAAGATGGTCTTGGCAGCAATGCCTTGGCTAATATGGAAATCATATCATGTGATTAATGTTTTCCACAATTACATGTTTTATTACCATGCTATTTTATCATTCTTAATGTTTCTTTGTGATCTATGCCTTACGTACTTCCATGTTTTATGTCATTGCTCAAGCTTTTGATGTTTAAACATTATGTTCATGTTTTTAAGTTCAAATGTATATGGTATGTTTTATATTATCCATTCTTACCCTTACTGAGCATTTGAGCTCACCCTTTTTATGTTTTCTTTTCCCCAGGATATAAAGAAAGGTTTTAGGTATGAAAAAAGGGGAATATCTTTATGGGAGATGTTGAAGATCTTTCACCATGATTAGAATATTATGTTCCAAGTTTCCAAATACACTAAACTATTACGGTCCTTGTGTGTGTGTTTTTGTTATGTACTATGTATTCTGAAAAAGTAATGTAATGTCCGTGTACGTCAATGTTCGGGTCTCTATAAACACACTATGAAATACAATTCCTTGTGCTTATGGATTCCCATGAAAACGGAGGACAATAGAGTCATTCAAATATAAATGATGGATGGCCTTATGCTATCAAAACTCATGAGGTGGATCCAGATAATGATGTTATGAAAAGTATGCTAGTCATTCATTCAATAATAGAAAATAAAATATTTAAATTTTGTTATAGACATCCGCTGATATCATGAATGTTTAGTATAACTATTCAAAGACATCGTCCCAACATGGCTATTGAGATATCAATGAAAATATAAAATAGGGAAATCATTAAATGTAAAAAATATTATTCTACAATATATTATATTTTTGAGTGGAATATACTAAGAAACATTTTCAATTAACCTTTTGTGTAATTTTATGATATATTAGGACGCGTTTTATAGACTTTATATTGAACTGATATATGTTTTAAAAGAAAATGAATCACTTTCCATGTCTAAAAGCATCTTATGAATCATTATAGGTGTAAAGGAGATTTTTAATCTCTATTGGAGGAATATTATTTGAGAATAAATATTATCTCCACTTAAGAAATCATTTCTTACTAAAATTATTAAAACAGATAGGGTCACTATTGTAGATATTCCAATTGTGAGGGAATATGCGAATGTATTTCGTAGATATATGTTTTTTAAAACTCATTAATGAGTAATTGTTTTCTCAATTGATCATATCTTAGGATCTCCACTCATATCCAACACTCCCAAAATAATAACCCAATGATATTGATGAACTAAATAATTATAAATATTATAATTCTAACAACGATTATATATACACAATTACATCACAAGGGGGTGTGTCATTACACTTTTTTCAGGATATGGATAGGTTAATGAACTAATATATTGATTTAGATGGAACCAAAAAATAAATAAAATGAATAGTTATCCCCCATCACATATTGGTGACTTGGTTTGTTATCCATGTGGGGACCAATACATTTTTAATATTGTAAATTGATTAGAATAAAATTAATTTAATTTTGAAGAATGAATATATACCTAAAACCACATTTAAAACAATGCTTTAATACAATGAGTTCATTATAATTCCATTAAAATGCTTTAATTATCATAAAATCATAATATTAATGATGAATATTGAGTTTAGATATTACCTTAAAAATATTGGGAGTATTTATAAATGATATTATTATATAGTCAAAAAATAAAAGAGAAACATGAGGATGATTTGAGTACTATGATATAGTAATTGACAACGAAAAATAGTATAAAATGTGGAGTAAATATGTGTATTAGATAGGTAAGTCATCATTATTGGTTCATATTATTAAATGAAATGGGATATATTGCTATCATTTGATGACATGTGTTGTTGTTTAATTGACTCGTACAAAATCCAGAAAAAATCTATTATTTTAGGAGACTAGTTGGTAATTATAAGTGAATTAATGGAACATTCTCTTGAAATAAAACCAATTTTTAAAGATATATTTAAAGAGTGTAATGTCTATCATGTTTAATAAATGTGAAGAGAAATTAATTGAGTTGATTAAGATTTAAATAAATCCACATATAATCAATCAACCAATATTTAGGGATTAATTGTTGATCTACAATGATTCTCAAAAAGTACCTAATTTCTTATTTCTTATTTCAAGACGATAAATAGGTATCATATCCCTCTCAATAATTACAATTCCATGGTTATAGAAAAAATATTCTAGATCTATAGTTGGTTAAAACAATATTTTTTGTTAATATTTGGAATAAATAACCCTTTGTAGAGAAGTGTAACATATGTAATTATCATAATAACCTCAAGTATATATTCATTCCAATGTATCACAACATGCTCAAATAAATTTATTTAAATATAATCATGGATTATTACTTCTCAATTAATTATCTTCAAATAAAAGTGAATAAATTATAATATTATCTATATTGAAATTATCCAATAACATTATCCATGATGTGGATTGATACGGTTCTAGTTTTATTATATATACAAATGAGTGTAATAGGGATCATAATGGAAGTGGCCCCATCCAAGTTTTATTAAATTATTTCTCAAAATCATTTCTTGAGGAAATAAAAAATATAAATGGGATGATGTTGATATAGAAAATAATGACTATTATATAATAATGGAAAATTCATTATAGATCAACATTGATGAAGAAGGTGTTGGGAAATTTAAGACATGAATATGTGTACCATATGTGTTTTACATGAAGTTATAGTTGTGAACGTTTCACATAGATGAATATTCTCTAGAAACACATGGATCATGGATATGTATAGAGATATAAAATAAATATTTTTCTAGAAACTTTTGATGATGAAAAATTTAGAACATTCATCAATTCTCATATTATTTAAATAATTGAAGGTAATGATGACAAATTATTAACGGTTGATTAATCTATTACCTTTAAATATGTTTAAATAGTAGAACAATCACTATTTATTTTTTCATGGGTCTACCATTAACATCTAATGGAAATAATTCTATATGGATAGTGGTGATATTTCCTGTAAAGACACCCCAAATCATTTATATTCAAGAGGAATAATAAGTATCACACTAATGAGGAATTAATCTCCTAGAGATATATGCCTTAAGAATCATCTACCAGAACACTTTTTTATCAAAAACATCAATAATTCAAATAGTTTAACCACGAATCCTATTTACATTAATGTCCTCACAAGAATTTCCAACATTCCAGCACCTTATCTGATACTCAATTCATTCCATCATCACATATGATTCCCCCAAGGTTGTATATCACAACAAATTACCAAAAGTTCCCAAATTATATATATATATATATAATGTCAAAAAAATATCATTATTTTTACAAATCTCATAAAAACAAGACACCATTCCTAATGTGCACATATTAACAAGAAACTGATCAATTCACCAATCACTTGTGAACATCATGAATCAGAACTAATCCTTGTAAAAACAAAAGAAAAATGCCCATGATTACAGAATACAAAAAATTATCACTTCCTTCATAGGTGAAACTTAACCTTCAATATCAAGTATATACAAATGACCTGAAGCTAAACATTTTTAGGAAATCCATCCATGCATAGTTTCACCCATTACATTACATTGACCAAATATATATCATTTTTCTACCTACCACAACCTATGTGACCAGTGGTATATCAACTACCAACCCCTTTTACCTCTCTAGGGCCATTCATAAATCATTGACTCTATACCATTCCTTTAATCCCTTCCTCCTAAGAAATATTATGACAAAACCACTGATGGTGAAACATCCATTGACACACCCATCACCCCATCAAAGGGTTCACATACTTGGTATCATCATAAATTGAATGGCCACACTAGAAGAATAAAAATAACTAACTGCTCCTCGGTATCCTTACTCTATCAATCAATCTACTTTCCAATTTTGGTTCCTCATTTCCTCACATCAGGCTACCCAAAGCACGACTTCCTACCTCACCTAATTCATTCACCTAGATCAAATAAATCCGGACTATCTAGTTTTCCTCTACAATTGAAGCATGGTTCAGTGCCTATAATAATGAGGCCAACCTAATGATATATACATGAACAAAAATATCTATCTACAATCCATTCTTTAATCTCTTCGCACTTGAAAATTCAACACCTCCCATTGAATATCTAAAATAGGACTGGTCTATGAACCTTCTTGTATAATACTTGGCACATGTTTCCCACTACTACCAGTTTATAAACTCAAATCTTTAACCCAAATTCATCATCTGTAGAAATAAATTCTTAAAAAACCTATCCACATAGCCTTTCAACATTATCCCTTCATTCATAGCTACCTATACCTAAACATCCCAGTAAGACTTTTCCAGTCACATTAGAATATAATTATCCATATTCTCTATTATCCCATAGGGTTTCTTGATGTAATTAAATGTAACGCACTGACCCTAGTTACCCATCGTATGTGCATTATTACATATTATTGGAATGATCACAAGAGGTCAATTAATGAAATACCAATTCATTTATTGTCTATGGAAGTACAAGATACATACATATGTTTTACATTACATCATTAAATAATGAAAAACAACATTTTGTTCCCATTGAACACACTCATATCCATTATCCTATTTATGCTTGTTAATCATGATAAACTCATTCACAACTTGGAAAAAATAAAACATATAAAGGGGTGAGACCAGATGCTCAGTAAGGATGAAGATATAGCCGAAACATTCATAAATAAGCATAAACATATAAGGAAACACATAAGAATAAAACATGTGCCTTTTAAACATACATTCAGCATAATATGGAATATATAAATAAAAAAATCCATTTACATATTCACATGGATATTCTACTTGTCGAATAATAGCATGTAATATAAATAGCTAATTTCATAATGATGGAATGCATAATGCGAGACATCATAACCACATAGTCCAGCCTCATGCCATGACTACAAATAATATTTTGTCAAGGTCGTGTGCCAAGACACTAGATTGTCTCATGAGACCTACCGATTCAACAAGGAGATATATCGGGTTCCACCAATCACTTAATAAGTTCAATTCATTCCACATATGAAAAGGTTGAATCATAATCTAAACATCCGTATTAAAACTAGCATACGAAATGTCAATATTTTAACCAAAACCCTTGAATGGTATAAAAATAGCACATACACAGTCAATCATAAATCACTAAATAAAATATGGAAGATTTTATAATAATAAATTAACCTCAATTGAGAATAATGAAAGATATTGACATAGACAAAAATAATGAGTAAAACAATTTGAGAGAAATATCCACTTTTTTCTTGAAAACATTTAAAACTCCCTATATTTTTAAACAAGAAATTAAAAATAGATTTTTGAATCAATGTGTCCCATACCACAATGAATCATTTAAAAGGAGTTTTAATTTTAAAACATTCATGTCCATATAAATAAATCCTTTAAACCATTTTTGATACATGGACATTAATGAGAATGATTTAGAAGAATAAATATTTAAAACATTAAAATTGATATTTTATATAGAGTTCCTAACCAAATGAGTGAAATTTGAATAAAAATAATAGAAGTAAGAACAAATTTATATTTCCATGATAATTAAGGGATTCATGATATACTTTGTCAATGTAGTGTATATACACCATATAAAATTTAATTGGTTCATAACAACAATGAAGCCTTGATAAAATGTAAATTTAGATGAAATCCATTATAAATAGTGTATCCTTAGGTTAAGGATAAATTAAAGGCATAATTATGTGTCAAAAATATAAATACAATCAATAATATTGTATATTCTATGTAAATAAATAATAGGGAATTCACACATATTCTTGTATCAACAACACCAATGAATTGGATGTTTAACCCAATGAATGGAAATCGAGTTAAGCTTAATCTTATCAAAATCATATTGATGACATGAGAATTTATCAATGAAGTGATTATGTGTATAAAAAGTAAATCAAAACAATGGGTAGTAGAAAATAATAATTAAATAAATAAATAGTTATTTGAAACATAATCTTGGAGTAAAAAAATCAATGAAGTTTGCGTGAAACCCAATGAGTGGAAATCAAAATTAGAAATTCCCTTAACAATTTGGTAACTTATGAAACATACACCCCATGAAAGAAGGATAATATTATGAAGTTTTAAATACCCAGAAATTAAATTATATTACACACAGAATACAATCATGTTCAGAACATACACCACGCAAAAGGAAATAGTGGCAATATAGAATGAACCTCACAGGAATAAGAAGTGAGATGAAAACCCCTTGCTACGTTCTAATCAATCGAGTCGTATGACCAAAAGTTGATAACAACCAAATGAATCAATGAATACCATGAATATAAATATAATAAAGATAATATAAATCAAATGTAAGTACTAAATACACCACACACAATAAATAAGTGGCAAATAATAGAAACACTATAGAATTAAAAGTGTGATAAAAAAACCAATACCTTGTAATTTTCCTTAGTATTTGGTAGGTTAAACTCTTTTATAATGGTGAAATAATTGTTATTAAATTATATAAGAACATAATATATAAATAAAATATCATATATGATATTCTAATATTACATTGTTAATGATATTTTAGTAATATCATTCTTTTGGGTGTCAACAACTTCATTTTCCGTTAAATGTTTTATTATGTATGTCATATTTTTTATCTATAGGATTTATTTGATTATTATCCCGAATGATATTATGTTCTTAAATATTAATTTTAAATCATCAAATGAATATTATTCTTGAATGGTTATGATGGTGAATTAATCTAATCATGTTTGTGGAGACGGTAATCCTTACGTACGCACGAGCGACAATATCATTGAATTGAAGGTAAAATAGTATGTATTTGGATGGTATATCATATATACAGAATCATTATCATGTTATATTTATTACTTATATCAAATGTACTAATTATTATACCAATCCATATATTGAAGTGTTGAATAATAAACTACACCACCACGTGGAGATGGTAAGCCTTGCGTAAACATGTGTGGTGACACTGTCTTTAATAGGATGAATATAATAATGAATATGGTTTTAGCATATTTATAATAACATCAAAAAATGTTAATGGTACTTGAGATATCATTTTGGTTTGTAAAAAACAATGAATGAGGAAGTGGAAGAAGAAAAAATCTTTGAAATAGGTGGTGAGATTATTATCTCTTCTTTCGGTACATCCTTTTGATTTTCTTAAAATGGTTCCATAAGTTAGATTTCTGATCATAGTAATCCCTTTTGGTTGATTTTAGAGTAGTTTATAGGATATTTGAACTGGTTTTGTCTGAGCCTAATGTCATTGGATGTGTGAAATGAAGAGACGGTGATGTTCCCTTTTATAAGAGATGTGAGGGTCATTTTATGAAAAGCTTGAGATATTATTTTATTATATAATATTTTTAGGTTTATAATAGCTCAAATTAGTTTTATTTACTGTATAAGATGGTGATGAGTCTAAATCCCTTCATCCAATAAGTTTTAGAAATGTTTAGGTCACCATATTAACCATATCTTTTAGATTTAACTCTTAGTTAATTAGTTTAACTTTTATTGTGTCTTCTTGTATTCTTACAATATATGGTTAATAAACATATTATAAACATCCACGAAAACCTCAAGTGGTTAATTAATGATATATCTATCATTATATAATTCCATTGGTCGATCCTTATATTGTTTGGAAGATTATATATTTTAATAATATAATATTAGTTTCCAAAACTCATTTATGTCAATTTTGACACTATTTAGTATTTGGTTTTTGTGAAAGTCATAACTGCATTATTACTTCCAAAAAAATTTATTGAATCAAACCTAACTTGTCATATTAGTCTATAAAATTATTTAAATGAATCAAAAGTATAAATTTAAATTTATTTTTATATTTATAATATCATTTATTTTAGTCTTTCAATAATAAGGCAATCATTGCATCATTATTGTGTCACAAATAAATTGAATTATATAATTTTTAAAAATTATAAATAAAATACCATGATTTATTCAATATCTTTATATTTATAATTGATATTTATAGACCAATTTATCTTATGTATGACCCTGTATTAAAAAGTTTTTATTTATGAAAATTTGAATTTTACACTATTAACTCTTCTTTAAATAAAATAATAACAAATTTCCTAATCTAATTCAAGTGAATCATACGGGATGATATTTTATTCCTAATGGTTCTTTTGGTCGATAAAAATTTATGAAATAGAATTTAAACATTTCTAAGTGTAATTATAATATCATTTCTACCTTTAATTACCCTATTTAATTTTAAACGTGGAAAATAAGTCATAAGTTACTAATCAAAAAAATTATTTTCAACTTATTGAACAACATTTTACTTTCATATTTCAATAGTATATCTTGGATTTTTGAAATTCAATTCACATATCTGGTAAAATTACATTTTATTCAAATTTTCTAGCATTCCTAAAAGGTGCGTAAAAAACATTACCAGAATTCAATAAAATTTTATACATCTATTTTTATTATAAAATGAATCCAATGAATTAAATTGAACTAATATAGGTATTGTGTATCAACATTGAATTAAATTAATTTAAATAAAATAATTAATTATTTAAATAACAATTTGTTTTTTAAACAATAATGAAAATGTTTTCAGTATTCATCGAAAAATGAAAGTTTTATGATAAATAATAAAAATTCACCATAAGATAATTTTGATTTTAAAAATCCTAAAATGATGTTTTCTTACGAAATAAAAAACATAACAGTTGCATTAATTAATTTAAAATTAATTCCCATTGTCAAAACTGGAATGTAGGTTTTTGAAAAGTGAAATGAATGAAAAGATTGATATGTGTATATGTCCAATTTAAAAGTGAATTTACATCCATTGAACATCATTGGATTAAGTGATAAAAATATATTATAATTATACCTACAAATCATTCAAATGTATAATTTAACACTATAAATTATTCTGATAAAAAAAGTTGTTTTTAATTAAAATTTAGTATCTTTCACTATTTATCAAAATATGGAAGATATCAGAAAAAAACTAAAAATTTATCCAAACTGATTTTTTCCCCCTTATAATGGAGAATTTAGTTTAATCAAACTAAATATATAAATGTTTCAAATATTTTATAATAAATTGTTTGTCATTATAAGGGTAAAAACTGCATTTTCTGAAAAATACTTCTTTTATCTAAAAAATTGAATTTGTCCTAATATTATGTAAAAGAAACAAAAAAATGAATATAAAAATTATATGATATGTATATAAAATTAAAAATTTTATTATTACTATTCATAAACACTTTTTAAATAGTTAGTTTGATAGGTTGTGGGGAGCTTGAACTCTGTGTTGCGTACATCTCACACTATTGTATTATTCAAAGAGAATCATACCTTGGATTCTTGAAGAGTTACATTAAATATAGTCTGTATATACTCAATATAGTTTGATTATATGTTCCGTCTATCATCTCTCAGAAATATAGGATAGTTCTAATCCAAAAACCCACACAACATATACATTATGGATGACTATAGTCTCTAAGCACCCTATCATTACATTTCACTACACAACATACGATCTCTCTAAGTTTCTCATTATTCCATTAACAAAACTCTACAATGTATTGTGGATGACGTACCATCTTCGAACACTGAACCCATAGATCAAGCTCCTCTCGACATTCAGTTCCTCATCCTATTAAATCTATGGTTTCACCACATTCCCAACCTCTTGATGCTACACTATATACCTTCCAGTTAGCATCATGATTTTGACAAAAAACCATGGCCAATAACAATAATAATATATTTATAGCAGATAGAGAAATATGTAAAAGGAAACACATCACACCACCCCCACACCTAAAATATATACCAATAATTCATAACACCAAACTCATATACTCCATCCTTCCCATATAGAAGTTAGGAATCACATTTAATGATTCTTATAAATCACTAGCATGGGTGGATGATTAGAATTCCACTAAGATGTTATACATGAAAAATTACCTTTTTATTGTAGCATTAAATAGCTCACCCAAGTCATTCTTCTCAACTAAATATATTAGATTCAAGACAATATATATAACTCACACATCAAATTATACAAAAATCACAACATTAAACACATACTTGGTCTGGCTGAGTATATTTACCCCAAGAATCATTGTTGGAAACATTGTTTAGCTTTATGTGTAAATTATAATCACCACAACCCCTTTTCTTATATTTTACTTTTATAGAGATAATGAAAAATCAATAAATATATCATTTGATCCTATGTTCTAATCATGATACATAAATTCTCATACCTTTCCATATTGGGCCCAGACCCAAACCCTTATAAATCAAAAACATCACATCAAAGTGCAACAATTCAGGTTACAAATCAATCAATAGTTAAATAAAGAAACAAGAATATTGATATCCCACCCTTAGAAACTCATTATATCCCCCATTAATGGGGATTAAGAAACCAAAACACATGTAGTTTAAACAGTTAGGAATCAATTCTCATCTCCATTCAACCATATCCAAAATATTATAACACTATTAAGATCAGAAATTAATACGACATTGAATCAAGTTAAAATTTCTTGTGAATTTATTTCTATCCAATTTTCTATGATATAGTATATATAACTACATCAATGGGATAGATAATTTATTCGTTGAGTTCGATGTCTATTGAGACATAGGTGAGCCTCTCTATATGCCAAAGGCTATCAACTAATAGTGAGGGTCTAATTATGTAATAATGGAAATAAAATACCCTCTGGTGATAATAATAATAATAATAATATTATTATTATTAAATATGAAATTTTGAAATATTTTAATCAAAATAACATGAATACTATATTTAAAGTTGAAATAATGGGTGAAAATCAAGGTTATACATGTCATATAATGTCCATATGTCATGACATTAATACAAAAGAGATGTGAAAGATTTATCATAACTGATCATATAAATATATATAAATTTTCTCAATGGAAAAGGTAGATCGATGAAAAAAACATATTTTTTCGTCTTCCATCCATCCCAAACACTCACAATGCATCTTGAGTCACTACGGTCCAACAACTATTTTGACCACATACCATGAATTAAATCAACAAAGGCTTTTTGTCTCTTGAGGGTTTCATTTAGCATTGGATTATGAACTTAGAAAGATATCATCAACATGTTCATGTCTATCATTCATACACATATTACTATATTAAAAATATAATTAAATAAAATTAACATAGACATAAAATATGTATCCTCCTTCACTTGTGGTCAACTACCCCAATGTAACATTTTCCGACTTCATTGAACACTATAATGGAATGATATATACATGGTATGTTATACATAGATAACCCTCGGTGTCCCATCCTTATATATATCACTAGGAACCTCAAGAATATTGATTCTAATTGACCTATTTTTACAATAAAAACCGATCTCCAATCAGAATGAAAAATAATCATATCACAAGTTCCCTATACAACTAATTGTAAAAATACCATCAACACATTATCCTGATGTTACATGGTCGGTAAATATCCATCCTTCCATAATCCTGACCCATTAGCCACCACATCATGAAGATAGTAAACCCCGATTTTATGTCCTCACACATATTATTGTGGATTTCTACATTGAGAACCTCCTCCTTAAATGATGGTTATCATCACCTCTGAATCCTCCAATACAATTGAGGCCTACACCCCCCAGAAATATTTCAATACCACCTCACTAATTCATTATCCTCTATGAAAAAAATCGATCAATTATATTTTACAACAACATTGAGTTACTACAAAAAAACATCTAAATCCACACCATCCAATGGAACTCTATGATCACATGAGAACATAATCATCTCAACAAAGAAAGGGTAATCACCATCTTCCCCTACCTGATGGATCAGGTCACCTCAACACTGATTATTAGCATCAACCAACAGATCTTATTCCAATACAAACATATTCCAATTTATATAAAATATCATATCATATATAAATTATGTTAGTCAACCATTATATCCTGTACAATCAAATCAGAATCCCCATTTCATATATTTCATTCCTTGTCTAGCTCAATAATCTTAACAATCATGGATCTTCCCATCAACATCCTCTGACAATATCATAAAAATAAAATCATTAAATTAAAGGTTTTCTAGTGAACACAACACTTATACATATTTAAATAAAATTTTCATATAAAATTTGTAAATGAGGATAAATCTTGACACCACCTACCTTAACCTCATTTTCACCAACTTTCACAGAATCAACATATAATTAAAGATATATCAGAAGTAAAGAAACTATATTAAAAGAACTCTATAGATAGAGAATATTAGTATTGATTGAAATACCAGTCCAAATGTAATGGATTAAAATATATAGTAACAGAATTGACAAGTACACTTACCAAAATATACACAACACAATAGACAGTGATCAAATAATAGTCTCAATGACAGAGAAAGGTCAATGAGTATCTTGAGTGATGAATGGAGGAACTTCACAAATGATCATTTGAGCGGGTATGATATAGTATATAATAATTCGTATATTAAAGAGGATTATTTTCTAATTTTAAAACATTTTTATGAGGAACAATGTTTACATGGATGGTTTAGCCAAACCATTCTTTTATTATGCACAAAAACATCATAAGTGGCACTATGTGTGCATGATAGGCGCATAGATTAAAAAATGCATAGATCATTATGATAACTTCCTCATTTTTCTCAAGGTTCATCACATTGGATTTCACACTTGAATTTACAATTTCTCTAATAGTTTTGCACAACTTATATGGTTTCATGGGTTGGGAACATGGTTTTCATTAATCATGTGCCTCCAATTTTTTTTCGAAAACTAGGTTCTGATGTACAAACACAAACAAAAAAATACTAAAAATGTGATAAAATTATCTGTAATTAAAAACCATCTAGAAAGAATAAATTAAGGGATTAGAAGTCACAAAATTATTGTCTAAGAAGAACATTAATATTGGACCATCCACCAACACGAATTTTAAAATCCCATTAGAATTTTTAATCTGATCAAAAACTTGATATGTGACATAGTTTATTTATTATAACATGGTGAATATAACACATTATAAATTTATATTCACATATTTTATTTTCAATAAGGTTAATTTATCGTATATATGGTCCTCTATGGTCACCCATATATAATCCATTTTATTTTTTCTAACTCTCTTCATGGAATATTTTAAATTAATAGTATTATTTTTTGAATTGAAGTGTTTACATTCACATTTAACTCGATGAAAATTATTCATCCTTATTCATAAAATGTTCCTAGAAGATGAGTAAATATTTAAAATATACATGTTGCCACTCAAACATATATGGAACTCATATGTAGTGGTATATATTCAATGATTACATTTACACACACACACGCACATATTTATATATATGGGGATACACTTAGTGATTTTCAATTTTTCCAATCCCTTTAGATAGGTACACTAATATATAAATTGAGGATTTTAATAAATTATACATATTCCATAAAACCTCCAAAATAGTTATTAAACTCTAAAAATAATCTTACATTGCAGATTAATAATATTTATTACAAAATTGTAATAAATTAAAAAAACCAAAAAAACTAATAAAATCACAATATTATTTTATAACATTAAACTCATACACTAAACATATAAAAGATAATAGAAATTGCATTATTATCACCCAAATCCTTATCTCTTTCCAATACATCATTCATGACAACCTATAATACATCCACCAAGTCCCATTATACATAAAAAATATCAAATAATTCCCAAATTACTATATCAACTTACTTATTAATTTTTTATATGTTTTAAATACTAATTTATATATTTATATATTTATTTAAGCAAATTTTTACATGTATGGGTTTTTAAAAATAATTTAAATAATGTAAAACATAAATTTTCCTATAATGTCACAACCTCCATATTAAAATATTTAACGTCCCTATTCTTGTAGATGCCTAGAGAAGCCCCGTAACTGATTTTTCACATGACCTAAAGCACATTTACACAAACACCAGAGGATGCTGAATAGCAGCGAGGGCCACGGGTGTGATAGTGGGGAAACTATTCCCTCATTGGCTGAGTAACACATCATATGTAAAAACAAATAGCAATAGTGGAAGAAGTGATAATGTCATACAATAGTAATAGTGGAAGACTAAAGGAAATAAACAGCTGGAGAACATATATAATGATGCCTGATACATATATATAGGAATGCATCCAAACACATCACAATGATAAAATATATTCCTAAAACAAAATACAAGGAAATAATAACCAACTCCTCAGAATCGCAAGACTAATATTGGTCTCATGCTCTACAACTCCAAAGCAGTCAAGTACCTGATGTTGAAGGGCGCTTTCCCTTATCTATACCTGCAACTATATAATCTTTTTGGGCACAAAAGCATGACCCAAATAGGGTGTGAGACTAAATCTCAGTAAGAAACCACCCTAAGATCTTTTCCTAATAGTCAGTGAATATATATGGTTGTTAATAAGAAAATAGAAGCTGTAAATAAGAAAGTACTTAGCAGCAACAATTTTACAGTTTCAATGAATTCAAATACCACATATCATGAATAAAGGTAATCACAAACTGGTAACCCTCTAGGAAGTACTCATAGCCTATCCCATCTGGTCCAACCTGACAAAAAAAGAAACCTTATCAGAAGCACAGACAGTCTCACATCTTTGGTTCAGTTTTAGCCTAGAATCTCAAAGGAAGCACTCACCGTCAATTCCCCATATAGTCTTGTATCAGTAACTAAAAGGTGATCTTGGGATACAAATAAGTCTCATTCTTCCTGAGGCCCCCGTTGAGGAACTGCAAACACACTTAGGAATCACTTACATCAATTACCCTTGTGGTCTCGCATCGTATAATAAAAACAGACCCTCTGGAGAAGCCCTTACGTACATTCTCCCTATGGTCTACTACACCAGGTTCTCATAGCCTTGGGTATGTCAAAAGAGCATAGAAATTACAGGAGTCCAAAGTAAACTGCAAGTACTACTTGGCTAACAAATATACAACATAACAATAAGTTAGATAAAAAATAACTCTAACCTAACAATACATGGTATGGGAATAAAACTGTAGCCTAACAGGAAAGCATGACCAAAATGTCATAAACAAAACATGCATGGAAACAAATTCCAAAGCATTGAAATTAACCATATTCACATTATATTAACCTCTAGTTAAGTATAAAAGCATAGCTGGAAATTAAGAGGGCTAAAATCGTAACACGCAATACTCTGTTTAGGTGTATTGGGAAATTCTGCACTGTCACGACCCACCTCCACCAAAAGGAGGGAAGGGTCAGCAGATTTCCAGGACCATCCTTCATTAAGATGAAGGAGAGATAATGACCCCCAAAACCTGCCTTCAATAGGTCCCAGAGTGGAGATCAGCACCAAGGGCATGAGATCACACACTAAATGGATGGAATTACCCTTTTTCTTTTAATAGGATCAGGATATAAGATAGTGAATTCCACAACACCAAAACTGAAAGTAAAAAAGTAAATCCAAAAACCATTCCCAATGCATGTCACAAAAGTAAAATCCACAATGTATAAGGAGACTACAAAGCAAAATACCAAAAGAAAAAACAATAAAAACTACAATGACTTGCCACAAGGTTTGCGCTAGTACGGTCCAACATGGTCCCCGAAGACCTCCCGGAAACCTAAAATCAGTTTTATATACGTAGGGTGAGAATATAAGTCCACTCAATAAGGAAAACAAAAGACTCTCGTGCCCAAGTGGGGAGACATTCTAATTCCCCATGGAAAATGAAATAACCAAACACCAAAAAGGAAAAGCTATCCACCCAACCTCACCAAGGCACGCTCACCCATATAATGCAAGTCTATTAATATATAGTAACAGTACATCGATTTTTGGGTACCCCGCGCTGCTTTCCCACTAATTATTGAATACATCCTATGCATCGAACTGATCATGCCATTTTCACCGCAGTCCCACTGCCACACCCGCCTGTACACACCTGGGCTATAACCACACATCCTTCATGCAAACACATGGGCCCCAACCGCTATCGCGCCCATAGACACCTGGGACACAACTGTCACACATAACCATGCCTGCAAATACCTAGTCCAGAACAAACACTGCCATGCACGAAGAAACCTAGGCTAGAAGAACTACTGCCAGGCCCGAAGACACCTGGGCCTCATCCCGAAGATACTTGGGAAACCACCTGCCGGCACACAAAGGGCCAACCACCACACGACCTTGCGCAAAGATTCTTGGGCTAATAATGGACTTTAGGCCATTACAGCCTGCCCTAAGAAACTTGGGATATCTGGGATAGGGAGAAGAAAGGATCTAATAACCAGGCACTAATAGAAGTATTGGGAAAAACACCCCCCCCCCCCCCCCATGAAATGTGGGTGTTCGGAACTAAGTGCTCAACTTGGGTGGGACGCGAATAAGAAACAGAAGAACTACAAATTTATGTATATGTAACAAGAAATCCCCCAATCTGGGTTTTTCTTTAGCCATCCTAAAGAACACTATCCTTACTATTCGTTCATAAGAGAAGAGAACAGCACCCGTGCCTTAGTCACAACTCACATCAAACCAAATCCCCATTTGTCTGATCATTGCTTTCATGTTCAGTAATAATGTTTAAATAAATTTTTGCACTACTGGGAAGCTAAAAACATAATCATAAACCAAGGTAAAAAGTTACAGACAACAGAAATTTATGAATTCACACCTGGTTCTCTTGCAAAGTCACATCAACAAAGGGATAAGTGAGGTCCCTCGTAGTACTGGAACCAAAGAAAACCCCATGATATGGCCCCATGTCCCCAAAATCAACGAGCCAACGGTTTCACAACAATAGAGGATCCCACCCCAATTTGGGATATAAGAAGATCAATCACACATCCTCAAGGTATAACAACAAGAAATCTCATCCCCACCTATATCACCACAGAAATAGGCCCGCGAAAGAAACAACCAAACCGCTACCACCAAAAAAGTGGTATTTTCATATTTAAATGATTTAACACACTCAGTGGTTTCAATTACACTATTCTTTAACCAGGTTTATCAAAGAAAGGGGTTGATCTTGGTGATTTCAATTTATTTAACCGAGTATACGTAATTAACCAATTCCATGTTATAGTTATTTAAACATCCAGGAGCACCGAGGTTCAATAGTGCACAAAGAAAGTCCACCAACGACCATGATTTCTAGTGAACATAGGCCCATACAGTTCACAACACATAACAACAAAATGAGTAATGCAGAAAATCGATCACACCCCCCATTTATTATTTGAAGTTCGTTTGTTATCTTCATTAATTTTGGTTTCATCAGTTTCCACAAGGAAAAATCATGCCCACCCCGCATGATACCCAGAAAGGAGAGACGAAGTAGAAAGAATCCCTACTTGATTGATCAAGGATTGACATTTTTCTCATGTTCTATGAACAGGGGATGCGCGATTTGCAGGGGAGGGATGTCAGGAACTCCAAGGACGAGCAGACGACTTCAACATAGGCGCACCACAAGTCTCGGGAAGGAGAGACTTCAAGCGCACTAGGGAGAAGAGAGAAGTATTCCAAGAAGGAAGAAGGGGGAAAAAGAACTTATTCTGTGATATATAGATAAAATCCCATTGTTATGGGATAAGAAATTTGAACTCCTTGGAAGTCGGATCGTTGTTCTTCCACATGGTTGGGTGGTTACACACGACTGGATTAATTCTTATTTAGTAGGAAGGATTTATTGATTTTTAGATATTAATTATGGTCTTAAAAATGGCCTTGAAACACTTCAAAAAGTTAAAAATTACTAAAAGTGGGGTTACAGGGAAGCTTCAAAAGAAAAGCCCGCCAAGGATGGATGACATTGATCGGTCCCACTGATCGGTCACGCTGATCGGTCTCGCCGATCCGTCTCACCAAACGGTCACGCTGATCAGTCTCGCCGATCAGTCGTGCTGATCGGTCCCACCAATCGGTATCCCCAATCGGTCACGCCAATCGGTCTCACCGAATGGTCGCGCCGAATAGTCTCACCGATCGGTCGCGCCGATCAGTCCCCCCGATCGGTCGCACCAATAGGTTGCGCTGAAATTTTTCAAAGGGAGGGGTCAAGAGGGTTTGGGCCCTTACATCAGATACCTATGAAACTATTCTCTCTCTCAAGAATCTAGAACCAGACCCGATGGAAAGAGGGGGGGTCTGAACAACCACCATAGAAGATACCTCTCAGGAGTGTACCTCTCTAACACAAGAACGCCTTATCTCTTGCACAACCATAGACGCCATACCGCTCCTTTCCCCATGAAACCACGCAAAACAAAAGACTAAACTGTCTGGCTAGGTGGGAGAGGGGTTTCCCTTCCTCCATGTTAAGATACTATCCGCTTTGGGCAGCACTGACTCGCCCACACAGGTTTAGGCGCATCCACTCTAATGTGTCCTAACTAGGAATCAGGTCTTCCCCTCCCCATCCTTTAGGACACTTCACAAACATTCATAGAAAAGGAAACTGCACATCCCATAGTTAACAAGGTAAATCATTACATAGAAAACAAGTACTAACAAAATTGGATAAAAGTCAAAACAATTCTGGGTACTAGGAATCCATATGTGCTTCCCTCTCCCAGGTACTCTCCTCAAGCCCACCATTCCTCTATAACACGCGAACCAACGGGATGGTTCATCCACAAAGCACCTTCTCCTCATGACCCTCGATCATCACTAGTTGTTCCATAATGGTTGCATCGTCTTCAATATCTAACTCTCCCCAATCGATGACGTGGGAGTCGTCGTGTAGATATCGACGAAGCTGGGACACATGGAAGACATCGTGCACCCATTACTGGTGTGGTGGAAATTCCAGCTGATAGACCACCTTGCCGACCTAGTGAAACACCTCGAAGGGTCTGACGAACCTGGGAGAGTGGTTACTTCCCTGGCCAAACCTCCACTGCCCACGCCG
Organism: Viscum album; assembly: GCA_963277665.1. Classification (NCBI taxonomy): domain Eukaryota; kingdom Viridiplantae; phylum Streptophyta; class Magnoliopsida; order Santalales; family Viscaceae; genus Viscum; species Viscum album. The sequence goes on along the minus strand of OY728128.1, from coordinate 32,508,052 downwards.
AGGGGAGACCTTGAAGAACACGTGGTCTCCGACCGTGAACTCCAAGGGCCTTCTCCTATCATCCTCATATGAATTTTTCCGGTCCTGAGCAGCCTTCATCCTTTCTTGTATAAGCTGAACCTTCTCTATCATGCTCTGCACCACCTTCGGGCCAAGAACACCTGCCTCCTCGACTTCTATCTAGCAAATAGGTGAGTGACATGGCCTCCTGTACAAAGATTCAAACAGAGCCATGCTGATGGTAGGGTGGTAGATACTATTGTAGGTGAACTCCACTAGAGGCAAGTGTATCACCCATGATCCCCCTAATTCCATGATGCATGCTCGTAGCATATATTCCATGTTCTGGATGGTGCACTCTGTTTACCCATCTGTCTAGGGGTGGAAGGCCATGCTAAGGCACAACTGGGTGCCAAAAGCATGCTGAAAACCCCTCCAGACATGTGAGGTAGATTTTTCATCCTTATCTGAGACTATGGACCTCATAACTCCATGAAACAGCACCACCTCACCCACGTACCTTCGTGCTAAAGAATCTACTACACTTGACTCCTTGATTGCCAGAAAATGAGCTGATTTCGTCATCCAATCCAGTACTACCCAGATGTCATCGCACCCTCCATGAACTTTGGGTATCCTCGTGAAGAAATACATCAAGATGTCATTACACTTCATCTCGGGGACATATAAAGGTTTCAACAAACAACCTGGAACATGGTGTTCATCCTTTACCTGCTGACACACTAGGCACTTGGCCACAAACTCTTCCACTACATGTTTTCCTTCAGGCCACCAAAACAGTCTCTTCAGAACCTGGTACATCTTGGAAACTCTTGGGTGCTCTGCCAGGGGTGAGTTTTGGAACTCACTAAGAACTTGGTCGTGCATCGCCTCTGTAACAAACAACTTTCCTCAGAAAAGAATCCGGCTCTGACCATCCTCCATCCACCCTTTTGGAGCATTTCCCTGGTCAACTCAGTAACACATCACTTTGCACTCTGGGTCTCGGCACTGAGATTCCTCCACCTGACGTAATAGAGAAGATTTTACTTTCATCTGATACAGGAAACCCCATTCACCATCCATACTATCATCCAGGTGTAGGGAAACCAACTCCTCCATCGCCCTCTAAGCGTTCGCCAACTCTCAGACTGCATCCCTCTATGACTTCCTGCTCAAGGCATCTGCCACCACATTTTCGTTCCCTAAGGTGTAGTAAATCTCGAAATCATAATCCTGGAGGAACTCAATCCACCTTTACTGCCGTAAGATTAGGTCCCACTGGGAGAAGACATACCTCAAGGTTTTGTGATCCGTGGAGACCAAAAAGAGTTCACCAATGAGGTAATTCCACCATAACTTTAGTGCAAAAACAACCGCTACAAGTTACAGATTGTGGGTGGCATAATTATGCTCAGGAGGGTGTAGCTACCTTGAACCATTGGATATAACCCCTTGTCGCTGCATCAACACACATCCAAGGCCTTTCCCTAAAGTATCACAAAATACTTCATATGCTTCCCCTACTTCTGGAAACCTCAACACTGTGGAACTAACCAATATATCCTTCAGATAGCATAAGGATGCCTCGCACTACTCACTCCATACGAAAACTTGGTCCTTCTTAGTCAAGGCTGTCAAAGTTGATGCAACTCGGGAGAAGTTAGGTATGAACCTCCGATAGTAACCCACCAGTCTAAGGAAACTACAGATCATTGCCACGTTCTTGGTTGTTTCCCAAGAAACAACCGCCTCAACATTTTATCAGTCCACTGCTACCCCAAGCTCGGACACTACATGCCCAAGGAAGTGCACTTCTCTTGTCCAGAACAAGCACTTCGACAACTTACCATAGAGCTGGTGCGGTCAGAGGACCTCTAAAACCATCCTCAGATGCTCTGCATGGTCCTCCTCTGATCTTGAATAGATCAGGATGTCATCAATGAACACAACTATGAACCAATCTAGGTACTCCCAGAAGATGGAGTTCATAAGCCCTATGAACACAAATGGCGAGTTCGTAACACCAAAAGGCATGAGTACAAAATCTAAGTGCCCATATCCGCACCTGAAAGCAATCTTGGAGATGTCACCCTCCTTCACCCTCAACTGGTGATATACAGACCGTAGGTCGATCTTCGAGAACTATCCTTCCCCTTTCAGTTGGTCAAAGAGATCGTTTATCCTCAGAAGAGGGTAGAGATTCTTGATCGTTACCTGATTCCGCCTCCGGTAGTATATGCACAACCTGAGACAACCATCTGCATTTTTTGACAACATGACTAGAGCACCCCACAGTGACGCACTCGGTCGAACAAAACCCTTCTTCATCAAATCGTCGATCTGAATCTGCAACTCTCGTAGCTCCAAAGGCACAATCCGGTATGGATCCATCGAAATCGGGTGAGCACCTGGCTGCAAGTCTATCCCAAACTCGATATCACATCGAGGGGTTAGACTCATCACCTCTTCATGGAAGACATCCATAAAATCACTGAAGATCCCTTGTACTTCCACCATGTCAGCATCCACTGACTATACTGACAACTTGGCTAACAAGGAGAGGAGGGGTTCCTCTCGCCTGCTGCCCCTCTAGCCACTCTTCTTTCCGGTGAATGTAACACATCAGCCACCCAAGTCTGAGAACACAACCATTCCTTGAATGAAGTCAATGATGGAACACAAATAGAACAACCAGTCGATGTATAAGATGACATCTTATGGTTGTATTTGTAGCAGTAGTAGATCCCTGACCAACTGATGTGGCCCTATCATCAGCCTGCATCCTCTACAAACATATAGCAAGTTGGTCTGACCTCCGACTGGTGTGCTCAGCATTAGGGGAACTAGAAGTCTCTCGGCATCCAGACCCAGAGCACGGGCCAGACCGGGTACAACAAAAGAGTGCGAAGCTCCGGTATCGAACAAGGCGTAATCAAGGGTACTAAACAAACTGATCATAACTCGAACAACCTCCGGTCCGGATGGAACTGCTACTTCTGTCACGTGCAACTGTCCATGCCTTGCTCCTCTGCCCCTCATCTGTCAGCCGCCTCCCTGACCATGCCCTGGTCGAGGTCCCTGAGGAGATCTCTGAGGTCGGCCTCCCCCTACAACGTCTTCCCTCAGAGGAGCGGGAGCTCGATCCCCCTACTGCTGCTTCTGAAAGGGCCTAGTCGGAAGCTACTACTGCATCGGGTGTTGGGCCTGTCCACCACTGCCGTACTGTACTCGGTCTGGGAAATGATTCCGGAGATGTTCATGTCTACCACAGACGAAGCACCCCGGTCCTGGGCCCAAAGGGAAAGGGCGAGGCCCGGGGGACCAGAACGGGAATTACTGCGGCCTGCTCCCTGCTGGTAGGAACCTAGAGGGTTGTGATGCTGGGGGTCTGGTGCTGAAAGCCTTTCCCTTTGATGGGCCTAGTTGAATCCCCTCTCTTGACACACCACCCAGTGTGTACATCCTCTCACCACCTCTTCATTCTTATGGAATTCCAAGTATGTCAGCAAGGTGAAGGGGGTTAACAGTGTACTGGAGGGGGGTCGGAGTGCCTCCTCTAAACGTCTCTCCTGAGACTCCTCATCTAGAAAGTGGTCCTGAGAAAAGCGGAGGAGGTCCTTGAACTTGATCCCCATATCCCATACCGACATACTCCACTGCTAGAGGGAGAGTAGCTCCTGCCTCTTCTCTGCCTTCATCATAGAAAAGAGTAATTCCGCCTGGAATTCCTTCTCGAAATCAGCCCATGCCACCTCAACCTCTCTCCTCTCTCCCAGGTAGAGCATCCACCACTGACATGCTGCTCCCCACATCAGGCTGACGGCCAGAGGAACCCAGTACTCAGTCGGAGCCCGGATCAAGCCGATGGCTATCACCAGCTCATCTAGCCAGCCCTCTGTCTTCATGTTAGAGGTGTTGCCCTCGTACTTCTCGAGGGTTTGTCGCTGGAAGGCTTGAAGCATCTTCTGCAACTGTTCGTCCTCCTCCTCTCGATCAGTGCTCTTCTGATCGGTCATGCCATCCTCTTGGGCCTCGATCTCCCGTACAAATCATGGTCGTCTCCTAGGCACCGTAGCTGCAAGGTAAACAAGGAATGCCTAATCCCAAGTAGTGAAGAATATTATTCTTAAGACTTCTTAAACTTATTTATTTTTTTAAATCCCCAAAATACCAAGAAACATGGGAACACAAGTGATTATGATACATGTACCTTTCCTAGGGTCTCTACCCTACAATCAGTGTAGCCTCACTTGGTTGTTCAGAAGGTCCAAAGTCCTTGCATCGGATCACGGGGGGCCCTAAAATCCCTTGTCCTAGCCGGTCTTCCATGGCCTGATTCATGCACCAAGGTCAACCAACATTGTTGCCCTACTATCCCATGCAATCCTCACTATTACTAACACCAGACTCCATCATATCTCTCAACATCACCTCTGATACCATTCCGTCACAACCCGCCTTTTCCAAAAGGAGAGAAGGGTCAGCAGATTGCTAGGCCCTTCCTTCTTTAAGTTGAAGGATAGATAATTACCCCCAAAACCCACCTTAAATTGGTCCTAGAGTTGCGAACAACACCAAGGGCATGAGATCACACACTAAATGGAATGAATTACCCTTTTTCTTTTAATAGGATCGGGAGATAAGATAGTGAATCCCACAACACCAAAACTGAAAGTAAAAAGTAAAGCCAAGAACCATTCCCAATGCATGTCACAAAAGTAAAATAAAAAATGTATAAGGAGACTACAATGAAAAGTACCAATGAAAGATTAACATCAACTACAATGATCTTCCACATGGTCTGAGCTAGTACTGTCCAGCATGGTCCCCAAAGTCCTCCTGGAAACCTGAAAGTAGATTTATATACGTAGGATGATCATACAAGTACACTCAGTAGGGAAAACCAAAGACTCTCATGCACAAGTGGGGATACATTCTAATTCCCCATGGAAAAAGAAATAAACAAACACCCAACAAGGAAAATCTATCCACCCAACCTCACCAAGGCATGCTCCCCAAATAACGCAAGTCAAGTATTGTATAGTAATAACACATTGATGTTTCGGTACCCTGTGCTGCTTTCCCACTAGTTATTGAATATAACCTACGCATCGAACCAATCCCGCCATTTTCACCAAAGTCCCACTTCAACACCAGCTCGCACACACCTGGGCCATAACCACACATCCCGCCCGCAAAACACCTGTTCCACAACCGCTATCACACCCACAGGAACCTAGGCCACAACTGTCACTTGTAACCATGCATGAAAAAACCTAGGCCAGAACAACCACTGCCATGCCCGAAGACACCTGGGCTAGAAGAACTACTGCCATGCCCGAAGACACCTGGGCCTCATCCCAAAGATACTTGGGAATCCACCAACCTGCACACACCTGGGCCAACCACCACACTATCCTGCCTGATGATTCTTGGGAAAATAATGGACTATAGGCCATTACAACAAGCTTGAAGATACTTGGGATATCCAGGAAAGGGAGAAGAAAGGAGATAATAACTAGCCACTAATACAAGTGTTGGAAAAAACACCCTACCCCATGAAATGGGGGTGTTCGGCACTAAGTGCTCAACTTGGGTGGGGCGTGAATAAGAAACATAAGAACTAAAAATATATGTATAAGTAACAAGAACTCACCCAATCTAGGTTTTTCATTATCCATCCTAAAGAAAACGATCCTTACTATTTGTTCATAAGATAAGAGAACAACACCCATGCCCATGTCACAACTCACATAAAACCAAATCCCCATTTTTCCCATCCTTGCTTTCATGTTCAGTAATAATGTTTATATAAGTTTCTGCACTACTGGGAAGCTAACAGCATAAGCAAAAACCAAGGGAAAAAGTTTCAACCAATAGCAATTTAAGCATTCATACCCTGTTCTCTTGCAAAGTCACAACAACAAAGGGATAAGTGAGATCCCTCGAAGTACTGGAACCAAAGAAAACCCCAAGATATGGCCCCTTATCCCAAAAATCCTGGAGACAACGGTTTCTCAACAACAGAGGATCCCACCCCAATTCGTGATTTAAGCAAAGTAATCACACAGCCTCAAGGTATAACAACATGGGATCCGATCCCCACCCGTGTCACCCCAGAAATCAGCCCGCAAAAGAAACAACCAAATTGCTACCACCAACACAAGAGGTATTTTCAGATTTAAAAGATTTAACACACTCCATGGTTTCAATTCCACTGTGATTTAACCGGGGTTATCACAGAAAGGGGTTGATCCTGGTGATTTCAATTTTTATAACCGAGTATATGTAATTAAACAATTCCATGTTATGTTTATTTAAACATCCAAGAGCACCGAGGTTCAATGGTGCACAATGAAAATCCACCAAAGACCATGATTTCAGGTGAACATAGGCCCGTAGAGTTCACAACACATAACAACATAAAGATTAAACCAGAACATCGATCACACCCCCCCTTTTATTCTTCAAAGTTCCTTCATTAACTTTATTAAGTTCGATTTCATCAGTTTCCACAAGGAAAAAGCATTCCCACCCCGCATGATACATAGAATAGAGAGATGAAGGAGAAAAATCCTTACTTGATTGATCAAGGATCGGCATTTTTCTCCACGTGCCAAGAACAGGGGATGCACGATTTACAGGGGAGGGATGTCGAGAACTCCAAGGATGAGCAGATGACTTCTGCCTAGGAGAACCACAAGTCTCGGGAAGGAGGGACTTCAAGTGCACCAGGGAGAAGATATAAGTCAGCCAAAAAGGAATATGGGGGAAGAAGAACATCTTCTATGATATATAGAAAAATTCTTGTTGTTTCAGGATAAGAAATTTGAATGCCTTAGAAGTCAGATCATGGTTATTCCATGCGGTTGGGTGGTTACACACGACTGGATTAATTGTTATTTAGTAGGGTGGCTTCATTGATTTTTAGATATTAATTATGGGCTTAAAAATGGCCTTGAAATGATTCAATGATTAAAAAAAGCCCTAAAAGTGGGGTTATAGGGAGGATGTAGAAGAAAAGCCTTCCAAGGATGGATGACACTGATAGGTCCCTCTGATCGGTCTCATAGACCGGTCGCACTAATCGGTCTCCTCGAACAGTCGTGTCGATCGGTCCGACCGATCGGTCCCACCGATCGGTCTCGCTGATCAGTCGCGCCGATCTGTCATGCCGATCAGTCGCGCCGATCGGTCATGCCGAAATTTGAAAAAAGGGAGAGGTAATGAGGGTATGGGCCATTACATGCACAGATAACAAAAATACATTCAACAGAAAGGAACGAACCTCCTACCTTGGTGTTGTATGATAGATATACGTGCACCATAATCCTTGAATCGCCCAAGAACACCGTAGATCTATAAAAATGGTGAAAATGCTCAGCTGATGATAACTTAAGAAAGATGAGGAATCTGGAAACTAAGATCTAGTAGAAGGAAGAACATACCATGGCGATCCCAATGCAATCGATGACGGTCGATTCAGAGAATGGGTTCTTGATTGGGGTCTTGGAGAAGAATCGTTTTCGTACGGTCTCTCTCAGATGAAAGAATCCTAGATGGGGATGCTTCTGTCTGTCTAACGTGACCCCAAAACGTTTAATGAAAAAAAGTGTAAGACTGGTACTTTAAAAGTATATAGCATGTACATGCCATTACCAGCCCCCACATTATGCGGTCTACAGGTCACCACAAATAGCTGTGGGCATGGCCGTAACATGGCCAGCTCCCAAAAACCTGCCAAAGCCGAGTACGTAGCATGTACTTATGAAATTTATAGAAAACACTCTTTTTCCTCAAAAACACCAGAAAAAGGAAAACATACATGAAAGGAAGATCCAATTTCTTACAAACATCCCCCTTAATGAAATTCATCCCTGAATTTCCCTAGCAAGGAAGCATAGTAGATGAATCCTTGATCAACTCCAGCCACAACGATCGTACATTGGTCTCCCTATCTCGTGTCCCGTCCTATACTCGCTCGTGCTGTCATATCACTCATACAAAAGGAATAGACCATCCATGGAGAACCTTCACACTACAATCAACAATTTGGATAGGATGCTCCTCAAATGAGCCATCCCACTCCAACTCAACTTCTTTTGGTTGAAGAATATGAGACGGGTCTAACAACTAAGGTCGAACCTAAGAAACGTCAATGACGTCGTGCATTACCCAGTAACTCGGAGGTAACTGAATCCGAAAGGCAACCGGCCCGACTCTCTCCAAAACCTCAAACAGCCTGACGTACCTCAGTGGGTTCTTACTCTATCTCTTAATCCTCATGTGGCCGAACCATTATGTGACACACAAGAAAACCCAATCCCCAACCTCGAACTCCCGAGGTCATCTCCGCTGATCAATATAAGACTTCTGTCGAGACTGTGCAGTATCTTTCCTCTTTTGAATCAACTCTATCTACTCTATTGTCTCATCGACAAGATGAGGTCCCGGCATAACTACCTCTCCTATCTCCAGCCAACATAATGGGGATCAGCATGGAATATAGTATAGGGCCTCATAAAGTGCCATATGAATAATTTACTAAAAATATTATTGTAGGAAAACTCCACTAGAGGTATGTGCTTCTCCCCCGAACCTCCAAAATCAAGTATGAATACTCTCAACATGTCCTCAGGAACCTAAATCATATGCTCATACTAGCCATCTATCGGAGGGTTATAAGCTGTACTCAATAGTACCTGTGCACCCAAAGACTTCCGCAGCCCCTTCCAGACCTATGAAGTAAAATAGCCATCCCTATCTGAAAAAATGGAGTGTGGAACTCCATGTAAGTGTACAATCTCACAGATGTACAACTGTCCCAGCTCATCAACATTGATGGTATCCTTGATCTGTAAGAAGTGAGAAACCTTCTTGATTCTGTTAATGAAAACCCATACATCATCATTCCCTCGAGGAGACCTCTATTAACCTATCATGAAATCCCTATTTACATCATTACACTTCATCTTAGGAATGGGTAACTGCTGCAAAATTCCCAATGGTTGTTGATGCTCCACCATCACCTACTGACAGGTGGAACAATTCATGATGAACCCACCCATATCTTTCTTCATAACTGACCACCAATAATGGTGGTGAAGATTATGATACATCTTGGTGACACCAGGATGAACTACCCAAATTGAGGAATGAAAGTACCACATCAACTCCTCACCTATGTCTGTTGACACCCATACGATCCCCTGAAAACACAATATCTCATCATATCCTTTGGTCCATCCCGGAATACTGTCCTCTCCTGAAACATATTCTCGTAGGACTATGCATTAAGAATCTGATAGCTGCCTCATTCACACACGGTCAAGAACAGTAGAGGTAACAACTACAGAAGAAACAAACGTTTGACCCGGTCTGTCATGCACCACTGAATGCTTCATAGAGAATGGAACCACAAGTTTCCACTCACTACAAGCATCTTGAATTTCCTATATTTTAGTCCTCCTACTCAACACATCAGCCATAGCATTGCATTTCCTTGGTGTATAGGCATGATCAAAGTCAATGGACTAATTGTACTCAACCCACCTTCGCTATCTCAAATTCCGGTCATGATGGGTGAAGATATACTTGAGACTTTTTTTCGGTGAAAACCACAAAATTCTATCCCAGAATATATTGTCTCCAAAAATTTAATGCATTAACTACTGTGGCGAACTCAATATCGTGCGTCGGGTAATTCCTCTCATGTGGCCTCAACTACCAAGACCCTTACACAATAACTCCTTCTCCCTGCATAATCACTGCTCCCACCCTGATACCTGAAGCATCACAATACAATTTATAAATCTTTCCTAGCTCTATAAAAATTAGTATCGGTACTAAATTACGTCTCCCTTTCATCTCTGTAAAGGTTCACTCACAATAATATTTCTAAAAGTACTTCATACCCTTCTTATTCAGACTCATCAGTAGTGCTTCTAAGCATGAGAATTCTTATATGAAACATATGCAGTATCCATCCTGACCTAGAAAACGTCGTACCTCAAAAAAATTCTTCGGCTGCACCCATGAAACTACAAATCTTACTTTCTCTAGGTCTACTGATACTCTTGTCTCTGAGATACCATGAACAATGAAGTGAATCTGGTCCATCCAAAAGTGGAATTTTGAGAGCCTGGCATATAATTGATACTCTCTCACTATACTCAAAATGATCTAAAGATGGGTTGCATGGTCATGTCGAGTGTGAGAGTACACGAAGAAATCATCCATGAAAACCACTATGAATGAATCCATGATTGGATGTAACACTTAGTTCATTAGTTCCATTAAAAAAGTAGGAACATTCATGAGACTGAACAAAAAAACCATATACTTGTATAGACCATACCTACTCCAAAAGGCTGTGAGTGGTATATCAGATGTTCTAACGTGCAACTAATGATTACCGGATCTCAATTCAATCTTTGAGAAAACACATGCTCCACAAAACTGACCAAAGATATCATCAATACTCAGCAAAGGATATCGGTTCTATCCCATCAACGGGTTTAGAATTTGATAATCCACACAGAGCTCGAGGGTACCATCTGCCTTCTTCACAAACAAGATTGGAAAACCCAAAGGAGAAGTACTGGGCAAGATGAAACCCTTTTCCTGCAACTCTTCTAACTGCTTCATGAGATTCTGTGGCTCTAGTGTAGGCATACTAAAAGGAAGAGTGGACACCGGTGCCGCTCCTGGCATGAGCTCAATAGAAAAGAATACCTCTCGGTCCAAAGGAAAACCTGAATTTTCATTTAGAAAGAAATCCCTGAAATGATCCACCAATGGAAAAAAGTCCAACTATAATGTCTTGTGGTCATCCAGATAAAGACTAGAAATATGGGTTGTAATTCCTCCCAACCCATAATGCTCGGGTCCCGCTATGATAGCATAGATATTCAATCGCCCTTTTGATGAAACGATATGCCCTCTGGGGATGTAAAACTCACCCTACGAAGATAGCAATCAGTAACTACCAGGAATAAAACTAACTAGCCCATTCCAGGAATGACATCATATCTCATCATCTATAGTACATAAAGGTCCCACAAGAAGTGACACCCACCAACATCAAGAGGGAACAACATACAATATTGTAAACTAGTCGTTCTTTTCCCCAACAGTGTGTCTAGAATCAAGATATCTGTAGAAGAAAAGATACAGAGCCCAAGACTGTACACAACAACAACAATAGATATAATGTTATGGGAATCCATGTATCAAAAAGAGAAGAAGATAAAAATGAGGCAACTAGAATGGTTCCTTGGAAATTTAGATGGTCCAAGATCCTGCTCCTAGTGGGTCAGCTTCACTGAAAAAGTCTGACCTATACCGCAGACCTGTGTCCCTGCCTGACCACTCTGAGCTAATCCAACTTGTTGTTTCTTAATGACTGGTGATTGACAACCGGGCTGCGACCTCCACCTTAGCCTAAAGAGCTGGAATAACTCTAGTTCCCAGACTAATGAGAAACTCATGGTGCTTCTCCGGAACATGGAGTCATATAAGAACACATGTCACCAGCTGCTAGTGAGAAGAACTGACCAAAGGGCTAAAGATTTCCCATATTTCCACAAGATCGGCACTCCACTAGTTCTCTCGAGCAATGTGGCCTCATATTCATGTTCTTATCACACTTTTAGAATACCACCTGGCTACCAGAATAATTGTATCACCTCCATGGATCTCCACGTGAAGGCTCCCTATGGCGCTTCCTTCTTTCAGTAGGAGGGACACTAACTTCTGATGTCGAGCAGCCCTGGCTCATAACTCCAGAATCCCTCATATTATACTCTGCGATCAGTGTGTATTTGATGATAAAATTGATAGATTTCAAACAGAAGATATTCATCTGAGATCGAATGTTGTTCCTTAGAACATTTTCAAACTTCATTACTGGGAATAAATCATCACATCCCAGAATAGGCGTAAAGCACTGCAGCTCAGTGAAAGTAGAAGTGTACTCCATGACTAAGAGATTAACTTATTCCAGACTCATGACCTCTCAGGCTTGATTGGCCCTCAACTTCTCTTCATAGAAGTAGTCATGGAAGGAACACTAGAACTCATCCCATGCCATGACCTACTGGCATATAGCCTATGAGATCACATCCCACAAACTCTTGGAAGAATCCCACATCATGTAGGTAGCGAGCTTCACCCTCCTCTCTGGAGGTGTCTCCAGATGCTCGAAGATTGAAATCATGGATTCTATCCAAGACTCTATAGTCTGAGGTCCTACTTCCCCAATGAAGGTGGGGGGATGCTGCTACTAGAAAACCCACATCAGCACTTCCATAGATGGGGCATGATGCGTTACTCAGCGGAAAGTTTTCATGAACCTCATAAAGCCTTCTCGAGACTATGCAGTAGCACCTGTGTCTAGAATGAAGGTTAGTTCCATGAATGGCATAATTGGAGGATCTACTGGCTATCCCTAATCAACCATGTCCAGTGTCTGATCGCTGCCTTGCAACTGAAAAATAGCCGGAGGATGTCTTGGTGGCATGGCTCTTCAAGGTCAAACGCACACCTTTGATCAAGATGATCATGTAATGAAAACTGTAAGTGTAATAAGGGAACTGGAGAAATAAAGCATTCATGTTTTAAAAAACATGGATACATGGCATATATACTTAACTACATGGCATGTTCCATTAATCCTTTCACATGGGTGTGTAAATCTGCCAAAACTGGTTGTGTAACACCCCAAACATTTGGCGTGTTGTCCTATATCACGACATGTACTTGAATCATATTACCCTACCTGAGTCCTTCTACATGACTAAGCTACACCATTCTCCTAGAAAAATACTACATGATGTGTTTGTGCCAGACATGGCATGTAATAGACGAGCTTCACCGACCCGTGTTGTCAGTGACACGGCCGGATACACAGCTCACACTACAATCCATGTTCCATACGAACACGTTGTGTACTAAATGGTTTCCACCGACCCGTGTAGTTAGTTACACAACAGGATTCTAGGGATTACACTAAACGATGTGTTCAAGACATACACGATGAGTATTGCTTATGTTTTTTTCCATCTGTGTCATTAGTCACACGGGTAGACACATGGTCTATACACACATCGTGTACTTCCGATACACGGTGTGTCCCACCAATAATTCTCCCAACCTAGTGTCTATTCCCTCACAGCTAGCAACACCATTAGAGACTACATTACATGTACTGAAGAAAAAAAGTTTCTTCTGGAATAGAAGAACACATGACATGATTTCAAAACTACACATCGTGTATTCTGGATTTTTCGAGATAGTAAACCTCAAAAACTACTCTGGAAGCCCACAAAACACTGAAACGAACATTAAAGTGCCAAATTTTGATCCGTGAGGGCCCATACTCCCATAGAATCAAATATTATCATCTCTTAGAAGTCATTTCCAATAAAAAATAGGCAATGATCCACAAAATTCTTATCCATGAGGGCCCATAACACCTCATGATACAAATAATGTCATTCATTCAATCAAAACCTTACAAAAATATGTACCATATCAAGCATCATGTACTTTATTAAGGCATCTATCACAACATCAGGCAAATCTTTCACAACATTTATCGTAACAACATGAAATCACAATTGCACCCTAAATTTCATTGCTAGAATGCATGACATGTGATTTCTAGAAAGTGCTTATATGATGCAAGAGATGTCATACCCTAAAATCATTAGGTTGCAACAGAAATAGACTCTCAATAATATCAACAATAACATAACCATACATGTGAATCACTCTATGGTAAAATAAAATCTATCGTAAAATTTGAAAAATATAAAATTGAAATAAATGAGGTAAACTGGCTTTTCCCTGTACATGGGTAAGCTACTCCTGGGCACAACTTGTTACTAAGTACCTATTTCAGTCATATCCATGACTATAGGCTCCATATAGTATGTAAAGAAGAGAATAATGCATTTGATACCACTTGTTTACATCCAGGTTCCGGAATCCGCTCAGAGATGCCCCATACCTGATTCGTCACATGGACTCAAGTGAATTTCCCCGAAATCCATAAGCTGCTAACAATCAGCGAGATCCTTGGGTGTGATAGTGGGGAAACTATGACCTCATTGGTAGAGTAACACAATCGATGTAAAAACAAATATAAATAGTAGAATTAGTTATAAGGTCATACCACAGTAACATCGAAAAACTAAAGGAAATAAACAGTTGGACGACATATATAATGATGTATGATTCATATGTCTAGGAAAGTATCCAAACATATCACAATGTAGAAATACAATACTAATGTAATCTACAAGGAAATAGTAAACAACTCCTCAGCATTGCAAGCCTCATCTTGGTCCCAAACACTCTATCTCCAATTCAGTCATGTACCTAAAGTAGAAGGTCATTGGGCCTTATCTACACATGAAAAAATATAATCTATTTGGGCCTAAAATCATGACCTAAACAGGGTGTGAGACTAAATCTTAGTAGAAAATCACCCAAAGATCTGTTCCAAATAGTCAGTGAATATATATGGTAGAAAATATACAAATATAATAAGTAACCAATAAATTACTCATCAAAAACAATATTACAGTTTCTAATCATTCAAATACTGCATGTCAAGCAAGTAGGTAAACACAAAAAGGTAATCCTCTGGGAAGTACTCTCAGCCTATCCACTTTTCTCTTACATAACAAACATAAGAAATCCTCTAGGAAGCACACATAGTCTAACCCCTCTAGTTCATATTTTGCATAGACTCTCTGAGGATGCACTCACCGTCAATTCCCCCCTGTAGTTTCGAATGAGTAAATAAAAGGCTATCTGGGGTTGCTCTTACGTCTCATTCCCCATGTGGACCGCTTCGAGGAACTATAGAAACTCTCATTAATAACTTACGTCAATTCCTCATGTGGTCTCACATCGTTCAATAAAAGAAAACTCTTTGGATAAGCCCTTACAATGATTCTCCCTATGGTCTATAACACCGGGTTCTCACGGCGCTCAGTAAGTCAAAAAAGCATAGAAATGAAAAAGGGCCAATGTAATCCTCATAAACTACTTGGCTACCCAGTCTACAGAAAAATAGAATGTCAGGTAAATAATCACTCAATCCTAACAATACTATGCATGGGAAACAAATTACAGCTTACCTAGCACGCAGGACCAAACATTCATAAACAAAACATGAATGGGAAACCACTTCAAAAGCATAGTAATTAAATCTATTCACGTTTAACTAACCTCTACTCAAGCATACAAGCATAGTAGGAAATTAACATGGCTAAAATCGTAACACGTAATACCCCGTTCAAGGGTATAGGGTAATTTTTCACATATAACTCAAAGACTTTCATTGGAAAGGCACAAAACACCTTCCTCAGTGTTGTAGGATCGTTATATGGGAACCTCAAGCAATTAATTTCCCAATAACATCATATATCTATAATAATTCTCAAAATTAACAAACGGAGATAACATGAGAATGAGGAGGAAATAGGAAATGAAGCTCTTGAATAAGAAAGTGATTATCTTGATGATCATAATGCGATCGACGATGGTCGATTTGGAGAATGGGTGCTCGATCAGGGACTCGTAGAAGAATCACGGTTGTACAGTCTCGCTTGGTCAAAAAATGCTTAGAAGGAGATGGTTTCGTCTGTCATACGTGACCCCAATAAGTTTAATGAAATTAATAGAAAGTACATGACGTGTACATTAGAAGTACACGCCATGTAATTTCCTTTATAGGCCCTCGCATTAGACAGTCTTCAGGTCACCACAGACAACCATGTGCAGGGCTGTGACGTGGCCATTACCAAACTACCTACGATAACCAAGTACAGAACATGTACTTAAGAAATTTCCACAGAAATCTTCTTTTTCTTCAAAAACACCATAAAAAGGAAAATATACCGGAAAATAAGTTCTAGGTTCTTATAAAATTATTCTCATCCATGAGAACTCTCTTTTTGAATCCTTTGTAAACAATCTCTTCCAAATATTCCAAATAAATGTCCCACATTCTGAATCTCCAATTGATAATAATTATATTTACACCTCACCCATACTGGATTCATTTCTCAAAGTCTCTCCATCCCATGAATTGTAGTGACATTTATTTCACCAACTCAAAGATAATTCCATAATTCTTACAGAATTAATGAATATATAATTCGATTATACCCAAACCCATTGGTGGAATTTATAGGTCCAAATCATACCATATCTCTCACAGTGTCACACACGAAGATCATAGACTATTCTTACATAGATATTTAGGGTCACCCATAATAAAATATTTATATCATAAGGGCCCACATAAACGTGTAATTAATTTTCTACACACATCATCAAAATTTGGTTGATTAGGGCACTTCAATGGCCTATACCTGAAACAAATGCCTTAAATGAATGTCAAATATTTACCCATAGAATCTGTGCTTCCTATTTTTTGTCCAATATACCTCACATTTAACTACATGCAAGATTCCGTAGGAATGAATATGTAATTTCTTGTAGACCTTCTAGGTCCCCATAAACATTTAATTTTTTATACCCCCGCATTATGAATATTCCATTTGGTATACTTCCCATTTGGTAAACATTCCATGTCCTTAATCTGAGCACTTATATTCCAAGCATCAGAATTTTAAACAATATGCAAGCATCATATGAGATTATGTCATGTAGTATTGCGAACTCTGAAGTCCACAATGACATTAGGATTGACAGAAAACTATATCAAACATACCCAATTGATATACCATACATGAGGAGCAAGCTCTATGACCTCCAGCTAGGAGTTCGCATCCTCAACGGACAATGTTAAACTATGGTCATACCCTGAATTGGTTTACTGTGCCCCTAGATAATTATTGCATTCTTCTGCTACCTCACTAGAGAGGATATATCCCACCAGCATTGGTATCTCACCCTACTATGTTTTGGAACAACATACTAATTTATTCCCATTCGTATGGGATATGTAGTCATGTAAATTCATTTTCTTCTTCTGGACCACCCATTGGTTCATTGACCTTCTTGGACCTCTAGCCTATGTTATGGGTCGAGCATTATGAACTTAAACATTATGTCATACTTCTTAAGGTGTGAATATAACATGTGATCTTCATTGGCCTCATTTAAGTATTTTTTTAATCCCCTATGTTCTATAAATACCCTAATAATGAATTTTTTTCCATTATTCTATCCCACAATACATTAACTGTTTTCCTAAATAAATGAAATATTGTTAACATATCTATTAACACACAGGTCTGAATCCCACTCTATGGTATATTTAGTCTATACTTTGAGTTATCCATGGTTTGGGTTGCATCATTATCAAAATCATGACAGGCCCCCAAACAATAATGTTTTCATGCCTCTATGGATAATCTCCCATCCCGAGACAATGCCCTAATGGACCTTTGGTAGAAAACAGTGGATCCTATGTTTCAAATTTGGTCAATAATTGATCCAAATTATTCCCATCCCACTCATGATTGGTGTAGCTATGGACATTATGTTTCAAAAATGGTATGCAGTTGGCCGTTACGTAAGAACCAATCCTTTTATCAAGATCTTTTAAGTATCTACATACAATATTTTTTACATCCATTTATCATTATAGGATTTCATTCTTGGTGTCACCCTAGATGTGCGCTCCCACATGTCAGGTAACCCCTATACCATATCATATTTCCTACACTGAGCATGGATCAGGTATACATATGAGTATAGGAGGGTTCGATAGTTGTATGGTTTAGTTAAATGAGGGATTATGTATCCAAACACTATGACCATAAACTACAGACCCTCATAGTGAAAGCATGTCGTGACATAGGTCCTTTTGTGGCCTTCATTGCAATGTTTTTTTTGTGCCACAAAACCTATACCCTCTATTGGAAATTCATAATACTGTTTATTTCTTAATATTTGGGTGGTGCGATATGCCTTATGATCATTAAGGATGGGATTATTTCCCCCATTACACACACTTACTTTAGGAATGTACATCTTCACAGTCCATTACATTTGACATTAAACTGTCTTCTAGGGTCCATGCAATATGAAATTAAACAATGTGAAACATTCCAGTCATAAGATGTTAAACTACGAGATAATTCCTAATCACATGACATTAAATTGTACCACACATCATCCTTTATGAATGATGCTAAATGACATGTTCATCATCCTTACTCTAAAGACATGAAACTGAAATTTATCCTATGTCTCCTCCAACAATGTCGGTCTTCTAACAAATTTAACACAACATTATCTATTTATTGGAATCTCAGATAATATATCCCTGGGAGATAGTTTTGGTATTTATTATGAACAATATTCTTACACCAGTGTCTTATAATCTATGGTGGTACAACCCCAGGAGTGATAGAAGCTATTCAAACATTCCATCACACCATTCCAATTCATTGTTCACAACACTTATTCATATACACATCTATTTTCACATCTAAATAGACACCATAATGGAATATTTCCTAGCCACATAACTCCCTAACCATCAAAGTGAAACACACTATAAGGAATGAGATGATATTTTGAGACAGGTCCTATATTTTAAAAATGGTCAGTGGTTTACCATTATTTCTTTCTCAACATTTCATGATAAGAAATATGGATAGTTTGTTGTCGAATATGGTCATAAATTATCCAATATCATGACTCTTCTCCCATTATGTCCCAAATATTGGGTTCATGATTCACACTTCCCATTCCGTTCTGATTAAATAGATTCTAATTCCCATGGTGTATTTCAGATCATTAAATATATCACATCATGAAAGGAAAGTTGGTTTCTCTGAGATACTTATTCTCCATACACAAACTCTCTTATGTCGAATTATTTCAGTGGCCATCATCTGCATATTTCTGGTCTAGGATTATTTTCCCCTCATTAAATGTGAAGGATTATATGGTTTTCACTTATTTCTCATGCTAGACACTACCCAAGTGTGCTTATGTATCAATCATTACATGTTTCATAGGTATTATTGAAATGGGATAATTAAATAAAGATTGAATTTCTCTATTCACATATTTCAAGCGATCGAAAAACATATACATTTTATATGTGTGAAAAAACATAGATTATATAGAATGACTCATTTAATATAAATATTCATCCACTCCACACTTAGAAGCATGGATTCCAAAGTCTTTTATCATCACCTAAGCTCTATCCCTTCCTCAACGACCGCATTAAGATTCTCATTAACCAAGATCAATTCCTAATCATGTTCATATCGGAGGTCTTCCAATTGACAACTCATATTTTTCACCTACTATTGGGCCTCTTCCAGTATTACCTTTACTCATATTCCAATTTCCATTTGATTGGTGATGAAGGGGGGATGATCATTTTTTCCCTAAAAATTGTTATCTTGTTTATCCACCTTGAGAATCCCTATGTTTACATACTTATTTTGGCACTATGTTGCATCCATGTGTTGACTGTTTCCTACATATTTATATAAAGATATTAAAAAATCAGAATATACAGATTATAATCATTTGGCTCTATGGTTCATATATAGAACAACAAGAGGTGTCATATCCCCTTTACACCCACCCATTGTTCCTCTATGAAAAAATAAAAATGCATGATGAATTTCCTTCCTGAATGCTGGGTCATGCGGCTCACCTTAAATGCATCATGATCAGAATCATCAAACTCTCCATGATCCGTGGGTTCATATTCAAGAAAGGAGGAAAAAAATCTAGCAGTTGGATCTTCCTCTAGAATACAATCTAATGTAATAGGATCTATGATATGAGGGTTAAAATATTCAATCATTTCCTCCTCAACATCTCCACCATCACTAGATTTGATTTCTATGCCACTGGTGGAATATCCCTCATCAATGGTTTCTTACTCATGAGTTTCCATGTTAGGATCATCTTTAATGTCTGGCTCCTTCTTGATAGTTGTATTATTCAATAGAGGTCCGAAAAATGTCCCTGAATCATCAGTTTTATAGGCGTGTATTCTCATGTACACTATAATGAATAAGAATTAACTCATCTCCAAGGATCATCTTGTTCTTTGTGTTTATAACTTAGAAAACCGTCTCCCAAATGTCCTAGGTAGCATAGCCAAATACTATGATATTTAATTTTTGGAGGTTGTATTCTTTTGGTACCCATGACCATGGTGAGTTGGTTTCAAATCATGATATGGAAACTCATTCAATTATGATAAAATTCAATAGTTTTATACTGCCTCCTAGGATGTAATCCTTCTGATGTTGTGTTAGTATACCCAATATCATATGATTATCTGATCACTCCCTATTGGCATGATGTATTTTTGGATTCTTATTTTTCTCTTCCCTCTATGAAGTAATGGAAACATCCCTCTTAGCAGTATTCTATTGTCTAACCATGTTGATCTATTATTGAAAACACTAAGGCCTATATAGGAATGATTTATGGTTGGATGAAAAAAGGATTACCTACACATGATGTTGGATAGAGGATGTCTAAAATCCAGCTATGTCTGAATCATGAATGATTCCTTAGTTACACATAATGTAGTGACCAAATTTTTGGTTTCCACTAAGGAATACGAAACATAAGCATGTTAGTGAAAAATTGATTGTTGTATGTAATTTAAAAGTTCTATGAAGACCCCATCCCCCTCATTTTTATTGTTAAATACCAGGTTTTACATGGGAACAAAAATCATTTTTCATCTCGCTAATCATATTTTATTCACTTTTTGTGCAAAATGCAATGTCAAAGATCCATTTTTTATCATTTCACCACAAAATGAATAAGGAAAGTGAGAACATGTAAGAACACAACCTTGAAAACATATTACATGATAGAGCCTAGGGTTTTATAGATAAATACGAAGGTAACCCCCTTTCATAGGGTAATGATCTTGAATACATACCATTTCTCTTATTCCCATAAGACCACATCTTCAATAGTAGCATGCAAATCATCAACCCTTAAAGGTATATGATCTTGGGTGATAGGTCTCCTATAGTCCCCATTTTTATGGGCACACAAGTAATGACTCTCACTAATTTCATTTTTTCTTAACGAAAGTGTCCCCAAAAGGCACCCCATACGCAAACCAATTTTCCTTGCACACCTCTTCTTTTTTACAACACCTTCTATTTTATATGAGAATGTCTAATCACACAGGATACCCTTCCTTTAGGCTCTATGGGTTTCCATTACACTAAATCACCATCCTTTTCCTCTTCTTGTGCACAAATATTATGTATTTCATGCACCTATTTCATAAAACCCACCATGATTTCACGTCTTCATTTCCTGGTCCCTTGTGTAATATCCCATGTTCTGTTTCCCTACCTCTTACTTTTTAGGATATATACACTAATGGATTTGGCTTTCATGAATATTTATGATAACCTAGAACCCACTTTTTACAACACCTCCACCTCACTCCTATTAGTAAATTTTCATGCCTTCCCTTCCCCAAGCATGGGTTGTATTAGTATTGTATGTCCAAGTGGTTAATAGTGAGTCCCCCACATTCGAGTTACATGATGTTAAACTACCTATCACCAACATCCTCAGCACAAAAGTTTAATCTATGATTTCCACATGTGTTTCAATTCAAGATGAATCATTTAAGTGGTGGGAATAGGTTCCCTATCATCCCTCTCTCCACTTGGGATTTTTTTCCATGGGAACCTTGGGAATTCAGTAGGCCCACTCATCACTATGGGAGTGAGATATTACTCACAAAGAATAAGATCTTCCACACATGGAATCTAATCCTCCTTGAGTAGCTTCAATGAATAATCCCCACACCATATCTCATTGATGAAAATTTCACGATTTGACTTTCTGGACCATTACATCCCCTTATTTCTCATACTAAGCATGACCCAAATGGTTATAGAGGTTAGTAGTGACGATGAAATTATAACCAAACTACATGGATTTTGATCATTGAATTCTAAATAGGGTATGTATGATGCTTCATTGGTGTTCAATCCTAACCATTTGTAATCAATGGTGCTCCCTCCAAATGTTGACCCTCCCTGATCCACCCCCAGTGGTGTCAAGATCATTATTCCTATGGGCCTCCACCATAGGTATAAGAACTAATACCCCATTATAAACTGCATATAATTTCATTCCTAGATAATAGGGATATATAGAAATCCTCCCAAGGTCCTACACTATATTATACCCCTAATAATGATTTTTTTATGGGACACATCCCAAGAAGGACATGCCCTAACATTGTTGTCACATCTCCTTCGGGTCATAATCCAGGTAGCCTTTTTGCACAAGCCCCATCCACCATTCAGAACTTTATAGACAGTGATTCCAAACAAAATGGGTTACATTAAAGTCCTCTTTGTTGTTCAAACCAAACACTCCCACAAAACTCATCCACTATATCTAGTCCTTCTATAGTCCATCTTGATTTTAACCGGATCGCCACAACTCGATGGAATCATGCCACCCCATCCACATCATCATTTCCCCCAACATCATATGTCTAATCGTTGTCTTGAAAACCCAAAAAATCCTACCCATAAATTTACCATTATGAAGAGAAGTCTTAGTGAATTATCGCCAGTCTTCACAATTTACTATGTGGGTTTTATCTAATTCATCTAATAGGGTACACAGAAAGCCACCATGAGGTTCAATCTCAACGAATGGTAAACCATGGTGTCCCCCTCCTAGGGGTGACCACTATAATCCATCCTCAGTGGTGTCCAAATCAGCTATCATGGTGTAACAAATTCCCGTCATGAGACATAACACCAATGGTCCCCATCAATAGGCACTCTGATCCATCCATCTGGTAAACCTTCTTTATTTATCACTCATAGGGATGTATCTCATTTATCTATCTCTATAAGATGTTAATATCACGACCCACTATCTCTATTTGAGATTAATATCATGGACTAACCCATGATAACAATTAAATGAAGGAGAAAAACTTCGAAATAAGTAACGATCAAATAAAATACATCATAATAATCATGGGATACCTCATTTTTTTCACCATTGATAAGTCCTATTATGATGAATAATATAGGTATACTAATGATTCAGTGTCTAGACTTTCTGAACAATTCCAAACATGTCTTCAATATTATCCAAAGGATGTATGACACCTTGGAATATCTAGATAGAAGAAATGTAATTAACCACCATTAACAAATAGATGACAATGTGAATGAGTTTCACTAATAACATCTGAATCATTAAGGGAGACACAGACTAGGAGATGAATTCCAATGGGGAATCTAGTGAAGGAGGGACTTACATCCCATCATCTTGTTTCAATCATGGATAATTCATATTCAAAGTGATGAACGCCATCCACTTTTGGAAAGTAGGAATGATGAGTACAATGCACTTTTGTGAATAGACCACATGCTCTAGAAGCCCGCACCATCAAAAAGTGTTGGAAACTAGTATATAATGAAATATTATATTAATATTTCACTTCCATTTTTAGTATTTATAAAAAAAATGACCATATTAGAAAAACAACATTTTCAATGAACGATTAGACATCTCATATCCGTTATTTGATTTATAGGCATTAACGTTCTCTTGAAACATCTACTTTCTCTTGATCATTAGACATTAAATTTATCTTAAATATTCTTATTTTTATAGGGAAATGATTATTCCATAAATTGTTCAGCATTATTACATAAGATTTTTTATGATGAATTTTTTTATTTTGTTATTATGTTAATAAAAAAACAATACTGGGTGAATTGGAATTTTACAAATCAATTAATTAATTTAAAGGTGGTATCACGATTATTAATATTATTATAGGCTAAAATAACAAAAATAAGAAAATGATATTTTTATAGTGGTTCAGATAAAAATAATCCTAGTCCACTCTTCACACCCTAAAAAATTATGAGTTATGAAACACAGTATAGCCAAATAATGGAATTTTACAATGAAATTTTACAAGTAGAGACAAACCCCAATTTCAAATCCTTTTTCAACCAAGAGAGATAAACCCAAATAGACATCTTGTTTTCTACCTAGATGCACATCCCAAACAACCTTCAGTTTTTACCCTAGAGGAATAACCCAATTTATGAACTTTTTTGTTAGTCACAACCTAGTACCATACATTTTATTAGGTAGAATAGAATTTTAAAATAAATCACTACGAAAATGAGAAAAAATAAAAATTACAAAAAATATAACTTGATGAAAGATTCAGTTTTTTCGAATGGAGGAAGAAATCATTTATCATGAAACAATGAATCAAACAATTTCAGTTCACCTGGGAGAATTATTTTATTTCTGTAAAAATATAGCACTTGTATAGTTTTTGAATATCAACAACCATGTTTCTATATATTACAATAGTTATTTCCACACTATGTATATAGAGTTCCCTTTTTTCACAAAAGAATTAAATCATCTAATCCATTGCTTCATTATTTTATTAATAAACTATATGTTAGTTGTTCATGTTTATTTCTAAGGTAAGGATCGATTTATAAATGTTTCCGAATTGATAAAATTATTTCTAATAATTATTACTTGATATCATGTAAAAAATTATAAATATACACTAAAATGTTTTAGAATAATGAATACATTAGTAAATAAGAAAGATTATTATCCATGGAATACTGCTTGAAAATAATAATTGATTACCATTAACATATCAGAATATTTAAATTAGGATATTTCTATTCCCCAAATTTATATGCGAATATTAATTCTTGATAAATCTCATATAAATCATATTTAATTCATAATTAAAGAACATAGAAACTATTTTCATGGCTTATAGATCATTATTTGGTAATATTAAAATGAATAAAATAATATAAATGTTTGCAAAAAAAGATGAGGAAAATCAAAATGTGATGTACTTCCTAAAACATTTAATATTTCCTATTATTACAATATCCTATAAAAAACTCAGATACATATAAGAATATTCATGTCTTCATTTTAATATTTAATTTTATATCCATATTGGTTAATAATTGTATTTGAATTTATGTAGCTGATCCATGTAACAAATTTCACATACAAAAATTCACTTAAAAGAATTCAAAAAGCCAATTTCTAAAAGAAATGTTCACATTGATAATTTTCACTACATATCCATATAATTCACTTAGGTAATAATTTTAATGTAGCTAATTTTGTAGGTATTATATTCATATATGTTCAAATTTACCATGTTTCTAATTTCACCTAACCAATTCTTTAAAATTAAAAAATACCATGACATTTAAAATTTTAAACCTAAAATAGACCATCTAAATCAATGAATTTTATATATGTTTAGAGGATAAAAGTTTTAAGAAATTCATTATATTTATAAATAATAATGAAATAACATAATAATAATTTTATTTCTCATATTTTCATCAAAATACAATAGAATAATATTTCTAAAAAACATCTGAATTTCGGTTGAAAAAATTCAAAAAATCTATCCTAATTTACTATTTGATACATTTCAATTCAAAGTTTATTATCTTCTGACGAAATGATTTTTTCATTAAAACTCATAAGGGTAAATTTTTATATATTTCATTATCTCATGTTTTGATAAAAAAAATGTAATTTATCATTTAAAATTGGTTGCATGGGTAATATGTTGAATATATATATTTCAAATGGGCTATCTTGATTTCAATTAGGATATATGGTGAAAAGTTTAAAATTTATAAATTATATTTAAATATCATAAATGAATTATTTATTCAATTAAATCAATATTAAACATGTAAAATTTATTATGAACAATAAAACCTTTATATTTAAAATTTTTTCAACAATGAATAATATGATACAATCAATGTTAAGAACACGTTAATAAAAATACAATGTATTAAGACACTTAATTAAAATAAAACATATATAAATCATTATAATGATCAAAACGTAATGTTTTTCAAGGATCCACTAGACATTATACCCCTATTGGATTATAAAAAAATAATGTATAATTTAAAAATGCCTCTAATGTTTAGAATTTTTCTATAAGATACAGATTCAATAGAAAAATATATTTCATTAATATGATAGAATATTATTAATTTAATTTAATAACATAATATATTTAATAATAATGATTACAAACATTATGAAAAACATTTCCATGCTTTTAGATTTCAAAACATGTTTCAAGGATCCGCATTAAATGAAAAAAATCAAATGATTTTTGTGATAAATAATGAGAAACCAAATATAAAATAATATTTTATCTAATATAAAATATTAAATATTAAGAAAAAAAAATAATATATATAATATTTGTTAAATAATTAATATAATATACTAATATGTATATAAACTCAAAAATAGTATTATAATAAACACATTCCAAATTGTACATTTTTTATGTAAAATATAAAATTTAACTAATAAACACACTCAAACACTCCTTGATTTCAGTATATATAAATGTAAATGAAGTTATAAATAATATAATGATGAAATATGAATTTCAATTTTTTTTTAAAATACATGGTCTTATTAAAAATATTAGCATATTGAATTCATATAGAAATAAACTTTATAATTATATTTTCTTTATTAATATCATATATATGAAATCAAAATTTATCAAAAAGGTGCTTATGAATATAATATTTAGAGGATTTTTTATAAATAGAGATAAATTAATTATTATCACATAAAATACGAATCGTGTCTTAAAGATAACTGAAATAACAAAATGTTTATGTAATCCATAAATATTGAGCCTAACATGATGAAACCATTATTAATTAGATACTAAAGTTAAAATATCAATTTAATATTTATTCTTGGTTTCTTATGAAAAAATATTTAAATACTAAATGGATCACACTTTACATTATCTTCCAATGTATCCTCCATCCTCCAAAATTAGAAAATGAATAACTTATGAAATTGAAGATAGATGTTATGGTAAAATAAACAAACATTCAAATATCCATTAAAACATATAAAAATTATTATATCTAATTTAGTATTACCTTCATTAGGATTAAATTAATATCTCGTAAAAATTGGAATACGAAACATTAAATTATTTATAGGATTATATAAATATAATATACATCCAATTTTTCCTAGATGGGTTATAATATTAACAACTTTTCTATATTTATCTCAATTTAATTTTCATGTTTTACTAATGGGAGTATTAACACTTTTAGAAGATTATAAAAAATATTAACTGATTAATTATCATATTTATTTTGATTAAAAAGACATGACAATCTCACTGAAATTTTTTCAATGTAAGGAGGAATTTAATTTCACGAGTAATACACATATAAAATTCATCATTCATCATTTATGATAATTATTTAAAATTGTTTTCATTTTAAGATCCAAAAATTGAATCACAAAGGTAAACTTCCACAATTAAAATATCAATAGAACATTTCATAATAAACAATATATGTTAACTATATTCATTCTCCTTACTATTTCACAGAATAAAACTAGTCACCAATTCATATCATGATTTAGGATATTATTGAAAACCATATAATGTATTAGATTGTTCAAAAATCATTACCTGTATATTTTACTTTTCAATACCAAGGGGTTTTGTATCATAAAATTATTTATAAATATATCTATTTAGAAAATCGTCTTCGACATCCATTTCAAATAAATTAAAACCATGAAAAGATACGTGGGACAATATTATCCTAATGCATTTCTCAATTGAAAATGGTGAAAACAATTCCCCAAAATGAATGTCATCCTCATTACAGTATCCTTAAGCAACAAATCTAGATTTAAACATAATTATATTTATTGTGTCATCAAGTTTACTTCTATAGAGCCACCTAATACAAACAGTATGAGAAATATTTGTTTGAATAAGTAAAGTCCCAACATTATTCCTTATAAATGGATTTAGTTCATTATTCATAGACAATAACAAATTTTCATCTTCTAAGGCCTCTTCAAAATTAATTTGTAAATTATCATAAACAAAAGCATTATAATCGCAGGAATTAATTATAAATTTTCAATTATTCACATTTAATTGAACATTGAAAATATAAATTTATATAGTATTATATCAATGACACTTACATGATTTTTCATGAATATGTTCATATTATGAAAAAAAAATCACCCTAAATTATAGTATCATTATCATCATAGAATCACCCTTCAAAATTAAAATATTTAAATTCTTCCTCATGATTATCAATATCTTCATATAGTTTATAAAATTATTTTTCATGAAATGTATCATGAATATATTCTATGAAAACCATGGTTTATTTTTTGTATGATCTATAAGTCATACTATTACTAAAATATACATATAAAATTACTACATCCTATATTTACTAAATTTTATACAAATAATTCTTCGAATAAAAAAAATTATTTACACCTGAACACTCAAAAATAACAAATTTTGGGTTTTCATCCCCTCTAAATATCATAAGGTTTCTTTCTTGTAATGGTATTAAAATTAATCTATTAGTAATATATTAATAAGTATTTATAGATTCTTCCCATAAATATTTACTTAATTTAATCTTATTTATCATTGTCCTGTCAATTTCATTATGTTTTATATTTTCCCCTTTGACTACACTATTCATTCATGATTACAAAAGATATGAAAATTGAAAAAATATTATTTTTAGAAATCTATTAAAACTATATATTTTTGAATTAAATTCTGATATCAATTGTTTTCTATTTATTTCTGTTTCCATTATAATTTTGATATTTTTAAGAGAAATTTGAAAAAATTTGATAATGTTCCATATTTAAGAGTATGAATGTAAACCCTTGTTTATATTAAATAATAAACTATAATAAAAAATAATATCTCTTTCCTCCAAAAACTTCAGGTTTAATAGGATTAAATAGGACGAATTTAATGATAACAAGTGGAATTATTGTTTTTATTTCATTAGTTGAATTTAAATTTTTTATTGTTGTTTATCTTTCTAGATAGAATCACTAGAAAATATATTGTCCACATTAATTTCAAGAACCTACATAATTGTTTTTTCACGTAATGCTTATAAATCAACGAAAAATTAGAATCTGCCTATATCCTCTTTGAAAAGATACTTTCCTATTTTGAAACAGTTATCATTTTAAATTTATATAAATTAATTAAGAGAAATTAAATGTTAAAGGTTATATTCTCAATTTGAATAGAAATATATATAATTCTTAAAAAAATGGATTTATCATTTTAAAATTTCCAAAATAGACCATCATCACAAAATATGGAAATTATTAAAAAATTATGTCTCATTCAATAAACACAAAAAACATTAGAAACAAAACTGAATTATAAACTTCAACCTCACAAAATCCTTGGAAATTTCCTTTTGAATTATCAACAAATTTACCATTTCATACATCATATTTTTTAAATGATTGATTTTTGGAAATATCACCATTCATGTGTATTGATAATTATTGGAAGCATGGCTGTTCTATGCATGAATTGGAGTTTGTTTTGTGTTTGTTGTCAATTGTCAGTGGAAGTTCAGAATGTGTGCCAGAAAAGTGGTCATACAGTTCAAGCAGACAATAGTATTGAAGGTGGCGCTGTTTCCCAGTGTTTGAAAATTATTTTGGGCCTAAAAATCAGAAAATGAAGACACAGGTTGTTGGAAAATGAAAATAGGAAGTGGTGTGAAGAATATTGAGAGGTGTGCGTGAAAAATCAAGGGGTGCACAAAAAATCAAGGGCTACTAAAAAAACAGTGGGATTGCATGAAAGAAAGTGTGGTGCATGAAATAGAGGATCGATGGTTTTCACGCAAATTGTGTTTCAGAATCAGAATATCGAAAAACAGCAAAGGCATGTGTTGCGCGAAATATCTGATGATGTGCATGAAAAATAATACCGGTGTGAAAGATTACGCGCTAGATGAGATTTTTTTCATGCCAAAGGGGGTTTTGCATGATGGGGTCTCAAACGCCTATAAATAAGAGGTGAACCCCCTCATTCGGCATGGTTGAAGACTTAGAGAAGGTCCGAGGACTGATGCGCGTAAAAGGATCACGTAAAGGGGTTTGTGCGAAAAAATCGTGTTGGTTTGAAAATTTCTGGTTTGTGCGAAAAATTATGTGTTGCGCGAAAATGGGTGGTGTTGTGCTTCTAATTTTTTCGCGCGATAAAGGATATTTTGTGCGCAATTATAAGGCCATGTGCGCAAAGGGTAGGTGTTTCACGCAATTTTCAGTGAATCTTGTTTACGCGTTTTTGATTATCAGGATCAGTGGTTCAGTGTGTTCAAGAGCATCAATTCAGGACATTGATGCAAGCATAGACTCATGCTGAGTAGAGACAAATACTTCAATGAAAATCTACTAAAGAGAACTTCAAGTCTATAAACTGAGTGTGACATCAACAAGGGTAGTGATCTAGGGGGAGTCAATTGGGGTGACCCAAGGGACACAGTGAGCTATCCCTGAACCTTTGTAAAGGCAGTGAGCAAGGGACAGAGTGACTATGCCCAGACCATTTTAATCCACAACTAGTGAAGATTAGTGGAATTTGGTATGACCGAAAACTTGTCAGTGTATGCTCCTTGGAAATAGCCCTTAGCGGTGAACCAAGTAATAAATCATTGTTCCATCTCTTTTCATGTTAATGTTTTATTGTTGATCATATCCATCATACAAGTTTAACTAGTTCCTACCAATGTGGGAACAAGATCCGTGTTTTTTAAAAGAAAAAGTTGACACCCTGATTCACCCCTCCCTTCTCTAGGTGTCCCAGGGTCCTACAAGTGGTATCAAATGGAGGTTTCTAGTGTTGAATATGTCCTTTTTCATCATGGAGAATACATTCAATTCCAGGGAAGTCCCTCACTATGATGGAAGTAATTTCCAGATCTGGATGAATAGAATGAGATCTCATTTATGATCTCTAGGAATGGAAGTCCACTTTTCTACTATGCAAGGAAAACATGTTAATGATCCAAAAGGTCTAGGTATGACTTATACAGATAGGAAATTTCTTGATGCAGATGCTAAAGATCAAAATGATATCACTGTAGCACATTCCGATCAAATTTATCTAAAGGTGATGAGTTGCACCCCAGAAACGTCTACGTGGGATAAACTTGAAAATATCTATGAAGGAGACAACAATGTTAAGGAGGAAAGACGTCAAATCATGCACAACATGTGTGATGATCTAAAGATGCATCCTGATGAGAATGCAGATCCATTCTTCAATCGGGTCACTGAAGTAGTGGGAGCAATTCGAGGGCGTGGAGAGGAAATCAATGACATTGATATCATAAATAAAATATTACGAAGACTTCCTCCTATGTACAATGCAAAGGTATCATCCCTTGAAGAAATAGATCTCTCTAAACTATATCTGGGTGATCTGCTAAGTAGTCATGTCGCATAAGAGATGAGAGTCAAACCCAAAGATGCTACGACTCGCGTTAGCAAGGAAATTCCATTCACAGCCATGGAAAAAATGAAAATTTCAGAAGATAGTGGTGATGAAGAAGATGAGGAAAAAGAAATTATTTCTCTTATTTTCATGAAGCTAAAGAAGGGAATAGGTAAATTTAAAGGTATGTTACCTCTTGTATGCTTTCACCATGGAAGAGTTGGAAACATTGCATCTCAGTTCCAAAGAAAGTTCAATGATTAAGAAAGTGATGTAGAAGACACTGTGAAGCCACAGAAAAGGTTTTGCAATATAGGAGACTTCAAATATGGAAAGAAGATACAGAAAAAAAGTTTGTTCTGTGAAGAGGAAGAGGATGATATTTAATTGTGTGAAGATGAAGAACTTGAATTTAAAACTGGAAACCATGCTTCCATGATGGATACCATTGAAATGATAGAACCCTCTATCGATAAACACATAGAAAATCATGTGAATCCTAATTGTGATCCCAAGTTGAAAATTAAGTATGCCTTTTCAAAGCTTGAGAACAAATGCAAGAGATGTATTAATTGGAAGGAAATGGTGAATGAATCCTCAGAATATGTGGGTGAGCTTGAAGCTGAAATTGACTGAATAGAAGAACTAGTGAGAGTTCAATATTCAACCCTTGAAAGCACAGACAACATTGTAGAATTGAGTCTTATAATTCAAGAACAAGAAAAGGTCATCAATGACCTCCCCTATAGAACAGAAGAAAATACATGATTTTTGAGAGTTTTGAGAAGGAATTTGTTACTCTTAGGAGTAAACTTGAGACTGAATCAATTCCCAAATAATCAAGGAAGTAAATACAGTTTGGAAGATTCTAAAATGCAGAATTACTGGAAAGTGCAATGAGAGGTTCAAATGGGGTTGGAAAAATCTTGAGTGATCAAAGACCCGCTTTCATGGGAATGAGTGGAATTGGATTTGAAGCTGAGACATCAACTGATGGAAGTAATGAGGGCCAAAATATAGACAAGATGAAAGTTGGACAGGATGAAACATTTCCTGAAGTGTTGAAAAAGAAACCCTTAATCCAAACTAAAAGGAGAGATGAAAATTATCCCCAGACATTCATAAATGACAGGCATTCTAACTATTCACCCAAGGAAAAGGTTTGAAGTGAAACTCAAGTGAGAAGAGATTTCCTCTTATGAAGTGTCAGTTTTGTGGCTATCTGGGGCATACTATGTCATATTGCGAAGAGGCAAGGAGCTACTTGACTGAGGAAGATTTGGGAAGACAAAAAAGGAGACCAATTTCATATCCTCCATATTATAGAAGAAATAGCTTCTATGGTTACTATTTTCATTGCTCTAACTTTAGAGATAATGCTATGTTTTTCATGTAGAGGTTCGGCATGAGATATTCATTCAACTCTCCGAGACGGGCCAGTTTTCATCCTCCTTATGGTGCTGTTCTCACAAACACTTTCTCTCTTCTGGAAGAAGACTATGGGTATGAAGAATTATATTATGTGGAGTAAAGTATTAGAAGGCCATCTGTATCCTATACTCAATCCAATATCTCATAGAAGGAAAAGAAGAAGATCGATAAATCCAATCTTGCAGAAGTAGCCCTCAATGATACAAAGAGCAGCAACACCTGGATTCTTGATAGTGGATGCTCTTCCCATATGATGGGAATTTTTGATCTCTTGAAGAACATTAAAAACAAGGTTGATGGAACTGTGACGTTTTGTAATGATAGTGCTTTGATGATTAAAGGGAGTTGGAATACTGCTCTTGCAAATGGAGAGATAAAGAAGATTTAAGTTCTTTATGGGGATGGTATATGTCACAATATCCTTAGTGTAAGTAAAATATGTGACTCAGGGCTCATACTAAATTTCAATAAAAAAGGATGCACTATAAAGGGAAAAATAGGGACTTCTCTTATAAAAGGTTAAAGAACAAATGGAAACTTATATCAAGTTGACATCAATATGAACTCATGCTACTTGTCTGTTGAAGAAGATAACTATTTTTGGCATCGAAGTCTGGGGAACATTAACCAAAAAGACATAGAAAAGATATCTAAGATAAAGATTGTCATGGATATCCCAATTCTGAAATGTGAACAGGAAAAATCTTGTGATGCATGCATTCGTGGGAAGTTGGTCTGTAGTTCATCTCAGCCAAAGAAGAAAAGTGCATCACATCTTCTTGATCTCTTTCATACAGACGTTTTTGGACCGATATATGTTGCTGGAACTCATAGAGAAAGGTACTACGTCCTTTTCATTGATGATTATAGCAGAATGACATGTGTAATGGTTATACATAGGAAACGACATGTGCTTCACTGCTTGAAGACGTATCGTCGAATCACCGAGAATGATAATGGAAGATCAATCAAAGTGTTTCAATCAGAAAATGGAGGATAATATACGTCCATTGAATTTGAAAACTACATGGAGAAGCATGGGAAACAACATCATTTAGTTTCCATGAGAAATCCATAGAAAATGGTGTTGTTGAGTGTAGAAATCGACCGGTTAACAACATGACCCGGACTATGCTAATTGAGAATGGTATCTCTCACTATTTCT
Organism: Viscum album; assembly: GCA_963277665.1. Lineage (NCBI taxonomy): Eukaryota > Viridiplantae > Streptophyta > Magnoliopsida > Santalales > Viscaceae > Viscum > Viscum album. The sequence continues at coordinate 32,474,069 of OY728128.1, read as the reverse complement.
GGAATGAAGTAGTTGAAGCATCATTGCACATTCAGAATCGAACAGGGCTATATATGGGAGAAACAAAGACACCATATGAATTGTGTCATGGAAGGAATCCTTCATTGAAATACTTTCGTGTTTTCAGAAGCAAATGATTCATCCGGAACAGAGAAGGAAATCAAGGGAAGTTTGGTGAAAATGCTGATGAAGGAATTTTTCTTGGGTATCCAATAAACATCAAAGCCTACAAGGTTTTCAACATGTGATTCGAAAATATTGTAGTAAGCAGTGATGTTAATATAATTGAAGATAAACCCACAAATTCCTCAAATACGTCATATGCCGATGTGATATAAGGTGAAGAAGAAAGTGAACTTGGAGAAAATACAACTACAGAAATAAAGGAAGCTGTACAAAACACTCAGCAGTCACATCATGATGTTGAATCAGAAGAAGAATCTGAAGAAGAAACTGTGGCTGGAGAGAATGCAACTAAACCACACAGGAGAAATCGTAGAGCTGAGATTGACATATCTAACATAATTGGGGATAGGAGTGCACCCACACAAACAAGGAGGATTAGTAATAACATGAATTCTGTATTTCTATCAGTTGTGGAGCCATCCTCATTCGAAGAAGCTGCAAAGGATGAATCTTGGGTGAAAGCCAAGAATGAAGTGTTAGATCAGATTGATAAGAATCAGACATGGGATCTTGTCCAGAGACCAGAAGGTCACAATGTTATTGGTATAAACGGGATCTTTATGAAAAATTTTGATGAGAATGGAAGTGTTATTAGAAACAAGGATCGACTGGTATGTAAGGGATATTCCCAGATTGAAGGTGTTGATGTTGAAGATACCATTTCTCCAGGGGCTAGACTAGATTCAATCAAGATTTTCATTACTATGACACTCCAAAGAGGATATAAATTGTATCAAATGGTTGTCCAGACTGAATTCTTGAATGGTTTACTTGAAGAAGATGTCTACATTGAACAACCAGTGGGTTTTGTTCTTAGTACTGATGAGACAAAAGTCTACAAACTGAATAAAGCTCTATATGGTTTGAAGCAGGCACCATGGACATGGTACTCCCGGCTGGACTCTTATCTCAAGAAGCTAGAATTCAAAAGAGGAGGAGTAGATCACAATCTATATGTGACGAATTCTCCAAAAGACCAATTCGTAGTTCATTCTTATGTTGATGATATCATATTTAGTGGCAGCAGGAAGAAATCTTTGGATGAATTTGCCAATCACATGAAATCAGAATTTGAAATGTCTACGATTGAAGATCTCACATATTTCATGGGAATACATGTGATTCAATAGAAGGATTACACATTAATTTATCAGGAAAATATGCAAGAGAGCTACTGAAAAAGGTTAATATGCAAGACTCCAAACCAATGTCGACTCCGAGTGAAGTTGGAACTAAACTTGGAATACATGAAGATGGGGCCTCTATAGATCCCACCATGTACAGGAGGATCATTGGGACACTACTATACTGGACATCAACACAGTCAGATATTGTCTTTGCCACATGTCTTTCAGCCCCCTTTTAGAGCAATCCAAAGGAAGAAAATATGACTGTAGTAAAAAGAATCATGAGGTACATTCAAGGTACACATAACTTTGGGTTATGTTTTTCTGCAGGCGGGGGTAGTGAATTATCAGCGTTTGCTAATGCTGACTGGGCTGGTGATGTGGTGGACAGAAATTCCACTAGTGGAGGAGCATTCTATATTGGGAATAAATGTGTTGGTTGATTGAGCAAGAAAGAAGAAATTACTTCTCTTAGTAGTGATGAAGCATAGTAAATCTCCGCCACAAAGGCATGCACTCAACTGCTATGGATGAAGAAACAACTAACAGAAATTGGTGATGAGGTGAAGCAACCAATGGTGATTTACTATGATAATAAGAGATCAATTGATCTTATGAAGAATCTGGTTTTGCATTATCGTACAAAACATATTGAAATCAAGTATCAATTTATCATGGAGAAAGTTGAGCAAGGCATGATTAAAATGGATCATGTGGGAACTGATGAGAAAGTGGCTGATATCCTAACCAAGCCACTGTCTGTGGCTATGTTTGGGAAGAATCAGTTGAACCTCGTTGTTCAGCCACCTCCTAGTGCATAAGGAGGTTACACAATAACCCTCTCCCCAATTATGCTAACTCTTTGTAATCTGTTTTTGGATGTGATGCAGGTTTGTGGGGGAGATACTATCCCATGGGAGTGTGTTTTGAATTGAAAAATGAATAATTATCGATCATTAGGTTTATTTCCAATGGGAGAGAAAGGAATAAATTCAATAATATCAGTGGACATGTAATGCTTATGTGATATAATGTGAATTCATCATCTATGATAGGATGAGAAAGAATTCATTGGACATGTAATGCTTCTGTGGCACTGTAGGAAAATTTCTTTGGCGTCATTGGGAATTCCAAAACATAAGATCCCAATTCAACATTCCTCTCTATTTTTCTACACCGATCATTTCTCACATATACCTAGAGTTTTGGTTGAGTTGATCCTTGAGTTCTTGGTTTGAATGTGGATGGTGATCTATTGAATTTATTTGGTTATTACCAACAAACCCAAAGAGGGAGATTGTTGGAACCAGGGTTGTTATATGTAGGAATTGGAGTTTGGTTTGTGTTTGTTGCCAATTGTCGGTGTATGTTTAGAATGTGTTTCAGAAAAGTGATCATACAGGTCTAGTACACAACAGTATTAAAGGTGGCGCTGTTTCCCAGTGTTTGCTAATTTATTTGGGCATAAAAATCGAAAAATGAAGACATAGGTTGTTGGAAAAATGCAAAGAGGAAGTGGTGTGAATAATATCAAGAGGCGTTCAAGAAAAATCATGGGGTGCATGAAAAATTAAGGGATGCACGAAAAATAGCAGGTTTGCTCAAAAAACAGCGTGGTGCGAGAAATTGAAGATCCATGGTTTTTGCGGAAATTGGGCTTCAGAATCAGAACGTCGATAAATGGAAAAGGAATGTGCTACGTGGAATATCGGATGATGTGCATGAAAAAAAATACCGGTGCGAAAGATTATGCACTAGATGTGAAGTTTTTCGCACCAATGGGGGTTTTGCGTGTGGGGGTCTCAGACGCCTATAAATAAGAGGTGACCCCCCTCATTAGGCACAATTAAAGAATTAGAGAAGGTCTGAGGTCTGATGCGTGTAAAAGGATTGTGTAAAGGGGCTTGCGCGAAATAGTCGGGTTGAAGCGAAACTTTTTGGGATGCGCGAAAAATTTTGGGTTGCGCGACAAAGGGTGTTGTTGCACGAAATATTTTTCCGTGTGAAAAACGAAATTTTGTGTGCAATTGCAAGGCCTTGCACGCAAATGTTAGGTGTTGCGTGCAATTGTCAGTGAATATTGTTTACGCGTTTTTGATTATCAGGATCAGTGGTTTAGTGTGTTCAAGAGCATCAATTTAGGACTTAGATTCAAGCATAGTCTCATTCTGAGAAGAGACAAAGACTTAAATGAAAATATACTGAAGAGACATTCACGTCTATGAACTGAGTGGGTCTTTACCAAAGGTAGTGAGGGAAGGGGAGTCAACGGGAGTGACCCAAGGGACGTAGTGAGCTATCCCTAAATCTTTGTAAAGGCAGTGAACCTAGGACAGATCGACTGTGCCTGGAACATTGTAATCCACAACTAGTGAAGAATAGTGGAATCTAGTACGACTAAAAACTTGTCGACGTATGCTCCTTGGACGTAGCCCTTAGCAGTGAACCATGTAAAAAATCGTTGTTCCATATCTTTGCATGTGAGTGTTTCATTGTTGATCATATCCATCATACATGTATAACTAGTTTCTACCAACATTGGAACAAGATACTTGTTTTTTAAGATAAAAATTTGACACCCTGATTCACCACTCCCCTCTCAGTGTGTCCAGGGGTCCTACAATAATAATCCTTCTATTTACTGAACATCATTTTTGATGCTCGCAAAACATAGTTCCTATAGAAATAAATTTAATATATTATTTATACTATCAAATCTATGGGTCTAATGTAATTTGAATATGAATTATTTAGAAAAGAAATATATTTTGCACATTTAATAATGGAAATATTGAAAATAATGACATTGAAATAAAATCTGTAGATATTTTAAGAGATTTTGGATGTCTAAAGGAGAAGTCATATTTAAAATTATAATTCATGTGTCATCTTAAACTAGTAGAATAATTTGTATATCCATTCCACATTTTCAAAATAATAATCTTTTGCATTTTAGATAAATTATTTTCTAAACCACGAATAGTTACCTTTTATCCATCTTATTAATGCTCACCATTTTTTTACATTTTCTTTTTCATGAATGAAAATGGAATGATATGACATTATATATTCAATTTAAATTTTGAGATATTAATTCTCCTTACAAACAACATCAAAATTACATATTTCATTTTCCGGACACATGGACATAAAATAAACGTCGGTTTAATTTATATTTTTAAGAATGGATATTTTTTTATTTTCATGAACAATTTTCAAATCAATAGGGGAAAAAATTCATTCTAGGTATATTTATTTAGATTTTCTATTTATTTAAGAACATCCTTATGTTTTCTATTATCGTTCATGTATAATTAAATAACATTATCATCCCTTTTTTAACATCTAAGAACATTTTTATTCAAATTATAAGGAGATATAGTAATTATAATCACCTAATTGATTTAAGTAATCCATTGAGAAGAATTATTTAACATATTTTTAAGAGCAAGTGACTTTAACAGTACATGAATATTTAGTAAAACTCCATCAGATGGAGAAATATATATTTTCATTATTGTATTGATTAATTTTATTTATTTCTTATTTAGTCTTGAGAAAGTATTATTGATTTCCCCCTTTTCTAGCACCTATAAAAATTAAAACTTCAGAATAATTATAAATGATATGAAATTTTTCCTTCTAATTACGCTCATCCTTAATATTTTGTTTCTAATATATGATTCATTAAGCCACTCATCATTATATATCCTCCTTCTATATCATTTTATTTTTAATTTAAATATCTACTTTCTTAACTCGTATTCATAATAGTAAGTAGATACATTGAAATTATATGAAAAAAAATTCTTTAGTTTATTATCTTGATAAAAAATTGTTATCATCAAACTCATATTATATTATTGATTTAATAAGCCTGTGAATAAGGTATTACTTGAAATTATTACATTTATATATATATATATATATAATTTTTTTTCATGAAACTTATTATGAATTTATCCATGTAAAATTTCAACAAAAATATGATTTTTGAAGAGTATCTCCTAAAAAAGTTTACATTTATAATACAAGTGAATATATGAATCATTTGATTGAACAATTAATCTTTACTAATGATAAATTATTCATATTAAAATATTATCATTAATATAATAGTTCTTAGATGATTATATAAACCAATATACATTCCATGAGGAATATTACTAATGTCATTAGTATTTTTGTAAGGTGAAACATGTCTATAGACATTACTATTTTATACCCAATATATCATATAAGTGACCTTATAATTCAAAACATAATTTACCGGATCATTTATCACTGAAGATTTATGTTCACCAAGAGACAAATTTAATGATTTTTAATGATAAAAATTTGTTTCATTATGAAATATTCCATCATATATTGAAAATATCCATAATCCATAACCTAAAAAATGGGGTATATTTTGATGTATATATAATTATTCTTAGCTTATTTCTAACATATTATAGAAGATATTTTTACCATGATTATTATTTAAGGAAATGGATTGTAAAAAAAACATAATATATAAAAACCTAGTTGTCTATCATTGATTCTAATTATTTTCCTAGAGTTAATATGAAAAAATATCCAAGAGGGTGTGAATTAGAATTTTTAAACCTGTTAATTAATAATTTGGTTATATCTAAATTTTAATACTTAGATAAGTGAAATTAATATAATAAATTATATTTTCTTTTTATAGGGGTTTGGATCTAATTTATCTAAGTCCACTCATCACCCCTCTCACAACATGAGAGTGATGGATCCCAGAATACCAACAAAATGGAATACTACCATTAATCTTTCACACTTACTGTCAAAACCGAATTACAATGCATTTTCCTCCAATGATCCATATATTCAAACATAGATTCATTTTTTATATATATGAAGAACAATAATAACCATCATTTTTCCCTTATATGAATAAAACAATTCCATAATTTTGTTTGGGAGTCACAACCAAATTTTCTACTCTTTATTGTGTAGTATAACCCATTTTAATTACACACATAGAAAAATAAATGAATTAAATAAATACATAGAACTATTGGAATTAATTAATGTTTTAGAGTTTAGGTAGTAAGAAATAATCAATCCATAATGAATAAAATCAGTTCATTTGTGTTAGGAGAAGTAGATGGTCGCCAAAAAAATCGACTGTAGTGATTGCGACACAAGTAGCATGAATTTACTTCCTGATTCATCACATTGGAATAAGATAATATTAATCGCATTCTAAAAAACCAAATAGTTTACAAGTATTTGTAAAAAATTAACATACTATAGTCTGACATTTCATTTGAAAAATAAATAAATAAAATTTTTTTTCAAGGGAAAAAATTATTCACTCTAGAACATCCTTTGACTTTTTCACAATACACCCCATGGAATCCACTGAAATGAAAAATGAATGAACATAAATTATTATTAAGGGTTATTTACATAAGAATATATCATGAATAAATAAGTATAATCAATCTAGAAAATGAAAGCAATTGAACAAACAATCCTTGTAATCAATACACAGATAAAGATGTGCATTTAGACATAATATCAATGATAAAATCCCATGAATAATAATGAATATAAAATGTTAATTAAATTAAAAACAACTACATTTAATCAATAAGATGAATATAAATTATGGATAATACATATCAATAGGTTAATGAAAATAACTGAAATCACAATCCATTTAATCGACAATAAAGATGGAAGTCAATCGAGATAAAATATTTCTGAAAATATATCATGGATAATAATAAATTAAGAAATAGGAATAAATAAAGAGACATTAAATTTAATAAATAACATGAATAAAATCACATGATAAGGAATAATTAATATATTAATGAAAATAACTGAAAAAAAAACATTAAATTTAATCAATATTTGAGATTGAAATGCGTCGTAATAAAATATCATTAAGAAAATATCATGGATAAGAATAATTAATTCTTTAATAAAGGAAGATATTAATTATTGAATTACATGAACTCAATATCATGATACCTCTATTATCAATACCTTTCGTAAGGAAATTAAAATCTACTTTTATATAAACTCGTATTGTTTAGCCAATTGTTTTTATGATTTCTTTCTAATTTGCCTCATGAGACTACAAATCCATTGATGGGATATATATAAATAGGATGCACCCATATCAAAATGTAAAAATCATTAAAAAAATATAATATAATTGATTTAATTCCTGAACAATGTTTCTTATCATCAAACATTGGTGTTGATTAAATGATAGTGATTTATCTATATTTTCAATGTTAATCAAATTACTGTTTAATAAAAAACTGTGTAAAAAATGGGGTATGGTATAAAAAATAGGAATATCCGTTATTAAGTAATATAGATAATTAAGATAAATTTAATGTAAAATGAAAAATTATTTTATGATATTTATTACTCTTAGAGAAAGGTAATAATCACCAAAGAATGAAAGATTATAGAATCACATTAACCAGGTTGTAATTTTCATGTTAATGCACATTAATGAAATAATTAAAATTGAAAATATAATACCATTAATTATTAATTAATGATGATATTACATTTGACAATTACTTTTTATAAACCATATAAATAAAAGTTTTTTCATGACATTATAATATGCCTCAATGATTGGAATTTTAGAAAACATCCGTTACAAATATCCTATCAATGATATGAGGAATATTAAACGATTTGATTATATATATCAAATATAAATCCACAAAAAACATTTGTAAATAAAAAAATACAATAAAATATCACTACACAAATAGACATGTCATGATATAATTAATGATGTTTATGTCTAACCCAATGAATGAAAATTGAGTTATGGAATACAATACCTCTAGATTCCTTTTTGATAACTATTCATTAAACTCAAATGTAATAATTTGAAACTGGTTATTAATTTATAAAAGAACCATATTAATATTTTAAGATCATATAAGATCCTTTTATAGAAAATTATCACCACTCCATTGATAGTCATTCATTGTTTTCATTGTTTCATATGTTGACAACCTTGTTTTATCTCAAATGTTTTGTAATTAAATATCTAGTAATTAAAAATATTATATAGTTTAACAATATCAATTATTATAATAATGACATAATTATTATATTTTGACATAAAATTTATATTTAAAACTAATAACGAGGCATGGATGTGAATAGTGGACTACGTTACTGTCATGGAGATGTGATGTCGTGCGTATGATTGTGTAATGATTCCTTTTTCCAGGATCATTATAAAAAGTCAATATATAATATTTTATCATATTAGAATAATAATTATATAATATAAAATATATTTCTTTTTTAAAATTAATTACATATATATCATCCATCTATTTTGGGGTTGATAATATAGTTATATTGCTTCTCGAAGGTGCTTGTCTACACATACACGAATGGTGTTATCATCATTAAGTGTAAATAAAAAATGATACATTATCTTTTAATAATGAGAAATATTTCATAAATAGTGTAATTATATCATTGATATTAAATATATTAACTATATAAATACATATTATATTCCATTTCAAGAGTTTGTGAATGAATAATCACATCTATTCGTGAGGCACTGGTCCGTCATACACATGAGTGACACTTTCATATACCATATGGAATGGAAATTTAAATGATATATATAATATAATGAATCAATTAGTATAATTATTTAATTAATATCATATATATTCCTTATATTAATTATCATACCTAATATTGGATGGTGGAAATGGACCAACAAATGACATCGATTCGTGAAGGGGTACTCTTTCGTACATAAGAATGATGGTTCTGTAACCCTTTTGATAAAAGGGTAAGTTTTTGTAGGTAACTATTTCAAAATAAAAAAAATTATATTTAATATAATGTGGTTATTTTATCATCATATTATAATAATAACAGTGCTAGGGTATGTATAAATAAAAAATACTCATATAAAAACATTACCCCATCTTTCCGTAAAATTGCTAGGCTTGCACAAAAGCCTTCAATGGTTGGATTTATTAAATAAAATTAATTAATGAAGATCTATGGAATGATATAAATTTATCTGGGAGGGTAATGGATGATCCAAAATTTTATTGAGTTTTTAATAATAGAGGCCAACAAGTGGCCTTTTATATATGAGGTGACTCTCACACTTATTAATTTTTAGAATAAATAGGTGTAAAAATGTTTTTCACATTTGAAAAGAGCTCAAAATATATTATTATAGATACTAAGAAATTTTAATGTATAAATATACCCAAGAATTTAATTTGAGTAATTATTATTCATTTTAACACTTATGAATTTGTTTAATCCCCACAATAAATCCATTTTCTCCTTAAACACAGAAAATAATTTTTACTATTTTAACTATTAACTGTTTCCCGAAATAAATTAAAAATTATTAGATAATATAAAAATTTTAGATTCCACATTTGGAATCCATTTGTTTTATTCTTTTCATCGAACTATAAATTTTTTATTTAAAATTAATCCTGCATACATGAATTAAATTAATTTTATCAATTAATTTTTTATTATTTTTAGAACATAATATTAAATTATATGTGCCATGTGGTACTAATCGATCTCTTAAAAAATATTGTTTTCATAGAAATTATTCATTTACATTTAAATGATACTTATTTTATTTCAAATTAATAAATAACTATAATTTTCAAAAATTATTTAAAACAATTCATAATATCTAATTTAATGATTTTGTTTAAATACCATAAAATGTTATTGTTCATTTTGACACGAGATTCCATATTCCTCAAGTTATCGAAGATATCTCATTTAATGAAATATATTATGTGATTTGTTTAAGCTCAGTGCTATCTGTCACATAATCAATCTAAAATAATATCCATATTTTAAAATATTTTGGAGTTACATTCACCCAACCATAAATAAATTTCTTCCTAATAAATAAAAAATGATCTCAGTAATCATGAATTTTTTTTTCAAATACCATTGTTGAAAAATAAATATTTTAAAATAGTTAAAAAATATCCTCTCATTAAAAGATAAAGTGTAGTAAAACATTCATATAAAACAACACATAAATATTTTTTCGGGTTTTAGAACATTGGTGGAATGTGAAGATATATAAATGGAATAAAATTGTAAGTAATAGTAGAGAAGAGTTCATTTCCTTTGTCACAAGAAAGTGAATGATTAGTGTAAATTTAAGATATAGGAAACCAAAAATCTGTACTCATTTAAAAGGATATGTGATTAATTTGATATAAATTTAATTGGATAGAAATTTTTTTAATATCAGTTTCTTGTATTTTGTTAATTCAATTACTACACATGAATATAAATAAATATAAATACATGATACATTTCATTTTGACATGAACGTTTTAATACATTGGTTGTGATTTTATTAATTTATTAATTATAACTTACACAATGAAAATAATATCCAAAAGTTATTTATTTATTCCAGAATCAGTAAAAATCTGTTTTACAAGATCATAATATCCATAAAAGATTGAAAATCATTTTTTCTATAAATATCAATTTTCTAATACCGACATGGTTGGAAAAACATGTAGAATATAATAAATTAATCTCTAAACATCAGAAGTTACCCAACTGGATGGAAACTAATATTTTTTTCAAATATTTTAATTAAAAATAATGAAATATTAAATATGACATCATGTTGGCTAGTGTTATGGGAGAAACCCATATCGTTATATGTATGTGGTTTCAAGTCCTAATTCATTTCTAGACATGACTAGTTATCACCAAGCTTGTGGGTTGTCCTTTTTTAAGAAATATATTAGTGTAATTCTTATATGTGTCTGAAAATAAAATTATAGACATACTTGAACTAAAATTAATCATTAAATAAAAGTTTTTCTATGGTTTTCAATACAATTTTTTTTAAAATTATCGTATTTTCATTTTATTGATATTACAATGTGTTTAATGGTCATTCTACCCATAATTTTTTTAATTACCTTTAATCATATCTCAATATAATTTAATGGAATTATTCCATGGATGGAATTTTCAAAAAAAAGACTTAAATATTCTATAAATTTCTCATAAACACTCCTTAATCATGGTAGACTATAATAACATATTACCTAAAAAGGATGTTTATAGATTTGATCTCATGATAAATCTTAAAATCAAAACCCCATAATAAAAATAATATATATAATATAAAAACACATATTACATTATTATCTCCAACCTTTAAATGTGGAAGACTATAATTGAATGACATCGTTTAGTGAGGTGGGAGTCCACCGTACACCCAAACGATGATTTTGTATCCCATTTTACAGATGTATGGGTGATTATTGGTATTAAAAAAATAATAAAATAATATTATGATATATATTATATTGATTACATTATATATCATGAAGTAATAATCATTTAGTGGTGGAAAAATAAATAAAACAAAATTTCGTGTGAATGGATATTACCTGTTCTTGGGTTAACATCTTTTTGGTTTTCTAGAAATGGATTCCTTTGTCGGATTTATTCCAAAAGGTAGGTTTATTTTCTTATGTTAGGGATGTTGTTAATATATTTGTATAGTTTTTTCTTAATTAAAAATATTTATGATATGTGAATAGAGGGAAATAAGTATTAGCCTTTTTTGTGGGGAAAAGGATATATTGGGGTTTCTTGAAATGACTTTGATAGTTAGGCACATTTTAACTATCCCCTCAGGGGTCAAAATAGGATATTGTAGATCCTATTAGTGTTAATGGTAGAAATATGCCAGGAAAATGATTTTTATATATTTTTATGGCCATTTTTACACATTAAGTTCATTATTTAATCATTAATTATGATTGGATTAACCTTAATCAAAGTAAATAATTTTATTTAACTTGAAAAATATTTTTTATAAACAAAATTTAGAAATTTTTAAACACTAAAATATATTTCTATTCCAAATATAGAATTTATTTTTCCAATATATAATAATACAAGTTGAATAATAAATTTAAAATTAATCACACTGATGAGATGAGATAATGGGTTTTAATGATAATATTCCTAAAGATTAAAATGTTTTTATATATAATTTTAATCTAAAATTGGTTCTAATGACTTATATTTTTATAATTTTTTTAATTATACTTTACAAAAAAATTGAAATTTAATTTAACTATATAAATAAATTTTTCAACAAATATTGGAATTTAAAATTTCTATTTTTTAGTATTCATAAAAAAATGCGTTTTTTTATAAAAAGCCCAAAAATTCACCATAATCATTTTTTAATTATTAATTAAAATTTTAAGCATATTTTATCAATTTCTACTACTAAAAGGGTCTAAAATTAAAATAAAATTCCATCGAAAGACATCAAATGCATTTCTATTATCAAAATAGTATTTTCAACCTTATAAAGAATTTACTAAAAAATTATATGATTCACTATAAATATGTTTATTTATATAAATAAATAATAAATAATATTTAAAAATTTATTATTACTATTCATATTACTAGTCTTAATGGAAATTTTCTAACTATCATGATTAAATAAATATAATAATAATATGTTGTTTCGTAGAAACTCAGGTTTGCGTGTAGTGCTTGCTAAAATATTGTTTCATGCAGAGAAAACATAAAATGGTTTATGATTTAATTTAATCATAACATCGTGTATATTATGACACAATACATCAACGAAATTTAATTTTTTTTAAAAAACATAAAAATATGGGGTGTTACATTCGCCACAACCATATTGAATTTATAGTTAACCTGAAAAGAAGTTATACGGTCCACACAAAATCTAAGGTGAGAAAACAGTTGGTGGGAGAATAATGTTACTATGAAATTTTAATATAAAAATTTTATGAAAGGAAATATTATGTTTGATATTATGTAACACCGATTATATACACACAATGAAATATTATTATTTAAATATAACCATTATAACCATGTTATTTAGTTCGCATGTATGAATATCATTAACATATTTTTAAAATATATACACACATATATGATTTAATCAATAAATATTTATTGATTAATTATTAATAAATAAGTAAATAATGTTTAGAACATATAATTTATTCACTAAAGACATGATTTCATAAAAAATGGAATTATTAATTTTTTGAGTAAATAATATTAATAATTACTATAAATTGGAGATATTTTATTAGAAAAAAAATAATTTATTTTTAAACTCATCATTTTATAAATACATTAGGAACAATTTTTTATAATTTCCAGAAAAGTATTATTTTTCATAGAGTAGTAATATAGAAAATTGTCATTGAAAATTATATTTTTATTATAAATGTTATTCAAAATAAAATTCTAAATTTTATTGGTCAAAAAATTTAATTATTACCTTTTTATTATAACTAATCAATATATGGTCTTATAAATGAGATTAAAACATGATTTTACTATGAAATTATTTCTTAATTTAAAAAGGGAATTTCTTAGGATTTTTGTCGTTGGGTTTTGTCTGATTAATTTAAAATTAAATCCTCAGAATTATGTGAATTTAAATTTTAGAAAATTATTTCTTATTTTGAATCATGGTGGCCAAATATATTATATGTTTTCATTTTATTTTTAGACATTACAAATAGTATTTTATTAATCTCTCTTACCACAATAAAAGGTAAATAAAGTAATTAAGGGTAAAAATAAAATGCTAAAGGAAAATGGATAACCCTAAGACTTATAAAAATTTTATTTTTTATATTAATATGTGACTATATGAATTCATGGTTCAGTTATATAACAATCTATTACATTTTGGACGTGATTTTAGTGTTTATAATAATATATTTAATGAAAGGTGAACTATATCACACTATAGGTATTAATATATATAGTATTTTTAATATGGGGTTGTCTAGAGGATTATTTCATGTATATTTATTATTTTAAATTTAAAATATTTGTCTTCATCACAGTGATTTATTTATATTTTTTAGAAATAAATATATACCATAAATATTTACTCAATGATGATGCAATATTTATTAAATTAATGGAAAAATAAAAAAAAATGTTACAAATATTAAAACTAATATAATTTTAGAAAATTTAGTTAATATAATTATTTTATAGATTACCATGACATATTAAGGATATTGTAAAATAATTTTTTTCGTATTCATACTGTTTGACTAATGATATTTACATCAATGTAATGAATAGTGTTAATATAAACATCATTGATATTTTATGTAAATAATATTTTATTCATGTGTTTAAAAATCATAATAATATTAAATATGGGAATTTGAGAAATTTAAAAAATTAAAATATAATAAATTTTCCAATTATGTTCCAATTGACAATTTATATGTAAAAATTTAAATCTTTTAATGTTGAATAAATTTATATCATAGTTAAAATTTAAATGGGTTAAATAAGGGTTCATTAAAATGATATGAATTATACTCCATACCATTTATAAAATATAATGGTCAATGGTAATAAAACATCCTTATGCCATATATTATAATTTATGGCCATTTGGAACTATTTGGCATTAGAATATTCTTTTTTATATTTTATTAATTTATGAATACAAAAAAGAACACCACATCCATCACTTCATTACACTAAATGGAGCCTTATATCATTAATATCACTTAATAAATTTTCGTATCAATATAATCATCCACATTCTTGTGGTTTTGGTATTATCATAAGGCTAAACTGAGATCCATTCAATAGAGACCTAAATTAGTTATTTCCAATAGGAAGTAATTTCTATAATAGTTAAATTTCATTTTATAATATTATTTACCTCCTGTATATATTGAATATTTATATTAAAATTACATATTTTATATCCTAAATATTTGTTAAATGTTATTTTATTTATTAAAACATCATTTTACACCCTCTTTACCATCAAATTAGAAGTGACTCTATTACTTGTGCATATGTAGGTATTCTCATCTCCACATAGAGATATAATTAATTTTTCAACAGCATATTATATCAAATTGAATTATAATGCGATTTTTAAAAGTATCTTTTATTTATGAAAAATTTACATTTTTGGAAATTGTATATCATTCCAACCTTCTTATCATCCGATCTTCTTGGAAACCATAACGCCGGTCAAGTGTACATATAGGAAACCATCTTCATGGTGTGATGAGATTCGTTTTTCATTTATATTTCCCATGGATAGTAATAAAGATGAATTTTATGAATTATATATATATATTAAATTATAATTATTATGTAAATATTAATAATTATTTATCTTTCTTTCGTTCAATCAATAAAAAAATATAAACAATTCTCTTTAGTACGTAAGACATATCATCTCCATGAATATTGTAATCCATTTTCTCTTTCTAAAGTTCATGAATGATTAAAAATATTTATATAATGAATATATATATTTTCAATACCATTATTGACATTATAGAAATTATATAATCATGATCATATTATATGGAATGATACTTTCAAACAAGAATGTTCATAAAAAATATAGTGTTTACCACACAAAAATATCATTTTTAACAATGAATTGATAATAAATAGGTGATGAAATATTATTTGTATATATTATTTTTTTATATATGACTATTTTTATTTAATAAATGTTTATTTAATATATATTTGTCATATAGGTGGTTAAAACACCTACAATGTAATTTGAACCAGATGTAAGTGAAATTGTGTCAATTTCCTCTCATTAAGGAATATTTTAATGTTTTGAAACTATATTCTTGAAATAGGTGTATATAACTCTCCATTAAAATGTTTTATAATGAATTTATTTTCTACATATTTCATTTTCATGTGATATATACTGGTCCAATAATATTTTATATTAGGAATCACTTTATCTTCATGATATTTATAGTTCTGTTATGAAGTTATTTCATTCATGGTGATTATGATTGAAATGAAACCCATGAGGTAATGATTTATTTCATAATTTATTAATTATTTGTGTTTTTTTTCTTATTTCCCACTATGTAATTTTTATCTTACTTGTAAATTAATTCTAAAAATTTAATCAAATTTTTTTTATTAATCCCATATGATTTTTATTTTAACCCATTTTGGACTATTTCAAAACTATTTAAAAGGATTATATCTATCATTTTTCAGAAGATGTAAATTGTAAATTATCCCTTCTAAATACCAATGGAATTTTTTTAACTTGAATGGAATGAGGATAGATTCCCTCCATCATGATAACATAGTGATTTGAAGATTCCTTTATAATTATACATGGTTCTCATCAAATACGAAGTTTTCCTTTACAATTGTATGTATTCTAAAAGAAATTATTTCAAAACGTATATGATATTTTCCTCATGAGTTACCTCAATTGATCATTCAAAATAATTTTACATCTATCATATCATTATTGGGTTTTACTTATTCTTTAATGGGAATATAATCCAATCATTCCATCCTTACTCTTTCTCTAGTTGTTTTATCTTTTTTATGGAATACATTTTTGGATTTTTTATTTTTTATTGGCTTATGTTATAATGTAATATATTTGGAATCAATTTTCCATGGATTATGATATAAAGATTGATTTATGTTATTTTTATAGACATATTTATGGTTTTAATATTGTGATAGTTGGGACCTATATCTCCCTCCAATTCATTGAGAAATCATTTAGATTCCATGCAATAGACATGACTAGAATGGGGAGTTAACTTTATTTAGTAGGAGACTTTGTCTACTAGGATGGTCTTGGGAGTGAACCATTACAACTATGATGGTTTGGGAAGTGAACACATTAAAATATAAGGAAAGCGATTATACTGGGGATGATTTTGTGTCCTACCAAGGAGTTTTAGCTTCTCATGGATTTTTTATGATTATGTGTATGACATAATTTAATATGTTAAGACAATGATATATTCTCATGGTTTTTGTTCTTTAATTTCTTTATGACGCATATATTTTGATCTTCCAAGAATTATTTCATCACTAATTATTGAGATAATTTTTTTGTGTAATTATTTAAAATGATAAGATCATTTTCTTGTTACCTTTGTCTCATGTAATGATTATATGATCAGAGACATTTCACTTATTTACCCTTACCGAGAATTTGAGCTCAACCATCTTATTTTTATTTTTCCTCATGTGAAGAAGAAAGACCCTAAATGAATTATTAATTAAATTATTCCAAATGAATTATTAAAATAAACTTTTTTAAATAATTATTATGGGTATAGGGGGTGGTAATGTTGATCATTATGATCCAATTTATTATAAATCCTTGTCGTTAAGTGTTTCTCCAAATTTAATAAAACACTATTCCTAAAACTTCCCTGATTTCAAATGTAGTCAAATATTTCACCTTGTTGATGCATGGATCGGATAAAATTATGAAACAAGTCGGACACATTTATGAGTATTAAAATACATAAATGAAATATTTAGGTATTTATAAGTGAATCTTGAAGTGCATGTTTAGGGATGTTATAGTTGGAGTCAGAGTACGGTTTACGTAAATTTAGAGACAAGGTTTTTTTCATGTGTGGTTATCTTATAAGATATAGATATCATCATGGGAGAACAATTATGTGGATTATTATATTTTCAGAGTGTTAGACACAACCTTTTATGGTTTTAAGGGTTGTAATTTTAATTTTACTAATTATATCATTGGAATTTGTTTTTATTGAATATGATGTATATTTAAACCACAATTTTTCATGTGAAGTTATTTTTTGAGAAATATTTTTTTTTCATTTTGATGGAATAATACTGATGTTATGGGTAACCAATAAGATTTTTGTGATCTTTAATATTTTGGTGATTATGGTACATTTAAATTAGGGGTTGAAAAATGAAAATTATGAGAGATCCTTTAAGGGTAATTTTTTATTAATTTTTAATATAAAAATGTTATTTTGAGGATGACTTTTAAATTACATATGGAATGGCTATGAGGTTTGAACCATCAGTTAAATGGAGATAGTGGGGCATCCCCTACCATTTTCCATTGTGATGTCCTTATGAGTATTTAATTTTTTTCCATTATTTAAATGATATTAAATATAAAACTTCTCTTCTTTTCGGGAAAGAATGTTTTGTCATATAGATAACCAAGGGATTTTAAATTGAGTTGGTGTAAAATAATTAATTCTATTTCAAAACATGTTCACTATTTTAGAAACACTATGTCGTTAAGCTAAATATAATATAATGTAATTTTATTTCAGGAATAGTGGTTAAATTGTGTTTTGATTACATATATGAATTTATTTTAGATTAATGGAGATTTAGGTGACTTTTTAAAGTTGTTAGTGTATCTTATAAATTATAGGTTTACATCATGAAACGTTTGGGTGAAAAATAATAAATTTATCAGGGAATAGGATGTGATCAAATTACTCTCATTCATTAATTTTAATTTTTTCTCAAATATTTAATAAAATTTATGTATAATAATATATAGAATCATCTACGTCTCATATTGGGTAAAATTCTTGAATTTTTATGATTAATTTATTTTTGGATTTTTCAAAACCGTGGATAAGTATTTCATTTTTGGTTACTTCCTAACAATATGAGAAACATATTTTTATTCTATTTTGGTTTATCTGATTTGATAAAAATTGACTTTACAACTTCAATTCTTCAACTTGACCACTAATCATTTAGGGAAAAAGATAGGATTATAATAGAAAGTTAGGAGTGAAATTGTTCTATATGATATGTACACTTCTTTATTCTTCTAGGAATTTCTAAAATCTATGAAAATAGGTTTGAAATAAAAACAATTTCCATTTATTTCTCCAACCATGAAATCAATGGCCTTTTAACCCGTAAAAAAGTTAGTGTTTTATGACATTTAAATTTCTCCTGACCATGATTCTAATCCATCTCTACTAATCCTTGGGAGTTATTTTTCAACATTAAAATAATTTTTCCGCATTCCAATAACTTTTTCCTAAATAAAAACCCAGTATATGTATCTTGAGTTGACCCTTGTGCACCACTTTCTCTATTTTCAAGAATAATTTTTATTGAATAATTTTTTGATGTGTGATTTCAAAAATTGAATCTTGTGTATTCACACCCCTAGGAACTGAGAAGTAGTACAAATTTTGTGAATGAAAGTTACTAAAGTTGTTATAATAAAATATATCATGATTTTAAAAGGCAAAATATGTTACATATCATGCGACCTCAGGTGTTAATAAACCATTCCATATTATTATTTAAATATAATCATTATAAGAATACAATTAAATTGGTGGGTATGTAGAGAATTATATAGTTGTTGAAATATAAAAACTTAAATGTTTAAATCAATATAAATATATCTGTTAATTTTTATAAATATGAACTCATTTTTTTGTGAAACCATTTTATTGTTCAAATACATGTTTTTATCCTATAGAATTTGTATTTATATTTTGGAATACAATTTTTTTTAATTTATGGAAAATATTGATATTTTATTTGAAAAATGGATATAATTTTTGAATTCATAATTTTAAATTTATATTTTGATCAATTTTTGATAGTCGTTTGAAAATCTTTATTTTACAATGAATTGTTTACAATAATGTATTTCATTTAAAATTTTATTATTCTTTTCAAGAATATAAAAAGAAAAACTCTATTTCAGATTGGTTTTAAAATGTATTTAGTTATTTTTTATTATAAATAACCTAAATATTGTATAAAAAAATAATTTTAAACATTAGATTAGAATAAATTTGTTTTTCATAAATATTACATTTTTTTATAAAAATAAATTTTATTTGTTTTTTTTCAGTTTAATTATAATTTAAATTCATCCTATTATTTGAATAATTTTTTTAAATATTATTTCCATATTTAGTGTCATGAGGTGAAAATTTAGAAAATGTAATAATTTTTTTTTCATTTTGAATAGTTTCTTTATTAATTTTTGTTACCATAATAATTGGTAAATTAGTTAATTCAGGGTAAAGATAAAATGAAAAAGACTAAAAAATTACCCAAAAACTAGTAAAACTTTTATTTTGTGAGTAATTCGAATCCATAAATATTCAACATCATGTTATATTACGATGTATTGGATTTAGTATGAGATTATAACATTTATAATATTTTATTTCATGAAATATATAACATGTCATACTCTATGACTTAACTTCTATGATATTTTTATCACGGGGTTATCTAAAAGATATGATCAACTATAAATAGTTTTTTGAAATATAAATTATTTATCATAATAATTTTTATTTATTTATAATTTTTAATAATTATATAATTATAATAAATACATACACAATGATGATGGAAAAATTGTTTGATAGTAACGATATTTTATGAAAATTATATTTTACTAAGTTTTTATAAATTATAAAAATATTAAATAAATAAAATTCCATTAATGTGTGGTCTAATATATCATAACATTACAGTTAATGGTCCAATTGAAATTTTCTACATTAAAATTAAAAACATTTAAAATTGAATATTTTTTAGCGTATTTAAAATTAAAATAATTTATCTAAGGGTTAATCAGAATGAAAATGATTAATGTTATAAAAAAACATGTACAAAAAATATTACATTATGAGGATACCACCCTATCCCACATTATAATCAAAATCATGACACTTTTTAATTATTTAACTCTAGATTAGTATTATTATATTTGATATCTGGATGAAATTCCAAAAATGCCCCTTGCCTCAATTGTAAAAGAACAAATATTCCCTCACATATTCACACTACATGGATCCTTTTTTCTAGATAGTAACCTATGAAAATAACTTTTAACAAACCTTATCCATATTCTGGATGTGCTTGTATTTTCAAAAGACATTCCCTGTTGGTCTATAGAGGGTATTTAAAGGGGTTATATTGAAGAATACTAATTACCAGAAATTGTGTGTATATATATATTGGATAAATTTATTTAATGTTTATTCAATAATTTCTTTATAATTAGATTTTTTTTATTTTCACCAGAATAAGGAAGTCTGTATTTAAAAGAAGAAATGTTGTAAATGTTCCAAAATCATCCTTTCAATGTCGTGTATATTATACAGTATGATCAAAGATCACTCACAACATGCATACAGGGTTAAAACTATCCCATGAAGCTTCTTAAAGATGTTAAGACAATATACAATTTGTAAACATAGTGAATGAGTAGAATAAATCAAATTTCTAAATCCCATGAAATATTTATATTAAACCCTAAGTGTTGATATTGCACGACAAGAACATTTTTTTGACACTTCAGTTAAAGATTGGAACAAATTATTCATCAATAAAAGTGGATTTTAATTACATAGAGTGAAAAAAACATACATGAAATGTAGATATCAGTAATCAACTCACTTGTGTACGTACATGATGTATGGGATATGAACATTGTGTAATTATTTAGCCTAGTTATATTTTTAGCACTCCGTGCAAAACATTAGATCTATACGTTTATTTTTTTCTCCAATTTTTTATAAGACATTATCATTCAGTATCCTCTTGAACTATATTCATATTAATAGTTGTATTTTTCTATATAATTTTTGGGAGTTGGTTTTCCATAAAATCTAATTTGTCATATATTTCAATCATTCTATCAATTCTGACGTCCATTCCATCACTACAAATTGTTATTCATCAAAAATGAATTATTATTCATATGTTTATTTACTATCAATAATTTTTTTTTGATTTTTTATAAACTGTCTGAATACTATATTTTTCATTCATTCATGTTTCTGTAAAAAAAATTCATTTTTTGTTAGAATAATATTAATTAAAAACAGAATATGAAGATTAATTCTTATTTATTCAGGGATTTTCTCTTTTCAACTATTTTATTAGCCTTTACTTCATGATTAATATTGTATTACTTTTGATCATCATTGACATGTGTGGATAATCAACCTAGGGTTAGGGGACCATAGTAGGTGTGTTTCCGAACCTAATGAATAATTTTATTGATCCTTGGTAACCCTATGGCTAGTAATTTGGTTAATAAAATTTTCTCATCACCTTATTTCACACAACCATGACCCTAAGAAGAGAAATTTAATAATCCTAACCAAATTATATTTGAGAAGGAATATGACCAGTACCCTATAACTCTTTATACATATAATCCTTGTGTATTTCACATAGGTTATTGGTTATACATTGACCATTAGATAGTATCAGCATCGGTAGATCAAATTGGTTTAACTAAAACCAATTGGTGAGTTTTTCACCACTTTTTTGTCGAAGCCATAGGACCATTCTATATTAAATATTGTATTACATTTTTTCAAGAGCACAAAAATCAACCCAGATCACTTTTTATTAATTTTAATTAAAATAAAACTAATTATCTTATGTATTTTAATCTAGTGTTTTCTAACCATACATTTGATAACAAAGGATTGGCCATGTACTTCCACATTACTATTCCCTTGTATTCAAAGAAGTTTGGAATTATAATTACTACTCTGATCACATCCCACATGAATTCAACAATGTGTGAGGGTGAATCAAATTTTTTTGTTGTTTCCAGTGAAAAATATTTCTCAGACATAGTGACCTTTAGAACGATCCCCCAATAATCTTACCCCTCACACATTATTCTTTTTTCCATTACCTTTTAATTTTTATATTTTTTTCTTAAGCGCTCACATTTTTCTGTTTTTCACTATATATTTATCTCCCCATTAATCAAAGCTGGTGCATGCACCAGGGACCGTAACTCGGTCAATAATCATGGATGATCAATAAAAACATATTTATGATCCCAATATTTATTGAACCATCACTTCACACAGTAACGTATTAGTGGAAGAGAGTAACAATCATTCACCTCCACCACTACAAGAAAACCAATATTATCCACCTTCCAATTATAGTGAGTGACCAGTGCTACATGAGTGAACCATTTTAGACAGTGGTTTTCCATCAATTAGTGTTGTAGAACCGAACATTATTCTTACACCAAATCAGGTGCACATTTTTAAGCTCAAACTTGGACACATTTACATTATCTATAATATAGTATATTATGTGAGATTCAAAGGTATGAACCCCACAAGAACATTTTTAACAATTTTTGAGTTTTTAAATGCCTTTATTAACCATGGAATATTTTTTGATTCTATCTTATTAAGATTATTCCTTATATCCTTGAATGAACAAACCAAGAAAAAGATAAAATTTAAATTTCCAAATTGAATTCGGGATTGGGTTGAATTAGAAGAGATGTTTCTAGACATGTACTTCCTAGAAATCTATGATTGTAAACTGAAGAATGAAATTCAAAAGTTCACCTGGGATGATGAAAAATATGTATTCATTTATTATGATTGAATCAAGGATATTACGCAAAAATGTCCATATCACAAACTAGATGTGTTGATTCAACTTCAGACCTTTTATTTAGGAATCTATTCTACTACCCATATTGTGGTAGACAATACCTCAAATAAAGGACTCATGATCACGATGTTAAAATTCATCCCAGAAATTTTTGATAAAGTGTATCATATTTCCTTTTTATGGAGAAGTTATAAATTATTTCCCCGGTGTGGAATTAATTTGGAGGAACAAACCACCATCCCAATGCTCAAGTAGAGGTTATAATCAAGAATCTAGAATCACTTTACTTACCTGTTGTTCCACCACCATCTCTTACCCTAGTAATGAAAAATCAATCTTACGAGACATGCATAAGACCACACTAATACCATGACTATAGGGAAATGATGGAATAACCCCAAGAAAGATGATCTTAATCAAATCTACTAAAATCAATAAGTACTATAGTATCAATATGTACGTTAGTATCAAAAACAATTACCAGTATAGGCCAACTCATTTGCACAAGAAAAATCAATTTTAATTTCAATAGAGGAGTGGACATGTGAAACAATGAAATCAAGGACCACATGGTTACCCACCATAACATCGATCACCTCAACCAAAAAACATCCAACTACCTTTTTCTAATGCTCAATGTTACCCACCATCACAACAGTTATAGTATCAACAAGACCCATCAAGAACACATCAAAAATCCAAACCTCTACAAAAAATACTGAAATCTTATTTGATGACATCATGTTGAAAGGGGACAAAAGTAATAAAACCTAAGAGATGAAAATAAAAATACCAAATTGTATAAAATTAAAGTCTCAAGCACGAGGATGATAAAATTTCATAATCCACATCATACTAACTATAAGGTATATTTCTTGGTAATATAGTAGCACACCAAATA
The DNA here is from genome assembly GCA_963277665.1 of Viscum album. Classification (NCBI taxonomy): domain Eukaryota; kingdom Viridiplantae; phylum Streptophyta; class Magnoliopsida; order Santalales; family Viscaceae; genus Viscum; species Viscum album. The sequence goes on along the minus strand of OY728128.1, from coordinate 32,449,541 downwards.
AGAGTATCAAAGTAAATAGTTCTTAACAGCTAGAAAGGTCTAGAATTAAATAAATTGAAAATAGGATTAATAGAATCTAGAGGAACCTGAGAAATGGGTGATTAGAATTAAAAATATGATAATGATAGCACAAAATAATTATTTAAAAGAATATATATAGAACCAAACAGAACTAAAAACACCAAAAAAATAGAATCCTAAAAAAAGAATTTTATGTAGGATGAAAAGTGTAGAAGCCCTCTCTAACATTCCTAGAATGAATGAGGAAACACAAGATCATGAAACAAAATATAATTTCCCATGAATGTTGATGAAATTTCATATGAACTCCCCATTTTTTGAATCAATTACCCACATGCATGTTTATGAAACATTCCTAACTGAATTTCACTCTAATAAGAGAATGATGGAACACATTAGAGTCATCGTAATAAATGAAGAATGCTCCTCAATCATTTGGTAGCAGATTCCACCATATATGTGTGACCCTTGTAGTTTCTCAATTCCATGCACCATAGGGTCATGCAACATAAGAAGAGAGTTATACGGCCGAAGAAAGACAATAAAACTCATGAATAAGGTTTTTTTTGCAGAATATTGGGCTAAGATAATTAAAACAAAAAATTGTTGTACTCCAAATAGTTAATGGATTAGTCAATCACCATTAAGTAATTATCAATAATATATTATTTATCATTGGAATGTTTATTATTCAAGATGATTTCATAATTTTTGATACTAAAGAAAAAAGAGTCCTTCCAATTATTCTTGGAATACCATATTCAGAAATGGGAAAGTATTTAATAGATATTAATCAAGGGAGATATATATTCAGTATTTGTGATGGACACATTATTTTGGAATTATCAAATAATCTCATGAAAAGCAGTGATTCATTTGACTATTAGACCATTTTACGTACAAATTACAGAGATGGTTTTATTACCACTATGGAAGACAGATATACTCTTAACCCTGATGAATAATAGGACATTTATTATCATAAAAAAACTATAGTGAATCATTGAGATGGTACATTATCACACCCATAATAACTTCTTTCATTATGCCACCATCCATGGAATTAATAACAATATCGATAACACTCAATGGTGGTCGGAGTGGACACTCAAGAGGGGGGATGAATTGAGTTCCAATTAAACTTTCTGTTAAAAATATTGTCTATTTAAAATCCCCCAATGTATAAAACAAGTTAAACTGTAGTGAATTTATACAGATTGTAAATTTTCACTTAGCTTCTCAATGATTTATTAGGTCTTAGTTAATTTAACCACAAGATTAAACTAACCTTTGAAACTAACCTACTGATTTACAATAAGTGTAAACACTTGCTAATTTAACTATCAAAGTAGATTTAAAGTAGTTTTTTATTTCAAATTAATACCATCGGAATAAATAAAATATATTTAGTATACTTTAAACATAAACTAAAGATGCACATCATAAATAAAAAGAGATTCAGTCTCAAGCCGAGACTTAGTCCTCTAAAATTTATATGAATTTGATCCACACCCTGGATCGGGGTTAACAACAGTTTACGAAACTATCCAGGCCATGCAGGGACCTCTACCACTGTTCTACGTGGGAAACAAAAAAAAGATCAGGCCACACAAGGACCTCTTCCATAGTTGACGTGGGTAAGAGTAAACAATTGTGGTTTGAGGATTTTGATATCCTGCAGTTCAGTGTAGGAGACAGTGTGTGTATAATAATTACAGAGTACACCACACTGCTCGAAAGTTAATAAATAAATCATGTAGAGAGAGGAGATAAGCATTTAGAAAGCTCTAGTGATTATCAATGAAGTTCTGGACTCGTTGGATTCAGTACGAATGCTTCTGTGTCCTTCTATGGTTTTTTGGTTGAAAAATAGAGTGTCTTAGTTCAGCTTGTGTTCTACAGGAGTGAGGATGTTCTCTTGACCTCAGTTCTTCCAGTAGTGTAGGATTGCATGTTTTGGAACTTCTTTGAGGATCGTTCAATGTCTTCCTCATATCTGTGCTCAAGATTGTTCTTTTTTTTCATTACAGAGCACTTTGAGTGTGTTATCATAATTTATGTCAAGGTGACTCTACATTTACTGCATCCGAGACTTCTTTTTATTCCATGAGCACCACAAATTGGAATGAATCCTTTCCCATAAGATCGAGGTACGGTTTCCTGACATGACAACAACTATCATTAAATAACATTAATTGCATTAAAAACATCAAATACGACCGTTTGCATTATTTAAATAATATTGGAAAAAAGTTAAGGAATGGTGTCACAGTGATTATATAAACGATGTCTTCTTCACGGTATGAGGTTCACGGTATGAGCATCACGGTATGTTCATGTCACGGTGTCTAGCTCACGGTGTGTCCTTCACGGTGTCTGGGTCACGGTGTCTGGGTCACGGTGTCTGGGTCACGGTGAGTCCTTCACGGTGAGTCCATACTTAGACAAATATATGTGTTTGGACTTAGACAGAATGTGCAGAATATGAATTAAGCTTAATCATTTGAGGGTAACAGCACTTGAATCATAAACATAAAGGCTTGATAATATATGAGAGATTTGTGATCATGAATAAGACTTGTAAGTAATAACGAGAGTAATTAACATCATTACAGGTGGTACTCATGGGAGTGTCACTACTTTTTGTTCTATCCAATCCAAAATGTTTTAAAAGATCTCTAGTATACTTACTTTGAGTTAAAATAATTCCATTATCGTTTTCAAAGATTTGAAATCCAAGAAAGAATTTATGTTCACCCATTAAACTCATTTCAAATTCATTTTGCATCATTTTGGAAAAATCATTAAATAATGTAGTTTTTGAAGATCCAAAAATAATATCATCTATATAAATTTGTACAACTATAAAATCATTAGAAATTCGTTTTATAAATAGAGTAGGATCGAATATTCCTTTTCTGAAACCTTTATAAATTATGAAATTACTTAATCTATCATACCAAGCTCTTGGAGCAAGCTTTAAACCATACAAAGGTTTTGATAATTTGAAAATATGATTTAGAAAATGAGGGTTCGAAAATCCAGGTGGTTGTTCAACATAAACATCCTCAGCTATATATCCATTTAAGAATGTACTCTTGACATCCATTTGATATAGTTTGAAATTTAGATGTGCAGCAAAAGAAAGTAAAATCCTAATAGCTTCTAATCTGGATACTGGACCAAAATTCTCCCCATAGTCTATACCATCTTCTTGACTATATCCTTGTGCAACTATCCTAGCTTTATTTCTAACAATGTTTCCAGACTCATCAACTGTGTTTCTAAACACCCATTTAGTGCATATTGTGAAAGTGTCCTTAGGTCTATCAAAAAGGGTCCAAACATTATTTCTTTCAAATTTATTGAGTTCTTATTGATTAGAAATTACCCAAAATTCATCATTAATAGCATCATCAATTTTTTAGGATCAATCTCGGACAAGAAGGCTTGATGTTCAACATGATTTCTAAGAGAAGCTCTAGTTGGTGTCCCTCTATCAAGATTTCCCAAAACAGAATCTAAAGGATGATTCTTTAGAATTCTAGTTGATCTAGTAAAGGTAGGACTAGAAATTTCAGGTTCTTCTACAAGATGGGAATCAACAGAAGAAGGTTCTGGAAAATTTCTAGAACTAGTTGTCTTTATAGCTGGTTCATTTGATTTGTCATTATGGTCCAGAACAGATAAATCTTCTTCAAGATTTTCAAGAGAGGTTTTAGGCTCATGTGGATCAGTTTCATCAAACTTGATGTAAACAGATTCTTCCAAACACTTGGTTCTCTTATTAAATACTCTATAGGCATTGATAGTTATTGAATAACCAAGAAAAGTTCCATCATCACTTTTGGAAGCAAACATATCAATATTATCCTTTGTATTCAGAATAAAAACTTTATATACAAAAACTATAAAGTAACTAACTTTAGGTTTTCTATTGTTCCACAACTCATAAAGAGTCTTCTTAAGAACAGGTCTTATCAAGACTCTATTGATAATGTAACAAGTTGTATTGACATCTTCAGCCCAAAAATAAATAGGCAGGTCATATTCATTAAGCATGGTTCTGGCAATTTCTTGTAGGGTTTTATTTCTCCTTTCTACTACACCATTCTGCTGAGGTGTCCTAGGGGTAGAAAAGTTATGACTATATCAACTGTGTGAGCAATAGGATTCAAATTTAGGATTTTCAAACTCACGGCCATGATCACTTCTTAGGGTTTTAATCTTAAGTCCACTATGATTTTCTATAGATTTAGAGTATTTGAAAAAGTAAGAACAAGCTTCACTTTTGTGAGATAATAAATATACCCAAGTATATCTAGAAAAGTCATCTACTAAGACATAGACATAGTGCTTCCCATTTTAGCTAGAAACTAAAGATGGTCCAAACAAATCCATGTGAACCAACTCGAGAGGTTGAGAAGTTGAAACATCTTTCTTTGATTTAAATGCAACCTTATGTTGCTTTCCCTTTTGACAGGGATTACACACTTTGTCATTTGGAAACTCAAGTTTAGGTAGGTCTCTAACTAAGTTCTTCCTAGTAAGTTTTCTAAGTGAGTGTACATTGCAGTTTCCTAATCTTCTGTGCCAAATCCAAGAATCTTTATGAAAAGCATTAAAATAAGTACTAATTTTCTTATCTATGGAATTTAAATCAATAGCATAAATATTTTCATTTCGCAGGGCAGAAAATACTAAAGAATTTTTAAAATTAAAAACATTCCAAGAATCATTTTAAAATTTGACATTAAAACCATCATCACATAACTGAGAAATACTTAACAGATTATATTTCAGTCCATCAAGAAATACGACATTGGAAATTAAAACTGAATCAGTGTTACCAATTTGGCCTAGGCTGATGATCTTTCCTTTAGAATTATCACCAAAGGTGACAAAGCCTCCATCAATTCTGACTAAGGTTTTAAAGAATGATAAGTCTCCTAACATATTTCTTGAGCATCCACTGTCCATGTACCAAGTCTTCCTACATGAGCTCTTTAAGCAGGTTCCCTACAAAACAGATTTAGATAGGAAATGATTTTGGTACCCAGATTTTCTTGGGTCCAGACAGGTTAGCTAACAAAACTTTAGGTACCCTAATTTGTCTTATGGGTCTCATAAAATTTTTAGAATCAAAATATTTTGAAATATGAACTTTATTAGATATGTAACTATGAATATAACTAGTTGAAGCATATAAATGTCCAGAACTAGAACTAACAGTATTCTTTCCAGATTTAGGAATAAATATATTCTTAGTAATATGTCTCTGTCCAGGTTTGTAGCCTATTCCAGTAGTTTAACTAGGTGCAATATGCTTTCCTAGCATTTGAGTTAGTGTATCCATGACATTTATGAATTTCTCTAAGTCCTTTCTATGTTTCTCATTTGACAATTTCAGTTCAATGTTCTCCCTTAACAGTTGGGCATTTTTCTCTTTTTCAATAGTAAGTTCGGTTTTAAAAGTAGTAGTGAGAGCATGTTGTTTCTTTAAACAATTTTATTTGTCTTTCAACTCATTACACATTTCCTCTAATATATCACAGTATTCAAACAGTTCAAGTTTTGACATATTTTTAGAATCAGAATCATCTCCAGAATATTAATAATTTAAAGCAGGAGTATCTAGGGTTACCTCATATTTGTTTGTCACAAAACACATGTTTTCCATATTTCTGGTTTTAGTCTCAGAAGCTTCAGATTCACTGGAGCTATCCTCAGAAGCACTCCAAGTAGCCTTCATAGCCTTTTTGTTCTTACCGTCCTTGTAATCATATTTATTCTTGAATTTGAGCTTTGGTTAGTCTGTTTTAATCTGTCCTTTTCTTTTTCACTCATAACAGACAACTTCATTACTTTTATCTGGCGTTTTCCAATCCTTCTTCCAATGTCCTCTATTGTCATACTTTCCTTTGTAATTTGATGTTTTGATGAATTTATTCTTCCTATAAAATTTCATAAACCTTATATCTCTCTGAGCCATTTCAACATCACTATCAGAGTCTGAATTTTCACTGGTAGAACTGTCAGTAGGTAGTTGAGATTTATCTTTGTCCTTGCTATTTAAAGCTGTTGTCTTGAAAGCCACTAATTTTCTCTTAGGTTCATCATCTTCCTATTTATTCACCTTGAGTTCTTCCTCACACATCATAAGCTTACCAATGAGTTCTTTGACAGGTAGAGAAAAAATGTCACATGACTCTCTGATTGAGACATAGGTGCCTCTCCATCGTTCTGGTAAACATCTCAGAATCCTCATAATTTGTTCCTTTGCTGGAACAACATTACCAAGTGAGCTCATTTTATTGAATATATCATTAAACCTGAGATGCATAACTGAAATAGGTTCATCAGTCTTCATTTTAAAATTATCATATTCAATAGTATATGTATTCAATCTCATTTCTTTAAAATTGGTTGTTCCTTCATGAGAAACACCCAAAGTATCCCAAATTTCAAAAGCAGTTTTGCAAGCAGAAATTCTGTTAAACTCTTCATCTCCTAGAGCACAGTACATGGAATTCATAGCATTACAATTATTATGCTAAGCAATCATTGTAGGTTCATCCCAAGTGGATCTAACAGTAGTGGGTAGTTTATATTCTGATTCTATGGCAGTCCAAATATCAAAACCCATGCTCTCTAAATGAATTATCATTTTCAGTTTCCATTGAGCATAGTAGTTTCCATTGAAAAATGGTGGTTTGTTTGTAGCAGCACCCTCTAGTCTATTATCCATAACGAGATTTTAGAAATTTAATTTCAAGAGATAAAAAATTTATAACTAACAAAAATTTAAGATCTTGAAAGATGCAACTAAAATCACAGTTGAAAAAATAGAGTATCTTAAAAATCCTTAAACAAAAACTAACCCTCAAATACCAAATTTTGGTCGGAGTGGACACTCAAGAGGGAGGGTGAATTGAGTTCCAATTAAATTTTTTGTTAAAAATATTGCCTATTTAAAATCCCCCAATGTATAAATCAAGTTAAACTATAGTGAATTTATACAGATTGTAAATGTTCACTTATCTTCTCAAATATTTATTAGGTCTCAGTTAATTTAACCACAAGATTAAACTAACCTTTGAAACTAACCTACTGATTTACAATAAGTGTAAACACTTACTAATTTAATTATCAAAGTAAAATTAAAATAGTTTTGTGTTTCAAAGTAATAGCAGCGGAATAAATAAAATATATGTAGTATACTTTAAACATAAACTAAAGATGCACATCAGATATAACACGAGGTTCAGTCTCAATCCGAGACTTAGTCCTCTCAAATTTATATAAATTTGATCCACACCCCGTTTCGGGGTTAACAACAGTTTACGAAACTGTCCAGGCCATGCAGGGACCTCTACCACTGTTCTACGTGGGGAAAAAAATATCAGGCCACACAAGGACCTCTTCCACAGTTGACGCGTGTAAGGTTAAAAAATTGTGGTTTGAGGGTTTTGATATCCTCCAGTTCAGTGCAGGAGACAATGTGTGTATAAGGAATACAAAGTATACCACACTGCTCGAAAGTTTATAAATAAATCATGTAGAGAGAGGAGATAAGCGTTTAGAAAGCTCTAGTGATTATCAATGATGTTCTGGACTCATTGGATTCAACATGAATGCTTCTGAGTCCTTCTCTGGTTTTTCTGTTGAAAAACAGAGTGTCGTAGTTCAGCTTGTGTTCTATAGGAGTGAATATGTTCTCTTGACTTCAGTTCCTCCAGTAGTATAGGATTGCACGTGTTGTAACTTCTTTGAGGATTGCTCAATGTCTTCCTCACAGCTGTGCTCAGGATTGTTCTTTTTTTTCAGTACAGAGAACATCGAGTGTGTTTTCGTATTGAATGTCAAGGCGACTCTACATTTACTACAGCTGAGACTTTTTTTATTCCATGAGCACCGACAATAGGAATGAATCCCTTTCCATAAGTATGAGGTACGGTTTCCTAACATGCCAAAAACTATCATTAAATAACATTAATTGAATTAAAAACATAAAATATGACCATTATCATTATTTAAATAATATTGACAAAAAGTTAAGGAATAGTGTCACAGTGATTATGTACACGATGTCTTCTTCACGGTATGAGGTTCACGGTATGAGCTTCACGGTATGTTCATGTCATAGTCTCTAGCTCACGGTGTGTCCTTCACGGTGTCTGGGTCACGGTGTTTGGGTCATGGTGAGTCCTTCACGGTGAGTCCATACTTAGACAAATATCTGTGTTTGGACTTAGATAGAATATGAAGAATATGAATTAAGCATAATCATTTGAGAGTAACAGCACTTGAATCATAAACATAAAGGCTTGATAATATATGAGAGATTTGTGATCATGCATAAGACTTGTAAGTAATAACGAGAGTAATTAACATAATAAGATTTGATAACATTAAAACATGATGAGTAGTTATTATTGAGATTGAAGAGCATTAGCAAGATGTGCAATGAAGATTGAAATTAATTAACAGTAATAGGATTTATGATCACTAAAACATGATTAACACATGAGGAGTCCAACAATCTCCCCCTTTTGATGATCACAAATTAGATATAGGCAGAATGTACTAGCATAGAAAAAACATTACAGAACGGACATTTTTAGTTTTTCTCCCCCATTTATACTTGTATAGATTTATCCCCCTTTTGGTATTATCAAAAAGTAGAGAGAATGAAATGAAAAACTGCATGTGGCATTAAACAAAGGGTTCAAAATACATCATACAGGAGAAATACAAATAGTAAACAAGAAATGACATCCCATCAAAAAGAAAACAGGCTCGAGACTCTTCAGGGATCCATCTTTTCCTTGCCTTTATCAGCAGTAGGAGCTCGTGGTGAAGTAGAAAAAGGAATGGATGCAGTATACAAAGAGGGTAAGGGTTGACCTTCAAAAACAGATGGATCCAAAGTAGGAGCAGAAGAAGATCTTGGTGTTGGTTGGTCAAGAATGACTGGCCAGATCTAGGAAAGAATTTGGCTGACAAACATGGAAGTTGAGGCTAAGGCAGGTAAACCAGGTCAAGGGGTGCAGCAGCTGGAGCAATGATAGCAGTACTCTATACATGAAGATATGGCTTCAAAATATTGATGAAATAAGTAATGATTTCACCACCATATTGCATATCCTTTTCAAAATCATCCTTATTCTCCAGAAATCTGTCCAACAATCTGGTGAACTCTGTAAGTTTCTGAACTTGAGATTTAAAAGCATGAGTCACCAGAGGGATTCTCAAATTTTCCACAAGATATCTAAGGTGATATGTCATATCACTTTTAGAGAAAATCTGGGATAGATAAAGATCTATTTTCTTTGTGATCTCTTGTTTAGAATCATTGCCTATCTTTGAATGAATACTAACCAAGTCCAATGCTCTATCACTATTTTTAACCACTTCTGTCAAAGAAGAAAGATCCAAGCCACTGAAGGCACTCTTAATTTCTTCCTTGATTATGAATCTTAGCATAGAATCATCCAAAAAAGATGTGGTGGTCTGACCAGAAGCAGGTGAGCCTTGACAGCTTCAGTTAGAACTTTGAGCTATTTCAGAACTTTTTGCAGGAATCCAGTGTATTCATCTGTAAGATTATTCAGAGTTTCCACAAGCTCTCTCATGCGTTCCAGCATCTTGGTGTGTCTTTTTCCAATCTTTTCATCAAAATAAATGAGGTATCAATGATCTTCAGACACAATATCCCTAGCAAGGAGGGAATCAGATGGCTTAGGGGAAGCAGCAACATGGGCATGAGAAGAAACAAGAGCAGGTTCTGATCTCAAAGATAACTCATTCTGCAGACTTGCTACCATACTTTTTAGATTTTCAACATCAGCACTCAGCAGCTTATTCTCAGCTTTGACTTCTTGAATTTCTCAGATCATTCGTGGTTGAATATGCAAGATCATAATTTCCAAGAGAATTGATGTATCTTATTGACTTAACTGAGTTACTGGAAGAGGTTGAGTGGAGAAAATTTTCTAAAATCCATCTAATAATGTTTCTCCAAAAACATTCAGATCCTCTTTGGTCACAAAGGAGTGATGCTCGGGTAAGGGTGCAGGTAAAGGTAGTGGTTCAGATTCTGGTTGAGGTTCAGAGTCCTCTTCAGATTCATATTCCGATTCAGATTGAGGTTGGGGCTTTTGTTCGTTTTGAGCTACATACTTCAGTTGATACAGAGAATAAAGATCCATTCTAGTTGTAGACACTTTTTCTAACTCATTCACATCATAAAATCTTGGGAAAACAAACCGGGTGTGCACAGAGTATGAGACAGCTGGTTGAGAATCTTAAGCAGATCCAACTTCTGTAATATCATGATTTTGAGGTTCCTCCCCCTCAAATTATGCTTCCCTTTCAGATCCTCTTCAACAAGATCTGCCTCAATGGTTGCTTGCTGTTCTGAATCAGGAACAACCAATTTCCTTGCAGCATCATGATGAGCTTCTTCCTCGTGAAGAAAAACTGAAGGATCCATATTACTTTCCTTTTCAACAGCAACTTTTTCTCCTTGAGGTATTTCAGGTTATTCTCTAGGTGGTACTTCGGCTGTTACATCTTCTTGTTCTTCTTCTTCTGAATACGCATCCACTTCATCTAGTTCCAAACCAGGATCAGATAGATTTTTAGGCCTTCTTGGATAGTCAACAGGATTAAACCTTTTATATAGTTGATCACTATCCTCAACCCACTGCTTTTTCTAGGGGTTCCATCTAATCCTCACTCTCCTGATGATAGGCATGGATAGGTAGAAATCAAGGTCCTCTAATATTTGTTCATTCGGTCCAACCATCCCTTTTGCAACTGACATTGGTGAAATCATCCTTGAGTAAAACAGTGAGGTGGATTTGTATGTTACTTTTATCAGCTCACATATATGGGTGATAATGTACTTACACAGATTGATCTTATGGCCATTCTTCAACATGTGAATCAGGAACACATCCAGATACTTCATCATAGAAAAAAACCCTTTTCTTGGACTAACCAAATTCTGAACAAACTTGAACAGAAGTCTGGACTCCCCATCTAGTTCAGCAGCTATGGCCCTTCACTTGTTTCCATTTCTAGTTAGACATTCCAAAGTAGTCTCCAGGTCAAAGATGTCGGTTTTTGGAGGAGGGTGTCTTTGGTAATCTTCACAAACTTCTTCATGTGGAATTCTTAGGCATGCAACCCACATCTTTGAAGAGAAAGAGCACTTCTGACCATCGATCCAACTAGTCACCATAAAGCTTTCTCCAAACTCAAAAGAAAACATTACATACTGATAAAATTGAGATACGAGCCTTGGGTAAATCGGTCTATTCTGTCCAGTGAACCATTCAATCCATCCGTGTTCTCTTAAAACATTCAAATCTAACGATCTTCTAGACAGAAACCATTCATGGGAAACCTATTTTTCAGGTAAAACTTTACGGCTTACCAGGTTTGGGTTTAGAGGTCCTTCGGGAGATATCCTCGGTATCCTCTTTTGTTTCATAGAGCGACGCTTCTCAGACGAGGGTGAAGATGGACGCTTCATCCTTGGCATTAACTGAAGGTTCGGGGGAGAGGGAAGAGAAGGTTCAGGAGAGAGTTCGGGTAAGGAATCGAATGAAACCCCTAAATTTTATCATTTGGGAATGTCAAACGTCAAAAAAACAAAAACGCAGGAAATCAAATAGCGGTGAACTAAAAATTAACGCGATACAGGTTAAAATAAGAATAAACATAATTCTCACAGTGAGACCGTGAGTAGGTATTACGGTGAGATAGAAAACTAGTCATCATGGTGAGATAGTTTATAGTCATCACGGTGAGACATTGAGCATTTTATATAATCACGGTGAGACAGTGAGATGTCAGACCGTGAGCATAAAACTATAACTTAGAAACAGTAAGTATGAAACCGTAAAGTAAAGTACAGTAAAGTATTAAACGTTAAGATCAGAAAGATATTCACATATGATTAATCATACCAAGATCATGTATGATGTAGTCTAATCTTTCATAATTTAATGGTTTAGTGAATATATCATCAAGTTGATATTCAATACTAATGAATTCTAACGTGATATCACCTTTTTGATAATGATCCCTAAAAAAGTGATGTCTTACATCAATTTGTTTTGTCCTAGAATGAGAAACAGGATTCTTAGAAATGTTAATAGCACTTGTGTTGTCACAATTTATTGGGACATGTCTAAATTGATATCCATATTCTAGTAATGTGTGTTTCATCCAACAAATTTGTGAACAACAACTGCCAGCAGCTATGTATTCAGCTTCTGCAGTAGATAATGCAACAGAATTTTGTTTCTTACTACACCATGATACTAGTGACTTGCCTAAAAGACGACATGTTCTAGAGGTGGTTTTTCTATCTAACTTACATCCAGCAAAATCATCATCAGAATAACTAACTAATTCAAATGATTGTCCTTTGGGATAGAATAGTCCTAAATTGGGAGTATTCTTGAGGTATTTGAAAATTATCTTTACAACATTTAAATGTGACTCTTTAGGGTTTTCTTGAAAATGAGCACACACTAAAGACAATATCAGGATGACTAGAAGTCAGGTAGAGTAGACTTCCAATCATTTCTCTATAAGTGGTTTGATCAACAGATTTACCATTTTCATCAAGATCCATCTTACAGGTGGTACTCATGGGAGTGTCACTACTTTTTGTTCTATCCAATCCAAAACGTTTTAAAAGATCACTAGTATACTTACTTTGAGTTAAAATAATTCCATTATCATTTTGAATGATTTGAAATCCAAGAAAGAATTTAAGTTCACCCATTAAACTCATTTCAAATTCATTTTGCATCATTTTGGAAAAATCAGTACATAATGTAGTTTTTAAGATCCAAAAATAATATCATCTATATAAATTTGTAAAACTATAAAATCTTTAGAAATTCGTTTTATAAATAGAGTAGGATCAACTATTCCTTTTGTAAAACCTCTATAAATTATAAAAGTACTTAATCTATCATACCAAGCTCTTGGAGCATGCTTTAAACCATACAAAGCATTTGATAATTTGAAAATATTATTTAGAAAATGAGGGTTCGAAAATCCAAGTGGTTGTTCAACATAAACATCCTCAGCTATATATCCATTTAAGAATGCACACTTGACATCCATTTTATATAGTTTGAAACTTAGATGTGCAGCACAAGAAAGTAAAATCCTAATAGCTTCTAATCTGGCTACTGGACCAAAATTCTCCCCATAGTCTATACCTTCTTCTTGACTATAGCCTTGTTCAACTATCCTAGCATTATTTCTAACTATGTTTCCAGACTCATAAACTTTGTTTCTAAACACCCATTTATTTCCAATTGTGAAAGTGTCCTTAGGTCTTTCAAAAAGGGTCCAAACATTATTTATTTCAAGTTGATTGAGTTCTTATTGCATAGAAATTACCCAAAATTCATCATTAATAGCATCATCAATTTTTTTAGGATCAATCTCTGACAAGAAGGCTTGATGTTCAACATGATTTATAAGAGAATCTCTAGTCGGTGTCCCTCTATCAACATTTGCCAAAACAGAATCTAAAGGATGATTCTTTAGAATTCTAGTTGATCTAGTAAAGGTAGGACTAGAAATTTCAGGTTCTTCTACAACATGGGAATCAACAGAAGCAGGTTCTGGAAAATTTCCAGAACTGGTTGTCTTTATAGAAGGTTCATTTGATTTGTCATTAAGGTCCAGAACAGATAAATCTTCTTCAATATTTTCAAGAGATGTTTTAGCCTCATGTGGATCAGTTTCATCAAACTTGATGTGAACAGATTCTTCCACACACTTGGTTCTCTTATTAAATACTCTATAGGCATTGATAGTTAATGAATAACCAAGAGAAGTTCCATCATCACTTTTGGAAGCAAACTTATCAAGATTATCCTTTGTATTAAGAATAAAAACATTATAGACAAAAACTATAAAGTAACTAACTTTAGGTTTTCTATTGTTCCACAACTCATAAAGAGTCTTCTTAAGAACAGGTCTTATCAAGACTCTATTGATAATGTAACAAGTTTTATTGACATCTTCAGCCCAAAGATAAATAGGCATGTCATATTCATTAAGCATGGTTCTGGAAATTTCTTGTAGGGTTCTATTTCTCCTTTCTACTACACCATTCTGCTGAGGTGTCCTAGGGGTAGAAAAGTTATGACTATAGCCACTGTGTGAGCAATAGGATTCAAATTCATGATTTTCAAACTCACGGCCATGATCAATTCTTAGGGTTTTAATCTTAAGTCCACTATGATTTTCTATAGATTTAGAGTATTTGAAAAAGTAAGAACAAGATTCACTTTTGTGAGATAATAATTATAACCAAGTATATCTAGAAAATTCATATACTAAGACATAGACATAGTGCTTCCCATTTAATCTAGAAACTATAGATGGTCCAAACAAATCCATGTAAACCAACTCGAGAGGTTGAGAAGTTGAAACTTCTTTCTTTGATTTAAATGAAACCTTATGTTGCTTTCCCTTTTGACAGGGATTACACACTTTGTCATTTGGAAACTCAAGTTTAGGTAGGTCTCTGACTATGTACTTCCTAGTAAGTTTTCAAAGTGAGTGTACATTGCAGTTTCCTAATCTTTTGTGCCAATTCCAAGACTCTTTATGAAAAGCATTTAAATAAGTAATAATTTTCTTAGCTATGGAATTTAACTCAATAGCATAAATATTTTCATTTCGCAGGGCAGAAAATACTAAAGAATTTTTAAAATTAAAAACATTACAAGAATCATTTTAAAATTTCACATTAAAACCATCATCACATAACTGATAAATACTTAACAGATTATATTTCAGTCCATCAACAAATAAAACATTGGAAATTAAAACTGAATCAGTGTTACCAATTTGGCCTAGGCTGATGATCTTTCCTTTAGATTTATCACCAAAGGTGACAAAGCCTCCATCAATTCTGACTAAGGTTTTAAATAATGAGAAGTCCCCTAACATATTTCTTGAGCATCCACTGTCCATGTACCAAGTCTTCCTACATGAGCTCTTTAAGAAGGTTCCCTACAAAACAGATTTAGATAGGAAATGATTTTGGTACCCAGATTTTCTTGGGTCAAGACAGGTTAGCTAACAAAACTTTAGGTACCCTAATTTGTCTTATGGGTCTCATAAAATTTTTAGAATCAAATTATTTTGAAATATGAACCTTATTAGATCTGTAACTATGAATATAACTAGTTGAAGCATATAAATGTCCAGAACTAGAACTAGCAGTATTCTGTCCAGATTTAGGAATAAATATATTCTTAGTAATATGTCTCTGTCCAGGTTTGTAGCCTATTCTAGTAGTGTAACGAGGTGCAATATGCTTTCCTAGCATTTGAGTTAGTGTATCCCTGACATTTATGAATTTCTCTAAGTCCTTTCTATGTTTCTCATTTGACAATTTCAGTTCAGTGTTCTCCCTTAACAGTTGGGCATTTTTCTCTTTTTCAATAGTAAGTTCGGTTTTAAAAGTAGTAGTGAGAGCATGTTGTTTCTTTAAACATTTTTATTTGTCTTTCAAATCATTACAGGTTTCCTCTAATATATCACAGTATTCAAACAGTTCAAGTTTTTACATATTTTCAGAATCAGAATCATCTCCAGAATATTAAGAATTTAAAGTAGGAGTATCTAGGGTTACCTCAGATTTGTTTGTCACAAAACACATGTTTTCCTTATTTCTGGTTTCAGTCTCAGAAGCTTCAGATTCACTGGAGCTATCCTTAGAAGCACTCCAAGTATCCTTCATAGACTTTTTGTTCTTACCGTCCTTGTAATCATATTTATTCTTGAATTTGAGCTTTGGTCAGTCTGTTTTAATCTGTCCTTTTCTTTTTCACTCATAACATACAACTTCATTACTTTTACCTGGCTTTTTCCAATCCTTCTTCCAATGTCCTCTATTGTCATACATTCCTTTCTAATTTGATGTTCTGATGAATTTATTCTTCCTAAAAAATTTCATAAACCTTCTAGCTGTCTGAGCCATTTCAACATCACTATCAGAGTCTGAATTTTCACTAGTAGAACTGTCAGTAAGTAGTTGAGCTTTATCTTTCTCCTTGCTCTTTAAAGAAGTTGTCTTGAAAGCCACTGATTTTATCTTAGGTTCATCATCTTCCTATTTATTCACCTTGAGTTCTTCCTCACACGTCATAAGCTTACCAATGAGTTCTTTGACATGTAGAGCAGAAATGTCACATGACTCTCTGATTGAGACAGAGGTGCCTCTCCATTGTTCTGGTAAACATCTCATTATCCTCATAATTTGTTCCTTTGCTGGAACAACATTACCAAGTGAGCTCATTTTATTGAATATCTCATTAAACCTGAGATACATATCCTAAATAGGTTCATCAGTCTTCATTTTAAAATTATCATATTCAATAGTATATGTATTCAATCGCATTTCTTTAACATTGGTTGTTCTTTCATGAGAAACACCCAAAGTATCCCAAATTTCAAAAGCAGTTTTGCAATCAGAAATTCTGTTAAACTCTTCATCTCCTAGAGCATACTACAGGGAATTCATAGCTTTACAATTATTATTGTAAGAAATCTTTGTAGGTTCATCCCATGTGGATCTAACAGTAGTGGGTAGTTTATATTCTGATTCTATGGCAGTCCAAATATCAAAACCCATGCTCTCTAAATGAATTTTCATTTTCAGTTTCCATTGAGTGTAGTTGTTTCCATTGAAAAATGATGGTTTGTTTGTAGCATCACCCTCTAGTCTATTATCCATAACGAGATTTTAGAAATTTAATTTCAAGAGATAAAAAATTTATAACTAACAAAAATTTAAGATCTTTAAAGATGCAACTAAAATCACAGTTGAAAAAATAGAGTATCTTAAAAATCATTAAACAAAAACTAACCCTCTGATACCAAATTTTGGTCGGAGTGGACACTCAAGAGGGGGGGTGAATTGAGTTCCAATTAAAATTTCTGTTAAAAATATTGTATATTTAAAATCCCCCAATGTATAAAACAAGTTAAACTATAGTGAATTTATACATATTGTAAATGTTCACTTAGCTTCTCAAAGATTGATTAGGTCTCAGTTAATTTAACCACAAGATTAATCTAACCTTTGAAACTAACCTACTGATTTACAATAAGTGTAAACAATTACTAATTTAACTATAAAAGTAGCATTAAAATAGTTTTGTGTTTCAAAGTATTAGCAGCGGAATAAATAAAATATATGTAGTATACTTTAAAAATAAACTAAAGATGCACAGCAGATATAACACGAGGTTCAGTCTCAAGCCGAGACTTAGTCCTCTCAAATTTATATAAATTTGATCCACACCCCGGATCGGGGTTAACAACAGTTTAAGAAACTGTCCAGGCCATGCAGGGACCTCTACCACTATTCTACATGGGAAAAAAACAAATATCAGGCCAGACAAGGACCTCTTCCACAGTTGACGCGGGTAAGATTAAACAATTGTGGTTTGAGGGTTTTGATATCCTCCAGTTCAGTACAGGAGACAATGTGTGTATACGAAATACAGAGTATACCACACTACTCGCAAGTTAATAAATAAATCATGTAGAGAGAGGAGATAAGCGTTTAGAAAGATCTAGTGATTATCAATGAAGTTCTGGACTCATTGGATTCAACATGAATGCTTCTGAGTCCTTCTCTGGTTTTTCTGTTGAAAAACAGTGTGTCGTAGTTCATCTTGTGTTCTATAGGAGTGAGTATGTTCTCTTGACTTCAGTTCCTCCAGTAGTGTAGGATTTCATGTGTTGGAACTTCTTTGAGGATCGCTCAATGTCTTCCTCACAGTTGTGCTCAGGATTGTTCTTTTTTTTCAGTACAGAGCACTTCGAGTATGTTTTCGTATTGAATGTCAAGGCGACTCTACATTTACTACAGCTGAGACTTTTTTTATTCCATGAGCACCGAAAATAGGAATGAATCCCTTTCCATAAGTACAAGGTACGGTTTACTGACATGCCAAAAACTATCCTTAAATAAGATTAATTGAATTAAAAACATAAAATATGACCATTAGCATTATTTAAATAATATTGACAAAAAGTTAAGGAATAGTGTCACAATGATTATGTACACGGTGTCTTCTTCACGGTATGAGGTTCATGGTATGAGCTTCACGGTATGTTCATGTCACAGTGTCTAGCTCACGGTGTGTCCTTCACGGTGTCTGGGTCACGGTGTTTGGGTCACGGTGAGTCCTTCACGGTGAGTCCATACTTAGACAAATATCTGTATTTGGACTTAGATAGAATATGCAGAATATGAATTAAGCTTAATCATTTGAGAGTAACATCACTTGAATCATAAACATAAAGGCTTGATAATATATGAGATATTTGTGATCATGCATAAGACTTATAAGTAATAACGAGAGTAATTAACATCATAAGATTTGTTAACATTAAAACATGATGTGTAGTTATTATTGAGATTGAAGAGCATTAGAAAGATGTGCAATGAAGATTGAAATTAATTAACAGTAATAGTATTTGTGATCAGTAAAACATGATTAACACATGAGGATTCCAACACTCAAGTATGCATTACTAGAGATAATGACAATAATTCCTGTCATTATCAACTCTATTCTACCCCAGAAAGAAGATAAAAAATTGATTATATTCCAAAAAATGAAAAAGTACCAACAGCATATCGAAATGATGAATGTAAAGGGATCATCACCACAATCCAAACATACAAAAATTCATTATATGAAGGTACTAAACCTATACACAACCCAAGATATTACACACCCCACCAATTAAAAATATTAAAATGAAATATGTGATGAAACTCTTATATTCTAAAATAATATTGTCAATATCTAGAAACAAATGGATTAGTCCAGTATATGTTTTTACACAGATGGGTGACAATATTGATGTTAAAATTAGTGAAAATGTGTTGATCTCTACACAAAGCATAACTTGATGGAGAGTATGCATCGACTATATAAAGATAAATATGGAATACTGGAAATATAAATTCCAAGTAAATTTTATTGATCAAATGATTTGATGAACACTAGGGAACAAATTATATTAGTTCATGGAAGGACATTCAGAATATAATTAAATTGTAGTCAATTCTGTAGATCAATCTAAAAATATGTTCGCTTTTCCATTAGGTACCTTCTACTACCATAATTTTTTTTATGTGAAATAAAAAACAAATTCATTGGTTCGTGACATATATATACCATGATATGGAAGAGGAATTTCTAGAGATCTTTATGGATGACGTTTTAGGGTATTGAAGGTATTTTGAGGTCTGTTTGAGTTGCATTGATATATTTTTGCAATGTACGGATGAAAAAAAATTATTATTAAATTGAATAAATTGTCACATCAAGGTAAAATGAGGAATAATAATCAGACATAAAATCATAAAACAAGGAACGATAGTCATTCTATAAGAAATCAATGTGATACAATACTTAAACGAGGTAACTACATAGAATGGGATAATGTGTTTTTTGGTCCATGCATGATGATATCTTCATTATGTTAAAACCGTGTTAGAATTATCTCACCGCTTGACACATGTATTTTCAAGATACACCATTTTTGAGTTCATTTATGATTTTGGATGAACATTCCATATAATAATGTATAGTTGTGTAGACACTCCTGTCAAAATTTCACCAGATTTTGATAAGGATTTTGAATTAATAAGTGATTAAAGAGATTTCACCATTAGATATATCCTTGGATTTCGTGATAGAAATATGATTTCACCATTTATAATTACATTTACATGAAAAATGACCCTTAGGTTAATTATATGACAACTAAAAAGAAACTTCATGAATTTTTATTTCAGTTTGAAATATTTCACTCATACATAGTACTTCCAAATGTTGTGGTGGGCATTTAATTTGATAAACATAAACATCTACTGAAAAAATTAGTTTATCATGAGTTAAATGATGGATAATTATTATTTATGCTTTTTAAATTATAATAATGTGTACAAAATGAATGTTTAATGTTATCGCGTACCATTTATCCATACCTCCACTACCCAACATTGAAAATAATGATAATATTGACATCATGGATGACATTCCCAATGAAACACATATTATGATAAATACCCAAAATCAACTGTGATTTTCATATATTCTATATTATCATAACACTAGAACACTCTACAATGAATTTTACATTCTATACTAGAAGATATTTTTAGCTGAAGCCTCACATTACTACTATAATGAGTCACAGCATTTTATGACCACATCTGATGGATTAATAGAGTTATACTACCTAGAATACAAACAAAAATGTGTTCATGACATGTGTCACATATCACCAACAACTGTTCATCATGGACCTGAATGTTCCATAGATAAAATCCATCAAATAGATATATTCTATTCCACAATTCATCATGATGCAATGACTATTTTCGAAAACTGTGATTGATGCCATTGGAAAGGGACTGTAAAATAAAGAAATAGAATTCCCCAAAATACTACCATGGATGTGATGCTCTTCAAACATTGTGGAATTTGTTTCATTATATTATGCCCTAATTAGCATGGTTGGTTTTAGATCCTATTCGGTGTTGACTACATAAAAACATGGGTTGAATCCAAATCCAATACTCATGACACAATATAAGTGGTAATTAAACTTTTAATGAAAAATATTGTAAAGACCCGAAATTTCCACGTAATTTTATTTAAGTATATATGAATTTTACTAGTCCGTGAAAATTTACAGCGTGTGATTACGAAGCCTAGAGAGCCTGGAATGAATTTCTATACTTTTTTTGGGTACGTTTAGTAAACGAGCAAGTGGGTTTTTATAACTTTTGAACTGGTGCTTAGAATTGAAATCGGAGGGCACCGTTGAACTCACAGTACCAGTATTTGCTTAAGGAGACTTTCACCTTGATGGTAGTGGGTCAAGAGTGAATGAAAGTTTTTTTGGGTTTTTTCACGTAAGAATATAATAAAAATAAAATTGTATGAGGTTTTTGTTTTAATTTGCAACACCATTGTGGGTGTTGGGAGGTGCGGTCCACCAGAACTAAACCACTACGTGGATGTTAGAAGTGGGGACCACCAGACCTTAACCTCCCATGAGTGGTTATGGTGGTGGGGACCACCTAGGGTTAAACC
Organism: Viscum album; assembly: GCA_963277665.1. NCBI lineage: Eukaryota > Viridiplantae > Streptophyta > Magnoliopsida > Santalales > Viscaceae > Viscum > Viscum album. Next base: position 32,428,335 of record OY728128.1, on the reverse strand, counting down.
TCCTTCAAACCCCCTTTAATTGAGAGAAACCCTCAACTCCCTAATAAATTTGGGGGGAGCCTCTTCAACACCTCCAAAATTTTAATTGTGCTAACACGCCATATTAAATTTTCCAACTCCCCCTTAATCAATTAAACCATTTTGAATATTATGTCAACAAATTAATAGATATTATAATATATTATCTTGGGATGCCTTTTCATTTTGGGTGGAATTGGGGAGAGGAGGAACAAGGTAGAATGCTCCCAAAGAAGAATGCTCCACCGACGAAGAACACTAACAATGAACACCTTCGACAATGAAGAACGACCTCAACTTCGACTTTCTTCCTCGGAACATCCTTCGGCCTAAGACATGTTCGTCGACAATGAATTGATGTTTGACTTATCGCGCCAATGCCAACCAAAAATGAACAAGGTAGGGGTTTAATTTTTTATTATCATTTTCCATGTACTCCCTTCTCCTCTTCTGCAGGATTGGGAATGATTAAATTACGGAAGATCATGGTTGATGTTCTTTACTATGTTCCCATGAACCGTATGCTACCACTATAAACGCGGAGGGTGCGGGAAAAACTAACATGGCCTGACCCCCCTCCTCCAATCTTTTTTTGTGGTGTTCTTCGGAATGGAAGAAGGCGATGAAGACGACGAACGTGCTGAAGGCAACAGTGCCGAAACCCACAGCCACCTCGGCCCCAACTTCCAACGATGTGGTCCGGCCTCCCGGCCGGACCAGCCGTCCGCCCTCGCCATGCAATGCCACCCTAGGCTGAACTGGCCACGTGCCTGCCTGCCGTGCCCCTACCGGCAGAGCCACCCCTGCCACACCGTCGGCCGGCCACACCGCCCGCTTGCAGAGCCACCCCTCTCCACTTCTCATAGGATGAGCCGCCCGCCTGCGCCTCCTGCCGGCCATGCCCCCATCGGCCAAACTGGTCGTTCCACCCGATGACAAACTGGGCCGCCCCAGCTCACGTCGCCCACTGGCCTCTCAAGCCGCTTTCACCCCTCGCGGCGCCCAGGCCGAACCGGCCTGCACCCTCATGGAGCCCTCCCGGCTGAACCGGCCTTGCAGTGCCCTCCCAGCCCAAAAGGCCCCACGACACCCTATGGGCCAGGTGGCCCCCTCGGAACCCTCCGGGACAAGCCGCCCCGTGGCGCCCTTGCGGTCGAACCGCCCTCAAGACTGCTCTACGCCCTGTCAGCTGGTTCGCTGCCTCTACGGCCCCTCGCGGCCCTTACAGACTACTGGACGTCCTAGAGGACCGGGTTGCATCATAGGTCATGCCTGACCCAGCAGGTTGCGCCAGGTCGACCTGAACATGGTCGTCCCATGGCAGATCGGGCCAGTTCTGTCCGACCAGGTCGGACTTGACCCAGGTCCACTTTGACCCTTAATTTCTTTGGCCATATCATTGGCACCAGACGTCCGTTTGATGAACCTTCAGTGGTGGTAGAAATCTTGGAGTGACACGGTCCCATTGTGTAGACTCCACTTGAGTTTTGGTTTCAGATGGGAAATTTTCGTGTTGGATTGAGTACGAATCTAACTGGGCCCCTGGGACTAAAATGCTAATAACTCACAGACCGAGAGTCTGATTGACGCGCCATCTGTTGCATTGAGACCCCTATATAATGGTAGACCTTTGTGATACTTCATCGTGGGACTTCATGACAGTTGGAGTATCGACCAGTAGTTTGTGGAGTGCATCATCCCGAATATGAGAGTGCATAGTGAAGAGATATAGTAGCTAGCTGAGACATGGCTACTGCAGAACTTTTTGACTCAGAGTGACTCTAATAGCCTAGTGGGGAGCACCTTGGTGTCATAGAAGGGCCACAATGGGGAGATACTTGGTGTCGTGGAAGACCCACGGTACTCGACAGAAGGAGTACCATAGCAGGATATGAGGGGGAGCACACTTGGTGAAACGACAGACCCACGGTGGGGAGTGAGCTTGGTGATGTGGAAGATCCACGGTACTCGATAGGAGGAGTACCTCATCAATCCGAGGTTAGTGCGAAGTGCGCTTGGTGTCGCGACAGGCCCACTATACTCGATAAAGGAGGAGTTCTCCAACAGCTGAGGTTTTGACAATGCGACATGAGATGTTAATTGATATTACCCCCTAGAATAAAATCATTGTTTGAGCTGAGCCAGTTTTTATGTGTTTTCCTCATGATTGAGATGGATCAATTTGTAACTTAGGAACATGTATCAGAATCTACCTATATAGGGTTATCTGTTGATTTCAATTTTTGTGGTTTATCCTTGGTGGATTTTGTGAGACCTTGAGGGTCTCGGGTTCCCTACTCAGTATTGTTATACTTACCCATGCATTGGCTATGATTGCACATTATTGTGTTGGATGTAGATGACGGACAGAGCTGAATGATGTTGGGAGTATCAGGACTGGATGATACCTGAAGGTGGACTATAGATCATATCAGATCATTGGGGAGACGGACAGATGTGGAGTGCTGATAAGTTGATCTATACCTACCCTTCAGGTATGAATCATGGAGGGCAACCCAACAATTGGCTTTCCCTTTTATTCAGATGTATTGTATCACCATTGTACATGTACTTTCATGTTGGGAATTTATTCTAGTCCCTTTTACTTTCATCACTCTTTTTTATACAGTTTACACGGTGTTTCGTCTATCTATGTGCTTTCTTGTCTATTTGTTTACAGGTTATAAAGGTAATTCCTTCCATGTTTTAGGGAATTACACCTATGGTGCCAGTCACCAACCCATGGCCTATGGAAGGCAGGCTTGGGGTAGTCACGGCATGGGTCCCAGGGGACGAGTCGTGACAAATTGGTATCAGAGGAGTCGAGCTTAACCACAAAACTTATGACTCTGATCTTTCTTTTCATTTAGGAAATAGTGTTAATTGTAGTGAGTGTGGATTTCAGTTCAGGGAGTCCAGTGTTGGTGTGGTGGCCAACGTATCCATACACTAGGACCCTGACTTTTGATTTCCGACTCACTGCATGAAAAAACTAATTGTTTGTGTATTTTCAAAAGTTGTCTTTAACTCATCTCACCAGTTTAGCTTACCGGGTATAACTTTTTAACTATATCGGCACCTATTTATTTTCAGGATGCCTCCACACTGATTGTCGTCTACAGTTCCGAGAGTTGTACATAGTGATAGCTCACAGAGCGATGAGGCCTTAGTGCAGGGCACTTTTTCAAGTGTATGCACTAGCGGTACCATTTCCAGTTGGGCCAATGATTCCACCAGCCCTAGAAGCAGACGGTGCACGCCGCTTGAGCGTGTTGCATATGTTCCAGCGCCAGAGGCCACCCTGGTTCAGGGGATAGATGGACCCACAAGTGGTTGAGGATTGGATGGAGGTTGTGGTGAGAGTGTTCTGACTGGTAGGGACATTAACAGACCTCCTGGTGAATCTTGCAGTTAGTCTTCTACAGGCAGCAGCAGGAAGATGGTGGAGCTTGATGCTCTAGGTCCACGACGAGGTGACAGTTCTCTGGGCAGACTTCAAGAGCCAGTTTCCGGTAGATATTGTCCTGGAAACTCTTTACACAGTTCGCATACTGTAGGTACTTCATCTACAGCAAGGCAGCATGGCTATATCTCAGTACTCAACGAGGATCATAGACCTCATACGCTACTACAAAGATATGGTGTGGGACACATTCTTTACGGCCTGGACATTCGAAAAGGGACTCAGGTAGGAGATCCGATCTTCGGTGATCTCCCTTAGCATTCCGACACAGGTGGGAGTGTCAGAGAGAGCACTCTTAGTGGAGACTTTTATTACATAGCAAACACCAACTGTGAGGCCCACTACCAATCATCACATAGAGGATTCTTTTGCAGCTGGCAACAGACAAACATCACAGATGTCCAAGAGGCCTAGACATATAGGTGGATGACCACATGACTCAGGATCAGTTACGTGGGGCACTAGAAACAGAGATATACATGCGAGGTGTGGGAAATGTTACACATGAGGCGGGAAGGGTCACATGGCTTCTGACTGTCAGACCTGCCGTTAGGATAATCAGTAGATAATCAAAGGACTGTCCTGGTAGGGACAAAGAAATGATCGAGGCGGTCCATAGGTAGCAGGATGACGTGGCCGGGGAGCTGGTAATGAAGATGGTAGTGGGATACGGCTCGAGATATTACCACCACTACCACCTAGAGGTCGACCCCGACTGTAGGGAGCAGGTGGACAGGGGAGAGCTCAGCTTCCAACAAATGGGGCCTATGACCACAATGCTCTGAAGATGATTCAATGTATGATCTGGGACTATCCACAATAGTTGTAGTACTTATAGACATAGGTCCCATTCATTTTTTCATTTCCATTTCTATAGTTTAGAGCTTGATGATTCTGATGGAGTCGTTGGCTCGATCCTTTCGGCTAGAGACTCCTACAAGAGCGGATTTTATGATTACGCACTAGTGTCTGTAGTATGAGATTACTCTAGGAGGCGAGAGCTTCAGCTGGGAACTCCTAGTAGTGGCGTCGAGGTCTTATAACATAATATTGGGTATGGACTGTTTATCTACAGTCCATGCTAAGATTGACTATATTATGCACAATGTGTGGTTTGTCTACACGGATGGGACCGGGTTTACCTTCATCAGTAAGAAGGGAGACTTTTCATTGTAGGATGGACTTTCCCGGAGGAGAGTGCTACAGATCACTAATCATTTGGCTATCCATAACCTCAGAGCGGTTGATGTGGAGAGTCCGACTTATCCCGTAGTAGTGGACTAGTACGCCGATGTTTTCCATAATGATTTCCCTGGTCGACCTCCTCAAAGAGATGTAGACTTTTACCTTGAATTATACCTCTAGATGGAAATGATATCTAGTGAAACATATCGGATGACTCCCGTGGAGCCTTGCGAGCTACAAGTAAAACTAGAGGGCTTACAGGGGCAGGGATTCATCCGGCCATGTGTTTCTCCTCGGGCAGCCCTGATTATATTCTCCAAGAAGGGGGATGGGAGCTTGAGACATTATGTCAATTATCAGGGCCTAAATAAGATGACCGTGAAGGACAAGTACCCACTCACAAGGATTGAACACCTCTTTGATCAATAGAAGAGAGCACAATGGTTCTTGAATAAATACCTCAGATCTGGCTATCACCATCTCAGAGTACGAGATGTGGATGTGCAGAAGACGACCTTTAGATGACGGTACGGCCACTAGGAGTTCTAGGTTATACCATTCATCATGAACAATGCTCTAGAAGTTTTCATGGGACTCATGAACATGATCTTTCAGCCATACCTCAGTTTCTTTGTCATAGTATTCATCGACAATATTCTAATCTACTCTACTACGGAGGAGGATCGTTCCTATCATTTGCAGGTAGTATGGGAAACACTCTGAGAGAACCATTATTATGGTAAGCTCTTGAAGTTCTAGTTCTGGATCTGAGAGGTTCATTTTCTGTGACATGTCATATCTGAGGCTGGAGTTGCAGTAGATCCAGCGAAGATTGAGGCGGTACTCGCTTGGGATCCACCCAGGTGTGTGATGGAGGTACGAAGTTTCCTGGGTCTGGCTAGATACTACTAGAGGTTTGTGCTAGAAATCTCCATAGTTTTATCACCACTATCAGAATTAAAAATGAATGGGAAACCCTTCATTTGGTAGGAGAAATTCCAGTAGATTTTTCAGAAGTTGAGGTAGAGGCTGACTAGTGCCCCCATCATGAGGCTTCTAGAGGAAGACGTATGGTATGTAGTCTACTGTGACAAATCTTGGACCAAACTTGTGTGTGTACTGATTCATGAGTGAGTACCAATCACATATGGTTCTTGACAACGGAGATTGCATAATCATAACAATGCTACCCATGACATGGTATTAGCAGTAGGGGTCTTCGCCTTGAATATGTGGAGACACTATTTTATGGGAGTGAGCTATACAGTGTACTTTTATCACAAGAATCTCAGGAATATCTTCTCCCAGAAGGACCTGAACCTGAGATAGTGATGTTTTCTTGAGTTCCTCCAAGACCATGACATTGAGATAGTATATACTCCTATGAAGGGGAACATTGTTGTCGATGCACTCAGTATGAGATCTGGTATTCAGCTTCTAGGTAAGGCGAAAGAGTAGTTGGCCACTTTGCAGATATCCTTTGTGAATCGGGATGGATCATCATTTCCTCAATATCTTACATTAACTCCAAAACATCTTCAGCAATTCAGGGAGGCACAACATGGGGACGCTAACTGCGAGACACGATGTTCTCAGATATCCAATGGGGTGGCAACTGATGGAATTTTTGAAGGTGGGGAGCGCATCATCCTCTTTATAGGATGTACCATGGTACCAGTGTCACCTAAAGAGGATGTGTTGATGGTGTTTCAAAAATCCTTTCTAGAGGTACATCAAGGAGAGGCGAAGATATATCAGGACCTCTGAAAATAGCACTAGTGGACGTGAATGAAGAAAGTAGTAGCACAATTTGTTTCCCAGTGCATCACATGTCAGCAAGTGAAGGTAGAGTATCAAGTACCAGCATGCTTTGTTCAACTATTAGAGTTTCCAGATTTGAAGTGGGATGGGATACCCATGTATTTTGTGACAGGACTTTCATGTAGATCTAGGGGACATGACTCAATTTGGGTGATCGTCGGCCGACTCACTTTTTCGGCCCACTTCCTACTGATTAGAAAACATGGGAATCCTTTATGTGTAGAAGATTTTACGGATACATTGAGTACCCTCAATGATTTTCTTCGATCATGATACACGTTTTACTTCTCTGCTATAGAAGAGGTTGCTGGAGGCTTTCAGGATGCACCTTTTTTTGAGCACCGCCTTCCATCCATAGACGGATGGTCAGACTGGGTGGACCATTCATACCCTAGAAGACATGCTCTATGCATGTGTACTCGACATTGGTCATAGCTGGGAGGATCACTTGCCTTTGGTGGAGTTTTCATACAACCACAACTATCACTCCACCATCGGTATGGCACCTTTCGAGACGTAGTTCGGATGACCTTGCAGATCACCTTTGTGCTGGACTGACCCAGGGGAGTCAGCACTCGTGTGACCAGAGACAACATGGGCTACCATGGAGAAGGTTCAGATCATCCAAGAGTGGATGAAGACTACACAAAGCAGCCATAAGTCGTATGGTGACAGGAGACAGAGACCTCTGGAGTTTGAGGATGGTGACCACATCTTCCTACGAGTCTCACTCCGACGAAGTCTATGGATATTTGGACAAGGTGAAAATTTATCTCCGAGATTCATCGGACCATTGCAGGTCCTCAGTGGAGTTGGAGAGGTGGAATACGGCTTAGCTCTTCCATCTTAGTTTCACCAGGTGCACGACATCTTCCACATATCTTAGTTGAGGAGATACGTGCACGACCCTTCTCACATCATCGACAATGGTGAGATGGATGTCGACAATGGGGAAAAATTTACAGAGGTTCTAGTGGAGATTGAGGATCAAAATAAGTGGTTATTTGATGGATGGTCAATACCTCTAGTGCACATTCTTTAGCAGCATAGGAACCTCCAAGAGAGAACATGGTAGTAGGAGGCTCAGATGCGTTCTAAGTACCCCCACCTGTTTACCTAGTTTAGTTGTGGTTTACGGGGACGTAGATCCCTAAGGTGGGGAGAATGTAAAGACCTGGAATTTCCATGTAATTTTTATATATATATGGGAATTTTACGAGACACCAAAAATAACGGAGCATGATTCTGAGGCCCGGAGATCCTGGAAAGAATTTATTAACCTTAGTTCGGTTACATTCAGCAAACGTGCGAGTGGGTTTTTCTAACCCTTGAACTGGTGATCAGTATTGAAATTTGAGGGCACAGATGAACTCGCAGTGCTGGTATTCGCTTAAAGAGACTATAACCTCAACGAAAGTGGGTCGAGAGTGAAAGATAGTTTTGGGGGTTTTCATGTAATAATAAAATAAAAAAATTGTGTGACATTTATTTTTTTATTTTCAACACCCATATGGGTGTTGGGAGGTGGGGTCCACTGAAACTAAGCCTCCATGTGTATGATGTAAGTGGGAACCACCAGACCTTATCCTCCCTTGATAGGTTATGGTGGTGGGGAGTACCCCTACCATAACCTCCCATGATAGGTTATGGTGGTGGGGACCACCCAAGATTAAACCCCCTTGAAACCCCAACATTAATTGGGAGAAACCCTCAACTCCCTAATAAATGTGGGGGGATCCACTTCAACACCTCCACAATTTTAATTGTGCCAACAAACCATATTAACAATGCCAACTCCCCCTTAATCAATTAAACCATTTTGAATATTATGCCAGTGGAATAATAGATTTTATAATCTATTATCATGGGTTGCCTTTTCATTTTGGGGTTAATTGGGGAGAGGAGGAACTTTGGAGAAAGCACCCAATGAAGAACGCTCCACTGATGAAGAACGCCGATGAGGAACGCCTTCATCTACGAAGAACACCCCCATATTCAACTTTCTTCCCCGAAACGTCCTTGACGTAGGACGTGTTCGTCTTTAATGAATCGATGTCTGCCTTCTTGAGCCAACACCACCCAACAATGAATAAGGTACGGGATTAATGTTATTTTTATCACTTTCCAGGTACTCCCTTCTTATATTGTGCAGGATTGGGAATGATTAAATTACATAAGATCATTGTTCATTTTCATTTATTTTTTCTTTTGAACCGTATGCTACCACTACAAATGAGGAGGGTGCATCCCAAACTAACATGGCTTGACCCCCCCCCCCCCTCCGCCATTCTTGTTTGTGGTGTTCTTCGTACTTGAGGAAGGAGACAAAGATGACGAATGCAAAAACACCACCACCCACAACCACCATGACCAGTGCCACCCTTGCGGTGCTCTGGTCTCCGGACCGAATCGTTCGGGTGCCCTTGCCACGCCACGCTACCCTGGGCCGAACTGGCTCTGCGCCTGCCAGGCATGCCCCTGCCGGCCAAGCCACCCTAGCGGCGCTGCCCACCGATCGTGCCACATTGGTCGAGTCGCATGTCGGTCCAGCCACCATGGCTGCACTGTCAGTCGGTTGCGCCACCTGCTGGGTAACCCATCTTGGTTGTTCCCCCACCGGCTAAACCATATGTGCCACCCGCTGCATAGCGAGCCGCCCAGGCTCATTCTTCCTTTCGGTCTCCCGAGACGCTTACACCTCTCGTAGGTTCCCGATCGAACCGGCCATCACCCTAACAGCGCCCTCCTAGACGAACCGATCAAGCGGCGCCCCCTGGACAAACCGGCCCTATGGTGCCCTCCGAGCCAAGCTGCCCACTCAGCGCCCTCCGGTTCGAGCCTATCCCACAATGCACTCTGGGTAGAGCCTCCCCCGCGGTTCCCTCCCAGCTGAACCACCCCCGTGGCCGGTCTGAGAACTTGTGGCTAGTCTGCCACCTCCGCATCCCCTCGCGGCCCTTGCAGCATGCTAGACCTCCCAGTAGACCGGGTTGCATCACAGGTCCGGCGTAACCTAGGAGGTCAGGCTGGGTTGACCTGAACTCGTTTGTCCCATGTTAGATTGGGCCGGGTTGGTCCGATGGGGTCAGACCGGACCCCGACCTACTAAGACCCTTTATTTGGGGAGCAGTTTGGATAGTCTAGAGTTAGGATTGTCGAGATATGGAATTCTAGTTTTGGGTAGTGTGAATGATCACCACACCTCATGACGGGATTCAAGTCACCAAGGGAGTCAGGACTTGTCTGTGTCCTTTGGTTTTCTTAGTTTGATGATTATTAGGGGATATTAAAAGAGAGTTGGGTTAATGGTCTTAATGAGCTCGTGGGGCCTGGAAATCCATGTGGATATGGGGATATTTCCCTAGAACAATCTTTGTGATGGTGAAGTGATTGAAATATCACCACCAACAATTAGTCCATGTCCCCCACTGAATCTAGTTTCACTCACATTGTCTTATGTCCTTTAGTTTTGAAATCATGAAAGATCGGTTTTAATGAAAGAATTTCATAGTTTCAAAAAGAGTAAATATTTGAGAAATGATTTTCTAATAATGTTATCATGTATGGATTTTTGAAATGTTGGCACTATGTTTTTTTTATTTTTTTTTTTGAAAAGGGAAATGGTGTGTTTACACCTCTTTTGAAAGTAGAAAATTATGTTAAAGTTGGTTTTGGAAAAGTATTTCTAATTGAGTTTTCTAAACTATTGAAAGGTTTTTTAATGGGATGGGATGTTTTAAAATTAATCCATATGAATTGAAAGTTTGATTTCATTTAACTGATTTTTCTTTTCTAAAAATTTTGTTAAGAAATAATTAGGGTTTGATTTCAGGGATAACTGTTTAGAGAAAAAGGTGGTATTGGTTGACTGTTTTGGTTTTGAAAACTGGATTAAATTTTTATTTTATCTTTTTATTTCCATGAGAGACCACATGAATGGGGTTGTATGGGATAATGGATGGTTGACGGATAAGGTATGCCCCATTAAGTGTTAGTGCACAACTGATGTACAACCCGAATTGTTTCAACATTCAAAGACCCTCCAGCTGATCAATATAAGGAATACTTTTCTTGATATTTCTAGATTCAGTCTACACCCTTTCCATTTTTGATTTTTTGGATCTTCTTGTAGTGGGAGAGTGATCGTGGAAGGTTGAAAGAGAACTTATCTTATTATGTTTTCTGATTTGCCGAAGGTGGAAGTGGTCTGGGGTTGATAGTATGGATGAGTATCCATATGGCTTCTAAGAGAGCCTCGGGGTCCTTCGTAGTCTCCTCGAAGAAGGAGTTCACATTAAACTACCAGTGTGGGAAACATGGTCATGAGAGGTTATTGTGGACACTTTCTAGAATTGTGTTTTGTTTGGGGATGTTGTATATGGTCCCTCTCCATGCATTGTTTATATCAATCAAAATGGTCTTGTTCGGGGATTCCTTGTGATGTCATGTGCTCGATTGACCATAAAGGTGAAATTAATGAAATCCTCTGAGAATCTCTGTTATGTTGGGAGAGTTTCTCCCTTGAAAAAAATTAAAAATCATCCATTTTAGAGGAAGGTGAGTATATGTTTATTTTACTTATATTGTTTCTCACCCAAAGAAACAAGTTGTGATGTGTGTTTATTTTCTATTCCCTTGTTTCAATGATATATCAGGATAGGGTAATGTGAGTTTGGAATGTGATATGTCTAGAAAACATATATCAAATTGTGGGATAGTTGTTAGTGGCACTGAAAGAATAAATCTCATTTAGTGTGTTTCCAAATCCTATCTATAAGGCTGATGATGGTTCAATCATTTGAGCTACATGCATAGGTCTCAGAGAGAATCATGCTCATAGTCCGGGGAAATCCCCGAGTCATTTAAACCCTTGTACAAAGTCCTATCCTCAATATGAATGATAAGTAGAGTTTAAATCTCTGGTATCACCATCTTTCTTCTATTGTTCATGTTTGGTGGAAATAGGTGGAGGGCCTTGTACCCATGTCATCACCCAACGTCATTCCCTACCCCTTTGGATTCCATTGAGTCTTTGGAGAATGGATGAAAATTTGGCTATACTGGCTGAGCACACGGTATGTGAAAGATTAAGAGTGACCGTGTGCCTGGAAGCCATGCAGGAAGAATCATCTGCACAGTTAGTTCACGGTTTCAAAAACTATGTGGACTAACCATGAAACCTTCCCAAATATTTGAATTTTTTGGTCTTTATGTGCCAGCCCATACTGTTTGGTTAATATGGTTGGTTTATTATTGTTGGGAGACCCACTATGGTCTCATATATGTTATTTTGGAAAATTCTAATGGATATTTACCCTATGTACTAGGGAGTCCTTTCGGGCCTCCCCCAGTTAGTGTCCTGATTCTGTCTAGGGAAAAATGTATGCTGTCACTAATGGTGGGGATCCCATTTGTATCTCCCTGTAAAAGTAACTCAATTTTTTCCAGGGCCATGGCTTGGAAGTAGGTATTATAGTTTAGAGTATTCTAATTACCTATGTCTTCCTTGGGTAAACATTGAGAATGCAGAGTGACCAAGGGTTTAGTTATAGCAGTGTAAGTGTAACCTTGTTCAAAGTTGTTGTTCATTTGGGTGATTTTCAAGAGTCTTGTTTGGATAGTGACTGAGAAGTTTAATTTGGGGAAAAGTTTAATTGTTATTGATAATTTCAGGAATGAGATGTATGTTTTGGTTGTATGAGTAATCATTCCATAATTTATCATTGGAGTTTTTTTTTATTTTGGGGGAGAAACCTAGAAAGGGAGTACCTATGGGTTTCTCAGTTGGGTTTGGTTGTTGCATTGACCTTGCAGTGACATTAATGGGAATAATGTTTTAATGGTGGGGTTAATTGTCCCATGAATAACTTATTTTAAGGGTATTTTTAATTTATTTTCTGATTAATCTTTGTATTGGGGGTTTCCTAAAATTTTAAGGAGGAATGGGTGTGTTTTCATGAATTGGGCCAAACTGTGAGCCCAATTCTAGATTTAAAAATAAATTTTACTTCTTTTATAAGTCAATAATTTTTCAACATTTTTCACCCATTGTAATTACTACATGGCCTCCCCTGACCTATTAACACCACCATTTAAATTTGGATCCATTATAAATCTATAATTATGGTGGATTTGGGTTTTTATTTAAGAAGTTGGGCCACCCCGAAATGCCATTTCCAGTTTTAAAAAAACATTTTTATTATTTAATAACATATTCAGTTTTAACTATTTTTGTGTGATTAAACCTCTAACCTAAGGCCACAAAACCTAGGTGCACCCCCAATCTTTTATCCCCCTCTTTGGGGATCGTTTTATTTGCAGAACATGTTGAATCATCTTAAACTTTCTCAATTAGAGCAGATTTATAAGAGTAATTTTTTTTCTTCATAAATCCTTTATTTTTCACCCTTTTTCCCAATTCAAATTCATACAAGGTATCCTTATCCATGTTCTAATATCCCTTGAATTTCTGGCTATTTTACAATTTATTTACTTGTGTATTTGGTGAGACTTATAATATATCCCTCAAGTAAGTTAGTCTTCTTCATTATTCTTCCAATTTACTTATGGTTAAATTCAATGTGACTAGGGTTTCATCCCTTATCCATGAGGTTCCTAATGTACAATAGTTAGTGTTTGAACCTAGTGTTTGATTTCTTGTCTTTTGGGTGAAATCCTGTGGTTTTAGGTTGGATTTCGCTTCCTTGAGGTGCAGTTTATGTTTCACACCATATTTTGAGGGTTTCGACATTAACGGTAGGTGGTTCCATATGTAAAAAATTGTTGGGGATTTAGCTTACTATATTTAATCATTTTTCATATTCTTCATAGGTTGGGTGTGGTGAAAAAATGGTTTATTATTGATTTGGATACATGTTTAATTTTATAGTTGAATTTTAACTGGAAATTGGGTGATTTCATGTGTAACTCATGGTGTATTATTTGGGTTTATTTTATAACTAATGGAATTGGTTTACTAAATCCTGTTTGACCTACCAATTCTGGTTTGGTAATTTATTAGTGTCATGTGCGCCTAAAAACAGGTTTTCTGAATAGGATGGATGTGAAAACCATTTTTATTCTTATTGAGATCATTTTATGAAAATGTGTGTTTTCATTTGTATATTTTATTATATTATTCAAGCTGATTTTATAACACTTGAAAGTGGTTTCTTAAATTTCTCTAGGGATGCCAATTCTGTTTTGGATAGAAATTGGAATGGTTTTGGACTGAAATGGTAGTTTTGAAATTGGTTTTGTGTGTAAGACATATTTAAACCACATGGGCTCTTTTTATGAAAATTGTAAATGTTTTAGTTTGTTAAAAAAGTGGGAAATGGTGCATATGTACATTTTGGTGTGTTTTTTCACCAATTATAAGTTTTTCAAGGGATAATTGGTGTTTTAAGATGTCAAAAAAAATTAGAAAGTTCTGTAAATTTTTGAAATGTTTTTTTAAATTGTGATGTTGCAGGGAATCTTTTTTGTGGGCTGTTTCATGTATGTTTGATGATAAAATGATTTTGAATGTAAAAAAATATTATGTTGAATGTTTGTGTTGGATTTTATTTGATGTGTATCACCTTCTAATTTTTTTATAAAATTTTTAAAGAATGTATCGAAGTGTTGATGTGATGTGAAAAGTGTTGTGGGCTATTTTGGTGTGTGTATTATTTCAAAATGCATTTGAATGAAGAAGTGGATTTCGTGACTTGTGTGATGTACAGGTGTTATTTTTGGTGAATATGTGATGTGGAAATGATATTTTCATGTGAAAATTATACATCTTGTCATGTTGAATGTGTTTTAGCACAAGAGGGAAACATGGGTATCTAGGTGGGAGGACGTGTACTAGTATGCTAGTGATCCCGTGAGATTTGGCCTCAGTTTCACATATCAAGATTGACACATAAAACTGAAACTAATCAATGATGATGATGATGGGTGAAGACTAGGTATGAGTATGTTCCCTACTAGTGGCTCGTTCTCGAGAACAAATATTTATGATAGCTACTTTCACAGAGATACGAGGTACCTAGAACCCACATTGAGCAAATGCCTAGGGGTTATTTACTATTTCTTGTGCTTATAAGATTATTTGTGTTTACCATCTTCATATGGGGTGATTGTAAGAAATTTTATGTATCTTTTCCATTGATTTTATGAGTATTTAACCTATAAATTAGACCACTTGAAAACGGTTTATATTTTTAAGTTGCATCTTTTAGAAATTGTAACTTGCATTTAATGTTTTTTTAAAATGTGCACGATTTTTGTCTTTAAATGATTTTAACATGGAATATTATGGGGGTGGTGTCATACTGGGCATTGTCTCACAAACTACTTACATATTTGGATGTATGTATACTTTCTTATTTTATGTCATAGGTTTTGGTACAGTTTTTGTGCTAATTGTTTGGGTTCCAAGAAGTCTTTGGCGCGTCTTCGTGGAGATGACATAAGGGTGATTAGCCCATTACATTAGGTGGTTCTTGGATATCCATTTTTTGGTTTTGAACCTTTTTAATGGCCTTTTGACATTTATTCTAATCATGTTATTCAATTACAAAATTTTGAAAAGGATGGTTTTAGATGAAAAATACAGATTTTTTTACTGAGTTAAAATGTTGTTTAGTGTTTATAAAACTGGGTAAATCAATCCCAAACATCATTTTATGAAACCAGGGAACTTGTGCCAGCCCATGGGGATCTCTAACACCCTTTGGTCCTTGTCATGGGCCAAGTATGGTGCTGGTTTTGGTGGCTACAAATTTAGCTTGTGACAATGTGAGCATCAACGATTTTTTTTGTGAAAAAGGCATATGGAAATCTGTGGGTGTGTGTTGATTATTATGAGATTATCAATGTTTTGATAAAAAAAATATATCCACATAAACGCATTGATAATCTATTAGATCAATTAATGGGAGCTCAGTGGTTCTCTATGATATACATGTAATGTAGATATCACCAATTGAGAGTTTGGAAAGTGGATATTCCAAAGACAGCTTTCAGATGTTGATATGGCCACTATGTATATATAGTCATGCCTTTTGGTCTAACTAATTCACTAACGGTCTTCAAGCCATTGTTGAATCAAATATTTCAACAATATCTATGTTCATTTTTTGTGGTTTTTGTGGATGAAATTTTTATAAAATCAAAGAAAACGGTTGATCATGAGGTGCACCTGAAAATAGTGATACTAATCATGCGTGATCGTCTTTCGTATGCCAAATTATCAAAGTGTGATTTTTGGATAAAATGAGTACATTTTAATGGCCATTTCATTTATGAGAATGGCATTTATGTTGATCCAGAAAAGGTATAATTCATTATATATTTCCAACCACCGAAGAATATTTTTGAGATACGATGTATTGCTGGTATAGGTGGTTACTACTGATACTTTGTGTGAGATTTATCACAACTAGATTCACCAATGACAGTTCAGACAAAGAAGAATACTACATTCCAATGAATGGAGGAATGTTAGAAGTCTTTCTAGGCACTTAATGTTTGGCTTACATCGGCACATATCTTGATCTTGGCAGAATTTAGACAGGGGAATGTGGTGTATTGTGATGATTATGGATCATGGTTGGGTTGTATTCTCAAGAAAAGAGATCATGTGGTTTCTTATGGTTCAATAAAGTTGAGGGTTCATAATAATAATTAACCAACACATGACATGGAGTTAGATGCCGTCATCTATGCTTTGGAAACATGGATACATTATTTCGTTGTTGAGAAATTTACTATGTTTACATATCAAAAAAGCATGAAACACATTTTCTCAAAATGTGAAATGAATCTGTTGAAAATGAGATGGATAGAGTATCTCTAAATGTTTGAATTTGTCTTGAGGTACACACCTCGGAAAGGAAATTCGGTGCCGGATGCATTGTGCAGAAAGTCAGATGCACAGTTAGTGAAAGAAGCTTCAGTTGAATGGTAGTTGATGTTGGTCTTAGCCGACATGCATGTGGAATTTAAAGACTAAGGTGATGTTGCAGTTTTCTATTCATGTAATATTGTTCTGGATTCAGTTATAATGATCAAATAGGTACTGAAATCTGATGTATAATGTCTAGTTTTATGTTCAACACTCAATGGTGGGGTGACCATTGAGGGCTGGAAACATGATGGGAGTTTAGTTTCATGTTTCAGATATCGGATGGTTTTACCTTTGGTTTTTTGGGAAAAACTCTTTATTTTATATCAATATTCGAGATGGGTTGTACATCCAGTCACACATAAAATGTATAAGGTGTTGAAGTCATAGTTTTGGTGGAGCAGTAAGAAAAGGAAGGTGGCCGAGTTCGTCTCGTGGTGCTTAACATTTCAGCAGGTTAAAGAAAAGAATCAATGACCATCTAGTATGTTAAGATCTTTTCCCTTTCCAGTGTGGAAATGGGATCAAATAGAAATGGATTTTGTTACTGTTCTTCCAAGAACGGTCCAAAAAAATGATGCCATTTGGTAAATGTTGATTTTCTAACCAAGTCAACCCATTTAATATATATGCATGAAACTCTTATGGTGGAATATCTTTCAAAAAATCAATATCTGGGATGTGGTAAAGAGGCATAGTGAACTAGTGTCATTAGTCTCGGATAGAGATCTTAGGTTTGAGTCTCGTTTCTGGATATACATACTGCAAGTCCTTGTGACTCAGTTGACTATAGAAATGATGTATCACCCTCAAACAGATGGACAATCTGAGAGGACGATACTGACATTGGAAGACATGTTGTGGGCTAGGGAAATGGATTTTGGTGTCTCATGGGAGGATCATATACCAATAGTGTAGTTCTCCTACAATAACAACTATCAATTCTCAATACAAATGGCTCCATTTGAAGCATTGTATGGGAATTCTTGTCATTCTCCACTATGTTGGGTGGAAACAGGTGAAACTTTACTAGTTTTTCCATGCCTTGTCCAAGAAACAACAAAGAATATCCAGTTGATTAGAAAGATGATTGATATGGCTTAGATTCATCAGAAATATTATGTATATCACCATTGAAAACTGTTGTCATTCTCTATGGGTGATCATGTCTTTATGAGGATCTCCCTGAGGCATGGACATTAATTCTTGAGGATACATGGCAAGTTATCTCAAGGATATATTGGCCCCTTTGAGATACCAGAACAGGTTGGAGAGGTGGAATATCAATTGGAATTACCACTATAGTTTAGTTCCGTGCATAATGTGTTCCATGTATCCCAATTGAAAAAGTATCACACTGATCCTGACCATGTGATTAGATGGGATCATGTTGTGCTAGAACCATATGCATCACTGATACATATCCCAGTGTGGATCATGGATAGACAAGAGAATGTCCTACATGGGAAATGATTCATCCATGTGAGGGTTTTATTGAAACATGTCTTGATTCTAGAAGAGACTTGGGAATGTGAGAAGGAAGTAAAAGAGTGGTGGCAAGAACACTTTTTTTCCTGCGAGGTCTTTCTAGTTTCTGAGGATGGAAAGACCAATGGTGGGGAGAATGTTGTACCCCCCGATTTTGAGTACATAACCCCTTTCCGTAAATTTTTTAATTTGGATTTTTTTAATAGTGAGCTTCCATAAAATACAGAGTTTCCATAATGTAGATAGTTGACATAATTTATAGAGATTCTATCATGTGAGGTGTTTCCATAATATTGGTTGTTTCTATAAAGTGGGGTGTTTCCATAAAGTGGGTTGTTTCCATAAAGTGGAGTGTTTCCATAAAGTGGGATGTATCCATAAAAATGTTTTTCTATAAAAATTGTAAAGGTGAAGGATGGTAGAGTTTGGGGGTTTATAAAGAGTTTTGGGACAAGAATGATGGTCACATAATCCTTATACTATTGACCCAGACCCTATTGTCAAACCTTGCATAGAGGTGAAATCTAGATCCTATTTTATAGGAGCTTACTCGTTTATGCTCTATATATTTCTTTTTGGCTTCAAAACGCCCCTATTGAGTGATTACACTCCCTAGATGGCTGGAGAATTCTCCCCACATGATTTCGAGCCATCTTAGAGCCATACCATGGTGATTTCAAGACCAATTCTTGGGGTAAGTGATGATCTTCTGGGTTCTTTCCTTTTTTCTGAAAACTCCTCCTTCTCTAGTTCTCGTATTCTTAGATCTAAAACTCTTGTGGGTAGATATAAGTTTTTTTGTTTCAAAAATGGCCAAATATACTATTGTTCATGATTTATAAAGATATCAAAGCTACATTCATGGAATCTTGATCTAATTCTTGAGGTATGTCACCATTCTTTCATGATTTGTCATGTTTTATTAGATCTTCTTAGATATAATTCTCTGATATCCATTCTTTCTCAGATATGTATCAATAGTGGGTAGATCTACATTTTGGAATGCAAAATAATTCAATGATGATTTGTGATCTGTCTATGATAAGAGAACTAAGGCCATTCCTGGAGAATCAACTGCACTGCTTGAGCGTTCTTCGTCTACTGTCGAGTTTCATCAAAACAATCGAGGTAGGTGGATTCACTATCACCTCCTCTTGCTAAAATTGATTGTATTATATTCAAATTGGTTTATGGATTTTTAAATTCATGGAAAAATCGTCATTTTTGATGATTTATGGTTTTTATGAAATTGGGTGATCTTGGTGAATAGTTGTGCAAAATGGGGATTAGTTTCATGAATTTAAATTGATGATTTCAAATTAGAAATTTTCTATAATTGATAAATGGTTGATGAAAATGATATTTTCAATAGGAATGGTTTTCAATAAAAATTTATTTATATTGAAATGGTTTGGAATTGAAATGGTTTGGTTTTGAAATGGTTTTGATAGAATTGGTTTTCAAAAAAATGTATTTTTATTGAAAGGGTTGTTTTGGAATGATCGTTGGAAATATGTGTTGTTTGTTCATGTTGCATATACAGGGCTTAGTTGGAATATGACATGGTTCTTGATGGCAATGTTTTAATGGAACATGGGAATTTCATACACGGGGCTTGGTTGAAATGTGAACTTGTGCTCAATTCCAAGGGGTTAATGGAACATGGGGAACAATTACCCTGTGACGACATGGTAGATCGATGAGAAGCCTCTCATGAGTATGGAATTTTCATGACATGGCATGTATGATTGGTTTCATGGATTTGTGGAATGGTTGGGTAATCTCATAAGTGGATATTTTTTAGTGGCTGTAAATATTTTTTAGATATTTTTCTGGGAAAATATCTGGATGGGAAAATTGGTTTCAATTACAGTTATATGATTTTGGTATTGAATGGTTTTGGAAGTATTTTTATATTTATTTATAAACTATTTTTTTGATATTTTTTTATATAAACTATTTTAAATAATTATTTATAACTCTTATATCCTAGTGGAGTAAGTAAGGATATCATTGGGGAAAACCTACTACGTTTTATATTCACCCCTGCTTTGGAAGTTTGGTGATTTTTATGATGCTATAATCCAAGACAAGGGAAATGGTAATGTTTCACACATGTTTAGAAATACCTCATGATGTTTGGGATGTACAGAGATATTGGGTCTTGGAGCTTGTGAAGCATGGAGTCTTGAAGTATTTGGAGAGTCTTGTGTAGTTTATCTACTATGTACATTGATAATTGGTTATTCTTCTATTGTTTCTAACATTGATGTGATTTTGAGCTACATGAAGTTGTTGAGTTTTCTTCCATTTGTTCATGCATCATATAGTTAATGTTTTCCGCCTATGTCTTATTCTAATTGATTACATTCTTTAAATCTTGTTTGACTTATATGTACTGAACTTCCATGACGTATTTCATTACTCTAGATTAATATCATTTGTTTTAATGGTAATTATATCAAATTATTAGCTCATGTTATTATATAAGTTTTTCATATAATGATTAAATTAACATTAACCCTTATTATGTTTCATTCGTCCAATGTTATGAGGAAATATGATAATTAAATTATATCTAGAATGATTCAACATGGATTATGTTGATAAACTATTTTCCAAAAAAGTAATTCTTGTCATAGTGGGAGTGGATGTTGAATATTATGCAATAGTTCAATATGAATCCAAATCATTAAGTGTTTGTCCAAATTCCATAAAAAATAATCCTAAAAGGAAATATGATATGAAAGTGATCAAATATTTCCTTATGATGTTGTATTGTTAGGATGGAATGAAAAACCAATATCCCACATTTATCAGTATCAATGCTATAAATGTGTATATTATATTTTTATCACTGAATCTAGATGATTAGATTCTTGGATATTACATCCACCCTTAATAGTGAATCTATAACCTATCTCAATAAGTTAATTATCATGAAATATAATTATTCTATCCAAAGAATAATAGATACAAAATGAAATTAAACAATCATTGATCCTTGGTTACAATACTCTCATCCTTCATACCATTATTGGCCAATACCATGGTGTCTCTAAACATGCATTGATGTTCGTGACTCCCAAATAAAATATTGGGTAAACATATATGTTCTCTCAACCCAAAATCTCCACACTTTACTGGTAATCTCATACTTGGTACCTATACACATTAGTCATAGGTACTCATACCTTGTTAAAATGCTACAAAGACCACGAGAATTCACATGACATCAAACCAAAGTATTTCAAACCACAGTTTTCAAGAATCTATCCAAAACCTATGTATAAATAAGGTGTATAATGTCCAATACCCTAAACCATGGATGTAGGATTCCATATATAACTTCCTAAACCATAGATGAGGAACCCCAAGTCCAGCACCCAAAAACATGGATGAGGAACTCCACGAGAAACACCCTAATCCATTAATTGCCAAAAGTTTCAAAAATCCATACCCTTGGATGAGGAACTACATGTTCGAAACCTTAATCCATTGATGATGAATTCCATGTCCCAAACCCTTATATATGGATGAGGGGCAACATGTCAGATTACCTAATCGGTGGATGAGGATCATCATTTCAAACCCCATAAACAAAGAATATATATATTTATATATAACAACTTTTATGTCAACCTTATATATTTATGTGGAACCCCATGTGCACCAATATAGTCCAAAACCATGGAATACAATGTCCACTAAACATAATATATAATTTGTATTCCTATTCCCTGAAAACTATTGATACTAATATAGAACAACATATATATAATCATATCTTATGGGTCTGATGTTTCCAGACCACCCTATCTAACATCAGATTTGGATAATCATCTTCAAAATATAGAACCATATCAATGGATAATCAGGTCTATATATCTCAATAGTGAAATCTAAAAACATTAATCCATGATCCAAATTATAGAATCCAATCCAAATCAAAATATCCCATCAGGAATAAACCCTGACTCAAATTTTATAATTACTGCAACATATTAGGGGATCGTTGAACACCCACACGCATAGAAATATCCTCAAACAGAACAAGGTCCAAAACAAGATTAGGACACACAATGAAGGGTTTTTCTATCTCATTAATTAAATTGGTCCAAGACTAGAATGTGAATCACCACCAGGCATCCATCATCGGTATACAACTAATACTTGACCAACTTGTCAGCAAATGCACACATATGCAATACCATACAATATAGGAATTCTCAATATATGAATACATCATCAAATAATAACTTGTTCACAAACCATCAAACTAGGGGAATCCTTATGATTCTCTAAAATACAATTGAACACACAACAACAGTAGTCCATAACCACTATCCTACATTTTCAACCCATCCAAAACAATCGAATAAATATGATCCTCACGGGTTGGACCAAATACTCAACTATTAGAACCTTGAGGAACTGGTCCTAATATGAACAGACAAAACCTGACCTCCTCATATATAATAACTTATCAAATCTTATGTGATCAATCAAATTAAATAAAAAGAGATTAGTATGGAACATTATGGATAAATTTATAACTAATCTCACAATCCTTAACCAATTCTCACTTCTAACAATGCAACATTATATATGGTTCTGAATCCAAACCATAAGTAAATAATCCTACAAAAGTATATTAGTCCAAAACACCATCTAGAAGGAATCTAAATACCAAGACGGATCCAATATTATTATAATGGTGGAAAACCACGTAAAATTTAATACTCAAAAATCCAATTCAGAATATTGGGAACAAAACTGAAAAACCAACTTGCTGGAAAAAGTAACTGACATTTACTTCTGAGTAGATGACATGTGCAAACAATTATTTAATTATATATGTACTTCTACGGGGCCAGAACATATATGAGGCCTTATGCAGTACATATTCATGTCCATTGTATGCATGGGTTCTAATATTATACTAATAGATGATTGTTTACCCCTCACATGAAGTTTCTTCCTAGGTACATGGGAACATGGCCATGTCCCAATACATGGTGTGTACCCAGAGTACACATCATGTACCTCCCAAAATACAATTTTCCCATGAACACATAAAAATGACTATGTACATTGGAAAGTAATTGTATGTGGTGTTTAGTTAATGTAAACTACATTTACAATCAAAATTATAATCTTCCATGAATTGGAATAACACATGGAAAGACTTCTTGATAACACAATCCAGGTAGTAAGGGTTCCCGGACCGAAAATTCCATTAAATCACCGAAATCCCTTTCTCCCCAAATTTTTCATAGATTGACTTATGTGGGGCCCATATAAACCATATGTAGATTTTAGAACATAATAAAACATTAGAGAATCAGGTCATAGAATGAAAAAAAGATTCAAACTCATGGTGTAAACTCTAATGATCTGAGTCCAAATCCACAACTAAAATACACTACACCTTGATATGGTCTCGATCTCTACCCTTAATGATGTCAAATGGAATATCCTCCCCCTTAAACTCTTCTTCCAAATACCATGTTCAAGGGATCTTACAACCCCCTTCTTACATGTATGGGTGTCCCAAAATTAGGGTGGTATCTAATTAATTAACTAACTAACTCATTACACATTTAATGGTCTTGACGCATCCCGAAACCCAAATAACATTTACACCTCACCTATGATAACCCTGCTATTTATTACACATTAATTAATGATTTTTTACCCAAGAATACAAATAATAAAACCTGGAATATTGAGAATTATTGTTTCATTGGGAATTATGTACATTTTATAACAATATAAAATAGGCCTACATACTCTTAATAGAAAAAACAATTAACAAGATCATATTACTCATTTAAACTTCAAAATACATGGGATAACCCGGGAATATAGATAATAAATTTATGAGCTATAACGTAGAGTAAGGGAATAAATATGAAATAAAATAAAGAATGTAACACATTTTATATAGTGGGAATATCATTGGGGCATAAAATGAGTGAGAATCATTAACATTAACAATGAGGAATGATATGGAATGATAATCATAAATTGAAAGTGGGAAATGTGAAAACAATATAAAACATGGAATTATTATCATTGGATAATAATAACTAACAAGACATCATGAACTAAAAATTCCCATGATGGATTAGGTTCATGCCCAAATAACTGAAGTGATGTCTCCCTAGAATAAAACACAACCCAATTCATTGGAGAAATATATAATTCTAGGTGCACCTATCACTTTCAATTCATTCAAATGAATTAGTGTTCCATATAGATCATAAAACAAGGTATAAATTTTTATCACATTATTATACTTGTCTAGGATTTTGAAATATATACATTTATTTCCAAAATCAATTAAATATAATTGATTAAATGTTATAACCCTTGATAGTAAATGGGAATGGGCATTCACTACAAAAGTATTTTGTAATGGAAAATCATAGGGAAATTTAGGGGGCATAATAGTGCTATATAAGCGTTCATGGTGTGGTTTATTGACAGTGAAATGGATCTCTCCTCCTTTATGAATCACAGGGGTAGGATGGTTTATATGTGATACAATGTCCCAAAATTTGGAAATAGAGATAAAATCTGTAATAAAATGGATATGATCAAATAAATAAAAGAAGGATATGATCCATTACCTTGAGTGGTTGATACCAAATAATTGGGATAAACGTTTAGAGATATTTTAGGAACACCATGAGGATTTTAAAGATAGGAGGATAGATTTAGTGTGTGCTCAAATGTTTTTAGTGGATAAAAATGGGATCTTTGCTGGGTTCATAAAGGAAAAGAGAGGGGAGTTGTTTATTATTTCCCAAACACAGTTTTTGGATGTTATATAAGAAAATAACCAAAACCAAAACCCATACCATGATTTTACCATGGATTATTTCAAATAGATATGTTTATTTAGATAATAATATAATGTCCCTTAATTATAAAACTACATCCATTTTTTATGTGGATGTGTGTTTTTTTATAAATAAATGTTTTTAAAACCATAGAATATAATTTTGGTTTTTTAGGACTCCAAATGGTTTTATAAAATTAATCAAATAAACATAAAATTACATTATATTAATTGGGAAACACATAATTGGATGTTTATACAAATTATTATTGTTATTAAATCATTTTGGGCCACTATGATTTCATAATACACACCACATATTTTTATCGTATTTAAATTTATCCCAGAAAATATATTGTATTGGAAATTTTTGAAATATTAACCATAGAATAATTTCTACATGATCATTCAAAAATATCATTTTTTTATCATAATGAATTTTAAAATATGTGAATTATCACTTTTCATTTACAATTGACATTAATTGCGAAATGGTGCGTTATTTTATAATAACAATTTCGGAAATGCTTATAAACCATACATTTGACTTTATAAAAGTTAGATTAGAATTTATATCTAATAATTTTTTTAATAATAATACTTTTAAAAATTATTATTTATTTAAAGAATCTAGTAATTCATCAAAATTAATTATTTAATGGAATTGTTATATTACCAAAAATAAAATTTTATTATTATTGTAACAAAATAAATATCATTTTAAAAGTTGAAACTATAATAATTAAATATAGATATTATTCATTTGAAAATATAATATAAGTATTAATATTATTATTGTGTTGATACATATTCTATTGTTACACCACAAAATATCTAAGGGTATGATGTGTGACAGTGACGCTTTCATGTGGTGATTCAGTATTCGAGTTATGGGTCGAGATCCCAATGACCTTGAAATATTCCAACAAATAGTTTCCCTCATGCATAAGTGGTTGGATACTAGATTGGGATTGGTGATTGGAAAAACCAAATGTTCTATCTCTCATGGAATCTCTGATAAATTGGATTCATAGGGTATAATCCAATTTATTGTGGTCTTCACATCCTTTTTCAATGTCAATTGGATTTGTTAACCCCCTATATTAATAACAAACATATTATCAATGTTCAGCGGCAATATCATAAATGGTAACAATTCATAAAAATAATTTAAATGGGATAGGGCATAATAAAAAAAATTCTTGTGTTTTCTATAATTGTAAAACACAGTATGACATTTAATAAAACTACAATGAGTGTTATATTAACAACAATTAAGGTCATTCCAATCTTCCCCCCTTCAAAAATTTTTCCTTAAAAATATTCCTTTCACACACTAAATGTTACTAGGGTGATTCTTTTTTATCAGTTCCTTGGGTTCACATGGAACATATTTAAACATGTATTTTATCAACAATAATTTTACTAGGTTCATTATCTTATTCTATAAAACATAATTATTATGATCTAAGATCATCACCAACTTCTCCTCATATTAATAATAATTATTCAATACTATCGCCTATGTAATGGGTACATGTGAGGGGTCTTGTGTGTACATACTCAAGAGTGTTAAATAGACCACATCATGTACTTCAGATAGTTTATGAGGGAGTACTACTCAATATTTCACCACTCTAATGTGATCATGGATATCAAAGGGACTAATTTCTCTTGGATGATGATTTTTATTATTCCCAAGTCTCATTACAGTATTACATGGTTATATGAGTTGGAATACCTTATCTCTAACCTCATGATTTACGTCTACTCAATGATTATCATCATAACTATTTTATCAACTCCGAGAAGCATTAGTGTGATGTAGAATGTTTATGAAAATTTCAACTTTTTCCTCCAACATTTTTAACTATGTTGTTTGTGTTCCCTAACATCACACCATTAGGCCAGTGTTCTACATCTATTCCCATATAGGTCTTCATAGGGATCCATTTGGATTCTTAAGTGGAAATTATAGTTCTATGAGTACTCAACCGAATGGATATATATATCTCATACTCCTTTTACTTTGTTAAACATTATCTAAGAATTTCCTCAACAATATTGATAGCCCGCTAAGATTGGACATTAGTTTGAGTGTGATAAACCATGGTGAAATTGAACTCATTATTTTGAGAATGGTGGAGACACATCTAGAACATTGAGTAAAATATAATATATTGATTTGATAAAATCTATGGTTATGTTCCATTTAGTCTCATAACTTCACTAATATATATCCTCGCTATTTGATCGAGTGGTAATTTATCCTGAAATGAAACTAAGTGATCTGTCATCTAAATATGATCCACCCTAACCCATATATAATTATTTCACCTTAATATCTTTATAGGAACAGTTAAACTATCCATGGTTACTTTTCCAATTTCCATGTAGGTATGGTTAATGGTTACATCATCCCCTTATATTTTTTTCCTTTTCATCTTCACTTGATAACATACATGATAAGTAGATGTATCTTATGTGATCACTTTATTCATACTTTCCCACTAAAAAAATCATGGTGATCATGATAAATATTAATTCTTCTTATATAGATAGAGAACGTTGAGCTATTTTCATCATCAAACAACTCCTTATTTAACATAGGATTTGATGGTATTCATATTTGTGACCCACATCTAAAAACTTCTTCATTAACATAGAACTTATAGGAGTATTATTTTATAATGCTTCCAGTTTATTATGAATTCCCACATAATCTATTTCATTATCATTTATCTTATCCTAAAGGGACAATTGAGAAATCATATGTGAAGGGATTGATTATTTTACATATTTATAATTCCAATGTCCATCCTTTTTAAATATAAGAAGATTAGATCCCTGAAAATTCTCATTAATGATAAAATTTATGTAACCATTCTACATAAAGTATTTGTCGTGTTATTTTAATTCTTGATATGTTACTGTATTGAGAAGTTATAGTCCTTGATCAACTATAACCATATTCATTGGTCATATTCGGATCATTGTCTGTGAATATATACATGTAGCTCTTATAGACCATATATATTTCAAAATTCTCCCCAAAGAGATATGGGCACTATATTTTTAAGGAAACATTAATGGTTTATAAAACATTATAATGCATTGTGTAGTGATGTTTGTGAAAATTATATTTCATAATGTATTTAGATATCACATTTTCATTATGAATTACCACATAGATGATGTCCTTATTTTAAGCATCATTGTATAAATTGAAAAATTATCCACTTGTCGGTAGTGTATATAATGTTTTATTTATAATCCTAATTTTCAACTGCATGAATATCTCTTCACATTCATCATTCAAAAACAATTATTCCATTCATATTTATCATGGTTAAAGGGTATTAAAATCACAAAAAAAAATTACAAATTGATGATAGTACCTAAAAAATCGATGGAAGATGTGGATTTCACCCATATATATTGGACATGACCATCCTTAAATTACTTTTGGAGTATGCACATATATCAAATTACATGTGATAATATTCTCAACACGATGAGACATACATCAACTCGAATTTTTATTTAATTTTTTTGTAAATCATCTCCTTTTATAATGTTTTCAACACAATGCTCATATACTCCTCATGCTCCATAATTATGATGTATTATTTTAGAATATCATCAAAAATTTCTACCAAAGGCATATTAATGTAATCTATGAAGACCATATTTATCAAATACTTGAGGATTTATGGAGAATTTTTTTGTACGAAAGACATTACTATGAACCCATATTGCCTATACCATGTACAAAAGGTATTACTAGGGATATCATATGTCTTCACACATACATGATAATACCCTAAATAATGATCGACCATAGATAATATTTTTATCCACATATGTGATAGAATGATTCATCATTCAATGGAGGTGTATACTTTTTCTTTATTGTGAAATAATTTTTTCTCACGATAATGAATGCAAAGGAATATTGATGTATCCTTCTTGTTGATGAAGTGGACTTGTGCACCCCACGCTAAAGAACTTAGGTGTCTGATGACATTGTCTATATTCTCCTATATTTGTTTCAATAGATCATCAATTTCGACAATAATAATTTTATACAATGTCTTTTATAATGAAAAATTTCCATGTATGATCACAATTGAATATTCAACCTCTAATTTTATAAGAAGACCACAATATTATTTCACTAACACATCAGGGTATTACCTCATAATGGGTATGACTTCTTGAATGATATTTTCCTTAAAACAAATCATTTGAGTTTTATATGTGTGATCATAAGGAAATAATATCCATATATATTATGATGTTTATAAATATGATTCATCCTTCACCTTTCACTTGCACAAAATTAGAGGATGATTCATAAAAGGGTGGATGATTTATTTCATTTTCAAATTAATGTCGGCTCTATATATGGAAATTGAATACATCCCAGAATTTCTTAAAATATCATGAAATCAGGTATCAAAAGGTACACTGGGTTTTTCTACAAAAACATATCAATAGGGGAGGTGTTGTATACATGGGATGCAATAATTTTCCCATTTTTAATTTTCACAGAAAACTATACTTTCATATTTTATGGTAGTTTTTGAATAGTTATATTAATCTTTCAAGATATTAATTAATTCATAGAACAAGAATAAAAAAATATATTTTCACTATTCTAAAATGAATAACTATAATACGTTTCACAACAATTTTTTTCAGGATCCACCTCAGTGTTTTTGATGGAAGAAGATCACTCTTTCTACCTTAGAGGTTGTTGGTTTTCTCTATAACCCTTTACATAATGAATTGGTTTTCAAATTCCCCTTGTTACTTGAAATTCAATCAATGAACAATTCACTAACGATTGACTACATTAGACCATTCCTCTATATCATTGTAGTGCTTATACAATATGTTATTTCTAACTACATGTCATTCCATTCATCACCTAATGTATTTCCACATTCCCCTTATTAAATTTAAAAGTTTTTTCCCACACATTTAACAATTGGAATTTTGAAATTTCTTTCAACAATTGAGGGAACATAAGACAGTTTACTCATAACAATCAAAGTCTCATATCACTAAGGATATTCATAGTCACATTTTTTCCGACAAAAGAATAATTATTCATTGAATTTAGGGTAATGATAAGTATAAAGGCATATGATAAACCTCATGGGATGTTTACCTCATATACCATGCTAAATTATTTATCTTTTTTCTTATGGGTAAGGAAATCTCATCCCATTTCACGATCGAGAGTGAGAAGAAAATATTTATAGGAAATAATTTTTCGTAATTCCAACACCCCATCACATTAAACAATTCAACCAGATTCTTATTCTTGATCAATTCCCACCTCGGATTAGATTATCCCTGCATATAATAAATAGCATGTATAACCATCTCTTTCTCAGAATATTTAAGAATGGATAATATCTTCCCAATGGATTTGATCCACTTTAATGTGATTAAGGGAGAAAATTATCCATTGAATGTCATATGAAATTATCTCAAGAGGACAAAATTTATACATGTTATTTCATAGCGGGGTTTGAGAGATTATATTGATCGAGGTTTCTATTTAGAAAAAATGTAAACTAAGAGTGGGTTTTCACAATGATCTCTATTTCAACTCCCACTGAGTTTGGCATCCTTTTTGGGTTGTCATCACATTTTCCTTCACATTTTAGTGTACTAATTTCCTCCTATTTCTTTCCATTAGAAAAAAAGGACCATTAGGTATGATTAAAATTAAACTATTAAACACATAAATAGGAATCCAATGAAATATAAGGGATAAATTATAGATGTTAATTTTTTCCTTAATATATGGATTTATAGGAATTAATTTATGTAATCCACAATCAATTTCCGAATATCAAAACATATGTGATTTTTTCTGTTCACCTTACAATTTCCATAATGAGATTATCAATTTACCAAATCATATCTCATGGGAGTGTCAAACTAGTTGTATAGAAAGTCCTAATGTCGTGCACTAGTTTTGGGATAAGTCTAGATCAATGTAATTTTTTTGGGTTTTACCCCTATGTACATATTTGCATGATCGAAATTCCACTTGTAATATTTGGGCAGTGATGTATTTTCATGGAACCCACTTAATATGTTATTTAAAAACTATATGGGTGTATAATTTTTTTGATTAATTCCTATGAATTTCTATAGAGTTTTCTCACCCTAATCCCATATCTAAATAATCATTCCTTTGACACTAACTATGAAAAAGATTCTACACATTACCCATTAGTTCATAATTTATAATATATTAATAACCATTTTACAAATTCAATAATAAATAAGTTTATTGTATTTATGAATTAGGCGTATGACATAACAATATAGATAATGGAATACATAATCTTTATTGAGAACTTCTTTAATATTCTCAAATTATTCATTTATATTTAAAAAGGAATGGGATAACATAGGGATATTCATAAGAATGGGGAGAGATATAAATTCTATTAAGCAAGTTAATATGAAAAAACATGACATATTTAATAGTAGTTATAAAATATATATAATAATGGGTGATGAAATTATTTAAAATAATAAACATGAACAATTAGGCACGAAATAGGATGATAATAATAAAGGAAACATGGAAAATGTGGAAAAAAATTAAATCATGGAATAATAATAATAGTTCTAGGTAACTTCAATATCATCATGATGAAAAAATCCTATTATAGATTATGTTCACTCCATAATACTTTTCCTGAAGTCTCATGATACTAAAACATTACCGAATACTTTTGTGTGCTATATAATTCTTTCAACACTCGTCACATTTATTTCATTCACATGCACAAGTCTGCCACATAGTTTATAAAACATAGAAGAATTTATCATGAAACTATATTACATAATCAAGGAGTGTCGAAAAAATAAATTTATTTTCCCTAATAAAATAATTATAACATCATAATGGTTAAATCCATTGATAGGTAATGGGTATGTGTATTCACTACATAATTGTTTAGGTATGAAAAATCTTGATGAAATTTCAGCAACATAACAGGGGAGTGTAAACGAAATAGGGAGTGATTAATGAGAGTGAAAGGGGTCTCTCATAATTTATTAATAATAGGGGGTGTACAAGTAATATGGTAGAACATATCCCAACATTATTAAATGGAGATAAAATAAATAAAGAAAATGGAGATGATGAAATAAAGAAGAGAAAGAGAGGTTCACTGACATTGGTTGGGTGATTCCAAATTCTTGGTAAAATCATCATGGGAGATTGGGGAACATTGGGAGTACTATAGATAAGATATAGTATAGTAAGGATGTAATCCAAGGTTTTTAGTGGAGTGGAATGAGAATGTGGCTGGTTTATAGAGAAAAAGAGAGGGTGTTTTGTATTATTTCCCAAACATATGATTTGGACTCTATATAATAAAATTTAAAAATAAAAACCCAATAAATGTAGTTTTCCATGGTTTATTCTAGATTGGGGTGGTTTTAGTTATTCTATAAGTATATGGTCTGATTTTTTTAAAAATAACACCCTGGGTCATATGGAGTTGAGTCAGGATTATAATGATATGATTTTAAAACCTTAAAATGTAATATAGGTTTTGGGGGATTCATAGAACCTTTCTTAAATGACTAAAATAAACAAAAATTAAATTATGTTACGGGGGAAATATATATTGGGTCTTTGATACCATTTTTAGTATTTAAAACATCATTTTTTGTTCTTTATGAAATCATAATACACAATGTATATTTATATAGTATTTAAATTTCACATGAAAATTCGAATGTCTCCAAAAATTATCAAAAATTCATCATTGGATCATTTTAATATTGTAATTAAAAAAATAAAACTCATTTTAGAAAATTAATTTTCTAATTATTTGAATTTACACTATTGAAATTGAATCGTTATTTATTTAGAAATGGTTTGTTTTTTACAATAATAGTATTTCAAACCCATATAAATATTACATTTGTATTTATAAAACATAAATTTCAATTTATATTTAATAATAAATATTTAAATATAATAGTGTATAAAATAACCATTTTTTAAAAAATCTATTAATTCTTCAAAAAAATACTTAATTGAATTTGGAAATTACCAAAACAAACATTTTCTGTTTTATTGAATCAAAATAGTACATTTATAATGTAGAAACAATAAAAAGTATATATAAACACTATTTTATTTAAAAATAATATATATATATATTCATTATATTGTGGCTTGGATACATATCCAATTATTACACCAAAAAATTACATAATGGTAAGGTGTGCAATGATGAGTATATCTTGGGGTGGTTCAACATACAGTGTTTGCATTATGATCTCAATGATCATAAAATTATCCTATAAATGGTTATTTTCATGCATAAATTTTTATACCTCAGCTTGGGACTAGTGAAGGGAAAATCCAAGTTATGATATCTCCATTGGAATATTCGATAAATTGCCTTCATAGCATATGCTCCATCTGGTTGAGGCAGTCACTTCATTTGTGTCTGTCAATTTTATTTGTTAAAACTATATATTTATTATAACTATATTATCACTATATAATGACTATATTATCAACATTAATTATGATTGAGGGTATTTAAAATATAATATTATATAATAAAACCCAATATGTTCACGTGTTTTCTATCACCGAGAATCAGAATAATATTTTTAATTCAATCATGAATTAAATATAATTTAAAACTTTTTGGGCCATTAGATCACCCAAGTTAAACAATCCATTTCAAACTCAACCATAGTTTCAAAATATCAATATGATTCTATGTCCAAATGATATCACCACCAAAACCTGTATGAATATTTTAATAACAAATTAATTAAAGATCAAATATTTATTTAAAACTCAAATGTAACAGCATTCTACCAAACACATATAATATATTACAATCTCGATTCGGGGACCAACTAAGTTACTAGAAAAATTATCCATGATAACTTTCATGGGTAAAAGGATGATTTTACCCCTCATGAGTCCCTAATGGATGAAAGATAAAATTGCAACTAAAAATTTCAAAACCCATAACATTTTGTTCTTTACAATCCCCTCACCAAAAACATTATTTTCATCGTGAATCCTCAATAGTATTACTAGAAACCATCTCATCCCACATTCTTCATCAAACCATTATCATCTTTTTTTATTCTATATCCTGATAAAAACCATGTTCCTATTCATAACTCCTAGGATAAGGCATACAACCCCTGAAATGACAATCCAAAATTCTCCCTAGTCAGAAAACTACAAGGATAGTGTATCACTGCACATATCCATCCCAAGACATGAAAACATAATCTAATAACTCAATATTAGTCTAATGGTACTCCCTTCTTTGTAACTCAAACCAAAAAGGATGATTTGGATCTATGAACCTGCCCACTATCAGAGTGGCCATTAAATACCCATTATCTATAATCCACTAGACCAGTTGATGTGATTCCCACAGTTACACGAGCCATACCCACATAAGGGATACATCACCACATATTCTATGATAATCCAAATCACATGGACATCCTTATTTTATCCTCACAATTGAACACCATTTTCATATCCTATTAATCAATCCTATTCAAATCAAGAAACATTACATGGCCATATTGATCTCACCCAATAGAGAAAATGAATCATCAACTATCACATGTCCCCATCATCTAAAAAACACCCATTACCCACCCCAAGTACCACACTCATAGAAGTACGATGGTTCATTCTAATCTTATGGCTTAAGATACACCACATAAAATGTATAACCTACTAATATCAACTTTATGAATCCAAAAAAAACACTATATAGAATAGAGTATAGGAAATTATATCACAAAATACTAAAGATGATATTATGAAATTGAGAATTATCATATCTATACTAGGAGTACTCCATGATGTTGTCGAAAAATACCACTAAAAACTCATTAATTCATAGGTTATTAGGATTCTATTCCAGGATATTTGGGTCACCATTCCCACAAGCCTCTCACCAAACCCTCATATGTCCATATCCTATGTAGGGATACCTCTAAAAACTCAAAAACCTTGGGTATTAGAAACCCTTACTTATGGACCTCAAGATAAAAGATACTATATGTTACCAGAGCAAATATCTCTAACATCCCATGAAATAATGTCTATTACACACTTTTGTGTACCCTAACATTAGAAACATATTCCAACTCTAACAAGTAACATCTCATGAAAACCCATCTCACAATCCCATGTCATGCCATCCAAAGAACATCATATTCTATAGATACATCTCATTACCACTATGATTAAACCTCATCTAATAAAACTTCATAGGATAAGAACCAAGATGATCCTATCACTCTTGAAACCAATAAACATATCTAATTCACATGAAAACACATTCTCATTCTAAAAAACAAAGGGCAGCTAACCTAAAAAATCTTAATAATATACTTTACCCTTTATGAAATATTCTCAATAGTTCCAAATTGTCCACCTAAAGGCATATAAAACCCAAAAAACCCATCTCACCAAATAACCTTTAAGGAAACAAGTCACGAACTCCCAAAACTAGATTGACGTTAAGGAAATCCCCTAGGATCTCCAATATAGCCAACCAGTCATGTCTTATGAAAACTACTCGGTCTATGCACCTTTTCCACAAGTAATCATATTATACGGTAACAATTCACAAGGAATAAAATATTATTCCATTCCAATGTTACCTAATATCAACATGTAAAAACACCAATCACATGGTAATTTGATATAAAAGATCTCACATGCCAAACCAACCACCAACATCCTATTTATCCATCCCTTCTAAGAATATACACATCAAACTCCTCCTTGGATGACTATTTCACAAAATCATCCAAAAAAACAACCTATAATGGTCCAACGATCATATACACACATTGTTCTGACACACCAGTTTCATTTTTCCAAGTATAAATAAGGGAAATTATATCATCCATAATATCAAGCATCTCACAATAGATCCACAGATCCATCCATCAGAAACTAGTGTAAGAAATCACAGAGTAATAGGCTCATAACATGTTGATCTTACATGCATGACATATTGAATGAGATTAATCATTCTAATAAATTCCATGATTCAGAAAAAATGTCATGTCTCTTCACAATGGTCCTAAAAATTTAAATTCATAAAAATTCATCAAATCTAAACAATATGTTTGTCTCCCATAGTGAAAATTATAGAAAACTATATCATAAAAAACAAAAAACACCATGACTAGAGATGGTATCATGGACATTACACTAGAAACGATTCCCCTGACACCGAAGACAATATCTATTTTATTTACTGAAATATTCCAATATACATATTCTATAATGTCAAAAATAATAATATATGAAATTAATTACTCAGATATAAATTTTTTAATATCATAGACAAAATTCCATAATAAAGGTTCCTGAGTCAGTTTTCCACAAGACCCCACGTGCACCTCATCATACAATAGAAGATACTAACAATCATTGGGGGTCTATGGTTATTATGTTAAGTGACTATACCCCCATATCTGAGTGCAAAAACATATGTATATAAAAAAAATAATACATATTAGAGTGTGTGGAAAGAATAAATGAACAAAAATAGAAACTTTCTATAAAAAAAATAAAAGATTAAATTCCCATACATCCATGACATACATATAAAAAAATTACCAAATGGTACTATAACATCAAAAAATAAAATATTAGAAATATATATATTTGGATCTACTTATCACATTGAGCCACACCAAATACTCGATATCTAGTTCCATATAATGTTGCACCAACCATATCTTTCAAATCATCACGATCATCCCAATAGATCAGGAAAACCTCGAAATATTCTATATCATTCATACACTAGAGATCGACCTAAAAATTATACAATTTATGTTCATTCACATCATGTTTCATGTAGAGGGGTGAGAAATAATTCTCAGTTGGCCACGACAAATAGTGAACCTATAACCAAATCATAAAAGTGCTTGATCATGAAAAATGTTCATTTGAGCTGGAAAATAACAAATATAAAAATAGAGAAAACAATATTTAGACCATGGGTATTTAGATTTGGTCAACCATAACTACATTGGACAACACTAGGGTTTCTTTTAGCATGTCCTAGTATATGTGAATCGCAAATAACCTAATGTCACCATGTCCATGGCCACCCTAACCTAAAATCCGGAAATTGAAAATATTATCATACTTGGAACCTAGATACAGAAGTCTCAGGTACTCATACCATGATGATTTACTACCATAACCTAGAAAATATATCTAAATTCAAATATAAGAATCCCAAACGATATATCTTAGAAAATTAGTTCAGTAGCTATGTATTTATTAGGAGAAAGATGTACAAAACTCTAAACCATGGATGTGGAACACAGTGTCTAGAAGCCTTATTTATTAATGAGGAATTCCATGTCCATCACCTTAAATGATCAATGTGGAAATCCATTTCTGAGACCATTATCCATGGATATGATACCCAATTACAAACATCCTAATCCCTGGATGAGGATCACCATGTACAACGCCCTATATTTGTGGATAAGGAAAACCATGTATGATACCGAAATCAGTAGTTGAAGAATTACATAACCAAAAACCAATTTTATCGATGAGGATCTACATATAAGACACCACAATATATATATATCATTACATGTCTGTTGAAATCATATTTATCTATGGAATTCCATGTCCACTAATCTCTTCTAAACTTGTGGAACACAATGTCCTCTATACCCAAAAAAATATTGAACACCATGTCAATAAAAACTAATGGTATCGATATAGAATTCTATTTCTAAAAACATGACTCACAGGTGGGGATCATCATGTCTAACCAACCCAGCCTTATATGTATAGGGTTTTTTTAGACATTGGGGACAATATCTGGGGATCAACATGTCCTCCTCTATCATCGTCAGTAGCTCATAAAATTAAACCATGCTCCTAAACGAGGTATCCTGACTAGGTCATAAGATCCTTTTTGGTGTAAACCATGTCTCAAACTCTTAAACATTAGAAAAAAAATTGGTGATGTCTAAAAACCAATTCCCTAAAACTATACTAAATTGGACTGAGGTACCCAATAAGATAAGGACATACTATGAGGGGTTACTCTATCACATTCGTGGACACAGGAAATGCCTAGCATGAGATGAATACTAAAGAGTCCCTCAATAAAAATCAAATGATCCATGATAAAAAATGTACTATAAAAGGAAACCATATACCACACCATGCCATAGATGAATTCTAATCAGGTGAATAAAGAAATCATTGATCCCATAATCAGACACCATCCCACTAAATGAATAATCAAGAGTCCCACAGATGCAACTCAACACCACAGTATAACCAGGACCTAAAAACTATCCAATATTGTCATCAAAACTTGATGGTTGCTAAAACATTAATAATCAATCATTGATCCTATAGGTAAATTTCTCTATCCTTGAGCTGTCAGTGACAATATATCCTGACAAGACAAGATATCTTTAGAGATACTACACTATCCATCCTTCCATGATCCATCCAAGTAACCAAAAAAATTTATCAATGGAACACTCCGACAAGGCCGGTCATAGAGCTCACTACCATCACTAGGAATCATAGTGGAAAACCCATCCCACTGAAGGATTATGAGTCCAATCCTCAAGGAAATCCTCCAACTGATACATCTTGTTCGAAAAAAACATCTTGATGACCAATAAATGTCAGATAGATTCATCCATCATTATCAATGAAGAAAATTTCTCAAAATTTACTAATCCAAATCCAAATTCTGAATTTTAGTAACAATACACCCAAAACCAAAATGATGGAAAAAGTTCATAGTGTGTATTATCAAATATTTTTCTATCCATGTACTTAAACATGTCCAAAAAAGGTATGGTGTCTTTCCATGTTATAATAAATGGATAAGGTATACATGACTTATTCTATTATAATACTACATTTCCAAGTACCCCTCACATTGGGTGTCTTCCAAGGTATATGAGAAAATGGATATTTTCTACCAAACAATTTATACACAGAGTACATAACTTGTACATTAAAAAAAATACTAATTTCCCAAGTACACATACACATTACCCCATAATAATATATTTTCTGTCTATAAATTAAATAGTTTTTAATTCATGAATGTTAAAATTCTCTGAATGATAAGAACATATGGAATATTTTCTTAAAACCACACATCATTTCACCAATTTTTCAGTATGGGAAACCCTGGAGAGCCACAAAAAACCAACTTTTTTCCATGATAAGGTAAAATAATCCCTTAGACTGGTCTATATCAATCATATTAATTATTTGAAACATAAAAACATGTCATATATGGGGACTGAGGAATAAATCTAAAAAAAAGTACCAAACTCAGGGTGTAATCACTGATGCTTTGGGTCTAAATCGTCTCCCGAAATTCAATGCACATGAACCTTTTTTCGATATCTTCCCAAACAATAGTATGACAACATCTCATACTCCTTCAACTCTTAGTCCAACTACCACACACAATAGTGAGGAATCCCCCTTATACTTTTCGAATGATCCCCCAAATTGGTGGGGCATTTAATAATTTGATTAATTAAACATTTAATAATATTCCAGTTTCTCAAAACCCAATGCATGTTTATAATTTTCCAATAAAACCCATTATAGACTCAACAAAAAAATCAAAATCAAAATCCAATATACCTTTTAGAAGCTATATCCATTAGAACAAGCATGAATAATTTAAAATCTAATAAATTTAATATTAAATATTCCACCAAAACATGAATGGATTAGGATTCCATTGACCTCTAGTACTATTTTAAAAATCGTATTTTAAAAAAAATGTGGTGGTCAAAACATTTATCAGAGATAATATTCTTGGGGAAAAAGACCATTTTACACTTATCACATTCCCAACTGAAAAAAATTAAAATTTTACCCCATAATTTCAATAACCATAAAATTAAGGTCATTATAATTTTTCCATAATAATAATTCTCATCGTCAATAAGACTCATTAGTCTTTCAACCACCCATATCAACACACCTCAGGGGTAAACTCATGTCCAAATCATTTCATTCGACTACATTTTGGAAATTTTGTTCCTCTACATAAATCATAGGTTAATGAATATAACCCATTAAATTAAAAAACGATTCATTATATCATAAAATACTAACTAGATGGTGTATGGCCACACCAATCCAGCCCAAGATGTCACAAAATTACCCAAAAACACATTATCAGGCTCAGGGTGCTCCCCATCAAGGAACTCCACCCATAATAAATGTTTTTTATCTATAACAATTACCACATTTAATGTCACATTTTGAAATAGATCTTCAGTAGTCCACTAACACATATGATTTTATTCCCACAACATCCTCAACCATACCTATACAAGGGTAACATCACCACATCTGGTCTGATAATCCCCATAATAGAATTATACTTATTTTCACCTCACAATCGAACACCATTTCCATGTTCCATGCCTAAATAATAGCCAATACACAGAACATGAAATTGCCTTGTCACTCTCAACTGAGTGTAATGATGAAACATTAGTTATCTCTCATTCTAGGTATCAAATAGTATAACCTATGGTATTCTCTATTAGCTCCCCCATCACAGGTACGTCACTCATAGATTTTCGATGGTGCACTACCACTACATACCTTCACATACATATCTCCACTTGTGAATCCCTTGAAGATTACCTTTAACAAACCAAAGAGAAATTTATATAAAATTTCATATAGATAATACTCCAACATACTAATAAGGAAGATTTATAGATATTGGGCATGATATTCTTTATAATGTGAGTAAAATATGATTTCATTGATGAATACCACTACAAATTTATTGATTAATAGAACACTCTAATCATATTATGATAACTTCAGGTGACTATGCCTATAATCCTATCACCACACCCACATTTTTGCATACCCTACTCATGTATACCACCTCAACTCAAGAACCCTATGCATAAGCCCTCTAAATGTCTTACCCACATGTCAATCTACATAATGTTTCAAAATAAATTTTTCCTCTAACCACCCATAAAGTCTTAATAGTTACAAGATCATTTGCATCAAAACTATAGAATATGATACCCACTATAAGGTGTCACATATAAAGAAAAACATTCTCTAAATACTCCACAATGACACATATTGAACCTCATATTCTCCAGATCCAACACATCATCATTAAGAACAACTCATGTATAAAACCATTTACTAGGCTATAAACCGGAATGATTATATCCTCAAGAAGCCAAAACAAATTATGATACAGTATCTCATGAGTTATCCTTATCAAAAACAGAATAGAACAATGTTTTGTAAACCTTATTTTTGGATTCATGCTAAGTTTACAATTTTCTTGTTATCCATTTCGTCGGCCTTTGTATCACTCACACAAAGGCACATAAAACAAATAAAACCACACTCATAGGTCACACTCAAAATCCAAAAGTCACAAAATCCCTATATATTTTCAAGTAAATATATTTCACTTGGATCTCCCACAAATCCATATTAGTTATGTCTCATGAATGAAACTAGGTCTAACAACATTATTCACATCTCAACCTCTAATATGTTTATAACTCAAGGGAAATAAAACACACTCTCATACCAATATTTCCTAATATGAAAATGTAAATAGACACATCATTTTGGTATCTCATTAAAAAAAATCATATTTCAAACCAACCACCTGAATCCAAGGAAATCGTCCACTACGAGCATCATTACAGCAAACCCGTCCATAGAGGACCATGTCACACACCCAACCTCAAACAAAACCACCAAATATGATCCAAGGTGAATATACCTATAGTGTGAATACCCACCAGAGTCACCCTACCAACAATGAATGAGGGAAAAACCAATTTCCTCGTCATCGAGCATCTCACTATAGATCCATGTACCATTCCATAAGAAAGAATTCCATAAAATCACCAAATGGATGGACTATAACATGTGGATCCTATGTACCGAACATGATGCATGGGAAGCCTCTTGACTATTTAGGAAAATTTTAAAAACCAAATCTCAAGCATCATTCCAATGTAA
This sequence comes from Viscum album, assembly GCA_963277665.1. Taxonomy (NCBI): domain Eukaryota; kingdom Viridiplantae; phylum Streptophyta; class Magnoliopsida; order Santalales; family Viscaceae; genus Viscum; species Viscum album. The sequence continues at coordinate 32,386,502 of OY728128.1, read as the reverse complement.
AAATAAGTAATAATCAATCATATGTACTTATATCCAAACCACATATGTGTTTTTCAAGGTGAAAGAATATAAAATCATAAAATCACAAATCTAAATAACCAATATGAGCCCTTCTAACATGGAATTCCTACCGAATATGGTTTTGGTTACTCCCCAGGCAAATTAAGTCATCGTATCTAATAGATTACTATATCTATGGTCCACTATATCATAATCAACAAGGAAAGAATGTAACATTTCTAATTCCACAGGGTATTGTATTGGCCTAGATTCCACTAAACATGTTCCTCGTGTTTGTTCTCCAGAAGTCCACAGGTTTTCCTACTCATATTGTAGAGTACGATAAGTAGTAGTGATTTTATAGGGTGGAATTATGAGGATAATATACTCCCATATCATTTTTAACAATTACAAGTAAATAACCCCGCATCATAGACATTAGATAATGTTGAATGAATAAATAAATTGTAATTGATAAATTCTATATTAAAATCATAAAATATAAATTCTCGAACATAAATGATATAAAAATAACATCAACCTCACAATGGGGTTTTCACGTATAAAAAACCATTAGAAATAAATACATCAAGCTCTACTTAAAACATCATTCAATGTCACACACCCAGTCACCAGTTCCTGGTTGAGTTGTACCAGCATGGTCCACAAACTCTACATGAGAAACCAACATAATCATGATATCTTATGCCTCATCCATATCCTTCATGAAACAATAATCACCATAAATTTAATCAATATGTTCTACACACACACACAATGTTGTGTGAGAATGGGGGTGAGAAATAAATTTCAGTAGGCCTCCCCCAATGATGAACGTATAACCTACTACTATAAGTTAGTTTCCATAAAATAGTCTTATCCATTCCTGAACATAAATGAAAAAAAATTATAATTGATCCTTAGACCCCAGACTCTAGTCAACCATTCAAAACATCAAAAATACATCAAGGTGTATCTAAGAATGTATCAATATATGTGCATCCAAAATAACATATAGGTAGCACATCTAATGCCTATAAAACCCAATGATCATGAATTTACTTATTTTATAATTCATATTAGGTGGAAACATCATCTATAGATACTCTTATGTTAATGAATTTCTAATAGAACCAAGATCATCTATCTATCATCTATATCAAAAATCATAAAAAATAATGATCAGAGTATTAGTTTAGCCACTACGTATAGGTGAGGAGGTTCATGTCCAACACCATAAACCATGGTTGAGTAAATCCCTATCTAGTACCCTAATATATGGATAAGGAAAACCATGTCCAGAACCCTAAACATTGGATGAGGAATGCTATGTCAAACAACCCAATCCATTGACGACGAAGTAAATTTCCAATACCGTAAGCCATGTATGACGAATTCCATATCCAACACACTAATCCATGGTTGAGTAACTCATGGTATAACACCCTAATCAATGGTTGGGGGATTAAATATACAATATGTTGGGTAAAAATTCATCAATATTATATTCCGGTATGTTTTGGGCATGATTGTGTTTGTTAATAATGCTAGGTAACTGGTAATGAGTATGGTTAGTGTTTGATGAAGAAGGTTTTTATGATGGCACGATTTCGCAGTGTTTTCCAAATTTTCGAGACACAACATTGGAGGAATGGATATCTGAAGTTGATTAATTTAATGTAGGAGTACATAGTATTCAACTCAAAACCCATATTCCACAGATTTCAAAGGATGTATGTGGAACGATTCATAGAAGTCAAAAATTTCTTGGAAATGGTTTGCAAGATGGTACACAATTTACAAGATGCCACTGATATGAAGAAATCCTGAGATACATGGGAGGGATTATAATTTGTGTAAATTAGGGGGGGATTTTATAATCCCCAAATCCCATATTTTGATAAAATGGTATGGTGATTTGGGAATCATTGAAAAAAGAAAGGTAGTATGTGGACCACGTAGGGAAATAGTTCATAGAAGGAGCAGTACATGGAACCACATTTATGATTTTGGAGAGGAAAAATAGAGAGAAAATAAAATCTATATTCCTATATAAGTTGATATAAACCCATAATTACATAGTTATTTTTTTATAGTAAAACTTATTTTCTCTAGGAATTGGTGATGTCGTAATGTGGTTCGCAAGGGAGAATTGCACGATGGTTGAAGCAATTCACGATGAGGATTCCACAATAATAGAATAAGTGATATGATGAAGGAGGAGTCCATGGAAGAAGGATTTAGAAATAATTATATGAAATTCACCGAATTAGTACATGGAAGTGGAATTTAGATGCGATACACAGAATCAGTTCATAGAAATGGCATGCAGATGTGGTATGATGTGGTAGAAGAAAACATAATTCATGGAATAGGCGGTCCATGAAGCATATGAACTAAATGGATCATTGAATAAGTAGGAATTACTCAAATTCACTAAAATAGTTCATGAATGTCGTTTACATTAAATTTCATTACAAAAGAAAATTGGAGTTCTTCAACTGGTGAAAAATGGACTTGAAAGAGTATCTACGTATAGTTGATGATGTTTGTATTCCTGAAAATGAAGTTACCCTCATATCCATAAACTTTGACTGTATCAATTCCAATAGAAGTGAGTGAAGGAACAAGAAGATGGTGACCCTTTCCACATGTACCGAGCCAGAGAAAAGGATATAGTTAGAGGCCATTGGGAATTAATTAAGTAGAATATATATATTGTAAAGGTAGTGAGCCTAGGCATAAAATTGATTTAGTTTGACCTGGTAATTGATAGTGATATTTAGTTGACTTGGTACATCGGCACATCACCATTGTATACTATTTAGACGTATCCCTTTGAGGATGAACCAATTAATTTCATAGTTTCTTGGGAATGATTTCGTTTATATTCATATATTTCTATAGGGTAAAAAGAGAAATGTGTTTTGATTAACGTTGAAACTAGATCCCAAGGGGTTGGAGTTTTAATCTATAATAGCCTGATTCACCCTTATCATAGTATTTGAACTAGTGGGCTAAACAATTGGTGTTAGAAGAAAAGTTTGAATGTATGTGGATATCTCTTAGTAGGATAAATGGAGACTGTTAATCATAGTGGAATTTTGATCTTAGATGTAGAAAATTTTCATCTATGGAACAATCAGATCAATCAATTCTTTCGATAACTAGGAATGTATGTCATTATAGTAGCTATGCATGGAATATAAATTAATAATGAAAGTGGTACGTTTTCAGAAGATGAAAAAATGGAATTTCATGCTAATGCTAAAAGGATCTACATATTTGGGGGAGCCATATGAAATGAAATTTATATGATGGTAATTTCAGGTAATTCATCACATGCTATGTGGGAGAAGGTGATGAATATTTATAATGGCAATATAAAATTTAAATAATAACATATTTAAGTTATATGGAAAAAATATAAGGATATCAGAATACACTCAAATTACTCTGTTGATTCATTCTTTGATGGGGAGAATTTGGTTTGGGAAGATATGCGTGGTCTTAGAGAAATCATTGAAGATATAATTATAGTCAAACACATCATAAGAAAACATTCACCTCAGTTTAATCTGAAGGATTCAGTATTGGAATGAAAGTATCTGAATTAGATAACATTGGATAACTATCACATTACTCTTGTTTCAAATAAAATGATAAATGATGATGACAATGTTGTGGAAAAGGGGAAGTCCAATTAAGTGTTGTTTAAGTTGATTATGATGCTCTATATTGAATATAATAAAGAAGAAGATAATTTGGATGATTTCATGTCATTTCTCTCTTTAAATATGAAAATAGGAAGAGGAAAGGTCCAATGTAAAATTATACTAGCATCCATCCGTTGAGAAAATATTGTAAATTTTACACTAAAGTGTCCTATGAAGGTTGAAGATGACAATGAAGACAATGATGAAATTCCACGAAAAAACTATTCATCTAATGTGAATGGTAGGGGAGGTGTGAAGAGAAATTTCATCAAAAATAAGATTCATCTTTCAAAAGAATATGAATGATTAGAATAACTTAAGGAAGAAGAGTTGGAGGGATGAAAGGTTCATAAAATATATGCTATGATCGTAGTTGTGGGAAATTACCAAAGGAATGTTGTGATAGTAAAGAGGGGGATATAGAGGAAGATTTGATATGTAGGCTAAGTTAGAAGTGGTTTTGAAAGAGATATATTTTTACAGTGCCAAAAAAATAGAGATAACAAAGTGGTTCATGCTTCCAATATATATATGTAGTTTTTGGGAGTGTCAAACTAATTTTATAGAAATTCCTAATGTCATGTACTAGTTCTGGGATAAGTCCAGATCAATGTAATTTTTTCTTGGGTTTTATCCCTATGTACATATTTGCATGATCAAAAATCCACTTGTAATATCTGGGAAGTGATGTATTTTCATGGAACCCACTTAATATGTTTTTTAAACACTATATGTGTGTATCCTTTTTTTGTCTAATCCCCAAGGCATTATATAGGGTGTTCTCACCCTAATCCCATATCTAAATAATCATTCCTTTGATAATAACTATGAAAAAGCTTCTATTTACTACCCATTAGTTCATAATTTATTATATATTAATAAAAATTTTACAACTTCATTAATAAATAAGTTTATTTTATTTATGAATTAGGCACATGACATAACAATATAGATAATGGAATACATTATCTTTATTGAGAACTTCTATAAAATTCTCATATTATTCATTTATATTTAAAAAGGAATGGGATAACCTAGAAATGTTCAAAAGAATGGAGTATATATAAATCCTATTAGGCGAGTTAATATGAGAAAACATGATATATTTAATAGTAGTTATAAAATATGTATAATAATGGACCATAAAATTAGTGAAAATAATTAACATAAACAATTAGGCACAAAATAGGATGATAATAATAAAGGAAACATGGAAAATGTGGAAACAAATTAAAACATGTAATAATAAAAATAGTTCAAGGTAACTTCCATAACATCATGATGGAAAAATACTATTATGGATTATGTTCACTCCATAATACCTTTCATGATGTCTCATGATACAAAAACATTACCGAATACTTTTTTGTGCTGTATAATTTTATCAACCCTCGTCACATTTATTTCATTCACATGCATAAGTCTTCCATATAGTTTATAAAACATAGAAGAATTTATCATGAAACTATATTAAATAATCAATGAGTGTTGAAAAAATAAATTTATTTCCCTTAATCAAAAAATTATAACATCATAGAGGTGAAATCCATTGATAGGAATTGGGTATGTGTATTCACTACACAATTGTTTAGGTATGGAAATCATGATGAAATTTTAGCAACCTAACAAGGGAGTGTAAACAAAAAAGGGAGTGATTAATGAGAGTGAAAGGGGTATCTCATAATTTATTAATCATAGGGGGTGTACAAGTAATATGGTATAACATATCCCAACATTACTAAATGGAGATAAAATGAATAAAGCAAATGGAGATGCTTAAATAAAGAAGAGAAAGAGAGGTTCCCTTACATTGGTTGGGTGATTCCAAATTCGTGGTAAAAGCATCATGAGAGATTTGGGAACATTGGGAGTACTATATATAGGATATATAATTTTAAGGATGCAATCCAAGGTTTTTTAGTGGAGTGGAACGAGATTGTGGTGGGTTTATAGAGAAAAAGAGAGGGTGTTTTTTATTATTTACCAAACATATGTTTTGGACTCTATATAATAAAATAAAATAATAAAAACCAATCAATTGGGTTTTACATGGTTTCTTCTATATTGGGGTGGTTTTAATTATTCTATAAGAATAAGGTTTGATTTTTTTAAAAATAACACCCTTGGTGATACGGAGTTGAGTCATAATTATAATGATATGATTATAAAACCTTAAAATATAATATAGGTTTTGGAGGATTCTTAAAAACATTATGAAATGATTCAAAAAATCAAAAATTAAAGTATGTTATGGGGGAAATATATATTGGGTCATGGATACCATTTTTATTATTTTAAACATCATTTTTTATTCTCTATGAAATCATAATACACAATTAATATTTATATCGGATCTAAATTTCTCATGAAAATTCGATTGTCTCCGAAAATTTTAAAATATTCAACATTGTATCATTTTAATGTTTTAATTCAAAAAATAAAACTAATTTTAGAAAAATATTTTTCTAAATATTTTAATTTTCACTTTTGAAATTGAGACTTTATTTATTTAGAAATGGTCGGTTTTTTAAAATAAGAGTTTTTCGAACCCATATAAATATTAAATTTGTATTTATAAAACATAAATTTCAATTTATGTTTAATAATAAATATTTAATAATAATATTGTAAAAAATAATCATTTTTTAAAAAATCTATTAATTTTTCAAAAAAATAGATAATTGAATTTGAAAATTACCAAAACAAACAATTTCTGTTTTATTGAATCAAAATAGAAATCATTTATAATGTAGAAACAATGAAAATTATATATAAAGACTATTCTATTTAAAAATAATATATATATATATATAATCATAATATTTTGGTCTGGAAACATATCCAATTATTACACCAACAAATTATATAATGGTAAGGTGTGCGATGATGAGTATATCATGGGGTTGTTCAACATACAATGTTTTCATTATGATCTCAATGATCATAAAATTATCCTATAAATGGTTATTTTCATGCTTAAATTTTTGGACCTTAGCTTGGGACTAGTGAAGGGAAAATCCAAGTGACGATATCTCTATTGGAAGCTTCGATAAATTGCCTCCATAGCATATGCTCCATCTGGTAGAGGCAATCACTTCATTTGTCTGTGTCAATTTTATTTGTTAAAACTATATATTTATAATAAATATATGATAACTATTTAATGACTATATTTTCTACATTAATGGTGATTGAGGGTATTTAAAATATTATATGATATAATAAAACCCTATATGTTGACGTGTTTTCTATCACCAATATACATAATTATATATTTAATTCAATCATGAATTAAATATAATTTAAAACGTTTTGGGCCATTAGATCACCCAAGTAAATCATTCAATTTCAAAATCTACCATAGTTTCAAAATATCAATATTATTCTTTGTTCAAAAGATATCAACACCAAAACCTGTATGAATAATTTAATAACAAATTATTTAAATATTAAATATTTATTTAAAACTCAAATATAACAACATTCTACCAAACACCTATAATAATGTATAATTGTTATTCTGGGACCAACTATGTTACAATAAAAATTATCCATGATCATTTTCATGGGTAAAATGATGATTTTACACCTCATGAGTCCCTAAAAGAAGAAAAATAAAATTTCACCACAATGTTACAAAACCCATAACATATGTTTCATTACAATCCCCTAAAAAATATTTTCATCGGGAACCCTCAATAGTATTACTAGAAACCATCTCATCCCACATTCTTCCTCAACCCATTATCATCTTGTTTTATTTTATGTCCGGATAAAAACCATGTTCCTATTCATAACTCCTAGGGCAAGGCATACAACCCCTAAAATGACAATCCAAAATTCTCCCTAGTAAGAAAACTACAAGGATAGTGTATCACCGCACATATCCATACCGAGACATGAAAACATAATCCAATAACTCACTATTAGTATAATGTTGCTATTTTCTTTGTATCTCAACCAAAAAAGGATGATATGGATCTATGAACCTACCCACTATCAGAGTGTCCCTTAAAAACCCATTGTCTATAATACACAACACCAGTTGATGTGACTCCCAAAGTAAGATGAACCATACCCACATAAGGGATACATCAACAAATATTCTATGATAATCCCCATCACATGGACATCCTTATTTTATCCTCACAATTTAACACCATTTTCATATCCTATGCATCAATCCTATTCAAATCATGAAACTTTACATGGCCATATTGATCTCACCCAAGAGAGAAAATTAAACGTCTATTATCCCATGTCTCCATTTTAACACCCGAGAAATTTATGAGAAATATTTTGTTTTTATAAATCATCAAAGGAATCTTTCACTACACACAACACTATCTTGGCTTGCTTTAGACACAATCACAACCTTCCTTGATAGCTTGCGTCGTATGTAATACCGAGTTTCACTAAACTACGATATACTATTAAAATATTATTAAAACTATCTGTTATGAATAGTAATAATCACTTTTTAAAATTTTTTAAATATTATTTTTCAAAATGGACTTCATTTTTGGATTAGGAATATCGAAATTAGCCTAGGGTGAAATTTTGGTATTTTTCTGAAAACATTCTATTTTTGATGAATAGTGAAAACACTGGGTTACTATTTAAAAACCGACTTTTTATTTAAATAATTATTTATTTTTATAAATTTATTTTAGGTCAAAATTGATACATAATACCTATATATGTTCAATTCAATTAATTGGAGTCATTTTATAATAATTTTAGATATATAAAATTTTTATTGAACTTTTGACTGTCTTTTACCCACCTCCAAGGAGAATTACCAAATTTACATAAAACATAATTTTACCTCTTTTTTGAATGGAATTTCAAAAATCAGAGAGATTTGGTTGATTTCAATAAGTAAAATATGGTTCAATGAGATGAAAATAATTTTTGGTGAATAGTAACTTTTTACTTTTTTTACCACGGTTAAACATATATAGAGTAATTAAGGGTAGAAATGTTATTATTATTACCATAACACATGTCCTAATTCTATTGGATAGGTGTAATTAGACCAAAAAAACATTAGGAATAAAATATGACCATTTAGGTCCACTTGGATTAGATTAGGACATTTATTATTAATTTATTTAAAGAAGGGTTAAAATAGTTAAAATCAAAGATTAATAACTAAATAATTTTTAATATAGGGTTATACATAAGATAAATTCGACTATAAACATTAATTAGAAATCTAAAATAATTTCCTAGATAATGGTATTTTATTTGTAATTTTTTGACAATAAATAATTTATTTTATTTATGACACAATGATGATGCAGTAATTATCTTATTAATGAAATATTGACAAAATTGATGTTATAAATACCCAAATAAATTTAATTTGAGACTTTTTATGAATTAAAATAATTTTCTAGGTTAATATGACATGTTAGTATTGATTTAATTAACTTTTTTCAAACTAATCTTTCTGTTATGATTTTCACAAAAATCAATCACCAAATAGTGTCAAAATGGACATAAAATAGTTTTTAAAACGAATATTATATTATTAATTGTTATTTTATTCCTAAAAATCTAAGGCTCAGAAAGATGACTTATATAAGGTCATATATATTAATAATAAACAACTTGGGGTTTGTTTGGCTTGTTATAGTAAGTTTATTAACCTTATAGTGTAAGAAAACTTGAAGACACGTTTAAAGTTAAATTATCTAACTTAAAGTTAAATCTAAATGATATGGTTAAAATAGAAACATAAACTTGTCTAAATTCTATTGGATGAAAGTCTTTCGACCCATCCCCACCTTAGATTATAAATAAATCATTTTGGAGCTATTAAAAATCGAATATGACTTTATAATAAAATAATATTTTTAGTTTTTCCTAAGGTTCCCCTCTCCTCCCTTATAAAAGGGAACCTCCTCCCTCTCTTCCTCACACCACATTGAGCCTTCAAGCCTGTCCAAACCCTGCCAAATTATCTTATACACTTCCCTAGAAACATCCTACAGGTCTTGGTCTTCTTCAAAGACCAATGTTAGTGCCATAGGCGGAGGTCTCAAAGTGGCGCTTCAAAGAAGAGGTAATGTCCGTTACCGATTCTTTCAACTTTATTTCTTCTTCCACTTCTTCTTCTTTAGTTGTTTCATTATGCAGTAATAACATCAGTATCACTCATATTCTGGTATGTTATTATAATTATAAAACAACCCTATTTCACTATCTATCCATCCAACGGAAAACAGAACCACCGCGCGTGCGTACGTACGGAATACTGTCTCCACGCCATGGTGTAATCTATTTTCCACCACCACCTTACTTGGATTGGTATAATGGTGTAAATAATAACTATATGGGATTATTGTAAAGTGATATTGATTCTGAAATAGTATACATACACTCCAATACAATTCCACGATCATGAGAACGATATCCTCGCTCGTGCGTACGTACGGAATACCGTCTCCACGATGTGATGCAACTCATTCTACATGATCTTCATTACATAATGATTATATAAATGAATTGAATGAATGAATTTGATATATATTACACTAATACCATTCTGGAAATGAGGTATCTATAACCTAAAGAGATTAATAAGAATGTATTCGCCAAAACACTCATAAGAACAAAAATTAATAAACACCCGAATAACAAGTATCAATGAAATATTACTAATAAGAAGCTAAGAATATGGACATATATGATATCATACCAATGAGTATGATTCTGGAATAAGTCAATGAGATTATTTAAATCATTATAAAGGAGGTTCGGACACTTACGAAGCAAATCGGACCTATGGTAAGGGAAAATCTCGCAATCTCATTTTATCCGATATTGTTTATACTTCAGAATTTACTGGGGAATATTTATCATCCACATCCATGTTTCCTCAATATTTAATATTTATATCCTTATACAATTTTTTATATCCAATTTTACCCTTCGGTGAGTTTTTAGTAAATGATATGGAAGGAATATGTTTTCATTTTTCATAAGAGGTACTTTTTTGACTTTTCCGAAAAAAGTACGAGAAGAATGTTTTTTTAACATATACAGCATGAAAGAATTTTTAAAACATTATTTCGAAGAATCTTCCTTTACAAGTTTTCAATTTTATTTTTAATCAACTTCTTTTAGTTTAAAATTGTATGACATATTATGAATGGAAAAATGTTTTTTAAGTAGAAAGGATATTTTCCTCAAGAATGGAGTTGAAGTGTTTTATCAAAATTATTTTCCATATAAGATAATATAGGGTTCTGTTTCTATCCCTATTATTACATTGATTTTATTATTTTGTGATGGAATTATTTTTATGAATTCCTTTATCATATATGAATTTTTTTATGATGTCACGATGTTTAAGAATCCCATTTTTATTACATGGGTTATGAAATGATGTATGATTTTTGATTTTGTGGCACACATAAGAATAGTATCATTATGATATGGGTGGGACCTATATCTCCCCCCAATGCATTGGTTAAAGATTTTTATCTAATGAGATAGACATGGATGGAACGGCAGGTTAAACCGGTTTAGTGAAACAGGACCGAAACGAGGAGTGAACTTAGTTCAGAAATGGACTTTTTTCGCTAAGATAGTCTTGGCTATGAGTCTTGACTACTAAGAAATGATTATCCATGATTATGTGTGTATGCCAAAAAGTTTCATCTTTTATGTTATGATTATTGGGATTACATTTCACGACTATGATTTATCCCATGTTATGAAATTATGATCCCTTTTACAGGTTAAGATTTCCTAAATGTTATGTTCTTATGAATATGATGTGATTGATATTTCTTTTGTTTACCCTTTCTGAGCATTTGAGCTCACCCTTTTGTATTTTTTCTTTCCCCAGGTCAGGAATAAGGTTATTAAGTAGGATATGCCAAAAGGGACTCCAGATATGATGAAATAAATGGGAGACAATGTAGATTATTTATGAACCAGTTGTTTATGTTTCCAAGTTTCTAAATACAGTATACCTATACAGTCCTTTCCTGGTTTTGTTATATGCTGTAATAAGTGTGCTTCAATTTTGAAGTATTAACAATGGATGTAAAGTATGGGTTGTTATAGTTGGTATTAGAGGAAAGGTATAGTCAACCTTTGGAGGATGTGAAAACCTTAGTAAGAACACTAAGGATAAGTCTAAGCATAGAACACAATCTTAGTGTTTTAGAAATGGCCCTGAACAACCTATGATAATACGTTAAGTGTAAAATTTAATTCCTGATTATGTGTTTTTCCAATTATAATTAGTGTTGCTCACACTGTTCTTCTTGGTTTTAGTCAATGGCTGGAACCCGAAGGAACCATGTTAATGCAGAATGTGGAGGGAAATGCAATGATTGTCCCCCTGAGAAACCAAATGTTATGGGAGATGGAATAAAAAATCATGTAGCCATTCTCACACAACTTTCTCAGGCTATGAATCATGCAGGACTTCCAAACGAGCAAAGGAAGGGGCAGCATTCTGTTTAATCCTTCATGAGGCAGTGCCCACCTTCATTCAGCGAGTCTTCTGATCCATTAGTGGCTGAACAAAGGATCAGTACCACTGAAATGATATTCTCAGTTCTTCAATGTTCTAAACATGATAAAGTCATCTTAGCAGTTTATCGTTTGGAAGGTGATGCTGATCAATGGTGGAATCTTATTAAGAATATGAGGCAGAGGGATGAAATTGAGTCCATGGAATGGGACGAGTTCAAGAACTTATTTTTCAATAAGTACTTCCCTCGTATTCTCTGAACAAATATGGAGAAGGATTTTCTTGATCTAAAGAAAAAGGATGATGAATCTGTTGGTACCTACGAAGCAAATTTTACAAGACTTTCAAGGTACGCTTCTGGTATTATTATCCAACCTGAGAGTAAGATCGATCGATTCGTTAGTGGATTAATACCAAGTCTTCGAAGGGCGTTAGCCACAAGGGACTTCAATAGCTATGAGGAAATTTTTCTATGTGATCTCGAGGTTGAGATGGAGATTGGTGAAACCCATCAGTCATATGGGTTTGATAAGAAGAGGAAAATGGAATTCAAAGGAAAACCTAAAGAGCACACTGAAAATAAGATGATTTTTCCCTTATTCTCAATGTGTGGAATGAAACATGGAGGAAATTGACTTAAGGGGACAATAAATTGTTATAATTGTGGAAAAGAAGGTCATCGGGAAATTGAATGTTGAAATAATGGGAAGAAGATGTATAATGATGCAAACAAAGGAAGAGATACGCAGAATGAACCTACTACCCAAAAATGTTTCATGTGCAAAGAGATGGGGCCTTATTCCAATCAATTCCCAAATCCAAGGGTTGATGATGATGATCGATGTCAACAAACTCTTAAGGCCAAAGACAAAGGAAAGTCACATGCAATTTATATCAGCAATGTGGAGTATGATAACGAAGTGGTGAAAGGTACACTTACCATCCACTCGAATGTAGAAAATTTTTTATTTGATTCTAGATCAACCCACTCTTTTATTTCTGAAGAACTTTCTAAAGTTATAACCATATTACCTCAACAATTAGTTGTTGAGATAGCTGTGACAACACCTAATGGTACAACAGTCGCATCAAAAGTTTATAATTCTTTTCCGATGGAAGTTTGTGGGAAAGTGCTTCTTGCAAATATTGTGATCCTTCCTATAGTGAAATTTTATGTGATTCTTGGCTTGGATTGGCTTTCTCTATATGGAGATCATATCAATTTCCAAAGAAGGGAAGTCACATTTCATATTCCAGATCAATCTATGACCATCTATCGATGCAAGGATGAACATAACCTTCCAGTGTAAATTTCTTCCATCTTATGGGTTTTTGATTCCACTAAATGAAGGTTATTTATCTCAAATGGGTGGTGAGAAACTCAAGATTAAGAATATTCCCATCGTACGTGAGTTTAATGATGTCTTTCGGGAGGAATTGTCGGGTCTTCCACCTAATCGTGTAGTTGAGTTTCCAATAGAACTCATACCGGGTGCTTTGCCTATTTCAAAGACACCTTATAGAATGGCCCCAATTGAGTTTCAGAAATTGAAGAAGCAACTCCAAGAGAATCTTGATAAGGGATTCATACTCCCTAGTGCGTCTTCTTGGGGAGCACCTGTTCTGTTTGTTAAGAAGAAATATGGATCAATGAGACTCATCATTGATTATCAAGAACTTAACAATATCACTATCAAGAACAAATATCCTCTCCCATGCATTGATGACTTATTTGACCAACTACGCAGAGCTCAATACCTTTCAAAGATTGATCTTTGTTCAGGGTATCATCAATTAAGGTTCAAAAGGGAGGATATACCAAATACATCTTGTCGTACAAGGTATGGACACTATGAACTTATAATGATTCCATTTGGTCTTACTATTTCCCCTTCTATCTTCATGGATCTGATGAATAGAGTCTTTAGAGACTATCTTGATCATTTTGTGGTAGTATTTATAGATGATATTCTTGTCTATTCAAAGAGCAAGGAAGAACATGAAGATCATTTGAGAATTATGTTGAAGACTCTGAGAAAGGAGAACCTTTATTCCAAATTTACCAAGTGTGAATTTTGGCTTCAAAAAGATGCATTTTTTGGGTCACATAATCTCAAAAGAGGGGATATCTGTGGATCCAGCAAAATAGAGGTTATCGAAAGATGGTCGAGACCAACAATAGTAACTGGGATCTGATGTTTTATTGGTTTGGATGTATATTATCAACGTTTTGTGAAAGATTTTTCACAATTATCCAATCCACTCACCATGTTGACTCGAAAAGGAGTTATGTTCGTGTGGACGGAGGAATGTGAAGATAATTTCAAGGGGTTGAAAAGAAGGTTATCCAGTGAACATGTACTCACACTTCCTTGTAGTGGAGAAAGGTTTGTGATCTACAGTGATGCATCCAAGAAGGGGATGGGGTGTGTTTTTATGCCAAATGATATGGTGATAGCTTATGCCTCACGACAGTTGAAAATCCATGAGAAAAATTACCAAACTCATGAAAGGTGTGATATTTATACTAATCATAAAATTTTAATGTATATTTTCACACAAAAGGAGCCGAATATGTTCCAAAGAAGATGGTTGGAGCTGATTAAGGATTACGACTGCTCAATTCATTACCACCCTGGGAAATCAAACAAGGTGGCATATGCATTAAGTCGACAAGACCATGCTAGCTTATCCATGATGAGGATCACAAAAGATCCAATATTTATGGATTTACAAAGTATGGATATTGGAATTCTAATGAAAGGGGAAAAATTGTAACTTTCTCAAATTAATGTTCAACCATCTATACATGTGAAGATTAAAGAGGTGCAGAAAGAAGATGTAGAGTTAAAAAAGAAGGTGAGAAATATTCCTGAATTCAACCTTGATTGTGATGGGATAATAAAGTTTCGGAATCGGGTTTGTGTTCCTCCCATCCCAGAATTAAAGAAGGAGATGCTGGATGAGGCTCATAGTTCTTCATTCTCTATTCATCCTGGAAGCACAAAGATGTATAGGGACCTGAAAGAGTACTTCTTGTGGGATGGCATGAAAAGAGATGTTGCTGAATATGTATCTCAATGATTGGTTTGTGAGCAAGTTAATGCTGAGAGACAGAAGTCTAAGGGGATGTTACAACCATTACCCATACCCGAATGGAAATGGTAAAACATCACTATGGACTTTTTCACCAGACTTCCTAAAACATCCAAAGGAAATAATGCTATCTGGGTCATAGTAGATCGTCTTACAAATTCTGCACACTTCATTGCTATTAGAGAGGATTTCACTCTGGATCATCTTGCCAGGATATATGTGAAGGAAGTGGTAAGATTTCATGGAGTACCCCTTTCCATTATATCTGATTGGGATCCGAGGTTTACCTTGATGTTCTGGCAAAGTCTTCAGCATACTCTGGATACAGAGTTGAGTTTAAGCACTTCTTATCTGTCATGACTCATTCTCGGGGCCTGTGCCGTGACTACCCCATGCCCGCCTTCCATAGGCCAGGGGCTGGCGACTAGCACCAAGGCATAAATCTCGGTAAAGGGAAGGAATTACCTTTGTAAAGTAAAGAAGAACCACAGAGTAAGCAAGCGGAAAAAGTAAACATTAAGTAAAAACTGGTACAACAGTATGTGCAGAAAAGTGAGTGGTCCAGAATACAAACCCAAACTGAAAGTAGGGTACAACTGGAAAAGGAAAATCAGCAACTGAAAAGTAAAGCCGCAACGTCGAGCTGTCCACTGGAAATCCCACCAAAGGGTGGGTAGAGATAGCCTCCACTACTCCTCGGGTCCAGCCGACCACTCCGAGTACGTCACGCCCAGTGGTCCACCTCCAGGTACCGTCCTGCTCCGCAAGCCTCTACCACGATCAGCGATGTCCGTCGTCTGCAACCAACACAACGTAGTGCGGGCATAGCCCGTGCAGGGGTGTGTATAAACTACTCAGTAGGGACCTTGAGACCTCTGATGGTCTCCCAGAATCCACAAAGGATAAACCACAAAGGAAAGATACAATCATGAAGTAATCATCCGACACGGCTTAGGTATATTCCCATACATATACCTAAGTCATCCATTCTCGCTCGGCTCCAACATCCGAGCTGAAGTTCAACCCAGTCCACACATGAAAGCAAAACGTAAATCCACACAGGATAGCACAACACAATCCACAAAGGAATGAAAGACATGATTCATCTCACACAGGTATATTTCTTTGAATGACGATAAAGATGACCAGATGTTGCCATTGATTCATCTAAGTCGTCGGACCCACAAAGGATCGATTTGTACTAACCCCCGTAATGACCCAAAAAGGATCTGACCCACACAGGATCGATAGGAAACTAACCCCCGCAAAGACCCACATAGGATCGGACCCACACAGGATCGGTAGCACTGACCCACAAAGGATCGCTGAGGGCTGTAGTCGTCGCCGTCAAATCCACTAAGGATCTCTGTACAGTCGTCGTCG
This sequence comes from Viscum album, assembly GCA_963277665.1. Lineage (NCBI taxonomy): Eukaryota > Viridiplantae > Streptophyta > Magnoliopsida > Santalales > Viscaceae > Viscum > Viscum album. Next base: position 32,369,810 of record OY728128.1, on the reverse strand, counting down.
TCACATTAGCAGTCGCAGCTAGCTCTAGGGTTCCCGCACATAGAAAGATCATTCGGGAGGGTCTGCTCTACGAGCCGAGAGGCTGATACGTCAACTGACACATAGCCCAGAGTTGATGTATCCAAAAGTTCCGTATCGTCAATAGGAACTCAACGTCGCAGACGGCGCGTCAATCGGACGCTTGGTCTGAGAGTTGTTGGCCTTTTCGTCCCAGGGGCCCGGTTGGTTTTTAAGGAAAAACCAACCTGACTGTACTTCACCTGTGTCCAAACCATGGCCGGAGTAAGCCAAAAGATCCGTCTCACTTAGAGGAAATCATCAAAGGTGATGGCACGTCAAACGGACGTCCGAAGCTCAAGATATGAGCGTTTCTGCTCCAAGGGCCCAGTTGGTTTCGTGTACGAACTAACCCGGACGAACCCAAAGTATTCTGAAACCTTGAGTGTGATATACTGAAACGACCTTCTCGATCCATGTATCGAGTCGCCGCTGACGGCGCATCGTTCAGAGGCCCGTAGCTCATGTTATGAGGAAAAGACAGAAAAGGGTCCGGAAACGGGGGGTCTGGGCCCGGACCGACCCGGCCCAACCCCCCTGGGTCGGCCCGAACCGGGTCGACCCGACCCGGGTCCGGATCCGACCTGGTTGGGCGCGACCCGGCCCGGTGGGTCTCCTCGGCTCGGCTCGGTCGAGCGGCCGAGCGAAGTAACCGCGGCCCCCGAGCGGGGGCCGCTCCGCGGTTCCCGGACGCGGATTGAGCCACGTCCCACCTCCCGGTTCCGCGCGGCCGCAGAACTGTCCTGCCGCCGCGATGGGTTTTTCCGGCAGCACACCAGGCACCGCCATCTTCGGCCGCCAGCGGAAGCTTTCGCGGGCCACTGGCCGCACTCCGGTGGTCCGTTTTGCGTGCGGTCTTCGCCAGTCGTCCTCCCGGGATCCGATCTTCACTGCAAGGCCCTCAAATCACCCTTGCGGCCCCGTTTTCCATTGTCCACCGTTCCGCACACCAACAAAAAACTGCGGAGGGTTTTCGGGCCGTGTTTTTTTGGCCCGCACCCTCCGTGTTAGGTGATAACAAACGGGAATAAATTATTCAACACATGAAAAACAACAAGGCACAATTTTAATAAAATTAAAATTGAACTTTGATGTGGTTCTTTGTTTTAGTTGAACAACCATGGGAATAAATATTGTTCTCAAATAAAACCCATACCTCGTTGAAGCCGTCGAACGAGCGTTCTTCACGGAATTGACCGTCGCAGTTTGAGGTGATCATCACATCGCGGAAGGGTGTCGCGTCATCTCAGAAGGGCGTCGCATTGACGATCTCCGAGGGTTAAAGAAACACACGGATTTAATTATAACAATTGAATACATGTTGTTGTTATAAACCACAAGGAATTAAATGGTCCGCAATCTCTTACCTCAACGGATGATCGAAGATTTGTCACGGAAGAAGGAATGTCGCAGAAGAACGTCGCAAGAGAAGAATCGTCGGCGTCACGGTACACGGCGTTCTTCATCACCTTCCATCGAAGGCCATCGTTCTTCGTGTTCTTCGCATTCTTCGTGAAGGAGGATGGAGGACATAATGTTTCAGTCAAATCCTCTCAACGAACAATCCACAAGAAGACAAGTGTTGTTCTTATTTTAGTAACATGCCAACGGTTTGAAAACAGGTTAGGAAATGAACAAATTAATTCATAGAATTAATTTCAACAAATTAACCACCCAATTAATAGGAGCGTTTAATTTTTTAAGAAAACGCCCCAGTTGTCCTTCATTAAAGAGGGTTTTCGCAGGTGCGTTACTTAGAGGAAATGAAACGGTGGGGCTCGTGCGGGACCCACCTCACAAATATCCTACCAAGAGGGTAGGATATTTTGAATTGTACCCTATCCTCGTTAACTCAGCTTATGCAGCTTTAAGTGGCTTTAAGAGGCTTTAAGTAAAATAAAATAAAGTTTGCCGTACCATGTTATTTTATTTCATAACATAAAGCCCAAAAATTAAACACCACACCCGAGCAAACGTAACTCCAGAAGAGGCGTTTCTAAGCAAATATCGGCGCTGTGATTCCATCAGTGCCCTCAGAATTTGATTCTGAGCACCATTTCAACAGTTAGAAAAACCCGCTCATCCGTTCACTGAACGTACCCGAGCCAAACTTTTGAAAATGATTCCGCGCACACCAGACCTCGTAATCACGTGCCGTCAGAAACTGCGCTCTTGGAAAATTCCAAAGAAAATTACAAAAAAACATTCCTTAAAATTTACGGGTCTTTACATCACTCCCACCTCAGGGCTTTACGTCCCCGTAAAGATACATCATAATCTAGGGAAACATATGTGGGTACTGAGCACGCATCTGAGCCTCCCGCTCCCAAGTGCTCTCCGGGAGGTTCCCGTGCTGCCATCTGATGCGCAAAAGAGGAATCGATCGTCCACGTAGGACCCACTCCTGTCGATCTTTGATCTCCACCGTGACCTCCGCATAAGTCGCCCAATCATCATCATCTAACTCCCCATGGTCAATGATATGCTTCGGGTCGTGCACGTATCTCCTCGGCTGAGATACGTGGAAGACGTCGTGCACCCGGTGCAACTGAGGTGGTAGAGCCAGGCGATAAGCCACCTCGCCAATCCTGCTGAGGACCTGGAATGGTCAGATGAAGCGTGGAGACAACTTGCCTCCTCGGCCAAATCTCTGTAATCCACGTCGAGGTGAGACACACAAGAAGACGTGGTCGCCATCCTCGAACTCTAGTGGCCTCTGCCTCCTGTCAGCGTAAGACTTATGCCGGATCTGAGCTGTCCTCATCTGCTCCTGGATGACCTAGAACTTCTCTATCGTGGCCCGGACCATCTTCGGTCCCACATGTGCTGACTCCCCAGGGTCTGTCAAGCACAAAGGAGATCTGCAAGGCCTTCCATACAACTCCTCGTATGGTGCCATCCCGATGGTGGAGTGGTCGCTGTTGTTGTACACAAACTCCACCAAGGGTGGGTGGTCCTCCCAGCTGCGACCAAAGTCAAGGACACATGCACGGAGCATGTCCTTCAGAGTCTGAATGGTCCTCTCTGTCTGACCATCCGTATGAGGGTGAAAGGCGGTGCTCAGACGTAGCCGCGTCCCGAACGCCTCCTGCAACCCCTTCCAAAGCCGGGAAGTAAAGCGAGCATCTCAATCGGAGACGATAGATGATGGAACACCGTGAAGCCATACAATCTCCTAAACGTAGAGACGCCCCACGCTCTCCACTGATCCCTGCTCTCTTATGGGTAAGAAGTGAGCCGACTTGGTGAGTCAGTCGACAATCACCCAGATGGAGTCAAGTCCTCTGGAAGTGCGTGGATGTCCACTCACGAAGTCCATAGATATCTCATCCCACTTACACTCTGGGACCTCCATGGGCTGTACCAAGCCTGCTGGTACCTGATGCTCTGCCTTCAACTACTGGCAGGTGAGGCATCGTGAAAGGAACTCTTCCACATCCTTCTTCGTGCCCGGCCACCAATGCTTTCGTCTGAGATCCTGGTACATCTTCGCCACTCCAGGATGAACAGCGAAAGGAGAAGTGTGAAACTGTCTCAGCACCTCCTCTCGTAAAGTGACTGGTACCATGGTACGTCCTCTAAAAAGGATTTTTTGCTCTTCTCCAAAGGAGAAACCATTAGGTGCCTATCCTGAGGATATCTGTGCACGCCACGTCTCACAGTCAGTGTCCCCACGCTGTGCCTCTCTGACCCACTGTATTAGTGGAGGGGTGACTGTGAGAGACTGAAGGAAACCTGCTCCATCACTATCCACAAAGGATATCTGCAAAGCGGCTAGCTGCTCTGTCGCCTCCTCAAGTAGCCGAATGCCCGTCCTCCTTCTGAGAGCATCGGCTACCACTTTCCCCTTCCCATGAGTATTGACTATCTCAAAGTAATAGTCCTGGAGGAACTCGAGTCATCACCACTGTCTCAAGTTCAGGTCCTTCTGCGAGAAGATTTACCTGAGACTCTGGTGGTCAGAAAAGACTGTAAAGTGCTCACCCATCATATTGTGTCGCCATGTCTTCAGAGCGAAGATCACCGCTGCTAACTACAGGTCATGGGTAGCGTAGTTATGCTCATGCGGCCTCAACTGACATGATCCATAGGCGATCACTGCCCACTCCTGCATCAGGACACATCCGAGTCTGGTCCCTAATGCATCGCAGTAGACTACGTACCCTACTCCCTCCTCAGGAAACCACGAGATATGTGCATTGGTCAATCTCTGTCTCATCTCCTGGAAGCTCTGATGACATATGTCTGACCACACAAAGGGTTTCCCCTTCATCGTAAGAGCTAAGAGTGGTGCTGCAACTCTTGAGAAGTCTAGCACAAATCTCCGATAGTATCCAGCTAGTCCCGAGAAACTCCGCACCTCTGTCACGCTCTTGGGTGGATCCCAAGCTAGCACTGCCTCGATCTTTGCGGGATCCACCGCAACTCCCGCCTCAGAAATGAAGTGTCCCATGAAGTGGACCTCACGTATCTAGAACTGACACTTTGAGTGCCTACAATAAAGTTGGTGCTCTCGTAGTGTGTCTAGTATAACCCGCAAGTGGTAGGCGTGCTCCTCCTCAGTCGTCGAGTAAATCAAAATGTCGTTGATGAAGACCACGAAAAATCGATCAAGGTATGGCTGAAAGATCATGTTCATGAGGCCCATGAACACTGTTGGAGCATTGGTTATGCTGAATGGCATAACCAAAAACTCATAGTGGCCATACCGACATCTGAAGGCCATCTTCTGCACGTCCTCATCCCGAACTCTGAGCGGATGATAGCCTGACCTGAGGTCTATCTTCGAGAACCACCGTGCTACCTTGAGATGATCGAAGAGGTCATCAATACTTGGTAGCAAGTACTTTCTCCTCACCGTCCCCTTTCAGGCGACGCTAGTCGACACATAGTCGCAAGCTCCCATCCGCCTTCTTGGCGAACAATATTAGGGAAGCCAAGGGTGAAACACTGGGTCGGATGAAACCCTTTCCCTGCAAGTCCTCCAACTGTACCCATAGCTCTCAAAGCTCAGTGGGGGCCATCCGATATGCTGAAGTGGATATCGGGGTTGTCCCGGATAACATATCAATATTAAAGTCTACCTCTCTACGAGGAGGTAGCCCTGTGACGTCGTCGGGAAAGACGTCCGCGTACTGATCCACCACTACAGGAAAACTAGGAATCCGCACGTTAACTGCTCCTAGGATGAGGCTAGCCAACTGATGAGTGATGGGCTGTCCTCCCCTCTGTGGAAGTCCATCCTGTGCTGCGAAGGCTCCCTTCTCGTCGGTGAAGGTGAACCTGCTCCCGTCGGTGCGTACACATCGTACCTTGCGCCTAATACAGTCAATCTATGCCTGGACTGTAGATAACCAATCCATGCCCAAGATGACATTGTAAGGCCTCGACACCGCTACAAGAAGATCCCAGCCGAAGCTCTCGCCTCCTAGAGTAAGCTCACACTGCCGGCACTAGTGCGTAATCGTTGAGTCTGCTCTCATAGGAGTCTCTAGCCGTAAGGATCGAGCCAACGACTCTGTCAGAATCTCCAAGCTTCTAACAAGGGCATCAGCTATAAAAGAGTGACTCTCTCCTGTGTCTATAATAACTGTATCAAGGGTGGAATAGACATAGATCATACCTTGAATCATCTCGGGCGCGCCGTGGTCGTAGGCCTCCGCTGCCTGGAGTGGTGCCTGTCTCTACCCGCCAGCTCCCTGTGGTTGGGGTGGACCTCCTGGTGGTGGTGGTGGTATAGCCTCAAAGCGTCGCCCACCGCCTGCTGCTCGACCAGCTCCTCTGCCTCGTCTGCCTCCTCCCTGTGGACCACCACGGTCGACCCTCTACCTCTGCCTGTGTGGCCGCACAACCGACTGCTGCTCCTTGGCATGGTGGGTCGGGCAGTCACGAGCCATGTGGCCCTTCCCGTGGTAGGTGTAGCACTACCTGCCTCTCGAAAGACTGGCCCCATGCTGCGTGCCCCGCACTACTGAGCCAGTGTCCTGAGATTGTCTGCATGAGGGTCGGGTTTGTCTGGACCCCTGAGTCATCTGTCGACTGCCTGCTGCGGAAGACTCTACTACGTTCCGCCCTGTGGTAGGTCTTGCCGCTGGAGAAGTCTCAGTAAGAATGATCTCTATCAAAAGGGCTCGCTCGAGTACTCCTGCTTGAGTCAGAATGCTGAGGGAGATCAGTGATGCCCTGATCTCATGTCTCAATCCCTGCTCAAAGGTCTAGGCCCGAAAGAATGGGTCCCGTACCATGTCGGTCGAGTAGCGCGAGAGTTCAGTAAATCTCGCCGAGTACTGGGCGACCGTCAAGCTGCCATGCCGCAGCTGAAGAAGCTCCTAGACGCGCACCGCGCGGAGGGTGGTCGGGACGAACTCTGAGCGGAAGAGGCCCTCAATGTCTGTCCAGATGAGAGATGCCTCATCGTGCACCTGGAGAATCAAGCTCCACCATCGGCCCGCTGCTGCGTGTAGTAGGCTCGGTGCGAGGATCGCCATGTGGTCTGCTGGTGTCCTCACTATTCGGAAAACTCATACCACTCCCTCCAGCCAGTCCTCGGCTACCTGGGGGTTCGTCTCCCCATGGAACCTGGGCGGTCGCAGGCACTGGAACTCATGCAATGCACTAAGGTGACCTGTATCGTCAGTGGCTAGGGCTGGAAGCATTGGTGGCTCTGCAGGTAGAGGTACCACCGATGCCTCAACTGTCAAAGGGCCATGTACCGAGGCCTCGTCGCTCGGCGGGCTGTCGTCACGTACAACTCTCGGAACCCTAGCAGGTTACCGTCGTGGGGCCATTCTGAAAGGAAACAGGTCCACCATGGTCAGAACAGTATACCTGGTGAGCTGATACAAAGTAATCACAAAGAAAACTTGAAACACACATGTAATCAAGGTTTTCATGCATTATGTCAGAAATCAGATGTCAGGGTCCTGGTGTACATATACGTCAGCCGCCGCACCAACACTGGGTTCCCTGGACTGATAACCACACTCAATATGCTTAACACTATTGCTTCACATAGAAGAATGATCAGAGTCTGTGGTAGAACCGAACTCCTCTGATACCAATTTTTCACGACCCGTCCTCGGGGCCCGTGCCGTGACTACCCCAAGCCCGCCTTCCATAGGCCAGGGGCTGGTGACTAGCACCAAGGCGTATATCCCGGTAAAGGGAAGGAATTTCCTTTGTAAAGTAAACAAGCACCACAGAGTAAGAAAGCGGAAAAAGTAAACACTATGTAAAAACTGGTACAACAGTAAGGGCGGAAAAGTAAGTGGGCCAGAATACAAACCCAAACTGAAAGTAAGGTACAACTGGAAAGGGAAAAACAGAAACTGAGAAGTAAAGCCGCAACGTCGAGTTGTCCACTGGAAATCCCATCTGAAGGGTGGGTACAGATAGCCTCCACTGCTCCTCACATCCAGTCGACCGCTCCGAGTATGTCCTGCCCAGTGGTCCACCTCTAGGTACCGTCCTGCTCCGCAAGCCTTCACCACGATCAGCGATGTCTGTCATCTGCAACCAACACAACGTAGTGCGGGCATAGCCTTTGTAGGGGTGAGTATAAACAACACAATAGGGACCCCGAGACCTCTAAAGGTCTCCCATAGTCCAAAAAGGATAAACCACAATGGAAAGATACAATCACGAAGTAATCATCTGGCATGTCTTAGGTATATGCCCAAACATATACCTAAGTCATAAATTCTCGCTCGACTCCAACATCCGAGCTCAAGTACATCCCAGTCCACACAGGAAAGGAAAACGTAAATTCACACAGGATAGAATAACACAATCCACAAAGGAAAGCAAAACAGGATTCAGCTCACACAGGTATACTTCTTTGAATGACGTTAAAGATGACCAGATATTTCCACTGATTCATCTAAGTTGTCGGACCGACAAAGGATCGATAGGTACTAACCCCCGCAATGACCCACAAAGGATCTGACCCACATAGGATCGATAGGTAACTAACCCCCGTAATGACCCAAAAATGATCTGACCCACACATGATCGATAGGTAAATAACCCCCGTAATGACCCACAAAGGATCTGACCCACACAGGATCGATAGGTAACAGAACCCCGCAATGACCCACAAAGGATCTGACCCACACAAGATCGATAGGTAACTAACCCCCGCAAAGACCCACACAGGATCGGACCCACACATGATATGTAGGCGCAGGCCCACACAGGACCGCTGAGTGCTGACTCACATAGGATCGGACCCACACAGGATCGGTAGCACTGACCCACAAAGGATCGCTGAGTGATGTAGTTGTCACCGTCGAATCCACTGAGGATCTCTGTTCAGTCATTGTCGTCACAATAGCAGTCGCAGCCAGCTCTAGGGTTCCCACACACAACAAGCTCATTCGGGAGGGTCCGCTCCACGAGCCGAGAGGCCGATACATCAACTGACACATATCCCAGAGTTGATGTATCCAAATGTTCCGTATCATCCAAAGGAACTCAACATCACAGACGACACGTCAATCAGACGCCCAGTCTGAGAGTTATTGACTTTTTCGTCCTAGGTGCCCGGTTGGTTTTTAAGGAATAACCAACCCGACCATACTCCACCTGTGTCCAAACCTCGGGCAGAGTTAGCCAAAATATCTTGTCTCACTTAGAGGAAATAAAAAAAGTCGACGACACGTCAAACGGACGTCCGGAGCTCAAGATATGAGCGTTTCCGCTCCAAGAGCCCGGTTGGTTTCGTGTACGAACCAACCCGGCCAAACCCAAAGTATTATGAAACCATGAGTGTGATATACCGAAACTACCGTATCGATCCATGGATCGCGTCGCCACTGACGGCGCGTCGTTCGGAGGCCCGTAGCTCAAGTTATGAGCAAAAGACCGAAAACGGTCCAGAAAAGGGGGGTCTGGACCTGGACTGACCCGACCCAACCCCCCTGGGGTGGCCCGAACCTGGTCAACCCGACCAGGGCCTGGGTCCGACCCAGCTTGGCGGGTTTCCTCGGCTCGGCTCGGCCGAGCGGCCGAGCAAACGAACTGCGACCCCCACGCGGTGGCCGCTCCGCGGTTCCCGTACGTGGCTTGAGCCGCGTCCCACCTCCCAGTTCCGCGCGGCTTCTGCCGCGGAGGGTTTTGCCGGTGGCGCGCCGGGCGCCACTGCCACGCCAGCGTGGCGCACTGGCGGAAGCTTCCGAGGGCCACCAGACGCACTTCGGTGGTCTATTTTGCGTGCGGTCTTCGCCAGTCGTCCTCCCGGGATCCGATCTTCACTGCAAGGCCCTCAAATCGCCCTTGCGGCCCCATTTTCCGTCGTCCACCATTCCACACTCCAACAAAAAACTGCGGAGGGTTGTCGGGCCATGTTTGTTTGGCCCGCACCCTCCGCGTTAGGTGATAACAAACATGAATAAAATATTCAAAACATTAAAAACAACAAGGCACAATTTTAATAAAAATAAAATTGAACTTTGATTCGGTTCTTTGTTTTAGTTGAACAACCATGGGAATAAATATTGTTCTCAAATAAAACCCCTACCTCATCCAAGCCGTCGAACGAGCGTTCTTCGCGGAATTGACCATCGCGGTAGGAGGTGATCGGCGCGTCGTGGAAGGGCGTCGCGTCGACGATCTCTGAGGGATAAAGAAACACACAGATTTAATTATAACAATTGAATCCATGTTGTTGTTATAAACCACAAGGAATTAAAAGGTCCGCAATCTCTTACCTCAACGGATGATCAAAGATTTTTCGCGGATGAAGGAACGTCGCAGAAGAACGTCGTGGGAGAAGAATCGTCGGTGTCGCGGTACACGGCGTTCTTCATCGCCTTCTGTCGAAGGCCGGCGTTCTTCGCGTTCTTCGCGTTCATCGCGAAGGAGGATGGAGGACGTAAAGTTTCAGTCAAATCCTCTCAACGAACAATCCACAAGAAGACAGGTGTTGGTCTTATTTTATTAACATGCCAACGGTTTGAAAACAGGTTAAGAAACGAACAAATTAATTCATAGAATTTATTTCAACGAATTAACCACCTAATTAATAGGAGCATTTAATTGTTTAAGAAAATGCGCCAGTTGACCTTCATTAAAGAGGGTTTTCGCGGGTGCGTTACTTAGCGGAATAGAAATTCTGGGGCTCGTGCGGGCCCCACCTCACAAATATCCTACCAAGAGGGTAAGATATTTTAAATTGTAACCTATCCAATTTAACTCATCTTAAGCAGCTTTAAGTGGCTTTAAGCGGCTTTAAGTAAAATAAAATAAAGTTTTTCGTACCACGTTATTTTATTTCTTAACTTAAAGCCCAAAAATTAAAAACCACACCCGAGAAAACACAACTCCCTAAGAGGAATTTATAAGAAAATACCGGCGATGTGATTCCATCGGTGCCCCCAGAATTTGATTCTGAGCACCAGTTCAAAAGTTAGAAAAACCCGCTCGTCCGTTCACTGAACGTACCCGAGCCAAACTTCGGAAAATGATTTCAGGCACACCGGGCCTCAGAATCACGTGCCGTCAAAAACTACGCTCTTGTAAAATTCCAAAGAAAATTAAGAAAAAAATTTCCTTGAAATTTACGGGTCTTTACATTATCATCCTCAGACAGACGGTCAGTCTGAGAGAACAATTCATACTCTAGAAGATATGTTGAGAGCTCGCTATATGGATTTCAAAGGTGGTTGGGATCAACACCTACCTTTGGGGGAATTTTTTTATAATAACAGCTTTCACTCCAGTATTCAGATGGCCTCTTATGAAGCTCTCTATGGAAAAAAATGCAGGACTCCAACTTCTTAGGATGAAGTTGGGGAAAGAAAGCTATTAGGACCTGATCTTGTTGATGAGATCATCTATTCAACAACACATAAAAGCAGCTCAGAGTCAACAAAAAAGTTATGCAGACAACCAAAGAAAAGACCTAGAGTTTGATGTGGGTGATAAAGTGTTTTTATGAATATCTCCCTAGAAGAGGGTCATGAGATTTGGAATGAAGGGAATGTTGAGCCCTAGATATGTCGGTCCTTTTGAAATTCTGGATCGTGTTGGGAAGGTAGCTTACCGATTGGCGCTTCCACCGAATCTCTTCCAAGATCCTGATGTGTTACATGTATCTCTCCTGAGAAAGTACATACCTGATCCTTCACATGTACTCAGCTCAGAAGTTGTACCGCTGGAACAAGATATTTCATATGATGAACAGCCAATAGAGATTCTCGATCGTAGCGAAAAAGTCCTACGGAACAAGACCACTCGCTTGGTGAATGTTTTATGGAGGAACCACCAATTAGAAGAATCTACATGGGAGCTTGAGGATATGATGAGGGAGAGGTATCCTAATATGTTTTTTACAAAGTGATGAATTTCGAGGGTGAAATTCATTTTAAGGGGGGTAAAATGTAACACCCGAGACATTTATGAGAAATATTTTGTTTTTATAAATCATAAAAGGAATCTTTCACTACACACAACAATAGCTTGGCTTTCTTTACACGCAATCGGGACCTTCCTCGATAGCTTGCATCGTACGCAATACCGAGTTTTTCACTAAACAACGATATGCTATTAAAATGTTATTAAAACTATCCGTTATGAATAGTAATAACCAATTTTTGAAATATTGTAAATTTTATTCTTCAAAATGGACTTCATTTTTGGATTTGGAATATCGAAATTAGCCTAGGGTGAAATTTTGGTATTTTTCTGAGAACTTTCAATTTTTGATGAATAGTGAAAACACTAGGTTACTATTTAAAAACGGAATTTTTATTTAAATAATTATTCATATTATTTAAATTTATTTTAGGTCAAAGTTTATACATAATACCTATATATGTTAAATTCAATTCATTGGATTCATTTTATAATAATTTTAGATATATAAATATTTTATTGAACTTTTGACCATCTTTTACCCACCTTCTAGGAGAATTTTCAAATTTACATAAAACTTAATTTTACTGCTTTTGTGAATGAAATGTCAAAAATCTGAGAGACACGGTTGATGTCAGTAAGTAAAATGTGGTTCAATGAGATGAAAATAATTTTTGGTGAATAGTATCTTTTTACTTTTTTTTACCACGGTGAAAAGTAAATAGAGTAATTAAGGGTAAAAATGATATTATTATTCCCTAACACATGTCCTAATTATATTGGATAGGTGTAATTCGACCAAAAACAACCTTAGTTATAAAATATGACCATTTAGGTCCACTTGGATTAGATTAGGACATTTATTATTAATTTATTTAAAGAAGGGTTATAATAGTTAAAATCAAAGTTTAATAACTAAATAATTTTTAATATAAGTTTATACATAAGATAAATTCGACTATAAATATTCATTAGAAAGATAAAAATCTTTCCTACATAATGTTATTTTATTTTTAATTTTTAGACAATAAATAAATTTATTTATTTATGACACCATGATGATGTAGTAATTATCTTATTAATGAAATATTGACATAATTGATGCTATAAATACCCAAATAAATGTAATTTGAGACTTTTTATGAATTTTAATAATTTTATAGGTTAATATTATATGTTATTGTTTATTTAATTAACATTTTTAGAACTAATATTTCTTTTATAATTTTCACAACAATCATTTACCAAATAGTGTCAAAATGGACATAAAATAGTTTTTTAAAACAATATTATATTATTAACTGTTATTTTATTCCTAAAAAACAAAGGTTCGGCCAAATGACTTAGATAAGGTTATATATATCAATAATAAACAACTTGGGGTTCGTTTGGCTTGTTATAGTACGTTTATTAACCTTATAGTGTAAGAAAACAAGAAGACACGGTAAAAGTTAAATCATCTAACTTAAAGTTAAATCTAAATGATAAGGTTAAAATAGAAACCTAAACATGTATAAATTCTCTTGGATGAGGTTATTTCGACCCATACCCACCTTAGCTACGAAATAAATCAATTTGGAGCTATTAAAAACCGAATATGACTTTATAATAAAATAATATTTTTAGTTTTTCCTAAGGTGCCCCTCTCCTCCCTTATAAAAGGGCACCTCCTCCCTCTCTTCCTCGCACCACTTTCAACCTTCATGCTCGGAAAAACAATACCAAATTCTCTTATCCACTTCCCTAGAAACATCCTAGATGTCCTGGTCTTCTTCAAAGACCAATTTTAGTGCCCTAATAGGAGGTCTGAAAGAGGTGCTTCAAAGAAGAGGTAATGTCTCTTACTGATTCTTTCAGCTTTATTTATTCTTCCACTTATTCTTCTTTAGTTGTTTCATTATTAAGTAATAACATCAGTATCAATCATATTATGTTATGTTATTATAAGTATTAAACAACCCTATTTCACCATCTATCCATCCTACGGAAAACGAAATCACCGCGCGTGCGTATGTACGAAATACCATCTCTATGTCGTGGTGTAATCTATTTTCCACCACCTACTTACTTGGATGGGTATAATGGGGTAAATAATTACTATATATGATTATTGTAAAGTGATATCGATAATAAAATAGTATATATACACTCCAATACAATTCCACGATCATGGGAACGATATCATCGCTCGAGCATACGTACGAAATACCGTCTCCACGATGTGATGCGACTCGTTCTACATGATCTTAATTGCATAATGATTATATAAATGAATTGAATTATTGAATATGATATATATTACACTAATACCATTCTGGAAATGAGGTATCTATAACCTAAAGAGAGGAATAAGAATTTATTCGACAAAACACGCATTAGAACAAAAAGTAATAAACACCTGAATAACAAGTAGCAATGAAATATTACTAATAAGAAGTTAAGAATATGGAAATATATGATATCATAACAATGATTATGATTCTGGAATAAGTAAATGACATTATTTAAATCATTATACAGGAGGTTCGGACACTTATGAAGCAAATCGGACCTAAGGTAAGGGAAAATCTCGCAATCTCATTTTTATCCGAGATTGTATATACTTTAGAATTTATTTGGGAATATTTATCATCCACATCCATGTATCCTAAAAATTTAAAATATTTATATCCTTCTACATTTTTTATATCGAATTTTACCCTTCAGTGAGTTTTTAGTAAAATATATGAAAGGAATCGTTTTTCGTTTTTCGTATAAGGTACTTTTTAACTTTTCCGACAAAAGTACGAGAAGAATGTTTTTATTAACTTATACGGTATGAATGGATTTTTAAAAAATTATTTCCAAGAAGCTTCCTTTACAAGTTTTCATGTTTATTTTTAGTCAACTTATTTTTGTTTAAAACTGTATGACATGTTAAGAAAGGAAAAATGTTTTTGAAGTAGAAAGGATATTTTCCTCAAGAATGGAGTTCAAGTGTTTTATCAAAATTATTTTCCGTCTAAGATAATATAGGGTTATGTTTCTATCCCTATTATTACATTGATTTGATTAAGTTGTGATGGAATTATTTTTATGAATTCCTTTATCTTATATGAATGGTTTTATGATGTCTCGATGTTTAAGAATCCCATTTTTATTACATGGGTTATGCAATGATGTATGATTTTTGATTTTGTGGCACACATAATAAAGGTATCATTATGAGATGGGTGGGACCTATATCTACCTCCAATTCATTGTGTAAAGATTTATATCTCATGAGATAGACATGGCTGGAACGACAGGTTAAACAGGTTCAGTGAAACAGGACTGAAACGAGGAGTGAACTCGGTTCAGAAATGGACTTTGTCTGCTAAGATAGTCTTGGCTATGGGTCTTGACTACTAAGAAATGATTCTATATGATTATGTGTGTATGCCACAAAGTTTCTTGTTTTAAGTTATGATTATTGGGATTATATTTCACGACTATGATTTATCCCATGTTATGAAATTATGATCTCTTTTGCAGGTTAAGATTTCCGAAATGTTATGTTCTTATGAATATGATGTGATTGATATTTATTTTGTTTACCCTTACTGAGAATTTGAGCTCACCATTTTGAATGTTTTCTTTCCCTAGGTCAGGAAGAAGGTTATTAAGTTGGATATTCCAAAAGGGACTCTATATATGATGAAATAAATGGGAGACAATGTAGATTCTTTATGAACCAGTTGTTTATGTTTCTCAGTTTCTAAAGACACTATACCTATACGGTCCTTTCCAGGTTTTTTTATATGTTGTAATATGTGTGCTTCAATTTTGAAGTATTAAAAATGTATGTAAAGTATGGGTCGTTATACCCATCATATAAAATACACCCATTCTATTCTCAGACATCCTACCCACCCTAAGGACCACGCTCATAGAAATATGATGGTTCATTCTAATCTTATGGCTTAAGATAAAAAACTTAAATTGTATAACCTACTAATATCCACTTTATTAATCCAAGAAGACCACTATATAGCATGGAATATAGGAAATTATATCACAACCTACTAAAGATGATATTATGAAATTGGGAATTATCATATCTATACTAGGAGTACTCTGTGACGTTGTCTAAAAATACCACTAAAAACTCAATAATTCATAGGTCATCATGATTCTATTCCAAGATATTTGGGACACCATTACCACAAGCCTCCCAGCAAACCCCCATAAGTCTATATCCTATGTAGGGATACCTCCAAAAACTCAACAACCTTGGGTATAAGAACCCCTAACATCTGGACCTCAAGATAAATGATACTATATGTAACCAAACCACGTATCTCTGACATCCCATTAAATCATGTGTATTACACACTTTTGTGTACCCTATATTTGGAAACAAATTCCAACTCTATCAATTAACATCTCATGAAAACCCATCTCATAGTCCCATGGTAGGCCATCCTAAGAAAATCCTATTCTCTAGATATATCTCATTACTACTATGATTAAACCTCATCTAATACCACTTCATAGGATTATATCCAAGATGGTTCTACCACTCTTGAAACGAAAACACATGTTTAATTCACATGAAAACGTATTCTAATTCTAAAAAACAAAGGGCATCTAACCTAAAAATCTTAATATTATACATCACCCTTCATGAGATATTTTCAATAGTTCTAAATAGTCCACCTAAAGCCATATAAAACTAAAAAAACCCCTCTCACAAGACAACCTTTAAGGAAACAAGTCACGAAGTACCAAAACTAGATTCATGTTAAGGAAAGCCCCTAGAATCTCCCACATATCCAAACCAGCCGTGTCTTATGAAAACTACTTGGTCTAGTCACCTAGTCCACGGGTAAACATATTATACGGTAACAATTCACAAGGAATAAAATATTATTCCATCACAATATTACCGAATATCAACATGTAAAAACACCAATCACAAGGGAATCCCATATAATTAATCTCACATTCCAAACCAACCATCAACATCCCAGTCATCCATCCCTTCCAAGAATCTACACATCAATCTACACCTTGGCTGAGTATTTCACACAATCATCTTAAAAACATCCTATAATGGTCCAACGATCATATAACCATATTGTTCTGACACACCAGTTTCATTTTTCAAACTATAAATAAGGGAAATTCTATCCTCCACAATATCAAGCATCTCACAAATAGATCCATAGATCCATCCATCAGAAACAAGCGTAGAAAATCATAGAGTAATAGGCCCATAACATGTTGATCTTACATGCATGACATATTGAATGAGATTAATATTTCTACTAAATTCCATGATTCAAAAAAATTTCATGTCTCTTTATAATGGTCCTAGAAATTGAAATTCATAAAAATTCATCAAATCTAAACTATATGTGTGCCTCCCACAGTGAAAATTATATACAATTGTATCATAAAAAACAAAAAACACCAAGCCTATAGTAGGTAACATGGACATTATACTAGAAAAAATTCCCATGACATACAAGATAATATATATTTTATTTTTTGAAATATTACAATATCCATATTCTACAATGTCAACAGTAATTAGATATGAAAGTAATTACTCAGATATAACTTTCTTAATATCTCATACATGATTCCATAATAAAGGTTCCTGAGCCAGTTTTCCACAAGACCCCACGTGCACCTCATCATACAATAGAAGATACTTTCAATCATTGGGGGTCGATGGTTATTATGTTAAGAGAAAATACCTTAATATCTGAGTGCAAAAAAATATGCATATAACAAAAAATAGTACATATTAGAGTGTGTGGAAATAATAAATGAACAATTATAGAAACATGCAATAAAAAATATAAAAGAGTAAATGCCCATACATCCAGGAAATTTATATTACATAAATTAACAAATGGTTCTATAACATATAAAATGAAATATTAGAAATACATATATTTGGATCTACTTATAACATTGAGCCACAATAAATACCCGATATCTAGTTCCATATCATGCTACACCAACCATACCATTCAAATCCACATGATCATCCAAATAGATCATGAAAACCTAGGAATCTTCTATATCCTTCATAAACTTGTGATCATCCTAAAAATCATACATTTTATGTTAATTCATATCATGGTTCATGTAGAGGGATGAGAAATAAATCTCAGTTGGCCACCAAAAATAGTGACCCAATAACCAGATGCTAAAAGTGCTTGATCTTGAAATATGTCCATCTTAGCTGGAAAATAACAAATATAAAAATAGATAAAACAATATTTAGACCATGGGTCATTAGATTTGGTCAACCATAACTACATTGGACAACATTGGGGTTTCTCTTAGCATGTACTGATATTTGTGAATCCCAAATATCCTAATGTCACCATGTCTATGGCCACCCTAACTAAAAATCATGAAATTGTAAATATTATAAGTCATGGAACCTAAACATGTAAGTCTCAGGTACTCATACCATGCTTATTTACTACCATAACCTAGAGAATCTATCTAAATTAAAACATAAGAATCACAAACAATAGTTCTTAGAGAATTAGTCCAGCAGCTATGTATTGATGAGGAGAACCATGTCCAAAACTCTAAACTGTGGATGTGGAACACAGTTTCTAGAATCCTTACTTATTAATGAGGAATGCCTTGTCTTTCACCCTAAATGATCGGTGTGGAAATCCATTTATGAAACCGTTATACATGGATATGGTACACCATTACAAATATCATAATCCATGGATGAGGATCACCATGTACAACACCCTATATTTGTGGATGAGGAAAACCATGTCTTATACCCAAATCACTGGTTGAGTAATTCCATAACCAAAAACCAATTATATTGATGAGGATCTAAATATTAGACACTATAATATGTATATATATAATTACATGTCTGTTGACCTCATCTATATCTATGGAATTCCATGTCCACCAATCTATTCTATACTTGTGGAACACAATGTCCACTATACCCAATAAAATATGGAACATCGTGTCAATAAAAACTAATGGTATCGATATAGAATTCTATTTCTCAAAATAGGACTCACGGGTGGGGATCATCATGTCTAACCTACCCATCCTCATATGTATAGGGTATTTTTTAGGCTTTGGGAACAATATATCAGGATCAACATGTCCTCCTCGATCATCGCTGGTAGCTCATAAAATTATACCATGCTCCAAAACGAGGTATCCTTAATAGGTCACAATATCCTTCTTGGTGTAAACCATGTCTCAACATCTTAAACCATAAAAAAATTTGTTATGTCAAAACACCAATAACCTAAAATTATACTAAATTAAACTAAGGGACATAATAAGATAAGGACATACAATGAGGGGTTACACTATTACATTCATGTACACTGGACAAGCATAGCATGAGAAGAATCCTAAAGTGTCCCTCAATAAACATCAACTGATCCATGATCAAAAATTTACTATAAAAGGAAACCATATACCACACCATGCCATACATTAATTCTAATCAAGTGAATAAGGAAATCATTGATCCCTTAATCAGAAACCATACCACTAAATGAATCATCAAGAGTCCCACAGATGCAACTCAACACCATAGTAGAACCCGAACCTAAAAACCATCCAATAGTGTTTTCAGAACATGATGGATGATAAAAATTTAATAATCAATCATTGATCCTAAAGGGAAATTTCTCTATCCATGAGATGTCAGTGCCAATATATCATGACAAGAAAAAATCTCCTTAGAGATACTACACTATCCATCCTTCCACGATCCATCCAAGGAACCTAAATTTTTTCCCCATGGAACACTCATACTAGGCCGATCATAGAGCTCACAACCCTCACTAGGCCTCATAGTGGAAAACCCATCCCACTGAAGGATTCTGAGTCCAATCCTCAAGGAATTCCTCCAACTGATATATATTGTTAGAAAAAACCATCCAGATGACTAATAAATGTCATATGGATTCATCCATCATTATCAATGAAAAAATTTTCTCAATATTTACTACTCAAAATCCTAATTCTGAATTTTGGTAACAATACACCCAAAATCAATAATCTGGAAAAAGTTCACAGTGTGTATTATCAAATATTTTTCAATCCATGTACTTATATATGTCCAAAAAATGTAACGTATTTTTCCATGTTATTATAAATGGATTAGGTATACATTTCTCATACTATTCTACTACTACATTTCTAGGTACCCCTCACATTGGGTGTCATCAAAGGTATATGAGAAAGTGCATATTTTCTACAAAACAATTTATACACAGAGTACAAAACTTTCACATTCAAAAACACAAATTTCCCATGTACTCTTACACATTTCCCCATAATAATAGCGTCTGTTCTTAAATTAAATGGATTTTAATTCCTGAATGTTCAAATTCCCTAAATGATAAGAACATATGGAATATTTTCTTAAAACCACACATTGTTTAGTCAATTTTCGGTATGGTA
The DNA here is from genome assembly GCA_963277665.1 of Viscum album. Lineage (NCBI taxonomy): Eukaryota > Viridiplantae > Streptophyta > Magnoliopsida > Santalales > Viscaceae > Viscum > Viscum album. Next base: position 32,349,956 of record OY728128.1, on the reverse strand, counting down.
AACCCTGGAGAACCTCAAAAAACCATCTTTCTTTCCATGATAAGGTAAAATATTCCCTCAGACTGGTATATATCAATCATATTAGTTATTTAAAACATAACAAAATGTCATATATGGGGACCGAGGAATAAATCTCAAAAAAATTACCAAACTCATGGTGTATTCACTAACGCTTTGGGTCTAAATCGTCTTCTAAAAGTCAATGCACATGAATTTGTTGTCAATATCTTCCCTAACAATAGTATGACAACATCTCCTACTCCTTCAACACTCAGTCCAACTACCACACACAATGGAGAGAAAATCACCCTTCTACTATTCAAATGATACCCCAAATTGGTGGGGGATTTAATAATTTAATTAATTAAACATTTAATAATCTTCCAGTGTCTCAAAAACCAAAGCATATTTATAAGTTTCCAATAAAAACCCATTATAGACACAACCAGAAAATCAAAATAAAAATCCAATATACCTTTTAAAAGATAAATCCCTCAGAACTAGCATGAATAATTTAAAATTTAATAAATTTAATATTAAATATTCCAGTAAAACATGAATGGATCTGGATTCCATTGACCACTAGTCCAATTATAAACATCATATTTTTTTAAAAATTTAGTGGTCAAAACATTTATCAGAGATAATATTCTTGGAGAAAAGACCATTCTACACCTATCATGTTCCCAAATGAAAAAAATTAAAATTTCATCCTATAATTTCAATACCCAAAAAATTAAGGTCATTATTATTTTTCCATCATAATTATTCTCACCTTAAATAAGACTAATTAGTCTTTCAACCACACATATCAACACACCTCAGGGGTCAACTCATGTCCAACTCATTTCATTTGACTACATTTTGGATATTGGGTTCTTCTACATAAATCGTAGGCTAAGGAATATAACCCATTAACTTACAAAACAATTCATTACATCATAAAATACTAACCAAATGGTGTTCAGCCAAACCAATCCATCCCAAGATGTCACAAAATAATCCAAAAACCCATTATCAGTCTCATGGTGCTCCCCATCAAGGAACTCTACACACATTAGATTTTTGTATCTACAACAATTACCACCTTTGATGTCTCATTTAGAAATAGATCTTCATTAGTCCACTAACACATATGATTTTATTCCCACAACATCCTAAACCATACCCATAAAAGTCTAACATCACCACATCTGGTTTGATATTCCCCATCATAGCATTATAGTTATTTTCACCTCACAACTGAACAACATTTCCATGTTCCATGCCTAAATCATAGCCAATACACAGAACCTGAAATTGCCATTTCACTCTCAAATGAATGTAATAATGAAACATTAGTTATCTCTCAATATATGTATCTAATATTAGAACCTATGGTATTCTCTAATAGCCACCCCATCACAAGTACCTCACTCATAGATGTTCGATGGTGCACTACAACTATATACCATCACATACATAGCTCCACGAGTGCATCCTATGAAGAGTAACTTTAACAAACCAACGAGAAATTTATATAAAATGTCATATAGATAATACTCTGAAATCCTAATAAGGAATATTTCAAGATATTGGGCATGATATTCTCTATAATGTGAGTAAAATATGATTTCATTGATGAATACCACCACAAATTCATTTATTATCGGAACACCCTGATCATATTATGATAACTTCAGGTCACTATGCCTAGAATCCTATCACCACACCCACATGTTTCCTTAATCTACTCATGTATACCACCTCAAATCAAGAACCCTATGCTTAATCTCTCTAAATGTCTTACCCACATGTCAATCAACATAATTTTTCAAAAGAAAATTTGCATTTAACCACCCATAAATGGTTAACAGTTACATGATCATTTGGATCAAAACAATAGAATATGATACAGACTATAAGGTCTCACATATAAAGAAAAAAATTCACAAAATACTCCACAATTCCACATATAGAACCTCATATTTTCTAGATCCAACTGATTATCATTAGGAAAAACTTGTGTACAAAACAATTTCGTAGGCTATAAACCTGATTGATTATATCCTCATGAGGCCGAAAAAAATTATGATACAGTATCTCATGAGTTATCCTTATCAAAAAAATAATGGAACAATGTTTTGTAAACCACATTATTTGATTCATGATTAATGCACAATTTTCCTATTATCTATTGCTTCATCATTTGTCTCACTAACACAAAGGCACACAAAACATAGCCAACCACACTCATAGGTCACCCTAAAAATCCAAAAATCACAAACACCCTATATAGTGTCATGTAATGAAATTTCACTTAGATCTACCACATATCCATATTAGTATTGTCTCATGAATGAATCTAGGTCTATCACCATTATTCACATCACAACCTCTGATAAGTTTACAAATCAAGGGAAATAAAACACACTCTCGTAACAATATTACCTGATATAAAAATGTAAATAGACACATCATTTGGATATCTCATTTTAAAAAAAAATCATATTTCAATCCAACCACCTGAAACCAGGGAAACCGTTCACTCTGAGCATCATCACAGCAAACTCTCCATAGTGGACCATGCCACACACCCAACCTCAAACATAACCACCAACTATGGTCCAAGGGGAATATACCCATAGTGTGAATACCCACTAGAGTCACCCTACCAACAAGAATGAGGGCCATGACAGTTTGCTCGTCATCCAGCATCTCACTCTAGATCCATGTACCATTTTATAAGAACGAATTCCTTAAAATCACCAAAAGTATGGACTATAACATGTGGATCGTATGTACAGAACATGATGCATGAGAATCCTCTTGACTACTTAGGAAAATATTAAAAACCAAATCTCAAGCATCATTCCAATGGGAAAATAGTTAATAATCAATCATAGAAACTTATCTCCAAACCACATATGTGTTTTTCAAGGTGAAAGAATATAAAATAATAAAATCTAAACCCTAAATAACCAATATTAGCCCTTATAACATGGAATTCCTACCGAAGATGGTTTTGGTTTCTCACCTGCCAAATTATATCACTGTATATAAAACATTACTATATCTATGGTCTACTATAACATAATAAACACGGTAAGAATATAATATTTCTAATACCACTTGGTAATGTATTGGCCAAGATTCCACTAAACTGGTGCCCCGTGTTTGATCTCTATAAGTCCAAAAGTGTGCCTACTCATATTGTAGAGTATGATAAGTAGAAGTGTCAGGTTGAGTTGTACCATCATGGTCCACAAACTCTACATGAGAAACCAATGTAATCATGAAATATTGTGCTTCATCTATATCATTCATGAAACAATAATCACCCTAAAATTAATCAATATTATCTACACACACACACAAAATGTTATGTGAGAATGTGGGTGAGAAATAAATTTTAGTAGGCCACCCCCAATTATGAATGTATAACTTACTACTATAGGTTAGTTATCATAAAATAGTCTTATCCATTCGTGGACATAAATGGAAAAAATTTATAACTGATCCTTAGACCCCTGACTCTGTTCAACCATTCAAAACTTCAGAAAAACATCTAGGTGTATCTAAGCATGTCTCAATATCCGTGCATCCAAAATAACATATAGGTAGCACATATAATGCCTCTAAAACCAAAATATCATGAATATCCTTATTTTATCATACATATTATGTGGAAACTTCATCTATTGGTACTTGTACATTAATGAATTTCTACCAGAACCAAGATCAACTATCTAGCATTTATCCCAAAAATCATAACAAATAATGATCATAGCATCAGTTTAGCCACTATGTATGGACGAGGAGGTCCATTTCCAACACCATAAACCATGGTTGAGTAACTACATATCTAGTACCCTAATCTATGGATGAGGAAACCCATGTCTAGAACCCTAAACTTTGGATGAGTAATGCTATTTCAAACCACCCAATCCATTGATGAGGAAGTAAATATCCAATATCATAATACATGTATGATGAATTCCATATCCAAGACCCTAATAAATGGTTGGGGAACTCCATGTATAACACCCTAATCAGTGGTTGGGGGATTCCATGTACAGTATGTTGGGTAAAAATCCATCAATATTATATATCTGTATGTTTTGGGCATGATTGTGTCTGTTAATAATTATAGTTCACTACAAATGAGTATGGTTACTGTTTGCTGAAAAAGGTTTTTAAGATAGCATGATTTCCGAGTGTTTTCCATATTTTAGGGATGCAAAATTAGAGGTATTGATGTCTATAGTTTATAAATTTAATATTTGAGTACATAGTATTTAGATCAAAACCCTTAGTACATATAATTCAATGGATGTATGTGGAACAATTCACAGAAGTCAAAAATTTCGTGGAAATGGTTCGCAAGATGATATACAATTTCTAAGATGCCATCGGTATGAAGATGGCCTGTGATTCGCGGGGGGGATTATAATTTGTGTAAATTAGGTGGTGATTTGATAATCCCAAAATCCCATATTTTGATAAAATGTGATGGCGATTTTGGAATCATAGAAGAAAGAAAGGTAGTATGTGGACCACGTAGGGAAACAGTTCTTGGAAGGAGCAGTACATGGTACCACATTTATGATTTTGGAGAAGAAAAATAGAGAAAACATCAAATCTATACTCATATATAAGTATAGATAAACACATAATTACATAGTTATTTTTTATATAAAAACCTATTTTCATTAGGGATTTGTGATGTCGTAATGTGGTTCACAAGGGAGAATTCTGCGATGGGTGAAGCAATACACAATGAGGATTCTGAAATTATAGAATAAGTGCTATGAGGAAGGAGTAGTCCATGGGAGAAAAATTTAAAATGAAGTATATACAATTCACCTAAGTAGTACATATAAGTGGTATTCATATGGGATACACAGAATCAGTTCATAAAAATGGCCCACAGAGGTGGTACACTGTGGTAGAAGAAAATATAGTTCATGGAAGAGGGTGTCTATGAAACATATGCACTACATGGATTGTTTAATAAGTTGGAATTCCTCAAATGCATTGAAAGATTTCAGGAATGTAATTTTCACTAACTTTTAGTACAAAAGAAAATTGGATTTCTTCTATAGGTGAAAAATGGACTTCAACAGAGTATCTACCTATCGTTGATGATGTATGTATTCCCGAAAATGAAGAGACCCTCATATCCATAAACTTTGACTATATCAATTCCAATAAAATTGAGTTAAGGAACAAGAAGATGGTGAACCTTTCCACATGTACTGAACAAGAGAAAAAGATATAGTTAGAGACCCTTGAGAATTAATTGAGTAGAATCTATATCTTTTAAAGGTAGTGAGTCTGGACCTAAGATTGATTTAGTTTGACCTTGTAATTGATAGTGAGATTTGGTGTACTTGTTACATCATCACATAACCGTTGTATACACCATGGACGTATCCCTATGAGGATGAAGAAATTAATGTCACTGTTTTCGTGGGAATGATTTCATTTATATTCACATATTTCTATAGGGGAAAGAGAGAAGTGTGTTTTGTTTAATGACGAAACAAGATCTCAAAGTGTCTGAGTTTTAATCTATTATATCCTGATTCATAATTATCATAGTATTTGAACTAGTGGGCCAAACAATTTGTGTTAGAAGAAAAAGTTGAATGTATGTGGATATCTCTTAGTAGGAGAAATGGATGTTGTTAATCACAGTGGAATTTTGATCTTTGATGTAAACAATTTTGATATATGGAACAATTAGATGCAACATTTCTTTTGATCACTAGGAATGGATGTCATTATAGTAGCTATGCATGGAATATGAGGCAATATTCATAGTGGTACTTTTTCAGAAGATGTCAAAATGTAATTTCATACTCATGCTAAAAGGATCTAAATATTTGGGGGAGCCCTATGAAATGAAATTTATATGAAGGTAATGTCATTTTAGTCATCACATGCTATGTAGGAAATGTTTATGACTACTTATATGGGAAGTATAAAATATACATAATAACAGATGTAAGTTATATGGAAAAAATATACGGATATCAGAATACACTCTAATGACTCTGTTGATTCATTCTTTGATTGTGTGAATTTGGTTTGGGAAGACTTGTGTGGTCTTTGAGAAATCATTGAAGATATAATTATTGTCAAAAAAATCTTGAGAAAACATTTACCTCGGTTTATTCTTAAGGATTCAGTATAGGAACAAATGTATCTGAATTAGCTGACATTGGATAACTAGCACATTACTCTTGTTTCAAATAAAATGAGAAATGATGATACTATGTTGTGGAAAAGGGGAAGTCCAATGAAGTGTTGTTTAAGTTGATTATGAAGATCTCTATTTAATATAATAAAGAGGAAGATAATTTGGATGATTTCATGTCATTTCTCTTTTCAAATATTAAAATAGGAAGAGGAAAGGTCGAAGGTAAAATTCTACTTGTATCCATCTGTTGAGGAAATATTGGAAATTTTATAGTAAAGTGTCCTATGAATGTTGAAGATGACGATTACAAAAATGATGAAATTCCACGAAAAAACTATTCATCTAATGTGAAATGTAGGGGAGGTGTGAAGAGAAATTTCATCAACAACAATAATAATATTTCAAAAGAAGATGAATGTTTAGAATAACTTAAGGAAGAAGAGTTGGAGGGATGAAAATATCATAAAATATATGCTATGGTCGTAGTAGTGTGAATACACAAAAGTAAAATTGTGATAGTCATGAGGGGGATATAGAGGGATGATTTTATCTTTAGTTTGATTTAGAAGTTTTTTTGAAAGAGATATATGTTTATAGAGCCAAAAAATAGAGATAACAAAGTGGTGCATGCTTCCAATCTGTTTATGAAGTTTTTGGGAGAAGAGAGGTATGATCTGAATGAAGAAATTAAAAAACTGAAGTCTTCAACCCCAAAGAAGCCCAAAAAACGAGGTTGATTAGAAATTCAAAATTTTAGAAAAGAAATGATAGATCGATAGTTTCATTAAAACTGGAAAATATAAAATCCAATGCAACAATGAAATTGAAGAGGAAGTCATTGTTTTGCGAAAATTTTTTAAGTATCAAGAGAAACTATTAACTCTTTGTATAGAATCATGACAACAGCTCATACATGAAAAATAAAATATGAATGTGGATCATAATATTCATGCATAATAGAAGAAAAATTATAATTTCTGTTATAAGGAAATTATGGGGCTTGATCTAAAACATAATGTACAATTTTATGAACGTAGGATAATTTCACCCACTTTGATTTTGATGATTAATTTGGGTACAAAGAATAATCAAGAGATTCAATGAGCCATAGGGACAACATGTGGTGCAGTATTACCACACAAAAATTCCCCACTCTTTAGATGTTAGTGTTAGTAAAAATATGAATATCACAATGTGTATGTTACATATCTATGATGTATCTAAGTGAATAATATTGGTATTGTAGCCATATAAAACTCAATATTCTTGGTCATCATTTGTTGGTCACTATTTTAGCTGTATATGATTCATACATATGGCATGATACTACTCATCAACAATACAAAGGAATGTAAAGAAGGATAATGAGAGCGGTCATAAGAAGAAGAAAAAATTATAATTAGAGGATCTAGAAATCAAAAATAAATTTGCAGGTGTGAAGAGAAGAAGGCCCAACTTTTACCAAATAATATCAAGATAATCATTCCATGTTAGATATGAAGTAAAAAATATGGATCAAAAAAATATGAGTAGGAAGGGGTTTTAGAAATTGAATTTAAAGCATCAAATCGCACTAGGATATGGATCATAGAGATTGGATGCTCCACCCATATGATAGGAAAAAATGACTGGTGATCGGAATCAAGTACAATAAAGAAGGTATCATAAGATTTGGTAATGATGAATGGTTGAATATTATTGGAAATGGAAAAGAAAGGTTTGAGGGAAAAATACAGAAGACCCAAATATTTATTGGTTGCTGAAGGTCTTAGGAAGAAGTAATTATTTGTATGTCAATTCTGTGACATACTAAAATCCACACACTTTTCCCTGAAATTATGTGTCATCAAGGAAAAATATGGTGTTGTTGTATTACGGAGAAATATCATTAAAGGGAATATCATCCATGTGAGTGGCGAAGGAGATATGCTCATTCTATCCAATGAAAAATAAAATATGTTATTGCATAAACATATTTTCCACGTGAGGAAAATGTCTTTAGAATAATTTCAAAAAAATGATGCTTATTGAGATCTCCTTGGATTATCACATGATCGTAAAAATATGTATGATTCCTACCAACAATAGAAGATCATTCAAAATACATATAAGGAAAAATATTAAAGGTCAAGAATATTTCATCAGTTGGATTATATTGATGTGTGCAGAACACTTTGAACAAGAGATCTTGATGTGAAGAGAAATTATGTTCTCTACATTACTAATTAGTTTTGAATGGAATAGGTATCAATCATTACCCAAAGTCTGTTGTTTTTATTTGCATTAAAATATATCTATGGGTTGATGAAAATATAAAAGGACAAAAAACCCATAAGATATGAATAGATAATGGAACAATGTTCACAAATAGCCATATAGAGGATTATATCGAGATACATGGGATAATGCATCATGTTTAAATGGTATGAACTCCATAGAATAATCTTGTTTTCGAGAGAAGAAATTCGACTGTCAATAACATGTCTATAACATTGACCATTGAGAAAGACCATGTAGTGAAATTTGGAATGAAGTAGTGATGATACCAGTTTCATATCAAATAAAGCATTATTATTTCCAAAAGAATAGAAAACTCTCTGTGAGATATGGTACATAAATAATTCATCATTTAATTATATTTGAGTCTTTTGAAGTATGTGATTCATTATAAATAATGTGAAGCATAATAAGTTTGAATTTTGTGGAGTTGAAGGGATATTTCATTGAAATTCAGTGGAAGGAAATGAATACAAATGATTCAACAAAAAACTGGGAATGGTAGCTAAATGTCATGATGTAGCTGTTGTGGATAATGATCCGATTCTGCAACATATACATGATCAATATCAAGAGGATATTGGAGAAGACATAACCTGATCCGGGGAAGATCCAATTCAAGAGGTTGATTTAGATGATGATTCAAATAATGAACATTTGATCATAATTTGGTACTTTCATAATTGATGAAGAAAAGAGATGAAATTGATAGGTTGAAAATAATTGGTGATCATATAACACCATTGTAGACAGGGAGGATGATGAATCTAAAACAAGAATCATTCTTATCATAGGTATATCCTATGTGTTTTATTGTGGAGCCTCGAGTTGATAATTGTGTTTTGGCTATAAATTATGTGCTTGACCAAATTTTGATGAATCGAACATAGGAATTGTTTTCCAGGAAAATAGAAAAGAATGTGTTCAAAAAAGTTGGTCTTTATCAACAAGCTGAAAGAATATCCAATTGTTATTCAAAAAATGTGCAACTAGATTGAAAAGGGCACCATCTGATAGAAGGTGTTGATGTTGATGAATCAGTTGCACCTATTTCAAGGCTAGAGACTATCAGATTATTCTTGGAAATTGTAGTGAAAAGGAATTTCAAGGATTTTACGATGGACATCATGTTAGAATTTTTGAATAGTATTTTAGAAGAGGAATTCATTATTGAGAAGAAATATTTTTTTTTCTGATTCCTGAATATGAGTACAATTTTTGTCGACTGAAAAGGGTTTATTTGGTTTAAAGGAATCACTAAAATAATTGAATTCAAGGCTAGATATGTTTATAAAGATTCATTGTTTCCAGTGTGGTTTAGTTGATTACAATATTTATGTCAATAATGAACGTGATCAATGGATGACGGTGCTGGTATAGGTCCATTACATAATATTCACGGGATCAGATGAATCACAGTGAATTCAATTTTACAAATTCATTAAATGTGAGTTCAAAATGTTAACGATTGGTGAACTGATGTATTTCCATGGTTTACATGTAACACATCTGAATAATGGATTATTTATTTCTCAATATAAATATACCAAAGATGTGTTGAAATGATTTCGAAGGGTAAATATCAAGGAGGTGATGAATCTGAAAGCTACCAGGGTGAAACTATCACAAGATTATGAAGGAAATGAAGTTAATGTTATAGAATTCATGGAAATCATTACTTGTCTATTATAGATGATTGGGAAAAGAACTGATTTTTTTCGACATTCCATGTAGCACGGTATCAAATAATTCCCAAATAATGCCACATTATTTCTATGAAAAGAATACTTTTCTATATCATGGGTATTATGTATTTAAATTTGATATAAAATGATAAATTTCACTAAGAGTTATTAGGATATGACAATGTAGATTGGGATGGTTTAGAAGAAAATAGAAATTTGATAGCATGAGTTACTTTTTATCTTGGGGAATTCAGTATTTATATTTTGATAAAGAAACAATATTTGATTTCATTGAGCACAACATAAGCTGAGTATATTGCAGAAACTCATGAATGTAATAAAATTTTGTGGATTAAGAAACAACATGATGATATGGGTGTTGAATTGAAGTCTCTAATCAGAATCCATTTCGATAATTAAAGTTCTATAAATCTTATAAAATATCCAATCCATCACTCAAAGGAAAATCACATTGAAATCAAGTATAATTTTATGTAGTAGGTGGAGAAAGGGATTTTGATGTTAGAGTGTGTTCCTATAGGACTTGAAGTTGTAAAATTTTTGATGAAATACTATTCCAATGAATCACTTGAATGACATTGACTGACTCTGGGAGTTTATTCGAATCCCTGAATATGAAAAAGTATGAATATGGGACACACCATCTCCTAGAGATTTGGTTTGATTTTATTTAGTCTCATAATATGTTTTCTTTACCATATGAAAGACCATGATGAATTTAACATTATGTTCAGTAAAAAATGGGATGAAATTGTGTCTATCAAACGGGATAAAATATCTTTTTCAAGACATGTGGAGAAGATATTATATAGAGCAACGAGATAGGTGGAGTTGAAGAAGTGCTAAAGCAGTTTGGTGGAGTAATTCCATTGCGGGTATTGAAAATGATGAAACTATATATGATCAATCAAATGATATATATCATGATATCCAAGATTCTTGATTAAAGAAGAAGAATTGTTTTTTATTGGAATAAAGTGATTACATGATATAATTTATATTATACTCTTGTTTCTCATGTCGAGAATTTCTATTGTGGGATTCGACTGTGTGTCGAGTAAACCATGGAACATTGTCTTAATCAAAATAGGTTAATGTAATTTGAAGATAGAACGAGATTTGACGAGGTATGAAATTATAAATGTGATGTCAACACACCCAAAGGGGGATATTATTGTTCCCAAATCTTTCAAGATGTCATCTCGATATGTTTTGGGTGTGATTCTGTTTTTTTTTTACCAAACTAGGTGACAATGAATGGGTACGGTTGTTCTTTTAGGAAGTATGTTTTTATGGTGGTGGAGTTTCCCAGGTTTTCCCAAATTTTTAGCCCCAAATAAATAGATTGGATTTTGTAAAAGGAGTATTTTAATGTAGGAGTACAAAATACATGGATTGCGAACCATAGTTCACAGATTGCGTAGGAGGTACATTGAATGCTTTGTGAAAGTAATATAGTTTGTGGAATCATTTCCTGATATGGCATGTATTTCGTGAGATTCCAACGGTGCACAGAAGTTGGTATGCGGGATGGGTTATTTTTTATGAAAATGAGGTAGTGATTTTAGATACTATGAAGTACATCGTTTGCGAAAAAGATATGGTGATTTTTCCACCATGAAGGATGAAGGGTATTATGTAGAATATGTAGGAAAATAGTTCATGAATGGAGTTGTATGTGGTGAAGGTGGAACCACAATTTTGATTATAGAGGAACTGATTAGTGAGATTTTTGGATCTATTTTCCTATATATGGATCACTATTACCAACATTACCTATAATGTGTTTTAAAAGAAAACATCTTTTCTTTGGGAAATTAGTGAGGTCATAAAGTTGTTCATGGGGGAGAATTCTGTGAATGGTGATGCAGTTCAGGAGGAGGATTCCACAGAAGGATAAGAAGTGGTCCATGAAAGGACTAGTTTGTGGAAGAATGATTTTTACATAGGTAGAGGCGGTGTGTGGATGTGGTCGGTGGAAGCGGTATATAGAATCAATAAGTGGAAGCATTTCAATGAAATAGTACATGAATGTGGTCCAAATTTGGTAATGTGAAGAAAAATCTTAGAAGTGGTGGTCTACAAAGCCTATTCACTACATGGTTCAAAGAAGATGCAAGAAGATCACAAATGAACTAAAATAGTTCTTGAATGTAATTTCTACAAAATAACAGTGTTCGGAAAATAGTATTTTATATTTGGGTGAAAAATGGACAACAATAGATCATCTACCTACAATTGAGGATGCAGTCATTTAAGAAAATGATGCAACCAAAAGTCCATTAATGGTGAATGAATATCTTCCATGAGTAGTGAGTGAAGGAATAGAAATATGGTTATCTTTTCCTTTGGTAGTGATCTAGAGAAGGAGATAAAGGGATTGAACCATCGTAATTTAGTTATAATACCCTTAATCTTGTAAATCCACTGATCCTTGGCATAATAGTTATCTGTCATGAACCATGTAATTATGTGTGAGATTTAGATGATTGTGTATAATTGCACATCATCATTTTATGATCCTTGTAAAAAACCTAGTGCGAGTGAACCATGTAAAATCACTTTTTCTTGTGCATGATATCATTTCTGTTCATATATTGTTCAAGAAGAAATAGAGTAGGGTGTTTTGATTAATGATGAAACAACTTCTCAATGGGTATGATTTTTACTCTGTCATACCCTAATTCACCCCCTCTTATGGAATTTGACGTAGTGGACCTAACACAATCCCAAATCCATTGATGATTATCACAATGTCTAATGCCTTAAATATTATATATATATATAATTCCATATTCTTCAATATAATATATATCTGTGAAGGATGAAGTCCACAAATCTCATCTAAACATATGGAATGTGATTTCTTCTATACAGTACATTTATTTGGAACTCCATGTACCTGAAATATATCTCTACAAATAAAAAACACAAATTCCAAAAATATATCGCATGGGTGGAGATAGTGTGGTCTACCCTACTCAGTCTTATATGTGAAGTGAAATTTCTAACATCCTGAAAAAAATTATTGGATCATCATATCCAAACCTCTGGATGATCGGTAATTATAACACTAAATCATGATCCAAAATTTCATAGCCCGACCATATCATAATAACCATATTGTTATAAACCATATCTCAACCATGACCATCAGATGAACATTATAGAGGATGTTTAATCACTATTGACTCTAAAAACATCCTCACATGTAAGAGGCCCGCATGAAAAGTACAAAAACCTATGAGCGGTTCCAATATCCAATCCAATGACACAATTCTGAAATATCACTCTATAAAAATATGATTATTAAAATCTCTAAAACTAACAACATCTATAGTTTGACACATTGCTGAAATAACTTTTATCCCTTTCTGTGTGTCACTGAACTCCTAACATCCCAATGTGACTTCCAACTCATCACATAAACCATAATAAAACCTAATTTAAGGGGATATAGGAGATCCCGAAATCATAATTATAGAGAAAATATAACTAATTCAACTTCTATAGATTTATATAAGACTGATAAATGATATATATGAAACAAATGTGTTTTGTGATGAACAGAAGTAATTAATTGATGAGGGAATGTAACCCAAAAAATATGGAAAACAATACTACCAGAAATTTTACACTATTGGTGGTATATTTACACTAATGGGGTTTCAATCACCAAAAAACATAAGATATTACTTAGATTGAATGAAAAATATTACAACTCAATCCTAGATATAAATAACAATGAAACACCTAAAAATCACCCATTTCATTAGAAATATAATTTCATGATCAATTATCATCCTCAATTAAATTTTATAAAGAAATCGTACACAAATCACTCATGGTGAATGTCAATTCAATTGATATAAAAAAAATTTCATAAAAAAATCATTATTTTTAAAACATGTTTTCATTGGGTAATGATTTGTTTAATTAAATATTCTTTCCAATTGTAATAGGATTATGTTCTCATGTAAAAGGACTGACTTTCCTATGGATCTAGAATAAATTAGAGGAGACTATTGCATTATTGAATGACATAGACACATTGCACAGAAACACAATATGAATGATAAAGAATAAAAATCATCAATCATGTTCCATAAATCATTATCTCCTTAGACAGAAGTGTATGAATAATGTTTTACACAATAAATGAAGGTAAGATGAATGCTTTGGGATGATAGTGAACATAAACCATTCTAAAAACCTAGCCTGATGTGGTAAACTAAGAATGAAAAAGATTGAAATATAATGTTCTCGAAATTCATAGAAAGAACAAAAATTCCAGTTGTTAATTGGTATTCAATGTTAAAAAATCCTTCTTAGATGCGAACACATTCAGGAAGTGTATAATAAATTCACAATATGAATTTAGACATTCGAAAGTAACATAGAGTAAGTTATATACAAATTAATGGGAGTTTTAAATCATCTTTGATATTTAAAAATTTGGTGAGACTAAAAGTCCCAATTGAAGTGTATTTCTAACCAAGGTTAACAGAAACTAGGACAAAGTGTTTGACCAAATAGTGGTCACCACTAGTGTTCCTCCCCTGTAATGATTCATCCTTTCACGAATGTATAAGTTATTTACTTCCATTTGAATCTTTTCATTAAACATGATAAAAGATTACCACTACATAAAAAAGGGCCTTAGAAATTGTAGGGTTTGTTTGAGCCCCGTTGTTCTAAAAAGTGGAGTAAATAATAGGTCTACATGGTTATATTAATCCAAATATCCCATGTTACATGGATATATTTAACTATATAGGGGAAAATAGAGGTGTTGAAGGAGCATCATAGTTTTCCTAAAAATACATGACTCTATGTGAATGGATATGCAACCCACCTATAGTTTATGTCAGTTGTTTTTCTCATGGTTTTCATGAATTTTGGGAAACTGTTCTCTCTAAACTATATGTTAATTCATTAAGCAGTGGTTGTATCATGGTTTGTGCATGGTTTGGATGAACAGTTTGGGAATCCATGCACCCAATTATTTTGGTGTGAAATTTCAATTTTTCCATATTTAATAATTAAATCTAATTTCACATTTCCTCTCCTTAATTCCCATAATAAATAATATCTTCTCTCTCCCATAGAATTAGGAATTAATCGATCTAGGCTGGTAGATAATTCTTCTGTCCGACATCTTATTCACGATCCATCAAAAGCATTTTATGTTTCTCAATATATTTTTTTCAATCCTCTCCCTTCAAATTAAAGATTATCATTGGATCCATCAAGATATTTAGTTTCAATATCATCAATCCTATTATCATGGTGTGGGATGTTTTTTTCAATATTTTCCAACCAAATACGAATCTGGGGATGATATAGAGTTAGGAGTTGTCTAAGACCTTGAAGTAGGTGGTTTCTTCCTTCTTCCCCAAGAGTTTTTATGTTCTGTAGTAATTACATTGTGCCTTATGCCTGCCATTTCCGAGAATCTCCCTTTATGTTGAGTCCATTATAAGAAATTTATCATTTATCATTAATACATTCCTATTAAACACTGTTTAATAGATAATATGTGGGTAATAACATCTATGGACAACCCATGGCTGTACCACCTTGAATTGGACTTTGTGGCTAATTGATAAATTTTCTGGAACACCATTTAGCTTTTATATTAGACATGAAATTAAAATTCACTACATATATATATGTGTGTGTGTGTGTGAATTATTATATGAACCAATGAACCTTTTAGGTGTTTGGATCAATATATAATGATATTTCTAAAAGTAGAAAATTAAAAATTTAAATATGTTACCATTTATATGACATTGATCCATCTTAATTGATTTTTCACTTCTAAATGGATTAAATGGTATTGAATATATGAAATTTATTTTACATGTGGATTTAATATTGCATCATTGAGTTAATATACTAAAGTAAATGGTTTATAATGGGTGTTACATCCATGACTATTAGTTAAGCCTTATAAATGATTCAGTGAAGTGAAATGGATTATGGGAATTAAATATGACTATTAGTATAAATAATATGTTCTACCTCAAAAAAAAATATAAATATGAAGATATATTTTTAGAAATTTTGATATGATCATGAGAGATCCATTTGGAATGACGATATCACTCTCCCTTACAACGTGGGTTGAGAATGACATCTCACACCATTGACACTAGAGGATATAGGACATTATGCACCACATCACTTTTTATATTGTTGACATGATGGAACTCTCACCATCTCGAGTGATATGTTTCCCACTTATTATGGGGATGTAGGGATTGTCCCATTTGACTTGAGCTTATGGGGTCATTAGACTAATCATGGATCTCTGAGTTACACCCTGGTCTAGCCAGTACTTGTACTCCTAGTATATGGCAACTTACATCTAAACATTATTTTTTCATATAGGTAGATGTAATATATATATATATATATTACTATAATATGTATGTATATATTTATATTACTATGTATATATAGTTACTGATTAGACTTATCACTACTAGGACATGAAAAAGATAGCCACACAAGGTGTCTATTGGTAACACAAGAGGGTTGGTTATTTATTTCAGAATTTCTATCTTATTCTTTTTATACATTAACATTGTTATGATATGAGAATAGAATGGATAAATTATATGATTTTTTTCCTTCCCTACCAATATATTTATCTCACAACTTACATGGGTTGTCTTTAGTACCTAATAATATTATTTGACTATATATATTGATAAGGTCAGGTTTTGACCTATAAGTCATGATATTCATAAATATTGTTGTTTCATAAAAGTAGAGGACCGATCATTCGCCTGAGATACAAGTTGAGTGTCCTTTTTTATTTTTTTATTTTTTTATATAATGATTATATTCATGTTACCATGTTCACATTTTTATATAATTCCAACATTTCATGAATCAAACACTATCTAGTGGATTTTTATTACATTATCAACTATTCTGTTGTCACTTATTCTTCCACTTCATATCTATTTATTCTTTTTTTATATTATTCCCCTAATATTTTGTGTTCAATTTTTTATACACTTTTCCACTCAGATATGATAGATTATAGTATCCACACCATACCACCTTAATAGACTTACTGCTAATCATCGGCCAATGGAATACGAGGAGGTTTTCTTGAGTCCATGTGACCCACAAGCTCAGGGCACATGTTATGTGGATCCCCAATCAAGGTGTTACAATTTTATATCAAATAATTTTTTGCTTTTATGTACTATTTGTGTAATAAATAGAATAATAGGAGTTTAAGGAATTTTTATGTTACCCTCTTCTGGGATGTTGCAAACCATGTTCATGGAAAACCCCAAATTACCTAGGATGTGTAATTAAATTTATTGATTATGCTTTTTTACTATTGATTTAATGTCATAGTTGGTATAAATAGTTTATTTATAAATATATATATATTTGTAGGATTGAAATGATATTTCATTAACCATGGACCAATAAAATGAGGGTCATACATTACATTCAAATTTATAGTAAGAATCTTAAAATAGCCAATTACAACACTTTGAGATGTGGACCATTGGTCACATGAGATGGAACATGTTATGGTGTGGGCTAAGTGGATGTTGTATTTCTCTTTATAAGGCGTAAGACCCATTTGGGATTAGATAAAAGTAATCCATTTTATTTAACCATATTAAATTGATTCTAATATTTAAATGAGAATAAATTTAATTGAATATGACTGCTAAGGTGAAATTTTCATCATTTATATTTATCTATCAAAAAGATATAGACAAGAACCTGAACATTTTAGTGGGTAGTGGGGTATATCATAAGCAATTATGGCCATTATATTTTGTTTTATCATCTAGACATTAGAACAAAGGCTGTTATTTACATGGAAATGGATTATGGATTGTGTTTGTTGTCAATCATCACATGGATGATCAAGGAGATCACAAGGGATGGAATATTACAGATCAAGATGACAACATTATTGAAGGTGGTGTCTTTTCCTAGTGTTTTCCAAATTATTGGGGTCCAAAATTTAGAGGAATCCTTTGGTTCATGGAAATTTTATTTCCATTAAGGGATTATGAAAATACGGAAAATGAATGAGTTTCGTGAAGACGGAATTCACAAGAGTTTTTTCACAATGGATATATGATTATTGATGGTTATTTACATAAAAATTATGAGTATAATGAATGAAAAATAATTGTAGTATCACTGTTGGTGATGAAAATCTCTACAATTACAATGAGAACCATGAATGGGTTTTACCGACTGCTCAGTGATTATGAAGACAATTCTAAACAATATATTTCCACAGAACATCGTGAATGAAGGCTCACCATGGTGATATATTTGAAATATTTGGAAAATGTGTTATGTGGCATTAGATAATTGTGAATGGTTGAGCCTACAAATTTTAGGATTCCCCAATAAATTTAGAATATTTTTTCATTGAATATCTAGAAACTCTCAAATTTCATGAGGCTAACGGAACTTTGCAAATCTGAATTTCTATATGATCCTTAGCATAGAAAAAAGATCATAATACATGAATGATGCCAATTATTTTTATAAATATGTGAATCTCAATGAAGTGATACTCCACAATGACTCAATGAGCTTCATATAGAATGTTGGTTCAGCAAAGGAAGTGAGATTCACAAAAGTTGTTTGTTCAATGAAGGCATTGTGCTTCGTGAAGGTAGTGAGATTTGTGAAGGACCATTATGAAATTTTTTATTGATCAGAAGGTCTAAGTGGATAGGTGTTTCAAAGGTAATAAGCATAGGTATACTATGCATGAAGAGTCTCATGCTATGTTAGGGACCAAGGCATCAATGCCAATCCATTGAAGAGACCTTGAAGTCCATAAACCTAGTTAGACTTATCTCAAGCTAGAGAGTTTGTGGATTAAATGTAAGTGTTCCAAGAGACGTAGGGTGATATCACTGAAGTACTATAAAAGAAGTGTTCCATGAACGACATTACTATGTACAAAATATTATATTCCACATCTTGTGAAGAATATTGTATTTTGGTATGAATGGCACATAGGTGACTTATGCTCCCTGAACTAGCCCTTAGTATTCAACCAAGTAAAATCCATGTGTCATATCTCTACATGTGGATTTTTTTTCTAATGGAATTAATCATACATGTTTTATGATTTCTTACCAATGTGGGAACGAATTCCGTTTCTATAAAAGAAAATTATGGAACCCCAATTCACCCCTCCACTTTTAGGTTGTTCTGTGGTCTTCCAAAGACATTTCATATCATGTAGGAATATAGGTGTGATCATTTCTATAGTAAGTATTTACTCCTATAAAATATATTTATCATTCATCTCATAAAATACTTAAGTTTATTCTGAGGTGTACCTTTGTAATTGAAGAATTATTCTTCCATGATGTCTTCTAGTCACACATCCTGATGGTAGTAAGGAACATGATCTTGAGGTGGTGGTCCCTAAAAAACTAGTGATTCTTCCTTCAAGTCCATGTATATAATCTCTTCTATTTCATGATATGGGTATCAAAATAATGTTATGAGAGTGTTATATATATATATATATAATAATCTGGGAAGGTATAAATTTGACCGACCTTTATTATGGAAGGGTTTGCTTACAAAGTTCTATAACAACATCGTCATACATTTTCATGAGATAATGGACTTCATTTTGAGGAGTATTTGATGAAATTTGTTCTATATATATTTCAGAGCTCAGATATTTTTCTAAATAAGATTCTCAAACAAGATATGAATATTCTACATGATATCTCCATGTAGTGGTGGGATGTTATCATTTAGTCAAATCAGCATAGTGATATGTCTTGTGTAGACTTCGTGATGATTTTGAAGGACTATTTATTTACCCATAATCTGATGGATGAAGAAGATATATATTTCATGAAGCTGCTATAGGGAAGTGTGTCCATCATGGAGAAATTTTCTCATTTCATAGAGTTGTAGTGGTTCTCTATTTTTCTACCTATGCATGATTTTATGACTACTATGAGACTTGGGGATGGGTTGGTATATGAAATCTGGCCATAGGTCAATGTATTCAGGTTCACGAAAATCTACTAAATAATCAACAAGACCTTAATTATATAGTAAAATATGAGGGATGTTGAAGAATCATGTTTTATAGTATTGGAACATTTTCTACTAGTGGTTCTTAATCAGGGATAAAAAATCTACTGGCAATATGTATGTAGGTAGTAGCAGTCAGGCACCTCACATTGAAAGATTTATAATATGTCAAAAAACCTGGAAGTCAGGACATAAAAAACAAAAGTGAATGGATGATCCAATAGAGTGAATTGGATCCATATTTTTTATAGTACATTATCATCAATTTCTAGTGAATTGGTATATACTAGTACTCATCGATCATGAGTAGGGCTGATAGGATCATGACATAAAAGAAGCTGAAATACCACTCGCTGATTAGGCCAAGGTGGTGGTCGAGGAAAGGGCAGTTAGACTTGTGATTCTTAGGGCCAATAGAGAAATCTTTATCCTGGTAGTTAGGATGTGAATCTGAGCCACAATACATGATAGTTACATGCAGTGCAGTTACACTGAGGGAGAATTTCTCTAGAAAATCGACTATACGTGGTTCTCTTATAGTGGTATCAACTATAGTTTTTACTTTATTTGATGCAGGAATATCTCACTCAATTATATATAAGATGGTTTTGGGATGTTTGGGCTATGAGATTGAACACATTAACGGAATTATGACACCAGATACACCATTAGGTATCTGATCTATGGGAGTTATTATTTTCAAGTATTGTCTCCTCGAGATAGGTAGTTACCTTTTCTTTTAGGATATTTTTATCCTTGACATGACGAACATTGATGTAACCATTGGGATGGAATGGTTAGTAACCTATTGAGAACATATTAACGACTATCATTGGAGTGTGACATTTACTTCACTGAAGGGTATTAGTCATGTAATAAGGGATAATTTGAAGTTTTTATGAAATGAGCGGGGATCAATCTACATAGGCTAGTCAACATGACAAATCATATTTATAGTGTTTTTGGAGATGAAAAAAGGATACAATGTTCTATTTTTCCTTATATTGTGGAGAAATTTATGGAAATATTTCATGATGACTTCTCTGGTCTACCTATGATTTGAAAGGTACATTTTATTATTGTGCTCATTCTAGGAGTAACACCAGTGACAATTATTCCTTAAAGGATGACACCAAAGGAGCTTCTAGAACTAATGAATCTATAATATGATCTAGATGATAAATGTTTTTTATTACCTAGATATTATCCTTGGGTTTAAATAGTCATTTTAAACTTGGAGGAAAAAAATATCCTCATGCTCTACAATGATTACCTTCTTTGAAATCAACTAATGATAATGAAACAGTATCCAATTCATAAAATTGATGACCTCTATGACCAACTCCAAAAAGTGAGTGTCTGTTTTCAAATATATATTTATGTTTGGGATATCATCATGTGTGTGTCAGTATTCATAAATATCTCTCACCACATTCTACTATATTTATGGTCTATATGCGTACCTGCTTAAGTCGTTCTGATAGAAAAACATAGTTGTTTCCTTTAAAGATCAAATAAATTGAGTTATACACACAGATTTGGATTTATTTATGGTTGTATTTGTTGAAGATATATTATTGTATTCGTGATCTAGACATTTCCATTATAATAATCATGATATCATGTTTAATACCATGAGAAAGAATCATCTCAATGCTAAGAACAATAAATAAAACTTTTTAATAGACAAATTCCTATTCCATGGTCACATTACCTCAGATTCCGGAGTATTAGTAGTCCCAAATAAAGTGAAAGTTGTAGTTTACAAGGCCCATCACAAGAAAATATTGTACATTCAGAGTTTCATGGGCCTGTTCTAATATTACAGACACTTGATCCAATATTTAACGTCATTTTCAGCACCACTTATGTGCTTGACAAAGAATGGTCTGAATTTTGTATAGTTAAAAGCCCACAAGGAAGAATTTCAAGATTTTAAGGGATGTTATATTTCGGCATTGATAGTCATTATTTTGGATAGAGGAAGGATATATACCATATAATATGATGATTCATGTTTTGGGCTCGAATTTTTTCTGATGTACGACAAGTGATTCAGTGTATATGGGTCTCCTTAGTTAAGGCCTCACGAGAAAAAACACCTGAAACATGAACTTGAGCTACCTGTTGTAGTTCCAACCTTGTTCTATTGGAGACACTATCTACATAGGGATTGTTTTGAGGTATAAAATGAAAAAAAATTCTAAAAAATATAAGTACAAATAAATATCTAAATCTCATGAAACATAGATTGGTTGAGTACCTATAATGTGTTGATTTCAAGCATGTCTACATGCGTAGTAAATGATTTTTTGGCTGATTCTATGAGATGGAAGACTCAAACACTTGAAGTTCTGGATTCCAGTGGATATTGAAAACTTATGGTCTTGTTCTTAGATAAGCACATTGATGTTCACGGAGATAATAGTTAGACTACATTCTTATCCATAACAGTGACCTATAATCTTCTAGAATGGTGGTGATTGTGACAACCATCTGACCCTAAAGGCATCGTATTGAGGAAAATCTTCTCAAATGATTATATGTGTCTATTTTGGAATGTGTCTTCGGGTGATAACATATTTTTCCATGGGTTTTTATTGGTCCCATAAGACATCAGAGTGGTGATGATGTGGGAATTTCATGCCTCAGTATGGGATGTTCACCCTGGTGTCTGAAAAATGTATCGTGATCTATGAAGCCAGTATTGGTGGCCTAGTTTGAAAATCTTGATATCATACAACACCATTCGGGTTTCCAGTTGAAAATAGGTGAAGGATGAAAATTAGTGTCTAGAAGGGATTCTACAACCGTTTTATATTCTTGAGTGGAAATTGGATTATATTTTAATAGATTACATGACTATTCTACCTAGATCACCTTGGTGGAATGATATAGTAGGGGTTTTCATTGATCATATTATGATTTTATAACACTTACTAACTATATGATAGACCTACTAGGTAGATGATATTTACAGGATGTACATTAGATGGGTTCTACATCATCATGGGGATCCCAATTCAATCATTTTTTTATAGAGACTGTCACATCATGGAATTGTTATAGAAGGGGTCGTGGAAGGCCTTTGTTTCACATGTACTTTTGAGAATGGAATATCACCCTTAAAATGAAGGATAAAAATAGAGTATGATTAATGATATTGAAAAATGCATTGTGAAATCTTCATTGGCATTAGGGGTTCTTCGATGAAACACATTCCCCCAATTGATTTCTCTTATGATAACAACATCTAGGATAAAATCGATATGGATCCTTATAAATGATTATATTTTAGGCATTTCATATCACCAAGGTGTTATATAGAGATAGTGGGAGGCAGATATTCATGCACCACGTCTCATCTAAGAGACTAAAGAGTAGGTCCAACTAATTAAAAAGCGTGTCATAAAATTTTATTCTAGATAGAAGTTGTTTTCCATCAATCATCGGTGACCTCTCAAGTTTGAGGATATATACCAGGTTTTCATTGGAATAGTTTTTACGATGGGACATATAAATATTCATATATAGGGTTATCTCTCACTGATGTTTGTTAGGCCCTTTGAAGTTTATAAACGGATCAGACCAGTTTTATACTAGTTAGAAATTCCTCAGAGACACTAGTCTATGAGTGATTTATTTCATGTACCTCAACTTTGTCGATACCATAAAGACCCATCAAATAATTTAATCTTGAGTAGGATGATCTATATATAAATAAATCCATCTAGGTGTATCCCATTCATGTTATGGATTGGAGCATAAAGGAACTCTGAGGCATGCCAATTCTTATGGTACGAGTAATATGATAGCTTGACTGAGTACAATATGAGAACTAGGAGAAGGAAGATGATATATGAGCATAGTGGTCAGAGATCATATTAGGAGATAAATCATTAAATTTAGAAGTCCAACTAAGGGATGAGTTTCTTTATGGGGTTTTTGTTGTAACAACTTCTCCATTAACGAATGTATGAATCACTTTTATATATTTAAAAGCATGTATTAAACATGGTAAATGTGTACAATGGCCTAAGGATAGTCCATGTAGTTTCTATGGAATTTTAGGAAACTAGAGTTCTTTAATGTTGTATAATGAACTAGTAAATACTATTAGATTAATCCATACAACCTTGGTTTCATGGTTTGATTTAATCAGGATGAGGAAAACATAGGTTCAATAGAAGAGGCACAATTTTTTTGAATATTTGTGTCTCTATTTGAATGGATGTTTAACCCACTAAACTTTTTTGACAGTGGGGTTTTTTCACACATTGTGCATGGTTTGGGAAATTTTACACCAAAATTTTTCACGGTAATTCATTATGAAATTTATATTTAATGGTTTGATCATGGGTTGGACAAACCTTGTGCCCCCTTATTTTATGGAGAAATTACTATTTCCACACTTTAATCCTTAATTTAAAATTTTCTTTTCTCCCCATATATTTATAGAATGAACCACTTATTTTACTCATCATAGATCAAATCCTTCATTGATCTAGTCTTGCAAGTAACTTTTCCATCGGGCTCATGATTCATGATAAGTCGAATGGATTGGATTTGTGTCAATATTTTATACAATCCTCTCCCTTTTTGTCTATTTTTATTAATAGATCCATCATTTAATATATGTTCAAGATCATTTTCCTATGTTTAGGGTGTTGTATTTTTTCACAAATATTTTCATACCTACTCAAAATTCATGGTCGATATCGAGTGTGGAGTCATCTAGAACCTTCACGTATGTTGTCTCTTTTTCCCCCGGAGTTTTGATGTTTCATAACTATTTCATTTTTCCTCACATTTTATTTTTCCAGGAATCTACCTTTAGGTTGAGTCATTCATATCAATTTGGCCCTTGCACCATAATACAATCCCATTGAACATTGTTATATAGATAAATGTAGATGGTCAAGTCATTGTATACCCCTTGGGTGTGCCATGTTGAGTTGGCCCTTATGACTAACTGATTAAATGAAAGGAACACTATTTAACATTCTACATACACATAAAATAAAATTTACTTAGATATGTGAAATCCTATAGGACCCAAAGCACCACTATGGTTTTGTATCACCAAATAATGGAAATTTACCGATTATGAAATCACCTTTTTTACTATGTTCCCATTTATATGATTTTGAACCTTAAAAATTTAGTTGTAAATGATAAATAGATTAAATGGTATTGGTTATATATATGAAGTGGATTTACATTTTTGATTTATATTAAAAATATTAGTTAAATGGATTAAATGAAATTATTAATAATGGTTGGTAAGACCACACCTATTTCACAAGCATTATAAATGATTATTAGAATTAAAAAACCTTCTTGGAATTGAAATTGAAATTCAGAATACATGCCTGGTATTGCCTCATTCAAAATGTTTTAAATATGAATAAACCATTATAGAGGATATAGTGTGATTTCTAGGGATTGGATTAGCATGAAGGTATTATGCTACCTTACACAACATGTTAATACCACACCATTCTTATACCGTATAGATGATTATTTGAATTGAAAATAAATCATGGAATAGAAATTGACAGTACTAATACTTGAGTGGTATTTCCTCATAAAGAAAAAATTAAATATGAATACACTTTTTCTATGAATATGATATGATTTCAAGGGATTGGATGAGCAATATGGTGTCATTCTCCCTTAAATTGGGTGATAATCATGAAATCAGGATCCATTGACACTATAGTTCCTTTGATATTTCATCCCATGATCCTTTATAGATTGTTTAAAGGATGGAACACCCCCCATCCAAGGTGACAAGAATGACATCTTCCAATATTTGTAGGAATTGGGGGATGTACCCTTTGGATTGTGATTTGAGGCTCATTGGACTGGTCATAGATATCTTTGTTACACCTTTGTCCTATTAGTATTTGTACTCTTGGTATGTGGCCACTTATGTCTGCATGTATATGGTTCTTATAGGTGGATTCCATATATATAAATATAATATATATATATATATATTATTACTATGTATATATAGTTACTAATAAGACTTATCCCGACCATAAGCTGGAGCAGGTAGCCACACCAGGTGTCCTTTGGGATCATGAGTGGTTTTTTATTTGTTTCATCATTTTGTTCTTATTAATTTACCCATGAAAAATATTTTTTATGAGCCTGAATTGGATAAAACATAAACACAAATGGTGGTGGCATAACTATATTTTTTTTCTCAAACGCTACTCAGGATTCCTTTAATACCTATGAAGATTATTTGACTACAGGTATTGATAAGGGAAAGTTCCCTGATACATGCCTTTGATATTCTAATATATAGTAGCAGCATAAAAGTTGTGGACCGAGCATTTACTCAAGATGATAATGGGGTAGCATTTTTCATTATTAAATTTTTTATAGTATGACTGTATACATGTTCCCATGTTCAATTTTTCGTGTATCATGCCATGAATTCGTGTATCATACACTGCCTAGTGGATTTTGAATACATTATTAGTTGTTCATTTGTCACTTATTCTTTAGATAAATATCTATTTATTCTATCAATTTATATATTATTCGGCTAATATTTCATGTTTATTATTTTTTCTATTGTACCACTCTAATAATAGAGTGTATATTATTCCCATTTTACTACCTTTACACCCTCACTGTTATTCGGTAGCCTCTGGAATGTGGGGAGGAATTTGTGTGGCCATATAACCCACGGACATGTGGCGTGGGTTATGTGGATCTCTGGTTGGGACTTAAAAAACCTAGATACAATGTCTCTATAGTTATTACTTAGATATGTATTTTTAATATAATTATTTTTCAGAGAATTTTTTAATAACTATACATTTTAAATTCAGTTTACCTCTTCCAATATCCTTGTTAATTTATCACATTTAGGTATTGTTGTTTATTTATCATTATTGATCAACCATTGATGAGTGGATATACTTATTATAGAATATATATAAGTTCAGATGGTGGTGTACCACATGATTTAATTATTAACTCAGTAATTCAATAACCTTATTCTATGAGTTCTACATTGTGATTAATATTCACTTCTACTTATTAAATAAATGAAAAAAAATATTATTAATTAGTAATCACATGAACTATAGAGAAAAATTATCATTTATTCAAGAATTGAATTATTCACCTACAATACCATCAAAATTAATTCTTTCTATATATTATTATATTTCTTATGAATAGGGTATGGATTCTTGGATTGTTATGATAATAATTCACCAAATTAATATTGGGAAAACACAATTACTTCAGGAAAATAATAATTTGACTGTTGAAATTGAATTGTAATTAATTGTTTTAGACCCTACCTATTGAAAATAGATCCCCTCTAGTATTTTATTTTTAAATTCATTTTCTAACTTATATTTTCATCATTAATTTATTAAATTAGAACTGTGATGACCTAACTATTGTAATAATTTTATTTCTACAATTTATATATCTTCATGTGATTGAACTCATACTATAACATCCTAACCTAGGACCCTCCAAAACGGTTCACTGAGATGGTCTTCACATGATTTCAAACACCCCTCCCCATTTGTAATTTGTTTTCCACAAGAATTGAGAGTCAATTGGGGGTATGATAGGGAGATTATTCCCACTTGATGAGAGTAGTACCACATTATAATATGTATAAAGTAAATAATATTATAAAAGATTTATTTTGAAAAATTAATAGAGCATTAGATGAATAAAAATAAATTAATAAAATTGTATGAAATGGAAAATACTAATAATACAATGATGTATGGTTGTTAAAATGACTATGATGTGACTGGAGAATACGCACATCAGTAAGCGAATAAATAAAACATATTGAAAGGAAAAATATTTTCAATAGTTATATCTATGAGTATTCTGATACACAAAATAGTCTCATTATCCAATCTCCCATGTACAGTTGAATAGAAAAAGCATTGTCATTAACTAGAATGTACAGAAAATTTTGTCTATTTGGTACCCCCGCAAAATGATGACCTGAACAGTGTATGAGATATACTTGAAAGGACATCACCAATGATATCTAATGCTATCAATATTTGAAAGTAAAATATAATACTGTACATGTACGACTGGTAAATCAGTAAATAAATTGAAGTAAGCAACTCGGATCTAGTTTATCTTGGAAACCCAACC
The DNA here is from genome assembly GCA_963277665.1 of Viscum album. NCBI lineage: Eukaryota > Viridiplantae > Streptophyta > Magnoliopsida > Santalales > Viscaceae > Viscum > Viscum album. The sequence continues at coordinate 32,321,549 of OY728128.1, read as the reverse complement.
GACCATACCTTCTTTGGCTTAATCCGGAAGATCTATAAACAAGTGAAAAACCATGCATATATGATATGTGGATGGTTATATAAAAATATATATATTATCCATTTGTTTTCACATGGGTATATAACTAGTCCATCATAAGGGCTGAATGTAATCGTGGACCACACCCACACACATTCTTTAGCTTGGAAGATGCTTCCTTAAATATGATAAACCATTATTCCTTATGTATTTAAAAAATTGTAACTACTAATCTTGATAGAAATTAAACCTAGGTAAATTCATGGTGATCTATCAAGTGGAATCCCATGTATCAAACCAGGAACACTATAATTACACATCACCATGCGAGTCCCTACATGGAGATCTGTAAATTAGTATCACAAGAATCACCCTCCGGATAGTAAAAACAACATAATCCACTGATTCTATCTCAGTTTCACAACCTTGGGGACTATGTATTAATCGTGGAATAGTATAACACCACTTACCACATATCCCATCCATATTAAATCACTAGGGGTTTACGTATCACACATGTGTATAATAATATCAGTAAGCATATGAGCCCGTTTAATGAATTCCTACATTGGAATTCTGGTATTCCTTAAGCCGAATAAGTAGTATTCCATTATTCCATATATATGTTGTTACGTAAAGATATCCCTAAGTGGCACATTGGGTGTACACATTTTCTCTAACAACCACCTAGCCCTTTCCAAGGAATTCCATATAATGGAACCCAATATTTTCTCAAGTAGTAAAAAATAATTTAATCATTTATGTTCTATTAAGAAAGATAATAAATTCATAAATATTCCATAAAAACTCACCTATAGAAGAGAGGGACATTCACATTAATAATTTAAATAGTTAAAGAAATGGAAATGAATTTAATCATTCAATTCATCATAATTAAATTAATTACCATTGAATAATTCATTGGGAGTATATGCAACCAATGACATCCCACATACTAATAAGGGCCAGTTTCCACTAGAAGAATTAGGTGATATTTGAGTTGTTTATAAATAGTTAACACCATACATAAAAAGTATATATGATAGTCCACGATAAAATTCATGGCACATGAATTAATAAGTTATTACAATAAGAATGTAGCATCAAGCCACCAAACTGATGGTATGGTCTATATGGAAAATAATATGGTGGATCTTTACATACTCGCACAATATGTGGTTTTATAAGAATGAAATTTAATAATTAAATGCATTAAACGAATTCACCCTCATGGAGTGGTTAAAACCTTATTTCTATGACCATCAATGATTAAAACATAAAAAAAGGGATAATAGAACAATGTGTTTAGGATTCATATAAATAAATTCATATTTAAGAGGAGTTATATGGAAATACTAGTATGAGACACAATAATGTAATTTATAAATAGATGAATAATTAATGTAAAGCCTATTTACCACCTACCATGTGCTTGAGATAACGTCACTCATCCCATTTCAAGCGTGATTTTATAAGGTTCAAGGTAAAATGATGAAATAGAAAAACTCTCTAAAACTAGGGAAATTATCTCATATAAAGACAACATATAAGATAGATAAAAATTGAAGAAGATATAAGGAAGAGTCATAGACACATTGATATGCTTTCGAAGTGAAAAATAAAACACAAAATGGACTCTGGATGGAGGGGAACTCCCTAGGGATAGAGTCGAGGAAGATGAGCCTCTCATAGAGGATACTGGGTAAGGATTGGGCGGAAATAAAGGTAAAACCCTTTAAATATGGATGGGAAAAACACCATTTTACCACTCTTACAATCCTTATAGTTTAATTTCACTTTCGGTAAAATTGTTCGCCAACCATGCACACCATTTTTAATCAACAGAATTTCCCACACATACTTAGCTACACAGTTTTAAAAATAATGCACATCCCATTTCAGATCTAGTTTCCAAGCGATATACCCCTCTCACTACAAGGAAAATTGCTTGATAATCCTTATGCCTCAAGTATAGTGTCCACTTTCAACATAGATACAACCCAAATGATCATCCATAAGGTTTAACAAACCATAAGTTGTGCCCATACATCTACAAAATCCTCCCACGAATTTGGGGTTTATATGCCTGATGCTCCCAAAAATCAGTAGCACATCCATGAATACAATATATCCTTAAATAAATTTAAAAAAACAAAAATTAAGTTTTAAAAGACTATAATTCTTTTTCTGAATATTGTTTTAGATAATTCCTCATCCACGAGATTGTAATCCTCAAATTCATTTGGAAAATTCCTCCCTGTCCAAAACACTACATGTTATAACCTCCCCTATTAGATGTCTTATATCTATGAATAATTGAGTTATCCAAAAACAACACCAAACATACATATTATATGATGTTACATTTAAATAGAAGTTTTAATTTTATAATTCCCAATACATCACCATGTATCCATTCAAGAGTATGATATACAACCCATTAAACCTCTATTAAATTATAATATTCAAAACTATTACATAGTGATTATGCATACCTTATCCCACCATACCTAAGACATTATCACATCATAGTATCTATATTTATGAGTCGTATAGTGCTATCCACCACAGGTTCATGTTTTTAATGGAAAATTCTGAGTAATGATATCTCAACCATTGGAATTTTCTACTCAGCATGCCCCTAGGCTTCTAATGACACTCATGTAATGATATTTAACATAAACTAATAGTCGACTAGAAATTGCCCACATTTATATAGTATGTGTATGATTTTCATGAAAAATACTAGGTGAGCCATATGTAATTTGCCTATCATGATGACTTTCCCTGAAAAACTCTTCACAAAATGCGTATAATGAAACAAGAGGAAACATATCAGGGAACATTCGACAGACTATTATAAAAAATTATTATCTTAGTTTATTGGTGTATCACATATTAAACACAAAACATTCACCTATGACACCTAAATTATACTTTGAGAACGTCCCATGAAACATGTAACTGGCTTTCCTTGACATCCCATGAGACAATGTCCATTCATATATTCATGACCAACACGAACATGGGTGTAAAACCAATCTACTGCACATAGATTTTTACCCTTAAAAATCCCATACAATCATGACTAATGTCCATGAAAACCATATAATCATAAACTAGAGTCCAAGGATCTCATCCAAAGTTGTACATACTCTGGTGTATGTGAGTGAGACTTCAATACATAGTTCAAATTCCCACATATGAAAAGAGTGACTGATCCCAACAGTTGAGAATTCAATGAATTGGATGGTTCCCATGAGTCTACCCAAGGTGTACATACATAGGAACCCATGTTGCAATCAGGACTAACTAGGTATCTATAAAAACTACTATTCTAAAGGGAAACTCCCGCAAACTAAACTTATCAAAATAGATGGTCATTTTAGTTCATTATTTGGAACAACTTATAACCAATGATCTCCCTGTGTATCCTGGATTATATTATGAGAGTGTACATTACCTTTTCTTTGAGAAGTTTATAATAAGAGGAAATATTTAATTTATACGAAGAACAATGTATCTCCCATCATATCCAAGACAATGTGATTGTTATAGTTTGAAAATGACTATATGTAGCTACATAATGGATGTTGAGGAACCAAAACCTATCTATTTTCATTAAAAATATCATTCATTCCTACTGATCAATCATCATTACCGAACCAGGATTACCTTTCCACTGGAGGAATCATGTGATCACTGAATAATTACCACTAATTTCCATCTGTGGCTAACAAAGATCCCAATCATTGAATACGTAGCCAACAATTCAATCTTCATGATACCTTCCATGTGATGACATATTTGAATCCCACCAGCATTAAGGTAATATAATGTGGGACCAACTATTTTAAAATGGAACATCATTAGTTGTGTACTTACTACTTGGAAAGACATGTTTAACTTCTTTGATTTGAAAATCCTCACCTTTGGAGTTTATTTATCCTCACGTTACTATTATCTAGAACTCATCCCATCACACATGCTCCATCAAATAAGAAACTCAATTTCAAGATGTTATCAATATGCTTTTGGAAATTATCCATTAATAACGTTGAGGAATCTAGAAAATTAATAGTGAACTAGATCAGGTGAAATGTTAGACACATGTGTGACTCTTATATTGAATCACATAAAAAAAACTCCATAAAATCTAGTGTAAAATCAAAACCAAACTAACTGGTATATTCATTCCCTAGATCCAATTTGAATCACCATCCTTAGTGTTGGGAAAAGTTATATTACCTTTAAGAGCCATGTCACTCTACCTTAGAGATGTCCCATGATTCAATCATAATATATTATTATTAAAATGATTATCACCAAATACATATCATCCTTATGCCTCCAATAATATGATGTCTAGTATAATGAGATATAAAAAAGTTATACGATCCCATACAACTATAAGACATGATGGAAACATCCTGATTATTCCATTACTAAAGAGGGAGTTGAAGAAGGATCTCAAAGCCTACCATGTGGAACACCATGCCCTAGGTATGTATAAACTACTAAAACAGATCATTATACAATGCTCGGGCCATTAGAAAGGATAATCATATTGAATAACCATCTATCAAGTAAATGGTGTTTTTTTAAACCATGATTTATAAACAAGACAAACATCACCCAAATAATTATTAACTTCTCAAACTGCTCAAAGGGTTTTAGATAGCATAAAACTCTATGGGTGATATCTTCCTAGGCTATCCCTTTATTGTAACAAAATTCTTTTATCAAATAAATATTCCCACTAGAAAAATTAACTAGAACCAACCTCCAATCATAACGGTTCTAAACATCTTTGGAAAGCTGAAATTAGGATCCACATGAAACATATACATTTCTATTCATAATTCTCAACGTAGATAAGGTAAATCTCAAAATTACCCAGGCTTCAAGCTATTAGAACATACATAGATTTCACATAAACTAATATATAAATTCACATTTAATTATTAATCATTAAATGATTCAATTAAAATCATCATGTTCCAGATATAAGGAATATTGTACTTATCACTTTATTTAACGATCTGTATAAGGAACACATGAAAATTATATCAAACATCATTTTATGCATAAATTAATTAAATATCATTATTTAAAAATTATATTTTTTTTCCTATAATCTCTATTTTAATCCTAATTTATTTACACATAAGATATATCAACTATCTTAGTTAGATATGATTTCAATTACCAATCTTTAGAGGAAAACCCCCATTAGATTATAATTGGTATTTTAATTAACTAATGCCTCATAAATAAGAATTCTCAAAACCATAGAACATTCCATAGGGTAATTAAAATCCCGAATCATCATGTAATATTCCATAATATATTTATATATTACACCATATTAGTATATGAAAAAACTTTAAATATCCATCGCATTGTAATATAAATATACCCCATGGGATTAAATAATATGTCATAAAAAAGAAGGTGTCATAATTGGGTCCTGATCAAGTCATTCTCATTTTATAAAAATACAACCCAAAACATATAAACGGTTAAAATTAAAAACACCCTAAGTAGGATATCTTTCAAAAACAAAAAAATATAAGGATGAGCTACTTGGGTCTAGTACCAAATACGATAAATAAAGTACCAATTTTTATATTATTTAATGTATTGATTATTTTACATTTATACAATAGTTTATATGTATATAGTTTTCATTAAATATAATTTGATTATATGGGTCACCATTTTAGATCATACAATGCACCCATACACATTATAAATTAAAAAATAGCTATAATATTTTCCAAATTTATATGTAACAACCCATGAATCTAATGGTACATAGATCAAACATTTCAGGAATTGTTTGTTGAGGTGTTTCCATCAATATAAGAGGGAAACTCATTTAGCTTGATGTTGGAACACAGATAACCAATTTTATATTAAAATTATAACTAGGCATACAATCACAATAAGTAATTACAGGTAAACATGCTAAATAATCACAGAATTTTGAATAATAAACATGGAATTATTCTATATGAGAAGGAAAAAGATAATAACTGTATAAAAATAAACATTATGATATGGTACATAAGTAGATATAAAATCAATAAATATAATAAAACACATAAGGAACACTCAACATTTTTTAAGCAGTGTATAAATGCAACCAACCTAGCATGGAATATGCATGGAATGTGAATCCCTATTATCCCTTAATTATCAATTTTATGACACTTACATACCATATTAAGATAAGGTAAATATATGGAATCTAATAATTAAATAATTATGAAAATTACACTAATAGTTCAAGGTGAAATCATTGTCAGCAATAAGAAAGAAAATCACAAACAATAATCTGATCCCTGACCACTAATAATTTTCCCTTGTGTGGGTTCATCACTCCCAGACATTGATACTTACCATGTTTCAAAACAGTACTATTATCCTATCTACCACTACAAAAATATAAGACAATGAAAACATATAAATCATCAAATTCCACTTTTTTACATACCTTTATTTTTATGAGGGGGAGTATTCATAAGGAAATTTATTTTTACCATTTTGGGGACGATTCATTCTGAAAAATGATAATAAGAATGAAAATAAGAGACTAGGAGTACTTAATTAGTGTTTTGCGAATTTTTTATGTATCAAATGGGGTCTTGAGTGTTCTATTTAGTTTCGGGAGCATCCGGACTCAAAAAAATTCATTTAGGAGAGGCTGTAGTAGGCATAAATGTAGAGCACATAGTCTGTTAAAACATGTGGCTAGCCATATAGTGAGTTTCTCGATGGAAAATAGGCACATAATGGGATGGGAATGTTTTGTCAAATAGTAAGAATCATGTTTTTTACTCATGCATGGATACTTTAAGTCTGGGTTTTATTTTATTTATGGAATTAATATGGATTCCTAAAGAGTTAGATATGGTCTCGAGGTAGTATGGGGCTTGTTCATATACCAGAGCCCAAATTTTTTGGAAAAAAGTATGCCTTAAATGTATATTAAAATAATTTGAGACATGTCACACAATTTGTTTATTGTTCCCAAGGCTCGATTGTGGGATGGAATAGGGAACCAATTTTTCCATGACCATGTTACTTGGGCTGCATTATAATGAAAAATTTTCAAACAAATTGATTAATATTTTTCAATGGTTTTAACTTGGATTCCCATGCAGTGAATCATAACCATGCACATAACCTTTCTTTTAGCTGCTCATACATGTTGGGGGTATGCTTTGGCCAAACCCTGTATCCAAACCATGCGAAGTGTTATTTTGGGTGAAAATTAATTTTTTTTGAGTAATTTTTTTTATTAAATCAATAATATTACACCATTTCAATTTCCAATGTAAAAACACCTCACTCAATACTCATTTGATCCTTTTGATTCCTATTATATTAATTGAGATATACCATCCATCTAGAGTCTAAATCGACCATTGTTTGTCTCGTTGGATCCAGACTAGAATGTTCTCGATCCTATTTTAACAATTCACTTTTATTATTTCTATCAACAATGATATTTAGATGTAGGATCATATGCCAAAATTTTAGGGACTTGGTTAATTCATTAGATCTACTATAATTCATACTGAACTAAATGCTGATAGTGGGTGAGGAGAGTCGTACAGTCCAAAAGGTAGGTGGTCTACGACACATTCATCAATTTATAGTGTTTTATAAATTATTTTTTCTTCATGTTGATTTCATCTGGAATAATTTGTCGAATTTATATGTCTTTTTTCCATCATTTGTACAATGTACATTGACCCTTTCAATATATGTAAATCATTGTTTGTATTCATGTCCACCACTCTGACCACACCATGTATGGTGAGTTCCCATCATTGGGATTTTATTTTTTTGACACCGTTGATCTGCTGTTCTTTTGTTCTTGAAATTGAACATTCTATTTGTAAGATTTCATATATACAATGGATAATGATTTTTGTATTGACTGTGGAATGTTACTTGTGTTCCACACACATTTCCTATCTATTTTAAGCACTTGAACTTGTTTAATAAATGTAAAATGATATATTGGAATGTGTACCCTAAACATATAACTTGGACTAGTTTATATTATTTGAATGTTAGAGTTTTCTAACAATAATTATAACCTTGTTATGTCATTAAAGGTAAAGGAGAGATCCTTGTGATTAAATGTGAAATGTATTAAATAAAAGGAATGGTTTCATTCCTCAAGGCCTTGTCCCACTAATCAAAGGAAAGGCTTGTACCTCTTGAACTTATTAAATAGTATAAACATTTTAGGTCCTAACATAATAAAATAATTTCATGTATTGTTCCTCAATAAATACACGAAACTCTCCATATTTATATGGGTGTTTTGACTCTCGTTATCTTTTGGATTCATGAATAAATGACATGAGTACTCGAGGATGCCATTATGGTTCGAGGATTCCATTTTACTTGGTTGAGACCCACTATGGGAGATGATCATCAAGTATTAGTGGATGCTGTTTTGACACTATAGGGTCTCTTAATCATGGTTAATGGATACCATGGATATACTCCATAAATCAAACATGGAATTTATAGACATGAGGTGACTTGGTTATACACTTTGGCCTAGCCATTTATTATCATGTTTTACCTTGGATGCATTCCACAGATATAGTTAGATCATACAATTATGGAATATCTTGGATGATGCTACCTAGATTACACTCTTACCCCTTACCCGGACTACAACTATAAATTCCATTATGACAATTTTGGTATATATTTCCTTGGTTACTATGCTTGAACCCATTTAAATTATAATCATCATGGTTTATGTGTTTCATCTTGGAACTCTTTATAGTGTTATAGTCATGTTTTCAGTACTAGATATGTCTAATGTGAATTTATTATCCAAACTAAAATAATTAATTAATGAATCGGTTAAATGTTCATACATAGGATAAGTGATCAATTAGGTATTTGAGTACTTACATTACTATAATAATTTACTTTAATATATGCATTCCTTCAAACCTTTACTCTATTTTACATGGAAATGATGTTATAGACACCATTGGTAGAGGCATACAGAGATTTATTTCACACTATATCTAGGTTCAATTTGTTACCAAGGAAGACTATATATATGCATGTTTTAATAAAGGGGTGTGGGTTTTATTGGACACGTGGTTGCTAAATGTTTTTAGATGCATTGGGTAGAAAATGACTGAGACGGTGCTCGTGAAGCATGGGATAATTATTAACTCCTATTCTAATATGATATGACATGTATTTTTAATGGTTGTGTACCTATTTTACATCTTCCAAGATACATGAAATATCATCATAAATTTTTTTATGTTTATATGAGTTATTCCAGTTCTTCATATCATTATCACTTATGCTTGGTTATGATGTGACATTTTTTTTACCCTTAGTAATTCCTCTAATTACCTATGTTCATGTATTTTATCCACTCTGATACACCTTTTAGTAAGGGAATAGTCTCCCCATGGACACACCCTAGGACCTTGATAATAGTCAGAATCCTCTAGTGCTTTGGGATATATGCTTAAGTCCATGTGACCAACTGGGGTCGGGGAACTACTATGTGACATCTCAGTCTGGGATGTCACCACGTGGAATCAAAGTCTTTCCATTAATTCATTAATATTTGGGGACATTAGTTTACATATTATTAAGGCTTGGAATTTGTATATAATCCATTATTGTTCATTGTGAACCCATGTTCAGGGTACATGATAAGTTTTCTAAATTATAATTGATGTTATACTTTTTCCAATTAAAATTGATATTATGTCACTATTGGGATACTGACTTGCTTTGTGGTATTGTTCATTTTTTCTGATTATGATTTCCTTTCTCCCACTCTCCAATGCCATTTGGGAAAGGATAATTGTAATATTCATGCTTTTAGGCACCTATAATTCACATGGAATGCATATTTCCATTCCATATTGGCAACTTTTACTATGCGACTTAGCTTCAAATTCAAGTGACTATTGAATTATAAATACTTTTTTTATGTGCATGTGCATCCTTGGAAGTTTTGATTTAGTGATTTAATAATTAAAATAATGAGTTGTAATGGTCCCTAACTAGTTGGAATGAGTAATTTACTAAATCTATAATTTAATTATAAATGTCAATAATTATTATTTTATGTGGTAAGGAGCATGGACCCTGATTCACTGGGATGGACATATCATTTTAAATGAATATTTTAATATGGAACACGAAAAGGAAGCTAGATAGTGATACATGAATTGTTAAAATAAGATGTTCTGCATCCTTATCCTGTCATTCTATCTTTATGAAAGGTAAAGTGAAGAACTTGTTAATTAATTATGAAATGAATTAAATGGTTTAAATTAAATGATGAGGCAAGGTTATGTTGACCATCTTTATTATAGGACAACTATAACATATAAATGATATCTTACCAATACTTGGTCATCTATGAACTCATTTGAGGTAGTATGTCTATTGTGGTGAGCCATTCATACATTGAGCTTAAACTAGTGTTTCGATTTATATACTTCAAGATTGTTCTAAAGTGTGTGATTGGAATTTATAGATCAATGTCGCCATGATGTCCTCTTGTAGTGTGCTAGGATAGTGGTGATAGCCATGCTGCTCACATGGTGGGCCATGAAATTCTATCCTTAGCTCTGGGTGTACCACATGATGAACTACCTACTATACATGAATTGGGAACTAGTTATCATGTTCATGATATTTTCCTATGTCTTCTGTTGTCCTGGCATAGCGCTACACAGGTTGCACCTGAAATGGATGATCTAAAGCTTGAGCACCAGTAGTAGAATGATCCCACCTTTTCTAGGGATTAAGGTACACATTATTTTGAGTTATGGAAATAGATTAACGTTTATATCATTGTTCACTTGGATACACCACTAGAGAGAATGGTCAAGATTGATGCATATATGTTCTGTGATTTTTCCAAGCATTGGGGGCAGGGAAGTAATTACCTAGGCTTGTCACCTTCAAGACATGATATGGGGTAATTTAAAGACTTCTTTTTTTATCATTTCCTTCCTCAGATACTGAGAGAAGAAAGAGAAAGAGATTTCCTGAAAATCGACTAGGGTTCTATGTCAGTTAGGGAGTATTCAGTGCATTTCACTGAGTTATTACACTTTTCATTACTAATAACTGGTGAAGATAATGCACGCACTATAGACAATGAGGATGTGCTCCAGTGATCCATTTTTACTTGTGTGAATTCCTTTCACCTCTCTAATTTACCATAAATATTTAGTCAGAATTTTATCACTAAACGCATCCTAAGAGATGGATATATTATCGGGCTAGAGTATTAATGTCGAGGAAGGCTAGTAGTTCTTTAAGTAGTAGAAGGATATTCCTCTAGGTTTTTTTATGAGGGCCATAGCAGACATAATACATGTATTGATAGCTCTATGGTGTATCATCAGTGAGGAAAATAGGGGACATGATGCCTCAGTGTGATAGAGACCCTTTGTAGTACTAGGATTGAGGTATTATAGGGAATCATCATAATATATGTCATGAAATTCCATTAGATTATGGTGGAAGAGGATCCACACCATCTCCACTGTTAGATGAATGTTCTTTTACACCACATCTGGTAGGGAGTTGCCATAGTGCTGACAGGACTGGCTGAGGAGGTGGGTTTGGCAATGGAAGAAATATTCCTAAAAATAAGCAGCACCCATATAGAAGTTTTGATCATGGTTGCACATCTATTTAATAGGGTCATGGATCGGGCCAATTTCATGAATTATAGGTGATAACAAAAGATCGGCCTACGTGGCCATCTATAGTTTGAGGTAGTAATCTAGTAGCGTCAAATATAGTATCTACATTATTGATACATGTAAATAACACTATTTAATCTATTTATATTTCATGGACTTCCTTGGGATTAAAATACATTATTACAATGGTGTAATGAACCTAGATACATTTTTTGGAGTACAGTAATAGGGAATGGGCCAGTGTAGGGATTGTCCCACGGATTTAGTCTGTTACACTTTTTATGGGACCTCTATTTTCTTGATATGACAAATGATTATGTAATTATTTATATGGATTGTAACACCCCATGATTCCACAGTACGTTACCCTTTGAATAATGCAATGGTGCGCATCGTACGCAACTTCGAGATTCTAACACACCACAACCAATCAAACTAGATGTTATGAACAGTAATACCAACTTTTTGAAATTTTATAAATTTTATCATTCAAAATGGACTTAATTTTTGGATTCTTAATATCGAAATTAGCTTAGGGTGAAATTTTTGTACTTTTCGTATAACTTTCATATTTTGATGAATAGTGGAAATTACTAAATTTTAATTAACAGCAAATTTTTTAATCGAAATAATTAATAGTGATAAATTATTAATTGGAGTGGTTTTAAAGTATATTTAGAATATATTTTTACCATTTAATACAATTTTGGTCATTGGATGTAATTTACCATTTAAAAAAGACATAAACAAGTGTCAATCTTTTGATAGTTATTATCTCTTAAAAACACGCTATTTGTTTTGACGACGAAATGAATTTTTAAATTAATTAATTCAACTAATTTGTTTTGAATTTGGTAAAATATACATCATTTTTTAATTCATAATATCAAATATATCTTAGGCCTAATTTTTGGTATTTTTCTGGAAACTTTCATTTTTTGATGAATAGTGAAACCACTAAGTTGTAGTTAAAAACTGATTTTTTCATAAAACATAATTTTACCGCTTCTGTGAGTGGAATTTCGAAACTCCTAGAGACACGGTTAATATCAATGAGTAAAATTTGGTTCAATGAGATGGAAATAATTTTTGGTGAATAGTAACTTTCTACTTTTATTACCACGGTTAAAAGTAAATAGGGTAATTAAGGGTAAAAATGATATTAATATTACCATAACACATGTGCTAATAATATTGGACAAGTGTATCTCGACCAAAAAATATCTTAAGAGTAAAATATTATCATTTAGGACCACTTATATTAGATTAGGACATTTATTATTATTTAATTCAAAGAAGAGTTAAAAGAGTTAAAATCATAGTTTATTTACTAAAACATTTTTAATATAGAGTTATACATAAGGTAAATTCGATTGTAAAAATTCATTAGAAAGATAAAAATATTTACTACATAATGGTATTTTATTTATAAATTTTATACGTTAAATAATTTAATTTATTTATTACACAATGGTGATGCAGTAATTACCTAATTAATGAAATATTAAAATAATTGATATTATAAATATCAAAATAATTGTAATTTTAGAATATTTATGAATTCCAATAATATTATAGGTTAATATGACATTTATGACTGATTATATAAATTGTGTTTGATGTAATAATGCTGTTATGAATTTATCAAAAACAAAATACTCAGTAGTTTCAAAATTGACATAAAAGTGTTTTTAAAAAAATATTATTTTATTAATTTATATTCAATTCCTAAAAATATAAGGTTCGGCCAAGACTCTTATATCATGATATATGTATCATTAATGGACCACTAGGGTGTCTCTTGGATGAATATAGTATGTTTATTAACCATATAATATAAAAATACAAAGAGACATAGCAAAAGTGAAATTAATTAACTAAGAGTTTATACTTAATGATAAGGTCAATATAATGACCCAAACCTGTCTAAATTATATTTTTTGAGTGGTTTGCGACCCAACCCCACCTTAAACTTTAAATAATCCACTTTGGAGCCATTAAATATAGAATATGAATTTATTATAAAATAATATTTTTAGCTTTTCCAAAGGTTCCCCTCACCCCTCTTTTAAAAGGGCACCCCCCCTTATCACTAATTCTCACATTAAAAGCATTTTTCTTCGGCCAAATCCTAACCAAATACTCTCTCAACTTCCCTCACTACAACCTATAGGCCTTAGTGTGATCTGAAAGCCATCCTATGGAGCCATTTTGATCAATCAAAAAGGAAGAACCTGAAAAAGAGGTAATGTTTTCACCACGCTCTTTCAAGTTCCTTTCTTCTTCAACTTCTTCTTTCTTTGTTATTTATATATTCTAAAATAATAAATCCAGTATATTATATATACTGTGATGTTATTATAAATATGGTACAACCATATTCAGTATTATATCAATCCTTTGAATGACATCTCACCATACGTGCATACGTACGGCTTACCGTCTCCACGTCATGGTGTAATTGTCATTCAATAAATTATTATATTGATGGGTATAATAATGATATGTAATTCATGTAAATAATAAATATAACATGATAATTATTCTGTCTATATGATATACCATCCAATTATATATTATTTTAACATCAAAAGAATGATATTGTCACTCGTGCGTACGTACAGACTACCGTCTCCACGAATGCGATGAGATTCATTCTCCATCGTATCCATTCAAGTATAATTCACATTTGATGATTAAAAATAATGTTTAAGGACTTGATATAATTCTGGATATGAATAATATACAACTTATCCATAACAAACACGGCTTACGTAACAATGAATATAAAGGAAACGAGTAAGTTAACACCCGAAATGACGATAATACTATGATATTTTTAATAAATCAATGTTTAAAGATCATATATGATATCATAATAATGTAAATGATTCTTTTATAATTAAATAAAAACTATTTCACCATTATAAAGGAGTTTAACCTATCTTCAAACAAGGAAAAAGTACAAAGTAAGGGGTTTCTTATCTCACTTTTAATTCCGTGAGATTTCCATTGTTCACCACTTATTTATTGCATGTGGTGTGTGTACTGCCCACGATTGTATTCATTGTGTAATATACTTTAATTTATTCATATTTACATCATCATTGTATTATCCATATTTCATGGGTGCATGTTTCTTAAGTAACCTAATAGATAAGGGAATTTGAAATTTCAATTTCCACTCATTCGGCTTTAGGCATACTTCATTGATTATTTTACTCCAAGATTATGTGTGGAATCACTATTCATTTGATTATTTCATAATTTCCACTCCCCTTTCTGTGGATATACTTTTTATACACATAATAACTCCATTGATAAATTCTCAAGTGATCGTTATGAACTTGATAAGAGTAATTTTTACTCAATCTCGATTTGTTGAGATAAACATCCAATCCATTGGTGTTGTTTTTACAAGAATATATGTGAGTGTCCTTTGATTGTTTTACACTGAATATCCAATCATATTTAGTTTATTTATATTTTTCACACATAATTATGTCGTTGATTTATCCTTAACATAAGGATATGGCCTTTATGAGAGATTTAATCTCAATTTACATTCCATTGAGACTTCTTTGTTGCTATACACCAAATCACTTTTATGTGGTGTATATAATGTACTTTTACATAGTATATCATGAATCCATTTATTCTCATGATATTACAATGTTTTGATTACCTCAACTATTTTTATTCAAGTGTCTCTGTTTTGGTTAGAAACTCTAACAAATATACCATTTTTAAATGTTTTAAAGACTTATTCTTATAAATATTTCTCATTAATGTCCATGTTTTAAAAATGGTTTTAAGGATTTCTTTATATGGACATTACAGTTTTAAAATTAAAAATCATTTTCAAAGTTTCAAAGTGGTATGGGACACTTTGATTCTAAAATCTATTTTAATGGATTCTTGACAAATAGTGTGACTTTTAAATGATTTCAAGAAAAAGGGGGGATATTTCACTCTAATTTTTTTGATGATTATTTTCATCTATGTCAATATCCTTCATCATTTTCGATTGAGGTTAATATGACACAATACAATTTTCCATATTGTGCTGAATTTTTTATGTTTGACTGTGGATGTGCTATTTTTATACCATTCATGGTTTGTGGATAAAGTATTGAAATTTCGTAATCTAGTCTTAATACGAATGTTTATGTTACGTTTAAAACATTTCATATAAGGAATGAATTGGACTTATTAAGTGACAGGTAGAGCTCTCTATAGCTCCTCGATGCATCGGTTGGTCTCATGAGACAAACTAGTGTGTTGGCACAAGGCCTGGACAAAATATTATTTGTAGTCTTGGCACAAGGCCTTGGCTATGTGGTTATGATAGTCTGGCATTATTCATTCTTTCATTATGAAATTGGTTGTTAATATTTTCATGTGATTATTCGACTAGTATAATATCCATGTGAATAATTATATTACATTATTTCATTTTATCCTTGCCATATTATACTGATGTTCAAGTTTAAAAGGATTTTTTTAGTTATACATTGACTTAAATTTTTATGTTTATTTATGAAAGTTTCCACTATATTGTTATCCTTATTGAGCATCTGAGCTCACCCTTTCAATGTTTTATTTTTCCCAGGATGTGAAGAAGTATTTTATGAATGACCTATAGGGATAGAATGAGGGGATATGAAGACAATATGTTGTTGTAGTTTTTCACTTATTGATGTAATGTAAAATTTATGAATATATCTAGTGTTTCCAAGGCTACTAAAATAATCGGTATTTCAAGACTTGATCTTTCTTGTGATCATGCCAATGTTATGTAATAATGCACCGACTCTGGGTATCTAGGGTCAGGGCATTATAGTTGGTATCAGAGGAAGTTTAGTACAATCCTTGGAAGAAAGATTTAGATAAACACGGATTAGAGAACGTAGACCTAGATGAACATTGAATATTAGTGTAGAATAACTTCCTAGAATTTTGGTATTGTAGAGATTTTGTGGGTTTTTTTGAGTAATACATCCCTGTCTGGATAAGAGCAGGTAGAGGCGGCTCTATCACAGATGTACCTAGGGGTAAATCCTGAAAACACCGCTTTGAGCTAGACTCGAACGGGAACTGGTGCACGACAACGGGCCTTGCTGCACTCTTGGTTACAACACTCCCGGGGGATATGCTTAGGATAATTTACATTTTCTTTTCAAACCAATTTGAGGTATTATATATATAGGATGAGGGTAAATGACCTTGGTTAATCCTAATGTGTTTCAAATTGAGAATATGGTGACATGTTAATATCTAAATGATTTTATGACTACTGTTACTCACACAATGATTTCTGGTTTTAGTCAATGGATGGATACCAAAGAAGTCATTGTGAAATTGAGAATGATGTACAAGGTGGGAACGGTGGTGGAAATGGGCAACAAAATGGAATGTTGATTGGCGTAAAAGATATCGTCTTTATGGAAAATCAATTTTCCAAAAATGTGATTAACAATATATATATTAACCAATTCCCGGACTCAACAAAGAAGAGAAAGGTGATGAATGATAAGAGATCCAGCAGTGGAGACGATGGAGAAAGGAATCCTCATTTCCATCATCCAGGAAATGTGGAAGAAGACACCCAGGAAAGTGTCTCAATGGGACAAAGAAATGCTTTATGTGTGGGAAGGAAGGACATAAAGTGAATAATTGCCGAAGAAAAATTATGAGTACTATAGAAGAAGATAAATATGGTCCCAAGAATCCATTTACAGTCAATTGTCGTAACTGTAGGGGACTTGGCCATTACCCGAGTGAATGGGCTATTTTATAGGATATTTTCGTGGTCAAAGAAGAAGATATGTGGAAATAAATGGTTTGAGAAATGTTTAAAAAGTATTAGTGCTCTTTGTTGATGGTTTTACTTTGGAATAATTTTCTCTTGTATTTGTAACCCTGCAGTTTTCCATGTGAGAATGATATTTGAGGAATAATTATCGTTTCTCTTGTGGATATAGTTATGAACAACCATTTGGTTTTGTATGATCATTGGGTTTGAGGAAATTATAAGTTATTATAATTTGGGATGAAAATCCAAGGTATGAGATAAAATTTGTGGTTAAATTATGATATGGTTATTTTGAGGAATGTATCTCATTTTGGTAATTTTATAAAATATAGTTTTTGAAAAAGGAAAACACGCAGACTGTGTGACAATCCGTCGTGTCGGACAAAGCTGTGGAAATCAAACCCACAACCAAAGTGCGATTAGGATTTATCACTTACCATTGGACTACGTGAAGTCCCCAGTTAGTGTGACTATTATTTTTAGTTAAATGATTTTATTGATCAATAATAATTTCATTTGGGATCTTATGTCTTATCAAATGAATACCCTTTGTATAGGAAAATGATTTGGTGATTAAGTGATAAATGTTATTTTGGAAGTTGTATGCTTTGTTGTGAACACTATATTCTCATGGAAAATAGAATATTATGGGATTTAATTTGAGGAGTAATGGTGGATTGTTATCTATGTTTTTACTGAGGATTTATAGTGATTTGGGTTATTTACGGAAATGATTAGGTTAATTACTTTTAAGTATGTGACCTTAAGAGTAATTAATGTCATTTGGAGATACAATTTAACGTGGAAGACTACATTCTTATAAGTTTTGGGTTTCAATATTAGTTTGGATTATATTGAAGGATTTTAAGGACAATTGATTATTGAATGGTATTTATTTAACTTTGGGGTATTGATGGTTTAATTTTCGAAATTAAGATTTGTGTTTTTTTTCTCTAATAGAATATCCATTTGGGGGATCATCAGATATTATTCTAACCATTTTTGTTTTGATTAATCTCTAAATACAGGGTAAATATATAGTTTATCCTCCGTGGATCATGTATTTCTATAAAAGTTTATTCTAGCTCTTCCATTGTGACCAAGTCTTCTTGAATACTAATTGTTCAAAAAAAATGAGTTAGTGGTAAAAATTTATTAAAGAATGAAGCTCTACTTAAAAATTAAGTATATATATTTATGTTCTTAGTCAATATCATAAATTAATACCTCGTCCTTATGTAATGTAACTTAAAAAAATGGTGGCCATTTACTTTTCCTACTGGGAGACTAATGACCGTTTTTCCCAACACAAGATTGTGATTTTCTTATTGTTAACTTTCTCCTGATCATGTTTTCTATCCCTCTCAATCAGAACTTAACACTTAGTTTATTGTCCATATCCATGTTTTCCTACATGAAATCCTAGTATGAATTATCTTGGGTGACCTTTATACCTATCTTCCTTTCTTTTAAAGTGATAGTTTTATTGACACTTTTTCCGATGTGGGACTTTCCATTATATTCTCATGCCCGATTTTAAAAAATTGCGAGGATGTAATTTATTGAAGGAGGGGAGAATGTAACACCCCAAGCTTCCACGGTATGTTTCCCTTTGAATAATGCAATGGCGTGCATTGTACGCAACTTCTAGATTCTAACACACCACAACCAACCAAACTAGCCGTTATAAATAGTAATACCTACTTTTTGAAATTTTATAAATTTTATCTTTCGAAATGGACTTAATTTTTGGATTCTTAAAATCAAAATTAGCTTAGGGTGAAATTTTTTTACTTTTCTGATAACTTTCATATTTTGATGAATACTGAAAATTACTAAATTTTAATTGAAAACAACTTTTTTAATAAAAATAATTAATAGTGATAAACAATTAATTTGAGTGGTTTTATTGTATATTTAGAATAAATTTTTAACATTTAATACAATTTTGGTCATTGGATGTAATTTAACATTTAAACCAGACATAAACAATTGTTAATGTTTTGATAGTTATTATCTCTTAAAAACACACTATTTTTTTGACGACGGGAATTAATTTTCAAATTAATTAAAGAAACTGATTTGTTTTGAATTTGGTAAAATAGAAATCATTTTTGAATTCAAAATATCAAATATATCTTAGGCCTAATTTTTGGTATTTTTTTGGAAACTTTCATTTTTTGATGAATAGTGAAACCACTAAGTGGTAGTTAAAAAACTAACTTTTTCATAAAACATAATATTACCGCTTCTATGAGTGGAATTTTGAAAATCCGAGAGACACGGTTAATATCAAGGAGTAAAATGTGGTTCAATGAGTTGAAAATAATATTTAGTGAATAGTAAGTTTCTACTTTTATTTACCAATGTTAAAAGTAAATAGGGTAATTAAGGGTAATAATGATATTAATATTACCATTACACATGTCCTAATTCTATTGGAAAAGTGTATCTCGACCAAAAACAAACTTAGGAGTAAAATATTATCATTTAGGTCCACTTGTATTAGATTAGGACATTTATTATTATTTAATTCAAAGAAGAGTTAAAAGAGTTAAAATCAAAGTTTATTTACTAAAACATTTTTAATATAGGGTTATACATAAGATAAATTCGATTTTAAATATTCATTAGAAATATAAAACGATTTCCTACCTAATGGTATTTTATTTATAATTTTTAGACATTAAATAATTTAATTTATTTATTACACAATGGTGATGTAGTAATTACCTAATTAATGAAATATTAAAATAATTGATATTATAAATATCAAAATAAATGTAATTTGAGACATTTGACGAATTAAACTAATTTTATAGGTTAATATGACATATTAGGATTGATTATACAAATTGTGTTCGATGTAATAATGCTGTTATGAATTTATCAAAAACAAAATACCCAATAGTGTCAAAACTAACATAAAACAGTTTTTAAAACAAATATTATATTATTAATTTATATAAAATTCCTAAAAATATAAGGTTCGGCCAAGAGGCCTATATAATGATAGGTGTATAATTAATGGACCTTTTGGGGGTCGATTGGATGTATATAGTAAGTTCATTAACCATATAATATAAAAATACAAAGAGACATTGTAAAAGTGAAACTAATTAACTAAGAGTTAATACTTAAAGATAAGGTTAATATAATGACCGAAACCTGTCTAAATTATATTGGTTGAGTGGTTTTAGACCCATACCCACCTTAACCTTTAAATAATCCACTTTGGAGCCATTAGAAACCGAATATGAATTTATTATAAAATAATATTTTTAGCTTTTCCAAAGGTGCGCCTCACCCATCTTATAAAAGGGAAGTCCCCCTTCTCACTAATTCACACATTCAAAGCCATCTGGTTCGGCCAAACCCTGACCAAATACTATCTCAACTTCCTTAAATACAACCTATAGGCCTTAGTTTGATCATAAAGCCAACCTAAGGAGCCCTATTGATCAAATCAAAAGAAAGAACCCGAAGAAGAGGTAATGTTTTCACCACCCTCTTTCAAGTTCCTTTCTTCTTCAACTTCTTTTTTCCTTGTTATTTCTATTCTAAAATAATAAATCCAATATATTCTATATACCTTAATGTTATTATAAATATGGTAAAACCATATTCAGTATTCTATCCATCTTTTGAATGGCATGTCACCACACGTGCGTACGTACGGCTTACCGTCTCCACGTCGTGATGTAATTGTCATTCAATAAATTATTATTTTGATGGGTATAATAATGATGTGTAATTAATGTAAATAATAAATATAACCTGATAAATATTCTTTCTATATGATATAACATCCAATTATATATTATTTTCACATCAAAAGAATGATATTGTCGCTCGTGTGTACGTACAGACTACCGTCTCCACGAACGCGATGAGATTCATTCTCCATTGTATCCATTCAATTATAATTCTCATTTTATGATTACAAATAATGTTTAAGGACTTCGTATAATTCTGGATATGAATAAGATACAACATATCCATAACAAACACGACTTACGTAACAAAAAATATAAAGGAAAACGAGTAAGTTAACACCCGAAATGACGATAATACTACGATATTATTAACAAATAAATGTTAAAAGATCATATATGATATCATATTAATGTAAATGATTCTTGTATAAATCAATAACAATTATTTCACCATTATATAGGAGGTTAACCTA
Organism: Viscum album; assembly: GCA_963277665.1. NCBI lineage: Eukaryota > Viridiplantae > Streptophyta > Magnoliopsida > Santalales > Viscaceae > Viscum > Viscum album. The sequence continues at coordinate 32,299,786 of OY728128.1, read as the reverse complement.
CCGTCTACCAAGGAAAAAGTACAAATTAAGGGGTTTCTTATCTAACTTTTAATTCCGTGAGATTTCCATTGTTCACCACTTATTTAATGCATGTGGTGTGTGTACTGCCAATGATTGTATTAATTATGTAATATACATTAGTTTATGGATATTTACATAATCATTTAATTATAATTCTTTCATGGGTTCATGTTTCATAAGTTACCTAATTGATAAGGGAATTTGAAATTTCAATTTTCACTCATTCGACATTAGGCATTCTTCATTGATTATTTTACACCAAGATTATGTGTGGAATCACTATTCATTTGATTATTTCATAATTTCCACTCCCCTTTATGTGGATATACTTTTTATACACATAATCACTCCATTGATAAATTCTCAAAGTCATCAGTATGAACTTGATAAGAGTAATTTTTACTCAATCTCGATTTGTTGAGATAAACATCCAATTCATTGGTATTGTTTTTACAAGAATATGTGTGAATGCCCTTTGATTGTTTTACAATGAATATCCAATCATATTTAGTGTATTTATATTTTTCACACATAATTATGTGGTTGATTTATCCTTAACCTAAGGATACAACCTTTATGAGAGATTTCATCTCAATTTACATTCCATTGAGACTTCTTTGTTGTTATACACCAAATAACTTTTATGTGGTGTATATAATGTACTTTGACATAGTATATCATGAATCCCTTTATTCTCATGATATTAAAATGTTTTGATTACCTCAATTATTTGTATTCAAGTGTCTCTGTTTTGGTTAGAAACTCTAACTAAAATACCATTTTTAAATGTTTTCAAGACTTATTCTTCTAAATCTTTCCCATTAATGTCCATGTTTTAAAAATGGTTTTAAGGATTTATTTGTATGGAAATCAAATTTTTAAAATTAAAACTCCTTTTAAATGTTTCAAATAGTTATGGTACACTTTGATTCTAAAATCTATTTTAATGGATTCTTGACAAATAGTGTGACTTTTAAATGATTTCAAGAAAAAGGGGGGATATTTCAGTCTAATTGTTTTGATGATTATTTTCATCTATGTCGATATCCTTAATCGTTCTCGATTGAGGTTAATATGATACAATAAAATATTCCATATCGTATCGAATGAGTTATGTTTTACTGTGGATGTGTTATTTCTATACCATTCATGGTTTGTGGATAAAGTATTGACATTTTGTAAGCTAGTTTTAATACGAATGTTTATGTTATGTTTAAAACTTTTCATATGAGGAATGCATTGGACTTATTAAGTGACTGGTGGAGCCCTCTATAGCTCCTCGATGCATCGGTACATCTCATGAAACAAACTAGTGTTTTGGAACAAGGCCTTGACAAAATCTTATTTGTATTCTTGGCACGGGGCCTCGACTATGTGGTTATGATAGTCTGGCATTATGAATCCCGTCATTATGAAAGTGGTTATTAATATTTTCATGTGATTATTCGACTAGTAGAATATCCATGTGAATAATTAAATGGAATTATTTCATTTTATCCTTGCCATATTATGCTGATGTTCATGTTTAAAAGGCTTTTGTTTTAGTTATGCATTGACTTAAATTTTTATGTTTATTTATGAAAGTTTCCGCTATATTGTTATCCTTACTGAGCATCTGAGCTCACCCCTTTCAATGTTTTATTTTTCCCAGGATGTGAAGAAGTATTTTATGAATGACCTACAGTGATAGTATGAGGGGATATGAAGACAATATGTTGTTTTAGTTTTTTACTTATTGATGTAATGTAAAATTTCTGAATATATCTAGTGTTTCCAAAGCTACTAAACTAATCGGTCTTTCGAGAGTTGATCTTTCTTATGATCATGCCAATGTTATGTAATAATGCACTGACTCTGGGTATCTAGGGCGGGGCATTACATGGATGTTTTGGTTCTGTATCATTCCATTGAAGTCTTATATCACCACTGTTTATTGTTTACATCATTATAGTGAAATTTTTATAAACATAAGTTTGACTGGTATGTCCATGCTTGTAGATCTGTACATGAACATCATGGTATAGGTGGAGTGTGATCCCGTATTTCAAATAAATTCATGGAGGATAATGGTTTACATCAAGATGAATTCCTTGGATTATTATATCTCATCAATGATGTCATTTTGGATGACTTCTGTAGCTTATATTCTAAGATAGGGGTAGAGTTTATGATCACACTTATTCCTAGAGTAGCTCTAGTGTCCATTCGTCCATACAAGATTGAACCTACTGAGCTCCTGGAGCACAAGATGAATTTATAGTATCTAGAGGCCAATGGTTTCATATTATTAGTACCTATTATTGGGGTCTAACATTTATTTACATGAAAAATGTAGATGAGACCCCTCATATATTCATGGAAAACATACGGTTGAACTAGAATACAATTAATAACTAGTGTCCATTCCCTTGAATAGAAGATCTCTTCATGCAGCGCCATAGAGTTACAATATTGTCTAAGATTGTTCTGAGATTGATCTATCGTCATATGTTATTTAGGTTATCAGACATACCACGTACAATGTTTTTTCGAAATAATGGTCTATATGAGTAACTTTTTATTTTTTTGGGTCATATAAAATTTCCTACATTTTCATTTCATCGATGAATATGATGTTCAAAATATATTTGGATTCCTTTTTCATATTTTGTGTGGGAAACATCTTGGGGTATTATCAAACTCGTAGAAACCATGTTAATCACCTTGTGATCATTCTATGTACATTGAGATAGATTCAACATTTTCCCTTGATTGTCATCTTACACTTTTATAATGAAAAAGTTCACTTCAAGGATAATATTATCTCATAATTATTTTTTCAGTTAACTTATAAATTTTTATTGTTTTTTGTTTCCTATGATAATCCCAAGAATGTGTTTGACATACATAGTTTCTTGAGGTTGGCTGTATATTATAGGTATTTCATAAAACACTTGTAACATATTAATTATCCTCTTACTGGTCTTACAATGTAGGGTTCAAGTTCCTTTAGTTGGAAGCATGTGGGAAAACCGTTCATGAGATGAAAGTGAGGCTTGTCATATCATGGGTAGTGATTATTCTAGAGCCTTGGAGTGGGTATTCCATATTCTGAGATGAATCATTCATTAACCTATAAGTATGGTTGATTCATGATGATAGAGTCATTGCATATGGATCTTAATATTTGAGGCATCATGAGAGAAATTTATAGACAAACGAAATTGAGATATAAATTGTTGCCCATGTCTTATGTTGTAAGAGACATTATCTTTTGGGTGACTACTTCATGGTGTATAAAGACCATAAATACATTAAAGATAAATTTACCCACCATTACATCAATCATAGATAGTGAAGATGGGACAAATATATTCTTTTCTTAGATTTTGATCTTTCCTATATTCCTGGGAAGGGAAATGTGGATGCTCATGTACTGAGTTAGAAAAATTAGGCATGGTGGAACAATTAGCCAGTGATGAGTGGAAGTTGATGGATCTTGTTTCTGAGGTACATGTTAATATTTATGATATTTCGGAGTAGTCATTCCTCTCAAACATGATAGTTACCTCTTATTTCCATGAGAAGGTGAAGAGAAATCAATTTTCAAATCAGCAGGTCTGGGTTCTCTATAATTATTTACAGAGTTAACCGACCTAAATATTTGTCTATGGATAGAGGTGAAATCTAGCATATTCATGGAAATTTCAGGGTTCCAGCAGATATGAGAGTGGAGTTGATGATAGGGTCCCAAACATATCAACAGTTAATTAATTTAGGCATCTCCAAAATGTATCGAGATATGTGATACCATTATTGGTGGTCTAGGATGAAACATCAGATACGAAGCTTTATTAGTAGGTGTTACACCAACTTGCAAGTGAAGGCAGAGAACCAAAGACCTACATGCTTTTTACAATAACTTCTAGTCCTATAATGGAAATAGGAATACATTTCCATGGACATAGTAGACTGCTTTTCTAGGTCACATAGAGGTAGAAATGCTATATGGGATGTTATTTACCAGATGATGATAGTATCACACATCATTAATATCTAATAAACTTTATAAGTTGACGTGATATGAAGTTTGTATGACCTAGTGATCATGTGAATACAAGGGTTCCATTGGACTATCATTTCAGATAGGGATTCTCACATCACATAATGGTTTTGGAAGGGGTAATAGAAACCCATGGGTACATAGGTGCTTCTGGGAAATTCCTATCACCCTCAGACCGATGGATAATCAGAACATGTGATAACAGTTCGAAGGGATATGCGTAATGAATGTGTGCTTGACTTTTTTAGTTCTTGGGATTAGAATATCCCACTAATTGTGATTTTAAATTGTAACAGCCCAAGATTTTATAAAAAATATTCTTTTTAATTTTATTAATGTCTTGTGTTGTACGCTACACCAAAAGGAGCTTGCACAACACGCATCCTTGACTTGCCTTGCATTACACGCAATCACGACCTTCCTCGATAGCGTGTGTAATACGCAATACCGAGTTTCACTAAACAACGATATTCTATTAAAATATTATTAAAACTAGCCGTTATGAATAGTAATAACCACTTTTTAAAATTCTGTAAATCTTATATTTCAAAATGAACTTCATTTTTGGATTCGGAGTATCGAATTTAGCCTAAGGTGAAATTTTGGTACTTTTCGGACAACTTTCATATTCTGATGAATAGTGAAAATTATTAATTATAATTAAAAAACAACTTTTTTAATCGAAATAATTAATAGTGATAAATTATTAATTTGAGTGGTTTTAAAGTATATTTAGAATATATTTTTACAATTTAATTCAATGTTGGTCATTGGTTGTAATTTCACATTTAAACCAGACATAATCAAGTGTCAATCTTTTGATAGAAATTGTTTCTTAAAAACACGCTATTTGTCTTAACAGCGGGATTTAATTATAAAATTAATTAATTCAACTTCTATGTTATGAATTTGGTAAAATAGACTTCATTTTTGAATTCGGAATATGAAATATAGCTTAGGATGAAATTTTGGCATTTTTCTGAAAACCTTCATTTTTTGATGAATAGTGAAACTACTAAGTGGTAGTTAAAAAACTGAATTTTTCATAAAACTTAATTTTACCGCTTCTGTGAATGGAATTTCAAAAATCTGACAGACACGGTTGATATCAGTAAGTAAAATGTGGTTCAATGAGATAAAAATAATTTTTTGGTGAATAGTAACTTTTTACTATTTTTACCGCGGTTAATAGTAAATAGGGTATCTAAAGGTAAATATGATATCAATATTACCCTAACACATGTCCTAATTCTATTGGACAAGTGTAATTCGACCAAAAACAAACTTAGGAATAAAATATGACCATTTAGGCCCACTTGGGTTAGATTAGGACATTTATTTTAATTTAATTAAAGAAGGGTTAAAATAGTTAAAATCAAAGTTTAATAAGTAAATCATTTTTAATATGGGGTTATACATAAGATAAATTCGACTATAAATATTCACTAGAAAGCTAAAAAGATTTCCTACATAATGGTATTTTATTTGTAATTTTTAGACATCAAATAATTTAATTAATTTATGACACAAAGATGATGCAGTAATTATCTTATTTATGAAATATTGACATAATTGATGTTATAAACACAAAAATAAATGTAATTTGATAATTTTTATGAATTCCACTAATTTTCTATGTTACTATGATATATTAATGTTGATTTAATCAACTTGGTTCGAACATTTAATTCTTTTATGACTTTCACAAAAATCATATATCAAATAGTGTCAAAATTGACACAAAATAGTTTTTAAATGAAATATTATATTATTAATTGTTATTTTATTCCTAAAATTCTAAGGTTCGGCCAAATGACTTAGATAAGGATATATATATTAATAATAAACAATTTGGGGTTCTTTTGGCATGATATATTAAGTGGATTAACCATATAGTGAAAGAAAACAAAAAGACACGGTAAAAGTTAAATTATTTAACATAGAGTAAAATCTAATTGATAAGGTTTAAAATAAGATCCAAACATGTCTAAATTTGATTGGTTGATGAGATTACAACCCTATCTCATCTAAGCTTCGAATATGAGTCATTTTTGGAGGTTTTTTAGTGGGGTTAGATTTATTATAAATTAATATTTTTAAGAATTCCTAAGGTGCCCCTCTCCTCCCCTATAAAAGGACACCTCCTCCCCCTCCTCCTCACACCAATTTGAGCTCTCAAGCTCGGCCAACCCCTGCCAAAATCTCTTCTCCACTTCCCTAGAAACATCCTAGAGGTTCTGTTCTTCATCAAAGACCAATTTTAGTGCCCTAAGAGGAGGTCTCAAAGAGGCACTTCAAAGAAGAGGTAATTACCGTTACCAATTCTTTCATCTTTATTTCTTCTTCCACTTCTTCTTATTAGGTTGTTTCATTATGAAGTAATAACATCAGTATCACTCATATACTGATATGTTATTATAAGTATGAAACAACCCTATTTCACCATCTATCCATCCTACGGAAAAAGAAATCACCGCGCGTGTGTACGTACGGAATACCGTCTCCACGCCGTGGTGTAATCTATTTTCCACCACCACCTTACATGGATGGGTATAATGGTGTAAAGAATAACTATACATAGTTATTACAACATCATATTGATTCTGATATATTGTATAATCCACTCCAATTCAGTTCAATATTTATAGAAATGATATCATCGCTTGTGCGTACGTACGGACTACCGTCTCCACGACGCGATTAGATTCATTCTCAATGATTAACCATTCATGAATGATTATAAAGTATATATAATAAGTACTAATGAAATATATGACATAATAATGATACTGGATTTATGTATATATATACATATGTATGTCATCTACTTACTTCCATTTCAAGACAATAAGGAAAGAAAAACAGCGTTCATGCGTACGTACGGACTACCGTCTCCATGAACGGTGTTTTTCATTTTATTTATCTATCTATTATATATATATATATACTAAATATATATGATATATAAATCATATTTTATATTCTGGAAGTAAGTAAATCATTATATAAGTAATAATGATGTCAAGAACAACAAGTCAAAACACCTACGATAAATGAAACGATTTTACCCAAAACGCTTCTTTAACATGGAATTTACAAAAGAACGGGTAATATAATGTCATACGTGAACCATATATGATATCATAACAATGAATATGATTCTGTAATAAGTCAATGACATTATTTAAATCATTATACAGGAGGTTCGGACACATACGAAGCAAATTGGACCTAAGGTAAGGGAAATATCACAATCTCATTTTTATCCGAGATTGTTTATTCGTAAGTATTTACTAGGGTGTATTTTATCATCCACATCCATGTTTACTCAATATGTAATATTATTTCCATCCACCTAAAATTGTTTAAATCCATTTTTACCCTTCGGTGAGTTTTTAGTAATAGGTATGAAAGGAATCTTTTGTCGTTTTTCGTACGAGGTACGTTTTGACTTTTCCGACAAAAGTACGAAGAATGTTTTTTTTAACTTATACAGCACGAACAGATTTCTACTGTTTTATAAAGCCTTATTTTCATGAAGCTTCCTCTAAAAGATTTCATGACTATTTTCAATAAAATCTCTTTCTTTTAAAATTGCATGATGTTTTGTGAAAAGAAATTGATTTTGAAGAAGAAAGGATATTTTCCTCAAGAATTCAATTCAAGTGTTTTATCAAAATTATTTTCCATCTAAGATAATAAAGGGTTCTGTTTCTATCCATATTTTTACATTGATTTGACTATGTTGTGATGGAATTATGTTTATGAATTCCTTTATCTTATATGAATTGTTTTATGATGTCATGATGTTTCAAGAATCCCATTTTTGTTACATGTGTTATGCGATGATGTATGTTTTATGATTATGTGGCACACATAAGAAAGGATTCATTATAAGATGGGTGGGACCTATATCTCCCTCCAATGCATTGGGTAATGATTTTATATCTCATGAGATAGACATGGCTGGAATGGTAGCTTATACCGGTTCAGTGAAACAGGACTGAAACGAGGGTTACTCGATTCAGAAAGGGACTTTGTCCACTAAGATAGTCTTGGCAATGAGTCATGACTAACAAGAAATGATTTTACATGATTATGTGTGCATGCCACAAAGTTTCAAGTTTCATGTTATGATTATGGTGATCTCATTTTCACTTCTATGATTTGTTCCATGTTAAGATATTATGATCTCTTTTGCAGGTTATGATTTTCAAAAAGATATGATATGATTTTTATTTCTTTTGTATACCCTTACAGAGCATTTGAGCTCACCCTTTTATGTTTTCTTTTCCCCAGGATATAAAGAAAGGTTTTAGGTAAAAAAAAGGAAGATCTTTATGGGAGATATTGAAGATCTTTCACCACGATTAGAAGATTACGTTCCGAGTTTCCAAAGACACTAAACTATTACGATCCTTATGTGTGTGTTTTTGTTATGTACTAAGTATTCCGCAAATGTAATGTAAAGTCCATGTACGTCAAGCTTCGGGTCTCTACAGTTGGTATCAGAGGAAAGGTTTAGTCAACCTTTGGAAACTAGGATTCGAAAACGTTAGTGAGATCCCTAGAGATATTTCTACGGTATGTCTAGGGATGTCACTAAGGTTAAGTATACGTATAGGTTATAGTACTAGAATTACGCTAACGATCATAGAATTAAACCAAAGATGTTAGATATTGAAGGTAATCCCCCTTTATTATGTTGTTTTCCCTAGCATGATTTTTTCCTCTCACACTATTCTTTTTGGGTTTTAGAGAATGGCTGGAAACAAGATGATTCACGATAATGGAGGATATGATGGAAAATGGAATGATATTCTTCATAATGAAATGGGATTTGGAATTCCAAACATAATTATTATGCCGAATCAGCAATCTCATAATATGATCAATAAAGTAAAATTTGGTAAGTTTCCTGACTCGGCTAATAAGAGAAAGATGGAGTTTCATGATGATCATAGAGGAAAGAAAGTTCAATTTCCCCTATGTAATTCATGTGGGAAGAGGCATCAAGGAGAATGTTTCAAAGGAACTGGAAGATGCTTTGGGTGTGGAAAAGAAGGACACAAAGAAAGTAAGTGCAAAGGAAAAGGTTCAGTTAACACCATGGATGAGGATAATGGTATTGCTACGACATCAAAAATGGTTAAGTGTTTTAAATGTGGAATGTATGGGCATTATGCAAACCAATGTCCTAAGGGAAAGACTCATGAAGAGAATCAGTATGGCCATATGGGTAGTATTTATGTCGATGATGATGAAGAGACTACAAATGATATGTGAGATGAAAGAATTGTTGAAGCTCGGTTAATGGTTTAAGAATGTAGTGGAATGATTACATGTTTATCATGTGTAATGTTGTATAAGTAATCTCATGGTACTATGGAATAAAGAGACATGTAAGGATTGTTACATTGTTGTCTGATTAATGTTAGCAGTAACCATGAAAGGTTATTCAGATACTTTTGGAAAGTAGATGATAAGTGCATAATGAAAGGATAAGAAGATAATGAGATGTTTGATTGTATTCATGAGCTCATGATTGATATAAGGACTAAGTGATATCATGGTTTGAGTATAAATAATTTTGAGGATTTTGGTATGTGTAAAGTGTTAACTTTTAACTGCATTCATGTTTTCACTAAGGTTCAATGGGTATTCAAGAGAATACATTATTAAGGCCTTTGAATGTTTGGAATGTGACTAACAAGACATATCTTATGATATATGGGGATCAATGATGGTATTAAATCTCTGGTAATCGTTTTCACTATATTATGAGAGTGGACTGAAGTATTATGGATAAGCCTAAAGATTGTAATGGATTATGTTGGACATAAGTTAGGATAAAACGTTTTTCGATATTATTGATGAGATGTTATAGTAATATAGCTTTAGAAAAAGGACAACCTGCAGGACGGGCGACAGCCCATCGCGTCGGACAAGGCTGTAGGAATCAAACCCACAACCGAAGTGCGACTGGCCTTTATCGCCTACCACTGGCCTATAGGAAGTCCCTGTTTCGTAGAAACTAGTTTTATTATATTAAGCAGTATGATATATGAAGTATAAGTCCATTTTAGGAACCATATATGATTAATCTCACTATAGATCGATTTATGCATATAATTTTTGCTAACCTTTTGTTTGCGGCAGATGGAATGACCCGTCATTCTATCACATGATCTGCTAACACTTCAGGAATAACAAATTCAACTTCATTTATTTAAGAGATGAAGTGGAAACTGTTCAAGGCACGAACAACAGTGAGATTGTACCAAAATAAAGTAAGTATTTATTCTAATTCAAATTTTCAACTTTAGGGGAAATGATCTTGAAAACCAAAAATGTTGTCCTAGTGATCTTATACCTGATGAATCAGATGGTACCTTATATCATCACAAATCTATGGATTTGTGATTACTGGCTTTTCCATAGCCATGTTCTCTACCACTCTCCATCAGAACATGATGGTTAGATTTCTCTTCCATATCCATATTTTCACCTATGTGGAAACCCAATGATTAGTTTATTTGGGTAACCATTACGTTTCATACTTTTGTTTTTAAAGATTGGTTTTGATATTCCTTTTTACGATGTGGGTTTCTATTAAAGAAACTTTCGAATAGTAAACCATTTATAACTCTGACGAATTTCGAGGGCGAAATTCATTTTAAGGGGGGTAGAATGTAACAGCCCAAGATTTTATAAAAAATATTCTTTTTAATTTTATTAATGTCTTGTGTTGTACGCTACACCAAAAGGAGCTTTCACAACACGCATCCTTGACTTGCCTTGCATTACACGCAATCGCGACCTTCCTCGATAGCGTGTGTAATACACAATACCGAGTTTCACTAAACAATGATATTCTATTAAAATATTATTAAAACTAGCCGTTATGAATAGTAATAACCACTTTTTAAAATTCTGTAAATCTTATATTTCAAAATGAACTTCATTTTTGGATTCGGAGTATCGAATTTAGCCTAAGGTGAAATTTTGGTACTTTTCGGACAACTTTCATATTCTGATGAATAGTGAAAATTATTAATTATAATTAAAAAACAACTTTTTTAATCGAAATAATTAATAGTGATAAATTATTAATTTGAGTGGTTTTAAAGTATATTTAGAATATATTTTTACAATTTAATTCAATGATGGTCATTGGTTGTAATTTCACATTTAAACCAGACATAATCAAGTGTCAATCTTTTGATAGAAATTGTTTCTTAAAAACACGCTATTTGTCTTAACAGCGGGATTTAATTATAAAATTAATTAATTCAACTTCTATGTTATGAATTTGGTAAAATAGACTTCATTTTTGAATTCGGAATATGAAATATAGCTTAGGATGAAATTTTGGAATTTTTCTGAAAACCTTCATTTTTTGATGAATAGTGAAACTACTAAGTGGTAGTTAAAAAACTGAATTTTTCATAAAACTTAATTTTACCGCTTCTGTGAATGGAATTTCAAAAATCCGACAGACACGGTTGATATTAGTAAGTAAAATGTGGTTCAATGAGATAAACATAATTTTTTGGTGAATAGTAAGTTTTTACTATTTTTACCGCGATTAATAGTAAATAGGGTAACTAAGGGTAAATATGATATCAATATTACCCTAACACATGTCCTAATTCTATTGGACAAGTGTAATTAGACCAAAAACAAACTTAGGAATAAAATATGACCATTTAGGTCCACTTGGGTTAGATTAGGACATTTATTTTAATTTATTTAAAGAAGGGTTAAAATAGTTAAAATCAAAGTTTAATAAGTAAATCATTTTTAATATGGGGTTATACATAAGATAAATTCGACTATAAATATTCACTAGAAAGCTAAAACGATTTCCTACATAATTGTATTTTATTTGTAATTTTTAGACATCAAATAATTTAATTAATTTATGACACAAAGATGATGCAGTAATTATCTTATTTATGAAATATTGACATAATTGATGTTATAAACACCAAAATAAATGTAATTTGAGAATTTTTATGAATTACACTAATTTTCTAGGTTACTATGATATATTAATGTTGATTTAATAAACTTGGTTCTAACATTTAATTCTGTTATGACTTTCACAAAAATCATATATCAAATAGTGTCAAAATTGACACAAAATAGTTTTTAAATCAAATATTATATTATTAATTGTTATTTTATTCCTAAAAATCTATGGTTCGGCCAAATGACTTAGATAAGGATATATATATTAATAATAAACAATTTGGGGTTCGTTTGTCATGTTATAGTAAGTGTATTAACCATATAGTGAAAGAAAACAAAAAGACACGGTAAAAGTTAAATTATTTAACTTAGAGTAAAATCTAATTGATAAGGTTTAAAATAAGATCCAAACATGTCTAAATTTGATTGGTTGATGAGATTACAACCCTATCTCATCTAAGCTTCGAATATGAGTCATTTTTGGAGGTTTTTAAGTGGGGTTAGATTTATTATAAATTAATATTTTTAAGAATTCCTATGGTGCCCCTCTCCTCCCCTATAAAAGGACACCTCCTCCCCCTCCTCCTCACACCAATTTGAGCTCTCAAGCTCGGCCAAACCCTGCCAAAATCTCTTCTCCACTTCCCTAGAAACATCCTAGAGGTTCTGTTCTTCATCAAAGACCAATTTTAGTGCCCTAAGAGGAGGTCTCAAAGAGGCACTTCAAAGAAGAGGTAATTACCGTTACCAATTCTTTCATCTTTATTTCTTCTTCCACTTCTTCTTATTAGGTTGTTTCATTATGAAGTAATAACATCAGTATCACTCATATACTGATATGTTATTATAAGTATGAACCATCCCTATTTCACCATCTATCCATCCTACGGAAAAAGAAATCACCGCGCGTGTGTACGTACGGAATACCGTCTCCACGCCATGGTGTAATCTATTTTCCACCACCACCTTACATGGATGGGTATAATGGTGTAAAGAATAACTATACATAGTTATTACAACATCATATTGATTCTGATATATTGTATAATCCACTCCAATTCAGTTCAATATTTATAGAAATGATATCATCGCTCGTGCGTACGTACGGACTACCGTCTCCACGACGCGATGAGATTCATTCTCAATGATTAACCATTCATGAATGATTATAAAGTATATATAATAAGTACTAATGAAATATATGACATAATAATGATACTGGATTTATGTATATATATACATATGTATGTCATCTACTTACTTCCATTTCAAGACAATAAGGATAGAAAAACAGCGTTCATGCGTACGTACGGACTACCGTCTCCATGAACGGTGTTTTTCATTTTATTTATCTATCTATTATATATATATATACTGAATATATATGATATATAAATCATATTTTATATTCTGGAAGTAAGTAAATCATTATATAAGTAATAATGATGTCAAGAACAACAAGTCAAAACACCTACGATAAATGAAACGATTTTACCCAAAACGCTTCTTTAACATGGAATTTACAAAAGAACGGGTAATATAATGTCATAAGTGAACCATATATGATATCATAACAATGAATATGATTCTGTAATAAGTCAATGACATTATTTAAATCATTATACAGGAGGTTCGGACACATACGAAGCAAATTGGACCTAAGGTAAGGGAAATATCACAATCTCATTTTTATCCGAGATTGTTTATTCGTAAGTATTTACTGGGGTGTATTTTATAATCCACATCCATGTTTACTCAATATGTAATATTATTTCCATCCACCTAAAATTGTTTAAATCCATTTTTACCCTTCGGTGAGTTTTTAGTAATACGTATGAAAGGAATCTTTTGTCGTTTTTCGTACGTGGTACGTTTTGACTTTTCCGACAAAAGTACGAAGAATGTTTTTTTTAACTTATACGGCACGAACAGATTTCTACTGTTTTATAAAGCCTTATTTTCATTAAGCTTCCTCTAAAATATTTCATGACTATTTTCAATAAAATCTCTTTCTTTTAAAATTGCATGATGTTTTGTGAAAAGAAATTGATTTTGAAGAAGAAAGGATATTTTCCTCAAGAATTCAATTCAAGTGTTTTATCAAAATTATTTTCCATCTAAGATAATAAAGGGTTCTGTTTCTATCCATATTTTTACATTGATTTGACTATGTTGTGATGGAATTAGGTTTATGAATTCCTTTATCTTATATGAATTGTTTTATGATGTCATGATGTTTCAAGAATCCCATTTTTGTTACATGTGTTATGCGATGATGTATGTTTTATGATTATGTGGCACACATAAGAAAGGATTCATTATAAGATGGGTGGGACCTATATCTCCCTCCAATGCATTGGGTAATGATTTTATATCTCATGAGATAGACATGGCTAGAATGGTAGGTTATACCGGTTCAGTGAAACAGGACTGAAACGAGGGTTACTCGATTCAGAAAGGGACTTTGTCCACTAAGATAGTCTTGGAAATGAGTCATGACTAACAAGAAATGATTTTCCATGATTATGTGTGCATGCCACAAAGTTTCAAGTTTCATGTTATGATTATGGTGATCTCATTTTCACTTCTATGATTTGTTCCATGTTAAGATATTATGATCTCTTTTGCAGGTTATGATTTTCAAAAAGATATGATATGATTTTTATTTCTTTTGTATACCCTTACTGAGCATTTGAGCTCACCCTTTTATGTTATCTTTTCCCCAGGATATAAAGAAATGTTTTAGGTAAAAAAAAAGGAAGATCATTATGGGAGATATTGAAGATATTTCACCACGATTAGAAGATTATGTTCCAAGTTTCCAAAGACACTAAACTATTACGATCCTTATGTGTGTGTTTTTGTTATGTACTAAGTATTCCGAAAATGTAATGTAAATTCCATGTACGTCAAGCTTCGGGTATCTACATAAATAATACTATATTTTAGTAAATGATTCAAATTAATAATCTTGAGGACTTGTATGTTAGGACATGCCGATCACACCTGTGATGGCTTGAGGATGGAGAAGGCTTCACTATTAAGCCCTCATCTTGTGCATAAGAATTTGAAGCTACTTTAACTAACTAGAAAGAACTTTTCTACTTATCAGGGTAGATAGAAATATTATTTAGGTCATCGCTAATGACCTCTTGAGTTCATGGTTGGTGATCATTTTTCCCTATGGGTATCACCCAAGCTAGCGAATAGACTGATTCAGAGTGAAGGGAAGTAGTCTTCTTGGTTTTTTTCACCATTTGAGATTATAGAGAGTGTCAGACTGGTAGCATATAGATTTATATTACTTCATAGGTACCATACTAGTAATTACATTTTCCATATTTTGTAGGTTCATCATTATTATACTTATCCATCTCATTCTTTTTATCCCATGAAATTTGAGTAAAATTGTGATTCTTCATTTGAGGAGTATCTTATGTGCATCAACCATCAGAGAATGGTGGCACATTGAGGATAGTTTGTTCCTCTAGTATGGGTTCAATGTTACAGATACCAGGTACATGATGATACATGGGAGTGTTTCGTTGCCATACACATCTACTAGACAATATTTTTCTCACATAGTGTTTTTACTCCATTTGAAGGTGAAATAGGTGATGTGTTCTTTTCAGTTGGAGGACTGTTAGAAACCATTTTTTTAATATAGTAAAAAACCTTTATATTTTTGTTGAATATGAATTTATAGACCCAATACGAAAGCCTAATGAGTTAGATATTGTCTCTGGGGTGTCATTTGTTTGTTCATATTCTGAAAATTGTATTTTTGGGTGAAATAGACATGCCACATAGACATTTTCAACCATAAGAGGCATGTCACATAGTTGGTTTAAAAAATTCATATCTAGAATGATGGATGGAATAGGGTGAAGGGGATTCCATTACTGAGTGACTTGGGCCACATGGCCAGGAGAAATGTATCAGAAGATTTCTAGAGGAATTTTTCATGGTAGGCACATGGTGTCCATAATTATGCAGCCTAACCCTGAGTATACTAATTCTTTTTTATTCTCATCCTCGTTTGATCAAGGGTTTGGAAAGAAGGTGTGTCCAAACCATGAAATGGTTTATTTTTTGTGAAAAGGAGATTTTCGATTAAATAAATTATGTTATTCATATTCTTCCTGTTTCATTTCCATTGGATAACACGGCCTCCATTTCTTCGATTTTAAGATTTTTGAAACCTTAACTAGAACATGAGATTTAATATCCATCCATAGTCTGAATCGACATCCATTAATCTCATTAGATCTTCCCCTGTATGTTCTTGATTCAATATTTAGATTTTTTGATTTTTATTTCTATCTACGACGCTATTTAGATGAAGCATCATATGAATGAATTTTATGGAATTAATCCATTATTTGTATCTACTCCAATCTAGGATGAACTAAAGGTTGATAACTGATGGGGAGAGTTATACGAGCCTAAGGTATGTGGTCTATAACCCATTCCATAATTTCTATTATTTTATAAATTATGGTTCCTTCATGCCGATTTCATCAGGTGTCATTTTTTGAATTTACATGTTTTTATTATAGTCGTTGGGTTCATGTTTATTGACCATATCTATTTATGTAATTTCTTATTGGTTGTTATGTCCACAAATATGGCCACCACATGTTGGGTGAGTTTCTGTAATTTGATTTTTAAGGTTTTGAAAAATTTCATCAACCATTTGGGTGACATTCATCTTGAACATTCTTTTGAAAACCGTCCCTATATTAAATGGATAATGATTTTTGAAGAGGCCATGACAGGAACCATGTGTGGGACACACTTGAACCTACTGAGGTATGTTTATAAACTAGATTAAAATAGTTTGTTTCTATTTGGGAATGTATATGGAATAATATTATTTAGCGTTAAATATATTAATGGAATGATAGTGGCTACTCATCCTTAAAATATCCCTGTCATTTCATGAAAGGTAATAGAGAGAAACAACTAATTAAATGTGAAACAAATTAAAAAATGAAATGGTTGCATGCCCAGTGACCTTTTTAGACTAATGAAATGAAACTATTGAGCCTCTTGAAGTCATTAAATAGTATGAGTAACTCATTAAATAATGTAACAAAAGATTTAAATATAATGTGCCTTATTAAATATATCTATCATGATATATTAATTTGGGTGGTTTGACCCGAGTTAGATTTTGGATTCCCGATGGAATAACATTAGCTCTCAAAGATTCTATTCTGATTCAATGATGTTAGTATCCTTGGTTGAGACCCACCTTGGAACCCTATCCTCATTTATCATTGGATGTCCATTATGAAACCGCATGATACCATCATCACAATTACATGAGGCATTGGATAAACTACTAAGATCTATCATTGCTTCAGCAAACATGAAAAGCATGGGTTATACACTTGGTCCTTGTAATTTCATATATTATTTTACATTGTATGTATTCTTGGATATGGTTAGGTCATACTATTATAGAATTCAATTGATGAATCTCCTTGGATTACAGTCTTACCATTTTTCAAGGCTACAGATATTACAAAGTTGTCTGAACCATGTGATATTTGTTGTCTTGCTTACTGTAATGTTACCTAATTATATTATAATCATCGGATTTTTATTATCACATTATGGAACCATTTTTTGTATTTTTTTCATTATGTTAGTGCTGGCAATTCACCATGTGACATTTTTTCATAAAATAAAATAATTTATTAATGAACTTGTTACATGTTCGGACACTATCCAATGGATGAAGATGGTTTTTGTGAATTATTAATAATGTACTACATTATTTTATATATTTATACATTCATACAATTATATTTACATTATTCATACATGATGTTATAGAAACCATTGATGGTTTCCTACTGAGATTTATCCCACGCCCTATCTAGGTGTTGTTTGGTACCTATATAGACCGTATATAGGTAGGTGTTGACAAAGGGAAGCGAGTTGATTCGGACAACTGATTTATCACTATTTTAGGATGGAACTGGTAGAAGATGACCGAAATGGATATCAGGGTTCTTTGGTTAGTTTTTGTTTGAAAGTCCTAATTTTGTACTGCATTATTTTATACCACTTGGGTACCTAATTTCTTGATTTCTAGATACATGACATATAATCATCTTTTTTTGAATGTTTATATTAGTTATTCCATTTGTTCCAAATAGTATTACTTATCTTGATTCTACTATTCCATCTATTCACTCTTATTGATTTAGATATTTACCTAGGTTCTTTTTTGTCATCCTCTATAATAAACTCTCCTAATGAGGAAATATTCTCCCCATAGAGACCCCATAGGCCCTCAGGGATAGTCAAAATAATCTGACATTTGGGGAGATTCAATTGAGGCAGTGTGTCTAGTCAGGCTCATGGAACTCCAATGTTGCATTATGTTCAGTGATTCCACACATACCATTTAGTTAGGAGTGTGTGGGTCATATCCCTTGGAAAATTTCCACAACATTGGTGGAGCACGATTTTTGAAATAGTAAAGCTAGTCTTTCGAGGGGTCTCCCCTTTGGTTAGTAGGATGAACTGAGTAAGGAACAATATTCCAATCAATGCATAAAAAATGTTCTTATTTTAATAGTTTGAAAATGATGATTTTTATCTGATATTCTTCGAAGGTTTTTTTTCTTTCTTTTCCTCCCATATTCTTACTAAAGTCCCTTCGTGAGGACCCTCTTCGTCTCCACCTTCCATGGAGATATCGACTCCATATGGACTGTATTTTATGTTTCATTAATCACATTTAAATTATATAATTAATAAAAATAATCCAATATACTCATTTCTCTGTTTCATTCTCCATCTCATATGTTTTCCTCATGGATCAAAATTCACCCTATTTTCATGGTCTTTGTTTATTTCTTCATTTCCATTGAATCATATGAAATAATTGTTTGACATGGTTGAGTGATTCATACATTGAAGGTGGTATGTTTTCATTTTAATTTCCTTTATTATTCCTGTTATTTATAAATTACGTTGTTGTTCCACAAACTATATTTCTGTGCAACAACAGTTAAATACAAATTTAATTTTGTATAACCAAATTACCAAGATATAGTATTCCATGTATATTAATATGGAATCAATGAGGGGAATGTATAATGATTTTTACCCCCTTAAGTGTGTGTTCCATTAATTAATTTAAATAAAAAAATAATTATAATAAAACCACCTATTGTAGTGAAATGTATGATAAAATTTAAATGGATTGATTAATTGAAATGTGGAAGGATGTTACAATCCACCATATTATTTTCTGTAGAGACCAAATATAACAACACAATCATTTTATGGTCTGTATCTCTTAAAATCATTAAATTAATTAGATTGCCTATATTATATAAAGCACTGATTCTCTGGTGAGGATCACAAGATTATTTATAGGATATGGTCATACCCTATCAATTAATCTATTGTGTTTCACTTTTTTATAAATTTAGATAACCAGATATACACAGTTGTGATCAGGGTGATATATGGAATCTGAAAGAATCATGTTAATTTTCAATGAATAGTAACATACCCTTAGGAATAGTATCATAACCTTATGAATAGTAACCTACTATTATAAATATTCATATTATCCTTATGAATAGTAAAATCAACCATGAATGTGTAAACAAAATTTAGGCACCGTAAAAATGAAGATGAATATTTGCTGTGATGGTGTTATTCAATTAATGAATGATTTTAATTAAAATTAAAATTTCTCATATATATATATTTATTTTTAAAAAATGGTTTTCATTTTTTGATTCTACTCATAAAAAATGGTATGGATAAATTTCATGATTTTTCTGAAATTTTGAAATTTTCCTTAAATTGTAAAATACGATAAACTGTGATAAATGAAAAATACATGATAAATTGAGTCATGGATGATGTCCTGTTGAGGTAATCACACATGGTTTGAAATCAAAAGCAATTATTACTACTATTTTTAATAGAATCATCACTATTTCTTTTCTCAAGGAAAAATAAAAAACTATTCATTAAAATATTAAGTAAACCCTCATCCCCTCGACTATATAAACTACCCTCACACCATCATACTCTCACACCAATCTAGAATTGTGCCTTTCCTATGATCTAAAAATACACTTTCCATTCCCTTTCCCACATGAAAGACTTTATGGGGTCTCAAAAAGCAAAAAAAAAGTCCTTAAGGAGATTCTCATGTTGGAGTACTCGTGGGGTGAACCTCAATACCTTTTTCAATCAACTTCATTTACAAGTCCCATTAATTTGGTTCCCTCTTCTCACCACCCTCAATCCAAATTATATGATAATTCCAATAAATTACCTGAAAATAAAATTTTAATACCATGTTCAAATTTATCATAATATCACTTTTATCCCTCAATTTATATTAAAAATGAAAACACCTTCCGAGATGTGTTAATTTATCACATTCATGGATGACCGATTTTAGATTTCTGTTACCATCTTAAATCCAGGACATGAAACCATTTTTATTGTTGAACCAAGTAATTATATATTCAATATATCATACTTAATGTTCTGGAATAATTTTTTACAAATGGTATTTAATTATAAAATAAAATGAGTTCGTTGTGATCAAAATAAAAATAAAAATAATCCAAGCGTTTATCATTAAAATTTTGTATAATAATTCATCCTCTCAAAAAAATAAAATAAATTATATTCTCATTTATCCTTATTTATTTCCATTAATAAATCATATCTTCAATTTTTTATTTCATTTTCCATTATACAGAAACATCTGTACTCATATACAAGAAAACCGATCATGGAAACCAAGGTAGAAAATTTTTCCACAAAAAATTGAACTTCTTACTACCATCATAAAGTCCATGAATAAACCTAATAAGGCTATAATAAATCAATTAAATGTTGTGGAGGTTCTGAAATGATTAATTAACGAAGATAGATTTTAATATTTAGTTCATTAAGATCAACCGAAGAACACATTCAGACATTAGATAAGGGTTTTCCTATCTCACTTTTAAGTCCCAAAGATATCCATTATCCTCCACATATTTCATTAATATGATGTATGTAAAATACAATTGTTACATATTATCATGATTTTATTAATTTTCATTTTATTATGTCGTTAATTGGGAAGTTTAAAATTTTTGGTCATATGACTCCATTGATTACAACATAGTATGAGACTTTGTCTCAATTTCCATTTCATTGAGACTTACAAGGTATTGTGCACCTAATATTTCTTATGTGGTATACCCAATACCCATTTGGGATCACTATTAATTGGAAACTAAAACTCTAGTAAATATCCTTTTTCTTGTATCATAGATATGATTTTTTCCATTATACATATATTATTTCACATATAGTGTTTATTTTGAATGCTATTTTGACTGGGTAAATATTGATGAATCTATATCCTCTTTTCAATATAGATATCAAAAAGTCATTTTTTTCCTTTATTAAATCTATGTATAAGTAATTCATTGGACTAGTAGTAAAGGGTGGGGCCCACTACATCCCCTCGATGCATCAAAAGGTCTCCTTAGACAAATCAGTTTGCAGAAAACCCTTTATGTTTGTTTCCAAAAATCATATGGGTTTCAACCCACAGACATAAACCCTCTTGATGGTATAATGTTTCGTGTGTTGGATACAAGACATCTAAATAACAAGCAATAAATTTATTATTTATTTAGTTATTACTATCCATAATGTTATCACTCTTCCAAAATCAATGGATGCATTTTAATTATCATCTTATTGATGGAATGTTTTTTCATTTATTCAATATGTATTATTAGTCTTATCCAATGGATTATGATACACATGGTATTTATTCAAAATTACACTATATATAACCCCTACTGAGCATTTTATATCCACTTTATTATGTTTTCCCCTAGTTATGAAGTAGAAAAATATGAATAAACTTGTAAGGAAGTAGTTTATTTTAATTTATTACATACCATGTTGTATGTTTCCAATCTTGGAATTATTACAAGATATTAAATCCCAAAGGACCAATTATTTTTTCATTTTTGGAATAACATTTTACATACATGATATGAAACACTATGTGGATATTCCATTAATATACAACTATATCTAGATATTACAGGTGGATGAGGTTCTGGAAGAATTTTACATAGGAGTAACAACTCTTAAAAGGAGTTTCTAACCTGACTCGGGGTATCCTAGTACACAAAAACGGGCCTTACTGTGCACCTGGTTTGACACTACCATTGGATATGCTTAGGATAATACACATTTTCAATACAAACCATTATGAAGGATTTAAATGTAAATTGAAATCATTTATATGATTAGAATATTAGTTGTGCATAAATTATCATATTATGTTATGTGTTTTCTAGTTAGAAATTATGAATTCTGACGTAATTTAGTGAATATCATTATTTACTAATAGGGACTAATTGAAGAAGGGGAATAAATAACCATGGAAAATGTAGGGATTTCCTTATTGAGCAAGTCAACACTTTTAGTGTTGGAGAGTATCATATCAGGACCCTATTAGGAAAACACACTCAGGCTGTGATGAATAACCATACTACACCCATATAGGATTGTTTAATGCAACATAAGCAGCATTATTTTAGTTGGACTACCAATCCAGAGGTATCTATGAAATGTATTATGTCTCATGAAAATATATTTCTAGCATTAAGATTCAATGAAAATGAAAAGGTATTGTTGGCAGTATATTTTCTCATGGTGATGATGATCAATTCGGATCCATTATCCAGAATACCATGGAGGAAGAAGAAATAGAACATATGAAATCGTGGAATTTTAAGGAAAGTTTCTTCAACAAATATTTCCCTCATGAGAAAAAAATTGAAATTAAGTCTAAATTCCTTTGAAGAAAGAAAATTTAAGAAGATAGTGGTGCAGAGTACGAGGATACCTTCAACAAATTATCCAGTTATGCTATAGATTACTTACATGAATCAGAAGAAAAGATTGATCATTTCTTTGATGGTATTATGCCATTTCATAGAATGGTACTAGCTTACCATTGTTGTTAGTTTTGTCCAAAAAAATATAAATTTATAAATTGGTACTGGATCTAGGAAACTTAGTATGCCTTCATGGTATATAATGTTTGAATCATTTCTAGAGAGTAGTCGAAACTAGCTAATTCTTAAAGACAAATTCCATTAGTAAATGGATTTTCATATCCAATTTAATTTTTTTTTAAAATATTATGTCATATTTTCATTCTTCTTTTATACATTTTAGTGCCAAATAGTTAGTAGTTGTTACATACAGTGACCCATTAATAAATCGGTGACTGGTCTAGTTGGAAACAGTACATCAAGAACACCTCCCCATATGCCAAAGGCTACCAAATAGTTGGGAAAATATGATATGGTACAGTGGGGAGACTATTCCATCATGATCAAAGTAAGGAATCGTGGAATCATAGATGAATAAAAAGTGGAAGAAGAAAATTGTGACTTAGGGAAGTGGATCCAATTAACCAAATAAATAAATATTTTATAATCAATAATAACTATATTAACAAAAAAATTATTCCATGACTATATGATATGAAATTATTGAAATAAAAGGTAAATATGAAGCAATCATATAAAAAATTTAAAAAAAAATTCAAAATACAAACATTTTTCTCCCATAATATCTCAAGTGTATGATCAATACTTTTAACATATACTACATACTTGTTTATAAAATCAAAATTCCATAGTTGGATGCTTTCCTCTATACCTATCAACATCCTTGACATTTTTTTGGGTACTATTTAACAGCTTGAGGATGGTGTGAGTAAAAGCCATTATTCTACGACCAATGAAGTCTAGTATTATCCATTCAATATATATAAAATGGGAAATGTGTAGGTGTAAAAAATATAATGTAGTGATGTTAGAGGAACTAAGCCATCTTAGGATTTTAAAGGACACATGACTGAATCAACCTATTTCATCCCAATCATGAATATCTCTAGATAGGATTCATGATACATATACATAGGTATTTAAATATATATTATATATGTATACCATATATACATATATAAATACATGGAACTATCTAGGAACTGATTCATGAACCAAAGGTAATCATGCATTATTATATGAGTCTCATAATATAAAAAGGGGCATCAGCCAAGCATTCATCTAGTGATAAAAGTCTTCTGGTGCAAAAAATACAAATAAATTTTTTGAGTTTCAATGGTCAAAATCCAATAAAATTTAATGGGATGTGTCACGTCTGACATCCAAATAAAACATTTGAAACATCATTTTCAATATCCAATTCTGTGAAATCTCATGTCTGTCCTCACACATTAAGGAAAGATGAATTTTCAAGTCCTACACCTTCTATTGTCATTTCATAATGACCAATGAAAGTGGTTGAACATTAATAATGATCAAAAAACATATAATACTTTATTATAATACAAGAAGTGTTTTTCAACTATAATACATTACATTTAGTTAATTGAATAATCTATAGTTTAAATAATAATCACATGATATTGTTGTTCCATTACATTTTAATTTCAATTCCATTAATCTATTTCGATTGTGTATCAAATAAACCAACTTTGACAGTTATTTGGTCCCATAAATATTTATTTTCAACACAATAATTTAATATACCCACCAAATTAGGGTTGAACTCATAGGAGTGGATGAAATTTGACAATAATTTGGGTTTATGGAAGTTATTTAATAAGAGATATAAATTATAATATGAAATTTTAATTTTTAATTCTATGTGTGGAAGGAGAATAGTGTGGTAAAATAGTGTTTGGTATAACACAATATAATATTTTTGGAAAAGTATTGTACCACTTACCATAGATATTTCAACAACTCCAAACATTATATCAACATTTAATTAGAGATAGATTTTGAGAAATTAGTGAAATAGAAAGATACCCTAAAAATAAGGTCTGTTAGCTCATATTGAAATAGTATTGGATATGCTGATGAAAAGGGAGTAATTAATTATGACAATTGAAAAGAAAACCTAGGCCAATTCAATTTGATTAATGGAGAGTGATTATGATGTTATATGAGGGAGTTATCTCCAAGCCTATAGATAGAGAAGATGGAGCTCTCCAATGGTTTTTGTTGTTGAGTAAAAGAATAAGATAAGGAATATTTTATAATTTTTAATGAACAGGGGGGGAAATAGTAATTCAACCATTTTTCAATAGACTTCATGTGATATTTGAGGTAAAAATATTGTATTTACACAAAAAATCCACACTTTATAGTGTGTTCCCAAGACATTTATGGCGTAATATTTCAATATACATTGTCAATTGGAAACATAAAGTGAAAATTATAAATTTATGTCATAAGACAATGCTATAGATATCATTGTACTCCCTTTTACTATAACATATCATAAACGAATATGTGTTACATATCCATCTACCATGGTCTATAAATAGAAAATAAATTAATGGATCCAAAAATCATTGAAAAACTAATATGTTACAACCATAACCACATTAAAAAAATAATATTGAATTTCCATTTTGAGGGTGGTGGAGTATCAAATGATAATCATTATGGCCACTGAGCATGTACATATTCCTACCACTACCATTTTTCATCATATAAATAATCATTATTCCATTTCTCTCATACTATTGTAACATGAATACCTCAAAGATACTTCATTATTCTATCATTGATATTAATTGGATACTCATTATACGAAGAATAATTTTAATATTCAAGATCCATAAAATCAAAAATATGTGATGGTTCTGAATGATAATGATGTAGATGAGAAATTAGAATCACATCGTGGATACCCATGTATCACAATGGGAGTGTTATATAATATATAATAAGTAAAACCCTATCATGAAAATCAAACGGTTTGATTAAATGAGGTTTAATATTATCTGATATCTGAATCATTTGATCCTCCAATCTATGAATGCCACATAACAAGACCAGATATCCAACCCCAAACTCCAATATTCGGTAGTAATGATTGAAAAAAAAAACATAGGCCACGATTGGGCAAGAATAATTCACTTCCTGATATGTTATACCTACTCTGATATCTCCTAAAAAGATGGTGTCCCAATAGAACTGCCTTCACTACCTCTATCTTGAACATGGGTGAGTGGAATAACCTAGAGTATAGGGCCTCAAAAGGATCCATCTCTATCAATTAATGGAATCCATTATTGTTACAAACTTATGCAAGTGGTAAATGTTTCAACCAATAACCTATATGATTAGGGATACATTCTTGAAGCATTTCCTCTAAATGCTGAATCGCATACTCAAATGACTATCTATTGGAGGGTGATATGTTTTACTCATCAGTACTATATAACCTATAGAATTTAACAATACATACAACAACTACATTTTTAATCAAGTTATTATGTCTGACATAATAGTGTATAAAACTCCATGAATTCATATGATCTCTCTGAAATATTTCCATCAAAACTCAACCACTAAAAATGTATCATTGATGTGTAATAATTAAGGAAAATTGTTTATCCTTTCTAAAATCATGTACAATAGATTACATCTTATATGTGATATTAGTAACACTATCATGAAATCAATGAGTATATCATCCCATTTCTACTCAAGAATTGGTAGTGGATGCATTATTCCCATAGACTGTTGGTGTTATACCTTCACCCACAGACAAGTGTATTTTCATAAAAAACTAGGTATATCTGTTTAAATACAAGGCCACCAATATCAGTGGTGTATGTCACAGAACATAATTGTAAGATTAGGATATAGTTCCCATGTAGAGGCATTATTTACATTAAACAATACCTACATATGTTTTTTGCAACCCGAAAATTCCCATGGATGCACAACATCACATCCCCATCAATGAAACAACAATATAGTGTTTTTTTTCAAAAACACTCTCCCTTGGGGTAAAATCCCTTGAAATCAGAAATCTATCTCATATTCAATTGTCTGTGAAGTGAAAAAGTCATTACAAAATTAATTATGGTAGACTTCGCCTGATACTGCTAAATCTCTATATGACTGATAATTAAAATTTTATTATATCAAAAACATTTATGGAAAAATTTATAAACCATGCATTCAACTAAAAATGGAAAAAATAGAGGCATTAATGATAAATTTGAGATTACTAGAATCAATTTCCATAAACAAATTTTGTGAGATAGATGTTACTCGAGTGCATCGTAAATCTATTTCAAGTTTATCAAACCCAAAGGCCAACATGTCCTAGGACTGGATGTAATCCTCAAGGATGATCTTACCTTTATGAAGTCCCCCAATAAGAATCATAGCATGCTTGTCAATACAATTGTATTTACCCTCATTAAGAGTCACCCTTAGTGCCCTTCCCATCATTTTGAATAAATCCTCTTTAATAGCATTGATTAAAAAAACCTGCTCGACCACTTCTACTTCATAACAGAATCGAAAATCCATGGATTGATCACATTGGTCACCTAGTTTCCACTGGCATAAATCCTCGATGTCAGACTTCATGGATTATATCCTTTCTGAAGATCGAGTCTCCAATTGAGGTGTTAATGTGAAGTGACAAATTCTACCCTTACTCCTCGAATTAATTCTATTTCTCTTTGATCTTGATGTTTCACCTACAAAATGACTGATACCGTTTTCATTTGGTTCATTCACACAGACCCAATCTGCATAGATTGAGTTAGCTTTTTAGAGCCCAAACATTCCACTACAAGGCCTTTTAAACTAGTTTTCTAATGAATTGAGGTCTGGATCATTGGGTTGTGACCCCCTATCTTCCCAAATATGGTTTGATAAGAAAGGTCTAGTGAAAAAACCTTCCTTTAATAGCATAAATCACCAGTACCAGATCATAAAACCTCAGACAAAAAGTGGTAGTAGCATCCTCATCATCACCATCCACCTATACCATAGTAACTTTAATCACCTTCACTTGGTTTTAACCTCGAGCAACATCATTGTGGAAAAATAAAGCACACTCCCTCACCCCTTCAATGGAGTTGAGTGTATCAAAAGTGGAAGTACCAACAACGTCATGTCCCAACCTGTTAAAAACCTCAGATTCCATCAAGTTATCATAAGGAAATAATGAATTGTTCACCCATGTAGCACCCAACCAACTCAAACAAGAAGCCTCACCATCCATTTACATCATACCTTCTCAGGATTAAATTGACACCTTAAAATTCATTATGCCAATGGCGATTCCCTCCTCCTCAACATGCATCAACGACTGAGGAGTGCCCCTATAATTCCACAATCAATAGGATACATCAGTACCTATATGATTAAAACCCTGACCTCTACATTACAAACCCTTCGGAATCTGCTTCGATGAACTGGCCTCATCACGCACCTTTTATTCCTTGCCACTACCACTACCCATCTTATTCATGCGAAAATGAGACCCCTGATGAAAATTCTTCATCGAGTTACCCAGCCCATTAGAGGAAAAAAACTCAGTCCATGATTTTTATATCACGCATTACTTTCATTCATACTCCCCACCAACATTAATCTGATCAATGTCAAAAGGCACTCTTGATACATCCATCATGACAAACACATGTGGGTTAAGAGGATTACAAATATACTCGATGTATCTATCGAAACAAAAATATATACTAACAATCTTACCAATAATTCTAACAATAGATGGGTTTCGAAATGGTATGGGGAAATTGGAAAAACCCACCCAAATGGCCACTGAAGTTAGATCTCATTACATATGAATGTTAAAAGACCATATTAGTAGTTAGAACTGAAATCCATCGAAACTACGGGGAGCACATGACTAGGATGTAATTAGATCATGCTCCTATCTGAAATGAATAATAAAATTTTTTCGGTCTAGAAGGTTCACTATCTACCTATACTAAAAAATCCAAGATCATAAGACAATCATGTCGAACACAACAACTGATGGACCTTTCTACTTCATCCTCGAATCCATAGTGTTATTCAGTATTTCTGATGTTATAGTGAACTTTGTGGTCTAGATCAAGAGGTTAGTTAATACATCAATCAAATATGGAACATACGGGGACACCAAATATTGAAGAAATAATTCTAGGTGTGCATGTTTAGAAAATGGTAGAAAATGAGAAACCAACCCTTTGTTAGACATCAGAGGTCCCTTCACCACCGGTGGAGGAAGGACTTTCGCAGTGGCAGCTGCCTCTATCACGATCACAGCTTCCCATGAACGAAAACCCTTTTGCATCCCTCTATCCCTAAAGCTTAGTATCGATATAATAATATAAGTCCAGTAGTAGATATCCACTAATGGCCTCCTAAAAACTTATGTTTGAGTCTTCCTTATGAGAAAATCAATCATGAAATCACCCATACGAGGTGTATATGAACGGTAAAAATAAAACTAATATAAGAGATCAATCCATCATTATCTTATCAGTCTCATATCATGAAATGTGAATATGAATTTAATGATTCTATTGTACATGAATAAAATTAATGGATCGGCATGTGGGGAGTGCCTCTATTAACACAGATCATGAACCGTGTAAGGAGTCTAAGATCAAATATTATGTAGTTTAACTTGCGGGGTCTCAACTAGAAATACCCCTTCACCATGAATCTATCCCATTGCTTTAAAACCACTCCTAGACTGATTTCAAATTCATCATAATAAATCATATTGCATCATCTAAGATCTGATAATATCATGTATGGTGTTGAATTGAAACATCTTTTAATCAAAAAAATGATTATTCAAAATATTTAGATCAACAAAATTTGAAACCCTTTATTTCGATGAATGTAAGACTTGTTTAAATCCATGAGTAAACATGTAAAAAATTATTAAAATAACCATATTTACATAAGATACTTCTAATTTCAAATACATTTGTTGGATGATCCTAAGAAACCATGGCTCTCACCATTTCTCAGTCTATGGATACTCCTATTTATGATATGATGTGAAAAATGAAAGGTAAAATATAAATCAATGAGTACCAATTTGTTATCTATGATTATTGATATTTCTCCCAAATTGTTTTCAATACGATATCATTGTCTCTAGAAATATATTTTTGAGGCTATGTGTTCCACATAATGTCATCCATGATGTCCACCACAAAAGACTCTAGATGCGGTTGGTAAAATAATTGTTCATTGAAAAAAAAACATTAGACTTATTTTAGAGACAAACAACAACATCAAATAGTCATATAATACATATCTAATATAAAAATATGTACTTGGAATATCAAAATGACTGACATATACTTGATGATATCCCAAAATAAAATAAATATTTGAAATGACCCATCAATCCAAAAAGATAGTTTAATAGGTATTCTATATAATAGAGAGGATATCAGTTCATAACTATAAGTGAGTCCAATAACAATTTTTCTATTTATTTCATATTAATAATATATTTATTAAATAATAATAAACTTCATAAATATTATATGATTTATTAGGATACAATATTTTGTTACTAGGTATATAACATAACATCCTAAACATGGGATACAAAAAAATTATTAAAAAATTCCCTAACATGATCTATTGAAAATTTCATTAACATGCATAAAATACTACACCCAACATAAAAAATGATGGGATAACCTGTGGAAGTAAATAATAACAGGTTGATCTATAAATCCCATTAAGGGAATAAACATGGAATAAGTGATATAGGATAAACCATTGGAATATCAATGAGTATGAAAAGGTACATGAATAATAAGGCATGATATAACATGATAATAATAACATGGGGAATGTGGAATCCACTTAAAACACTGAATCATGCACATAGGTCAAGGATAAACCACCAAGACTTAATGGGTGGTAATTTCACTGAATGGAATCATTTACACCTGATTCCCAACATGGGATATCATGATACAAAATATTACCCAATGTGTTGGATCTCTATTGGGGAATATCAATCTTAATCATTTAATTATCATGTTGTAGTGTTACACATAGATCATATATCATGGATTCATCCATCATCATAATTTTTACATGATTAAGGAATCCAGATTGAATACAGGTGTCCTGATGCAGGGGCGAGCAGTTATCACATATGGTTCTGGACACCTAAGACAACCTGGGTAGAACAACGCTACCCATGACCTAGACTTAGCAGTAGTGGTCTTTGCCTTGTGGATGCGGCGACACTACATAATGAGAGAGCACTTTACAGTATACTCTGATCACCAGAGTATCGCTTATATCTTCTCTCAGAAGGACCTGAACCTGAGACCATAGAATTGGCTTGAGTTTCTCCTGGACTATGACTTTGAGATAGTCAATACTCTTGGGAAGGGGAACGTTATAGTAGATGCACTCAACAATAGTTCCGGTATACAAATACAAGGTGAGGTGATGGAGCAGCTGGACGCTTTACAGGTATCCTTTGTGGATAAAGATGGAACAACATTCCTTCATTCTCTTATAGTCACTCCCCCACTTTTTCAATGAGTCAGGGAGGTTCAGCGTGGGGATGCTGACGACGAGACACGATGAGCTCAGATATCCACAGGACATGCACCTAATGGATTTTATGAATGTGGGGAGAACATTATCCTCTTCAAAGGACGTACCATGGTACCAGTGACACTTCATGTGGAAGTGTTGAGGGAGTTCCAAAAATCATCTCTAGAGGTATATCCTGGACTGGCGACGATATATAAGGGTCTCCGACGATAGCACTGGTGGTCGGGGATGAAGAATGTAGTAGAATAGTTTGTCTCTCGGTGCCACACAATCTAGCAAGTGAAGGTGGAGAATAAGTTACTAGGAGGATTGGTTCATCCTTAAGAGGACCCAAAGTGGATGTGGGATTGGATACCAATGGACATCCTGATGGGACTAGCACATACATCCAAGGGATATGACTCGATTTGGGTGATCGTTGACTGACTCACCAAGTCATCCCACTTCCTACCAAACAGAGAGTAGGGTTCAGTAGAGATCATGGAATGCCTCTGCATGCAAGAGATGTTGCAGCTACATGGAGTAATTTTGATTATTTTCTCTTATTGTGATGCACGTTTTTCTTCTCGGCTATGGAAGGGGTTGCATGAGGCTTTCGGGATGCTGCTTCATTTGAGAACTGCCTTCCATATTCAGATAGATGGCCAGACTGAGTGGACCATTTATACCCTCGAGAACATGTTGTGTGCTTCTGTCATCAACTTTGGTCATGGCTGGGAGGATCACTTTCCTTTGAAAGAGTTTGTATACAACAATAGTTATCACTCCACTATAGAGAAGGCACCTTTTGAGGCATTGTACGGGCGACCGTGCAGATCAACCTTGTGCTAGACAGACCCAGGGGAGTCAGCACTCGTGGGACCAGAGATGCTTTGGGCTATCATAGAGAAGGTTTAGATCATCTAGGAGCGGGTTGGAGACTGCACAGAGTAGGCAGAATTCATATTCCAACGGGAGACAGAGGCCTATAGAGTTCAAGGATGGCGAAAACGTCTTTTTACGGGTCTCAACCCGACGAGATCTATAAAGATTTTTCCAAGGCGGAAAGTTATCATCAAGTCTCATCACACCTTTTTAGGTCCTCAGAAGAGTAGGTGAGGTGGTATACCGCTTATCTCTTCCACCTCAGTTGCACCGAGTGCATGACGTCTTCCACGTATGTCAGCTGAGGAGATACGTGCACAACCCTTATCACATCATCGACCACAGTGATATGGACGTTGATAATGGGGTGACTTTTACAGAGGTTCTAGTAGAGATTGAGCATCAACAAGATCGGGTCCTTCATGGACGGTCGATACCTCTAGTGTGCGTTCACAGGCAGCAAATGAACCTACAGGAGAGCACATGGAAGCGGGAGGCTTAGATGTATTCCCAATACCCCCACTTGTTCCCTTAGTTTGAGTTGTGGCTTATGAGGATGTAAATCCTGAGGTGGGGAGAATTGAAAGACCTATAATTTCCATGTAATTGTTTTATAAATAAATGTGAATTTTATGAATCTGTAAAAATAAATGTTTCATGATTCTGAGGCCCGGAGTGCCTGGAATGAATTTTTGAACTTTTGTTCACGTACATTTAGTAAACGTGCGAGCATGTTCTTCTAACTTTTGAACCAGTGTTGGGAATTGAAATCTGAGGGCACCGTTGAACTCGTAGCATTGATATTCTCTTAAGAAGACTTTCACCTCGACAACAGTTGATCGAGGGTTAAAGATATTTTTTGGGTTTTTCATGGAAATAAAAAATAATGTAAACACGCATTTTATTTTATATTGTTTTAACTGCCCACTATGTGGAGGTTGAGATGTGGGGAACACGAGACCTTAACCTCCCATGAGAGGATATGGTGGTGGGAACCACCCAAGTTTTAAACTATTTCAACTCCCTCATTAATGTGGAGAATCCTCTTAAGATTCCTTCACATTAATTGTAGCAACCTTCCTTAATTAATTGGGACAACCCTTGATATCCACCAATTTGAATTTTATGCCAACGCAACCCATTTTTTTTTCCAATTAATTAAGCGAACTTTAATCTCCAAAAAATTAAATAGATAAACATATGTTCTTTTGATGGCTATTAATTTGTTGGAAAAGTGTTGGAGAAAGTGGATTTGGAGAACTTGGGAGACATCTCTCCAACTAAGAACCTTATTCCAACGAAGAATGGTGACCTCCTATGACCTTCTTCATCCGGATTTATTCCAATGTGGGACGTCCTCATCAATGGCGAATCGACAACCGTACAAACTTCTTGCGCCAAAATAATCAAGTGAATGGGGTATGAGTTTTATTTTTGTATGATTATATTCCCATGTTCTTCCATTCTTTTAAAACAATGTACACATATGATTTCTTTTGCGGGTTGGGAAAAATCATTGCAGGAGGGTTTGAAGTTATTCATTCTTGTTTATGTTGAGCCATTTCCTACCACCCTAACACGTAGGGTACAGGAAAAAAAACATGGACCGACCCCTCCACAAATCTTATGATGATTTGTCGAGTTGAAAGCGATGAAGGCGATGGAGCAACGTCACCTCCCTTTGGCCACCCCCTCCTAGCGACCTCTGTGCCCCACTACTCCGCCACATGCTACTCTGCCATCCATCACTGCCACCACTGCAGTTCTTCGGGCTACCACCGCCGTCCACTGAGCTGCCTCCACCATCTACCGAGCCACCGCCAGACCTCCATCCCGCTGTCGGACCGCTGCCCCGTGGCCAGTTCCCTGACCCGTGGCCGAACCGCCGCCCTGTGGCTAGTCCGCTGACCCACGGACGAACTGCTGCCCCATGGTCAGTCCTCCTACATGCGGCTGGAACACCGACCCGTGACCGGTCTACCACCTAGAGGTAGGTCTGTGCCTCATGGTCGTTCCTCGCCCGCACAGAATTTTGCCTCTCCCGTGGTCAGTTCACGCCCTCGCGGCCGGTCCGCTGCCCCCGCGCCCCGTCCGAGCCCTCGCGGCCAGTCGGCCGCCCCCGTAGCTGGTTTGCGCCCTAACCGCCGGTCCTCTACCATCGCCGCCTGTCCACGCCCTCATAGTACCCACAGTTGTTCCGCGCTCTCATGGTACCCCTCGAACAAGCCACCCTCACAACACTTTCACTGCCCTCGCAGGCCGGGAAAACCAAAACTGGGTTGGCCCAAGCTGAGTCGAGCCGGGTCGGACCCAACCGAAGCCCACTACGACCCAATTAATTTCTTTTGGACATAACATTGGCACCATAATTCCGTTTGACGATCTATCAATAGTGTTGGAAATATTTAAGAGAGATGGTCCCTTTGATTGATACCCCAACGTGTTTTGGATTATGAAAGAGAATGGTCATGTTGGTTCTAGCACGAATCCAATCAGTCCCCTGGGACTAAAAGGCTAATAACTCATAGACCGAGTGACCGATTGACGTGTCCTCTGTTACGTTGTGACCCCTATGATGTGACGGACCATTAAGACACATCCTCGTGGTAGTTGGAGTTTTGACGTGAGGCTTGGAATGTATTATCCTTAAGCACGATGCATACAGAACCCTGCGACTGGCTGAGACATGACGACTGCAGACCGTTTCAACTCGAAGTGACTTGACTGGCCCAGTGGGGAGCACCTTGGTGATGCGACAGACCCACAATGGGGAGAACCTTGGTGACATGACAGACCAATAATAATTGATAGGAGTAGTACGTCCAAAGGCTATGAGGGGGACCACCTTTATGTGATGTGGTAGACCCACAGTGGGGAGCGCTTATGTGTGATGCAGCAGACCCAGATTTCTCAACAGGAGGAGTACCTCAGTAGTCCAAGGATACATGGAATCGCCTCTATGTGATGGGACATGCCCACTGTACTCGATAGAGGAGGCGTTCTCCGGCATCCGAGGTGTTTGACGTTGTGACTGGGAATATTACATGAAACTACCCCTAGTATAAATCCCGGTGTGAACTGAGTCAGAACAAATGTGTTTTCATCATCATTTAGATGGATTATATGATAACTTAGGTATATGTTTGGGAATATACCTATGTAAGGTTACCAATTGATTTCATAAATTGTGTTTTATCCTTGTTGTATTTTGTGTGACCTATAGGGTCTCGGGGTCCCTACTGAGTATCATTATACTCACCCCTGCACGGGCTACGCCCGTACCTTGTTGTGTTGGATGCAGATGAAAGACAACACTGGCTGAGGCCAGGAGTACCAGGACATGATGATACCTGGAGGTGGACCTTAAGACGAGTTGGTAGACAGAGGAGAAGAAAGGATGAGGATTGCTGAGGAGGCAATCTGTACCTACCCTTCAGGTAGGAACCTTAGAGAACGACCCAACAACTAACTTTCCCTTTTCTTCATCTGGATTTTACCATAATTGTACTTATACTTTCCACTTGTTCTTGTATTTTGGCCCCTTTTACTTTTAGAACTCTTTTTTATACAGTTTACTTGGTGTTTCGTATTCAATAGTGTGATTTCTTGTGTGTGTGTTTTAAGGTTTTAAAGTCAATGCCTTTCCAATTTTAGGGAATTACACCTTTTGTGCTACTCTCCATCCCCTAGCATATAGAAGGTGGGATTGGGGTAGTCAAGAAACATGCCATGGGGGACTAAAAGTGACCGTCCCAAATTCAATATAAGATTAAAAAACCATGGGTATTAAAAGACTATCCACCTATAGTCATAATTCATAGGCCAAAGAATAATAATTAAAGTGTTGTGAATTTCTAGAATCAAACAAGGAATAAATCATGGTATATGGAAGTAGGATCATAAATTAGAGAACATTTATCCCCTCATGTGTTTTAATATCAAAATCAAGCATTTTCTCCCACCTAGCACATCATCCTCACTCTAAACATTTTTAGGGACATTTTATATACTTTTTATCTATAGAAGAGTGGAATCATAGGTCGGACCTCTACCACCTCTATATCCCCTCACCTAAGTGTATGCATATTTTAAAATCTAATAATAAAATGTTGTTGATCCCTTACTGTAATATTTACTCAGAAGAAAAAGGTGTTTCTTAAAAGGGGTCTGAACACGCACACTATACTGAAATCCAAGAGTTGTTGAGAACTAATACTAATGGTTTCTTAAACCCTTATAGACATTGGATGAAAACATAAATTCTTTGGAAAAACGTTAAGAAAAAATCTATAGAATTTAATGAGAAGGATTGGTAAAGTCTCCTCTCAGTTGGAAAAAAATACAATTTCCCTGACATCCATGATGTTATGTAGGAAGCTCCGCTTCTCAAATAACTATGTTGGCCTACCTCTATGGGATCACCTCCTTGATAGTGCATCCTCTCAACCACCTTCACATCGTTATATAATTGCATGAATGTTGGAAGTGTAAATTAAGAGACTCAAAACCTTACTGAATGTAATAATACCTCCTCAAGATACCATCTTTAACACTCCATGTTAGGAAAGAGATCGAGAGTGAGACACAAATGGTATTTAGACTAAATCTCAATCCATCCCATGATCTGGTTCCCTTATTAAGGGAGATAAGATCATACCTATTTTGAATGATCATCAATGATTATTTGAAAACAAAATGAAACTCATTTTGGAATTCATCCCATGAAGCATCATCCTTATTCCAAAAATTGAGATAAAGAACACACCTATAACATTAGTTTCCTCTCATATAGATAACATCAAATATGACAAAAAATTATGGTGGTTTTTGAATCAAATGAAATTTTATCTCAATCTCATCTAACAAGTTCTTCTTCTAAAACGTAGAATTATCCCTTTAGTATTTTATTAGTTTTACCCGTAAAAATAAACCAAGGCCTTCTTCTATGCCTCATCCTCCTTTGTAGGGTCATTCTTTTTGCTATCAACTAGATTATCCTATATTAACTCTACTCTTTGAATTTAATAAAGACTACGAAAAAGATCTATTCTTGAAAACCCAACTGATGCCAAAATATTATTATCATATAGTTTCATGAATCATATAATTAATTTCAATTGAAATTATAAAAAATCACATAGTTGAATCACAACCAAAAACATGTTTGATGCATTCACAACACTTAGTACTCTACTCTCCATGTGGAAGAAGTTAAATTGGTCATTCCATAAGATAAAATACCGTAAATTAGTTCAAAGGATCCATAAAATAATTGAATCAGTCAATATCCCTAGTATGAGTCATGAACCAAGCCTCATTGATATCATTTCACTATAAAAATAAGAAATCCGTGTAGTGACAAACATGAATCTATATAAAATCATTGAGTAAACAATTTTGATATGGATCTTCCCCAAAACCAGTATTATACAAAATCTATACATATATGGTTATGATTAAAAATAGACAATATCCTATTGATTCCCACTAATATATGGTCCCACATTGGTGACTAGCAACTAGGGTTTATTGAAAATAACACATATATGGGGAATTAACACCAATTATAAATTATCGTCTGGGGATGTTGTAATAATAACAACAAAACTCCATAAAATAATATAAAATAAACAAATAAACCATCATGAAATTAATGGAAATTTATAGAAAAATAAATATATGGGTCCCCATGTAAATACCAAAAAAATTCTTATGAATGTAACTCAACCACGTCTCCAGTGCCCAGGATAGTAAAGCCCAGGTAAATCCCAACTATCCACCTAGAAACCTCAGAAAAAAGTATATATATTTGGTGGGTGATCATAAAATGTACACACAATATGACCATAAACATGGTGTTACATTAAAATATGAACATATAATAACAATAGACTAGTGAATAAATAGCTAAACCAAAAAGAACCTGAACATGTCAACTATCTATTCCATCCTCACAATATAACTCTCACTAAATAGGACATCTTCGTATAATAGCCTATCATTAAAATAAATATAAATATAGGACTCCCATAACCACATTCCCACTAATTTTTCACTCTCACAGACCAATTCAAAACATAATGTGGTCTCATTTAGTTTATATCACTATGTTACATATCCTTATAACATTGATGCGGTATGGGATGTATCACTGCCTACTCAACTGTTATATGGTCTTGAATGTCATGATATAGTCATTTAATATCCCATCAGAACATCATCATATTACTAATCTAGAACCATATCATAAATATGATGGACATAAACTATGTTCCCAACTCCTACCATTCTTATCCCGCACCATATATAACATCCTTATCATTATTGGGATTTTCAAACAAAATTTTTTCTTCATGAATAGACACCTCCACCACAACCAATCATTATCTATAGGAAATTCCACCAACGTTGGTCATTATCACTACTACTGAAAAATGATAGGTAAAGATGTGGTATCCAGCGATCTATTTCTCCATAATCCTCGATGTTGGGGAAAAAATTCAGATCCAGAAATATTTGACAACGTTAAGGTAAACCAAATTTGGGAGGGTGCATATATGAATAACTTGAAAAAACAAGAGTGATAATCTCTAATAATACAAAATAATATGTCCATATAAAAGAACATTATCATATCCCATAATACCATTACAATGTATCTCATTATCCTCCACCAACTACATCTGATTCTAAATGAAACACACCAATCAAACAAGAAATAAACTTTCTAGAATTCATTTTTTTCATTAAAAAGACCCCAATTTATATATTAAATGAGTTTCCAACTAACATAAACTTATTAACCAATTACATAAAACTTTTAGTTATAGCTCACTCCTCATCATTTAATTTACAAGCCAATTAGGTCATATTAATTTTCAAGAAACACATATAATAGTTAAAAACATGTGATTTCAATTTCATCATTGCAAGATCATTTCACCAATATTGTGGTATAACCACAACCACATTATTGTGTGGATCCTTGACAAAGTATATGTTTACATAATTACAATGATTTATATTTTTATATTTCCATTAAATGTTTTAATACATTGAACATTGTATTGATTAAAGTATGTCTAATATTGATCATATAATAATATTAATTAGGTTAATATATTTTTAGGTTTCATGTTTTTAATTTTCCTAATAGGTTTCATATATGTATTGATGTGTTCCTATACTAAATGTATAATTTGGAAACTTATAATATTATTTATAATATTCATGTATTTTTTCCACATAGCCTTTTATTTTAAAAATCCATGTAGCCATATTGTAATCCTCAATGAGATTTGGAAATTAACATAATTGTTTTGTGATCCAAAATCCCAATTCTAAATAATAAATATCATTAAATATCTCAACCCTATTATGGGGTAAATAAATCTTATTTGGGTGATTTTTTTGGAAGTCAATGAAAATTTTATAAATTTAATTAGTTGAATTGAACTTCATAATCCATTTTTATCATAACAAAAATTAGTATATAATTCTCCATATGTTATTAGTATAATATATTCCATTTTATAAAACATTTTTTTTTATTTTGTAGTCTTTAAATGAGATGTATGGGTTTGGTTATTGTGATTCTTAATTCTTTAGAAATATAATGATTTTTTAATATAATTAAAATAGATGAAATGTTTATACATTTTTTATGAGGTATTTTTATGATGTAAAAATATAAAATCCCACATATTAAATTATTTTGGATATATAGATATGTTTGAAATTAAACTATGTCAAATTTCCTACATTGAATCGTCTTACATGACTTTTTCCTACATGTTTTAAAGAAATTTATATATGTTTTTATAAAATCATGAAAAAATATATTTATTACTTATTTCTTCATTTTTTTCAATGTGATTAATATTTATTTCAGATCATTAAATTCTATAAATAATTTCTAAAGGCGTATTAATTATGTAGAACCTATAAGAAAAGTTTTAAGTTTTTATAATCCAAATTTTATGGATATAAAATTGTGTTTTATATGTAAAAATAAAAATAAACGTGATAAAAAAATACATTTATTATTATTTTTGTGTCGTTATTTTTTTTAATATTTCCATTTTAATAATATTTGATATCCAACTCATTAAAAAATGTTATAAAATTTTTATTTTAATGTTATTATGTTTAATATTAATCAATTTGATTACTACTTGTTTAAAATTGAATGATCTAGGATTTTATATTTGAAATTGAATCATTCCATTTTGTGGTATCATTCATTAAATTATTATGTAAGAACATGGATCTTTATTTTAGGTATGGATCTTCATTTAGGGTGTTTTTGATGAAAAATAATGAATTTGAAAATTTTATAAGTACACTATGTCTTCTCTTGTGTACACATCGTGTAACTTGTTGCCGCATGTAGATGTGCATTGTCCATTTAATGGCCGAGTACATGGTCGTGTGGACTGCCTAAAGCAAGGGCCTGTTGAGGAATGTACATGGCATGTATATTTAATGACCAAACCATATAATTTTTTTTGATTAATTATATAGGTGTTGTGTCTCATATCTAGAACTCCTTTACTCTTCCTATGTCTCGTATAGGAGAGTAACGTATGACCGATTATCTTCGATCTCCTCCCATTTCTATTTTTGAGCTATGATTAAGGTGCCTCGGGGTGCCTTTTGTTCCCACCAGTGAGTTAAACCTCTTTCTAGAGCATCTCTTCCTAGTTTATCCTCTCACATTTTATCTAAGGATGAACATTCTTGACCATTTTGTATATATACAGTGTTCTAGGACAGATCGAGGGCCGACATTCGAGAGCGTACATCGTGTATCGTCGAGTTAGGTGGTTTGATGCCTTTCAGAGTTTTTCAAAGAGTTATATATACCTATATTATGATTAACCATGATTAAGTTATTTTGTCTTATGAAATTCATCCTTGTTATCATAAAACTTTTATTTATTGATATAATAAGGGGTTTTGTTGATATATTATGCTAAATTTCATGTTTAGGGGACACCCAATGGGTGTGTTTTCTTGTTTGAATGTTTATGGATGTTTGGTCCAGGTTTCCTATGAGGCAGAACATGTTTCCTTGCTTTGCTTATTAGGTGTGAATGGAATGCTTATTGCTACATGTTAAATGAATATGTTATACATTGTATAGGCTTATCCTAGTAGTAGTTGAGATTACTTTGGGATGCTAGATACTATTTTTGTACGATTATATTACACAGGGGTGTGAGAACATGGTGATGTTAGACCATAGCGGGAGTGATGTTGAGGGCTTCCCTAGAGTTTTCATTATACATATGTTGTGATACCATATGGGTATTTAGAGTGAGTTCTACCTAAGAGTGTCTATAGTATACCATAACAAGAACATAAGGGGACTGGACTATGAGTACTTCCTTAGAGAGTATGTAGTTTATCATTAAAATACAACATGGTGAATTGATGGTGATTTCGTCCTCATAGAGTCTTTGTTTTTGTTGGGACACTTGATCATAGTGGTTAGACTATTTGATCAACACAGAGGGTCAATGGAATTTTTCTACAGTTTATTGTGATGAGTCAGCCAAGCCAAAACACAATCTCAGACTTATTCATACTTGATTTTTAGATGGTCTTCTAAGTCATCATTTTTTTTTGTTACATAGTGGTTACAGAGGTTATTCTATATCATTGGGTTTAATTATTAAATGATTGAAAATTTAATAAATGAAAATTAATGCAATTGAAAAATGTAGGATTCTTTATATTTGCATTCTTCCTTGTTTATGGGTTCTTTTTTCATGTTTCCTACAATATATATTCACAGATATTTCGGAATATATATTTATGTGGATTACCACTGGGATTCTTCTCACACCCTGTTTGGGTCATGATTTTGGGCCTAAACATATTATATAGTTGTAGGTGTATATAAGGGATAATGCCCTTCTTCACGAGGTACATGATTGTTATTGGAGTTAGAGAGCATGAGACCATGATAAGGCTTGTGATGTTGCTGGATTTTACTGTTTTCAATACATTGGTTTGTGTATTTTATTTCTAACAGTGTGAATTGTTTGGCAGCTTTCCGAGTTACATCTGACATGAATCATTTATTTATATATGTTGTAGTTTTTTATACTATCAGTCATCCACTATTTGCTTCTGTTCTATGGTATTACTACTCTCCTATTTCATACTATATGTTTCTATTGTGTTACTATTCTAATTAGGGAATAGTTTCCTCACAATCACACCCATGGATCTTGCTACTATTTGGCCGCCTCTGGAATTTGGGTAATTTTTCATGAGACCATGTTACCAACCAGGTACAAGGAAACTTTGGGAAGCACCAAGATCTCGGACGTTATAGAGTGGTTTCATAAGCTTGTTTCTTTTCTACTTTGTCTTATTGTTTGGAGCCTATAGATTGGTATATGAAGGAATAGGTAGTTGGTAATATGTTTTTCATAGTATTTTCTAACCCATGTACACGGAAAATCAATGTTACCTAGAATATTTCAATTTTTCTAGTATTTGAAATTGTTACGGTTGATTTTACTTCAACGTTGGGTGATTCAATTGAATGGTGTTGTTATCATTGGTATTATTTAGGTTATATTTATGTTTCAACCCGATAAGATGATGGTATGCCGTCTCATTAATCATATAGGCACATGATAGGGATCACATGTTAGGAATTCATGACATTCCATTTAGTGTACATTACTGGTTTCATGTTATTATGATAGATGTTATACTAGATATCCATGGTTTTGTGATAGATTCCATGATAGAATACCTACTATTTTGATAGGGTATTGGAATATGTAACGCTTAAATTTGATGGAAGTCCAAATTTGGTCCGTTAGGTGTTATGGGACCTCTTGGAAAGGAATTTGTTGGATCATGTATGATCTTTTGTTGAATTTTGTGTATT
Source organism: Viscum album (assembly GCA_963277665.1). Classification (NCBI taxonomy): domain Eukaryota; kingdom Viridiplantae; phylum Streptophyta; class Magnoliopsida; order Santalales; family Viscaceae; genus Viscum; species Viscum album. Next base: position 32,256,489 of record OY728128.1, on the reverse strand, counting down.
TATGATATGAAAAAGGATTCCAAACATTGATTCGTTGGAGTATGGGCTCTACCGAGTTATAATTTCTCATTCCTTGGAAAAAAAATAATCTTTTTAAGGGTTATAGAGTCTTTTCAAGGGATAACTATTTGGATTCCCAAACAACATGGCGTGTGGTGTTATGAACACACACCATGTGTTCTTTTGTTCTAGAAGAAACAACTTTTCTTAAGTACACACTGTGTACTCGATGTACACGTCATGTAATCATTAATCGTGTGACGAATGTGTGAGCAGAGATACAGGGTTGGGAAAAATGGGTACACCACAATGTGTGTTGGGAGTACATGTCATGTCGAATAGGAAATGTATCTTGTCATGCAACAAATGACCCGAGTTGATAAAATATATTTTTTACACATCATGTCCCATTCATACACATTGTGTCTCGTTCATGCATGACGTATTGAGTTGACCGTGTATCTGACCATATGACTAATGACATTTGTGGTTAGAACATAGGAGCTACGTGTATTTTTTAGGGTGTACAAGCCATGTGGTGTTTCCCAGGAGAGTACTGTTTGGTTTGACCATGCAGAAGATCTCAGTTATGTGTGAATGATTCTTGTACCAGCCATGTCACAGGTGGAACACGTCGTGTGTAGGGGTGTTACATGACCTCGTACGGTAGAGGTACACAACCATGTGTAAATATAAGGTAGCATGACATGAGAAATTGTTTCGAAAAAATAGAATTTTTTCATCTCCCATTCTTTATTGAAATTATTTGTTTCATTCTTTAATAACATTAAACTAAGCAGTGTTCTCGACCTTGCAGAGTCAAGCTATCGAGACATCCTCCTACTGTATGCTAGATATATGGAAATGATCTCACTATAGAAATGGGTGATGGGGGACTACCCATAGATCCTCTTGTCGTCCCCGTATTGTCACCCATAGTTATATCGAACACAGGTGTTGATGCACAGTTCAAAGAAGACATCTTGAGGTTTATGCAGAACTACAAGGGAGAACCGCATCCTTCCCTATCTATGGAAGAGCGACATGGGTTTTTCAGTAGCAACATCCTCCCACATTCATAGGGGATTGAGAACCTCATGCTACAGAGTCATGGATATAATCCATGTTGTCTATATTCCATCATCTCATGACACCTTTATTGAAGAAGGTGATTCTTTCAACCTTCATGCATCGAGATTCCTCCAAGAGATGATGGGATGTGATATCACAGGAGGCACGCCAACAAGTTGTTGATTTGGATAAGTTCCAGAAGACCTTCTATGATTTTTTCTACCTGGTGACCTTGAGGGATGACTGAGCCTGAGAGTTCATGGGTCTATAATAGGGTTCTTCTTTAGTCATTGTGTATTCTTCACACATCATAGAGATGCATTTCTCCACACAAATTCTGGGGGGTAATAAGTTATTTTGGTCTAGGAAGTATGAGGATGGTCTCTGACATAACATCCAATCTCAGGTGAACATCTTATGGTTGACATCCATATCATCTATATTAAAACATGTACTGATCACCGAGCATAATCAGAGGGAGTCTAAAGATATGAGCCAAGGCAGTTAGGCATCCAGAGTGGGTACACCTCTAATTGAAAGTATGAAGCGCCATATGGGGTCTATGCATGAAGATCTGAGTAGATGAGATACTCCTTCAAGTAGATACGTGGTATGATACCAGTGTGGAAAGAGTGGTCCCACAAGACCTCAGTTCCTGAGAGACCTAGTCGAATGCCAAGATGGTCCATCTTCTATGTTTTTCCATTTTTTCCCACCAATAGCAACTGATATGAGTTATTCTATGACACCACGTTTAGGATTATGACCACTATTTTCTCATCAGTTTGTGAACTGTAGTTCGTTTGGTATTTTAGGCCAAGTTGGAGTTCGTGGTTGTGGTAGAAAGTCAGTAGGATTTCAACAACAACAAGGTGGATCATCTTAGGGTAGTCAGGTTGGGTCATAGGGTCGTGGTTCAAGTCATAATTTTGAAGTGCAGGAGACCCATTAAGAGTAGGATCCCATACCCTCGATAGATAGAGCTATGATTCTAGTTGCCTATGTTTTATCCTCTCCACTTTTTGATACAGGGGATTCTCATATTTTCATATATTTTTTCATTATGGGCAGTCTTGGTCCCTATATCTTTACTTATGAGGATTTTATGATGCTAGACACTCCATTGGGGGTTAGTATGGTTAATGTATGTTAGTTTAATGAGATCCATCTTGAGGTTGGTGGGTGTAACTTCTTATGATACCACTAGGTCATGGATACGGTAGGCTTTGATATCATTCTCAAAATGGGCTGGTTAGTCTATTTCTAAGACTTTTTTAGCTGCAATCTCCACAGGGTGAGTTTAGCATCACTAGAGGGAGGAATGTTTCTACACAATGGAGTATGAGATATTATGGTGAGCTCAGATAGATGTAACCATATTGGGTTCGGGGGAATTATATCCCAGATTTCTTGTTTATATTTGGATGACCATGGTACATCATATATGAACATTCCCCAAAGTGGTGGATCATTTCATGGATGATTTTCTAGATGAATTTTCATGGTTACCATTGAAGTGATATGTAGATTTCTCTATTGATCATGTTCTAAGAGTGGCATCTGTGTCCATTCCTCTTTATTGGATCACTACACTAGTGTTACATGAGCTCAAGAAGCAGTTAGAGGAGTTACAGGAAAAGGGATTCATCCAACCTAGAAATTCTCCTTGAGGTTCACCTATCCTTTTTTGGGAATAAGGTAGACTATATCGTCATAAATTGTGTAGATTATTGGATGTTGAACCAATTGACAGTCAAGAACCGATATCCCATCCCAAGGATTTATGATTTCATTGATCAGAATTAAGGAGCTGTGGTGTTCTCAAAGATTGAATTGATATCTAGTTGTCATCATTTGTCTATTAGATCATAGAATATACCTATTAATTCCATTCAGAGAGGTTATGGTCTATAAAAGAATCTGGTTATTTCATTCGGTCTCATGAACACACTAGCAGTTTTCATGGCACTATTGAACCGAGTGTTCCATCCTTACCTTGATTCTTCTGTGGTGGTATTCATTGAAGATATCATGATGTACTCTCAATATGGACACGATCATGCCACTCATCTTTAGATTGTTTTGAGTACACTCTGAGAGCATCAGTTATATTATAAGAACTCAAAATTCGGTATTTGTATTGACCAAATTCAATTCTTGGGTCATATTATCTCAGATAAAGGAGTATCAATAGACCCAAATTTTTTTACTGAAGTAGATTCCTAGGATCACCAGAATAACGTCTTCGAGGTACAATGTTTTTTGGGGTTGGCTAGTTACTACTGTTGTTTTATAATGGACTTCTCATGCATAGTAGTGCCACTGACGGGCCTGAATAAGAATGTTGTGAAGTACTCGTGGACATATTTTTGTGAGTCTTCCTTTCAAGATATAAAAGATAGGATGACACAAGCACTGAAACTAGTCTTTTCCAAGCCAGGAAAAAGTAATAATGATTACTATGACACATCACGTATCATTATTCGAGTAGTGCTTATGCAGTGAGAAGGATTAGTTGTATACAACTCTTGATAGATGATGCTACTTGAGAGGAATTACCCGATGCATGATATTATGTTAGTTGTTGTTGGGAATGCTTTACTCTGTTAGAGACATTATATTTTGGGATAACATTTGGTGATGTTTATTGACCACAAAGTTATCAAGTATATCATTACTTAACATGAAGTGAATTTGAGACAGTAAAGGTGGGTTGATTACCATATTTCTTTTGACATTGAGGTTTCCTACACTCCTAAGAAAGGAAACATATGGGATAATGTGTTGGGAAGGAGGACTAAAATACATGTAGTTTAGGATTCCATCAGTGATTGGATTCTTATGGCTCTTTTCTCTGAGATGCATTTGGTGGTTCATGATAGTTAGGGGTAGACGATTATTTCTTCTATAGATGTTACCTCTAAACTATTGTATTTGGAGCTAATTAGGAAGCTATTAGATTATAAAGGCATAGTTCTGAGGGAGAGTGTGTCTAGTGAGGAACTTACTCTAGGTTAGACTGTAGGTTAGGATGAGATATGGTGCTTTCAAGGATGTGTTTGGGCTTCAACACACATTTGTGAGGAGATGGTGTTGGGTTTTCATTCTTCATCATGGTCAGTTCATCCTGGAGTCACCAAGATGTATCAAGACATACACCATCATTATTGGTTCCCCAGTATGAAGAGAGTTTTTGATGGGTTTGGTATGAGATGTTCCACATGTCATCTAGTAAATTCAGAGCATCAGCGACCCCACAAAGTTTTTAAATAAGATTCATATTCCCTTGTGAATGATGAATGTTGTCACAATGGATTTATTGATAGGTTTAACAAGGTCTCCCCAAGGGAATTATGCGGTTAGGGTTGTCATTGATAGAGTCACAAAGGTTTCAAACATCTAACTGATCAAGGAGACCTTCAATGTTGATGAGATGGAATGGATGTAAATCACATGAATTTTACAGTTTCTTGGGGTTAAACATCGAATCTTTTAAGATAGGGATCCCCAGTTTTCTTCTCATGTCTAGCAGGGAAAACAGAGGGATTTTGGTACATAGGTACTTCGATTAAAACATAGCATCCCAAGACAGATGGCTAGTTCGAGCACACAATTCATGTGTTGGAGGACAGGCTTTGAGCATGTGTTCTAGATTTTGGGGCCTCTTGAGAGAGACATATACCCATAGTGATGTTTTCCTACAATAACATTTTTCAGGTGATGATTTAGTTGGAACCTTATGAGGCTTTGTATGGTAGGTCATTCCAATCTCCCCTATGTTAGCTAGAGGAAAGAGAGGAGTTGTGATCAGACCTCTTCTTACCTAGGACACCACTGAGAAGGTGGAGTTAATTCAGAAGAGGATGGATACAACATAGTCTCTCTAGAAGTATATAGTCTGTCAACAGAGAAGACCTCTAGAATTCAAGGTTAGAGATCAAGATTTCTTGTGTGTCACACAGCGGTTGGGACTTAGGAGGATTATATGACAGTGAATGTTTTCCCCAAGATATGTTGGGCCATTAGAGAATTTGGAGATCATATGGATGGTTGACTATAGATTTTATTTACCTTAGAGATAATTGGTTATGCATGATGTATTCCATGTATCCCATCTACGAAAATACTTTTCAGACACGTCTCACATTATTCATTTCAAGGAGGATGTGTTGGAGGTGGATTCATCATTTGAGGAGAACCCTATACGGATTGTGGATCATATTAAGAAGGTTCTTTTAGTCCATATTGTTCCTATGGTATGAGTTCTTTGGAAGCACGGGTGAGTACCAGATGAGACATGGGAGAGGGAGGGTGACACACTATCCCAGTATTGATAGTAGTTTGACATTATTTCTTCTCCACCCTTTCATGGGAAATTCAGGGAAAAATTTCATTAAGGGGGAATTTTTTAAGAACATATACCATCATTTTTGGTATAGATAATGATTTTTGGTGATTTTGGTGAAAGATGATGATTTTGGAAATTTTCTATGTTCATGTCATATAATATTGAGTACATGTCATATAACTAGTTTCCATGTGTGGCTGTGTACTGGCCACGTAACATCCGAGTACATGGCTCTGTGGAATGCCTAAAGTGGGGTCCAGTTGAGGAAAGTACACGGTGTGTATATCTATTGAACACACAATGTACATTTAATTTTATTTGATTAACAAAACATGGGTCACATCTCATCTCCCAAAATCCTATCTTCTTCCTGTATCTCATACAAGAGAGCGACTTATGGCCATTTATCTTCGAGTGCCTTCCATTTCTCTGTCTGAGCTCCAATTGAGGTTCCTCCAAGTGCATTGGGTTCCCACCAGTGAGTTCTCTCTTTCCCTGAAGCCTATCTTCCTGATTTCTCCCCTCTCTCGATGTATCCAAGGTTGAATGTTTTTACCTTTTTGTATATCAACAATTTTCTTGGATGATTCAAGGGCTGATGTTCGAGAGTGTTCATCAAGAAATATCATGGTATGTGATTTTTTTCCATTCGGAGTTTTCCTTCGAGTTATATATGCCTACAAACTATGAACCCATGATTCGGGTATTTTGTGTTAATAAATTGAGTATTGTTATCATCTCCCATATATTTATTGATGTATTAAATTTTTTCATTGATATATAATGCTAAATTGAATGTTTATGGGGACCCCATGGGTGGGTTTCCATATTTGAATGTTTACGGCCATTTGGTCTTGGTTGCCTATGAGGCATGCATTGTTTCCCTTCAATGCTCATTTTGTTGGAATTGATTAATTATTGCTGCTTGTTAAATTCCTATGTTATGAATAATAGATAAAATTCCTTATAGTAGTTGAGATTACATTGGTCTACTAGATACCAGTTCTGTACGATTGTATTGCAAAGGGCTGTGATAACATTATGTACATAGACCATATGGGGAATTGATATTGGGGGCTTCCCCATAGTCTCTATTATATTTACGTTGTGATTCCATTAGGGGGATTAACGGTGAGTTCTGCATCATAGTGTCTATAGTATACCATTATGAGGCCGCTTGAAGAATGGACATTGAGTGGTTTCATAGAGAGTTTGTAGTTTATCGTTAAAAGGTTACTTGCAGAATTAACGGTGTGCGCTTCCGAAGAAAGTATTCATTTTTGTTTGTACACATGATCATAGGGGTTAGAATGTGTGAGCCACCCAGAGGGTCAATGTGATATTTTGAATGTTGATTTTGGAGAGTTTTCCAAGACAACACACGTGCTTAGACTTGGTCTTACATGATTGTTAGATGGTCTTCTGAGACATCGGGTTTTCTATTACAGAAGTGATACAAAGTTAGGATATCTCCTTCATTATTCAATGGTTTGAATAATTAATAAATGAATATTACTGTAATTAGAAATTATATGATTTTTTACTTTTGAGAAATTCCTTATTTTGGGATCCATTTTTTATATAGCCTTATATATATACTCACTAACAGATAGGCATAGATTTTTTTGTGGATTCCTACTAGGAATAACCTCACACCCTGTTTGGGTCATAATTCTGTGACCAACTAGATTATATGGTTTCATGTATAGTTAAGGGAAAGATATCATCTTCATCAGGTACTTGATTGATGTTGGAACTTGAGAGCATGTGACCAAGATGAGATTTGTGATGCATTTGGAGTGTACTATTTTATGTACATTGGTTTTAGTATTGAATTTCAAGAATTGTAACTGGTTTGGACTCTATCCTAGTGACATGTGACATGCATCATTTATTTATATATATCGTAGTGCTCTAAACTATTAGTATTCCATTATTTTATTTTGTTGTATGGTATTACTAGTTCTGCTACAATTTAATATTTTTTTCTATTGTGTTACTCTCCCAATGAGGGCATAGTTTCAGCTCTATCACACCCAAGGCCATTTCTTCTAGTCAGTAGCCTCTGACATTCTGGTAAATTTTCATCAGGCCATGTGACCTACTGGATATGGGGAACCATTGGGCGTCACCCAGATCTGGGATATTAAAAATTATTATGAAGACTATTTAAATTATTTAATGGGTTATTTCTAATAGAATTAATTTGAATTTATTATTTTCAATACCAGATGCTAGTTGATCGATTATTATGCAGTGATAATTTTCCAAATATATGTCTATCAGATAATGTAGTTTTATCATTTTATTATTTTTAAATATTCAATCTCACTCATTAGTGTTGATTTTATCTATTTTAAAAATATATTTCACCAATATTGTTCTATAATTTGAATGTTACAATATACTAATGTAATAATTTTTTGATAAGAGATTTCATATTTTCAGGGGATTAATTTTTAAAGACTATGGTGGTAATTATAAATTTATGTATTTTACATTCTACCTATGGTGAATATTTTTTTACTACTAATGATGGTCTCTGAATGGTTAAAAAAAATTCATAATCTACACCCATAATGAGAAAATCTACCAGATTAAACTATCAAGAACTTATACCCATTGTTTATTCATATTCTATCTACTTTGTTTCGGTTTTTTGTAACAATTTAACCCATATTTTATGTGATTTGTATTTGTATTTATTCATTATCAAACAATAGTCTTATCAACATTTGGTTTGTGACTCTTGGATTCAATTGTACTGAAAATTTTGGTTTTGTCACAAGTTATCTAAATGACTAGTTGTATTTGGGTTGTGACTCCCCATATAAATGATAGGATACTTTTGGTTATACTTATAATACAATAGATATGTTTTTACTAGGTTATGATTCAAATTTATAGACCATATTACTTCCCAATATATATCTCATCGAGTAGTTAGGTACAAAATTGTACTAGGTCCACATTGGATATAACTACTAAAAAAATATCCTTGTGTTCATTTCTTAACTATACTTTTAATTAAATCTATTTATTAAATTCATTATTTAATTCAGAAAATGAATTTATTCATTGATGAAATATATTAATTTATCTCTTCACCCCCACATATATACAATATATCATCATCCCATCAAACCTAAAAATTTGTCTGATATATTGAACTTATTAGTGGTAGTTTATCTCTATTTTATTTTCCTAATACCAAATAATTAGAATTAGAGAATGGACCTTTTTATGGATAGTTTATCTTAGTTTCTTATTACACAAAACTATTGGTATTAGAAGTAGTTAATTTTATATCTATACATTCCCCATATAGAGTAAGTTTTTTTCATTTTATTGTACTAATATTTTACTTGAACTCATTGTATATGTAAATGATTAATAAGATGATAGGAATGAAGGAAAAACATGAATGGTTTCATGATAAACCATCTAAGATTGATTGAATGGATTATGGTTATTGGTAATGTATAATAGAATCTATCATCATTTAGTAGAAAAATAATATTCGATGATCATGAAAAATATTATCCAACTACCAGAAGCTGAAATCTATTCCAATATATAGAATGTTGACATTAGATATATGAAAAATTCTTTAAATATATTAAATTATAAAATAATAAAATGTTTTTGTATTATGGTGTTCACTTGTAATATAACAGTTCATGAATTTTTGATTCTATAAGATACCCATCCAAGATAATATTGGATGGTAATAACTAAACTGATAATTATTGGAGTAGAGTAATATGAATTCAGGATGGGCAGAGATGAAAACATCAATAAAATGTTTCACATATTCACAAGCATCATTGGTGGAATGAATTCACTTGTAGAAAATTTTGATAACCCTATAATTTTCAAAATAATACTTAGAGATCTAAACTTTAAGTGTTAAAAAAATAATGTTTTTTCAATGAATATATGAATTACAGTGCATTAAAATTTTATTAAATCATTAGATCACTTCATCAATATGAACACATGTGGATGAATATTTTGGAATTTGATAAATATAATAAGAAAGTTATTTCTATTAAATCACATATAAATGTAATTACCAACGATTCTAAATCTGTGGAATATGAATTTTATAATGGTGAAATTGTAAATATAATATAAAATAATTTATAATTTTATGAAGAGAAAAAAAAGTTCATGATGCAGAATTGTAATTATAAAAATAAAAAATTAAAAAATAAGAGTTCCACAAATGGTCTAGATTTAATATGTTTGGAATGTATAAAGAAGTTATATATAAAACACGACTGTATAATTCTGAATTAAGAAGGATGATATAAAAATAGAAAACCGAATTGAATCATTCATATCATAATGGATGGATTTTCATTGAAGAATATGAATCACGTGATGAATCTATATGTGAGAAAGAATCAGCCATCCTATTAAAGAAGGGAAAAATAAAAATTATTTTTTTAAGGATTTTCATTCTAGTTATTTTTCTAATATGATATTTTTTTATTTTATTGATTGAATGAAGAAAATAATATCATCAATAAGATATTTTGAGCATTACTGAGTTATATAATGAATAAATAGAGGAAACCAAGAGTCTTATCATGTAATATAAGAGACTCAATAAATAGATTGAGGATATATATAATGAGATAATAAATTATTCTTTAGGTTCTAAATGTATGATCTATTATGATTTTGGGAATGTTTGGAAGGAACATGATAATTATTGAAACAAATATGTATGAATGAAAGTGATGTTATCTATATTTTCAAGGATAGGTAAAATAAAATAAAGATGGTATCAGTTATAAAATGGAATAAATATAAAAACGGTTTTGGATATAATCCATATTTTCCTATGTTATTGAATACTTCAATTGTTAAAATAATTGATTGAATGGATTCGTTAGTATCATGCTTTATATATTCTATGTATGGATACAATGATAATTAGTTTTCTCTTAGATAACATCAATATCTTTCTTTTATAATGACTTTGATTTCAAAAATAATATCTTCTAGAGTACCTTATAATAAATGTTTTAATTTTTTATTACCTAAAAATTCTCTTACGGACCTAGTTGAGCCCAAAAAATAATAGGTACTAAAAATTATATGTTATCGATTTTGTTTGTAATGACTCGTTGCATTTATCAATATTGACATGTGTAATATGGATAGTGGTTATTCCCATCAAATTACTAGAGACATATCAAATTTCCTCTCGTACACAAAATATTTCAAAGACTTTATCACTTATTAAGATAAATCTAAAGGAAAGGTTAAGGTATTTAGTGAAGTAAGAATTTATAATGTGGTTTTAATTTAAAACTTTTTATAAATTATTGGATGGAAAAATAATTTCATTATTATTTAAAAATTATTTGATGATGTTATATATTATAAATTTGATGATAATAAATGTATTGTATTATAAAATGATTTTTATGATAATAAAAAGATGATATTTATTATATTAATATCACCAATTTATCTAATCATATTATATTTTTTTTAATACTATATAAGTATACTATATTATATAGAGATTTTTACGTAGAAATTCCTAGTTTTGAATGATACACAAATTTACCAACAATGTACATGTTCATCCTTTAGGAAAGTTAGAGTTATATAATGAATTGAAAAGTGTTTTTTTCTATAGAGGTACGAATATCAAATAATATTTGAAATATTTATATCATGATTCCACTTCAATAACACATTTTTTATTTCATCTTGATTTATTTTTTATCAAAAAAAAATTTCAGGTTTAGTTCGTAAGAAATATTTTTTATATTGTTGATTATTTTTTTAGATTTACAAGGGTTTACTTAATTTATTATAAGGATAAAAATTCATCCAGATTTATATATTTTTATGCCACTTCAAAATAAGAATGTTTTTCTAATTGATTATTATAGATGTGATAATGTATAAGAATTTTTAAAATTTCATTTTGATATTTTTGATGAAATTCACCTTTATAATAATTATCATTATCTTATAAAACAAGAAGAAAATTATGTTATATAATGAAAAAATAACTATTTAGGAGACGTATCAAATTTTTTTATTGAATTTATATTACTAAAATATTTTTGGTATGAATCTCTTAATACTTATTAATTTATTATTAATAGATTTTGTTTTATAATGTTTTTATGAAAATATCATATATATCTTATAAAGGTAAAAAAATGAAGTGCAGATATTTAAATTATTTTGGTTTTAATGATATTATGTTGAATAAAATATTAAATTTAGATAAGTTTGATACTAAAAATATTAAATGTATTTTTCTCAATTATTAATTATCGTTAATGATTCCATATTTTATAAAAATCCTACGAGGAATATTAAAAATACATCCAAATAATGTTTGAGGAATATTTTAATGTTAAGAATTTTTTTTTGGGAAATAATGATGTATATTTTATGGATATCACTTTTGATGATGAAAAATATCTGTATACTATATCAATTGAGGGGGAGAAAAATTATTCTTAATGTGATCCCAAATAATTTGTTATTAAAAAATGTAATCCCATTTACAATGTGATTAGAAATCATAGTTCTAGTGTGAAAAAAGAAGCTCTATTTTAAACATCATTGTTAACTATGTTTTTAATGATAATGTTGCTATTAATTTTAATAATGCTTTAATTAATACTAACCAGATATATTCAATGAAATATGAGATTAATCAATTTTATGTAAATAATATTTCATTATTAGTTCAATACCATTGGATATGTAGTTAATAAGAAGTAAATTTATTTTTAGAGACAATCAAGATGAATTTGGAGATATTTTGGAATATAAATCCAGACATTGGTTACCAAGGATACTCCCAAAAATAATTTTTAGACAATGAAGATTTATTTTCATAGGATTATTGGTTAGAGTATATAATAAAATTTTTATATTATTCTTTTTTTAAGGATATATATTATATCAAATATATGATAAATTTTCATTCTTAACTTTTTTTATAATTGATTATTTTAATTCTTCTCAACCCCATGTTTTTATAAATGATAAATTTCATAATCAATTTTTAAAATTATCTATATCTTAATATGTTCTCAATAGGAACCATATGCATTATATGAGATCATTACATTGTTTCTCGTAAACAGTGGTCTTATGAAAGGTAAGTTTGATTGAAATTTTTTTATAAATATAAATTTTAATGATTTTTTAATTATGAAAATTTATATTGATGATATATTTATTAGTTCTTGTAGTTATTATTATTATAATGAATTTAATATTTTTATGACACATGATTTTGAAATGAGTTTCAAAGGAGATTAATTATTTTTTCTGTTAAAAGTTATCATAAAAATGATGATAATTTTGTTAATAAATATAGATATGAAAATTATTTCATTACAATTTTTTGTCTTTATTCTGATAAATTAGTGAACAATGATTCAAGTCCTATTATTAAATTATGTGTTTTTGAATTCGATAAATCTATTATTATAAATATTTATAGTGTCATGAGAGGTATCATATTTAATTAACTTCATATACACATGATATCTTATTTAGTGTTTATTTATGTCTATGATATCAAACATATATAAAATTGACTCAAATTAATGCTTTGAAATGAACATTTAGATATGTTAAATTATATATTAAATTAATATTTTTAGATAAATATAACATTTTTTAATTAATATCCTATTGAAACCATGATTGTTGATGCTATAGAATTAATAGAAGAACAACATCACGTATGTTTCATTTTCTTGAAAAATTTAATTTCTTTATTCATCAAAGATGAAAATATCCATTTCTCCATCTATTATAGAATATGAGTATATCTTTGGTGCTAGTTATTGTGCTGAATGTTCATGGATTATGAAAATATTATGTGATGATGGTATTTATATTGATAAATTTTCAATTTATTTAGAAAATACATAATAACTATTTTTCTATGAATGGATAAAAATATTATGTAATAAACCACATAGATTATATATTTTATTTTATTATAAATCATGTGAATTAGGATAAGGTGTTTTAGAGTTTATCCTTTCTGAAAATAAACATGTATATATCATTATAATGCCTTTAGACATTATTTGGTTGGGAAATAATAAATTTTTGTTCGATGTTTTGGAACATTATTAGTTTTATTTTTTCTTATGTTTATGGTGAGTTTCATTTTTTTTAAATGGTTATATTTTCAAATTTATTTAAAATATATAAAATATGGAATTTATTTTTCAGATTACTTGCGTTTAATTTTTATATATTTATTATAAAACTATTTTAAAAACAATCTGACATTCTATATGAGTTTACCTATCTTTTTAAAACATCAATTCAATAAAATAGTATTTTTGTAAAAAATTTCAAATTATTTTTCTCAGAAAACATTTAAAAAATATGCTTATTACATTTAAATATATCTTTTAACTATTTAAAAAATTTCAGCGTCACTATAAAATATTTTTTAAAATCATATATTTTTAAGAAACAATTTATATAAAATTAATAATTGTATTTAGGTCATTTACATATAACATTATTCTAATTTAATCCTTACCTTTTGTGTAATTCCAAAATTGGGGTGAACATGTTGAATGCATACTTCTGATTTAACTATCATAAAAAGCTATAATACTGAGTGGATCCTTGAGAAAATTTATGTTTTCTAATTAAAAATACTGTTATGTTTTATTTCTTTTAAATATATTAATAATTTTAATTTAGTGCTAAATAAAACATGTTTAATATTTACCATATAATAAAATTTATTCTCTACAAATATCATAAGATTTCATGATTTTAATATCCATAACATTTTATAAAATATTTTATGTTTTGATCCTAGGAAAAATATGTCATTTAGAACCTTAAAATATCTTTTTCTTCATTTATTTTCAAATTACCATGTAGTCATTTTTTTGAAAATTTTATATCTATTTGATAATCCATGTAGGTGTTTTGAAATTCATCAATCCATTTTGGTAATCCATGTATTTAAATTTCCATAATTATTTTCCTTATCTATTTTGATCTTATTAAGAGTGATATAAATTCAAATTTATTGATTAATTGTTTTAAATAAAATCAAATTTAATTTATTTCATTCAAATAATAAAACTTCTAAATAATTCTATTACTTGATTGAAATTATGCTAGTATACATTGTAGTTTTTCTATTTGATATATGCTATTTTCTAGAATTATTATCCATCCAATTTTTTAATTAAAATAGGAGGTATATTGGTCTTATTAATATAATTCATTATTGTTTGGAATGTTGATTAAATTTTACAAATATATGTCAAATAAACCAAAATTTAATTCTATATTTTCAAAGGATTGTTTTAGATCCAAATTTAGAAATTTCAATATATCTAACAATGCCATAAATTTAAATTCATTAGAAATTTTCATACATATTATTTCAAATATGAGATTCCTTATTTTAATTTTTATATTTGGTTTCATGAAATTTCAATAGGTTTTTTATAATTTATAATTTTATGTAACTTAATTTATTTTTCACTTTCTATTTTCATTCAAATTTATTTCTTATACTTGAATTTAGATAATGACTTTATTAATTAAAATTAGTTATATAGAATGTATAAGAAATGATTTTCCATTGTTTTAAATTTTTTATGGTGATCAATGTGTATTTTTTCTTCATTCATTAAACATACAACATGAAACTAAATGTTTATTTTTGTTATTTTTTTAATTTTATTGGATTTTATTGTATGTAAAATAATATTAATTCATCTTAAACTCTTTATAATTTATTTTAAATTTTTTAATTCAATGTTATTAAATTTTCATTTTCATCACTTCTTTACTAATTATATAATTTTTTATTCTATTAAATTTCTCATTTGAAATTCAAAATTTTTATTTTATTGAGATCTTTATTTAGACAATTATTATAGACATTTTTAAGTAATCTTTCAAGTTATTTAATTTTTTTGTGAATTATTAATTTTTTATTTTAATGTTCGATGTTAATTGAGATATTATTAGTAAATGATATTTTTTCTCTTTTAAATCTTTTTATGATAATCCATTGTTAATTTTTTTGACACTTTAGCCTCTCTTGGCTGTGTTGGGTATAATATTTTTAAAAGGAGTTTGTTCCATGTTGTTCTGTTGTTGACATATATCAGAGTACTCATGTGAAACTAATTTTATGAGAGATTTTATATAATGATGTGATATACTGCGATGATTTTGGTAGTGTTATTTCTATTAAATGATATAAATTTTTTTATACTAAAAATTTTTAGTACAGATAATGAACTCTCAACGACTAAAAAAATATATTCAACTACTACTGCCTTGAAAATAAAATAAGGCTGACCAAAAACTCAAGAACTTATTTGTATGTTTTATTCTTATTGTAAATATTTTTTTTCTAGTTTCATGACTCTATAACACTTCCTCTCATCATTCATGTGATTTCACATTATCTATATTAATTTTGAAAAAAAAATAATTTAATGTCTTAGTGTTGTGAATATTTTTTTTCAGATTTCAACAAATTTTAGGTATGGACACTTGGTATATATTTTTAGGGATTAATTTTTTTTAATCCCCATTCAAAAGTATCGTGTCATTCAGTTATAGTAACACTATAAAAATTATTGTTTAATTAGGTTATGATTCCTGATAAGAATTCATACTAGTTCAAAATAAATCCGTCTATATATATAGGTCTAATAGTAGAATAGGTAATCTATGGTCTAAACTACAATATTAAACAACCATGTGTTATTTAATTTTTTCTATTTCTAATAAAATCTAATTATATATTTTTAAAATTATTTGGGAATATTTTTCTCGATGCTGAATATAGTTTTTAATATAGTCAATTCACCACCTCCCCCCTCATAGAAAAAATATTTTCATCCTATCAGACCTAAAAAATGACACATAACACCCCATATACATCTAAAAACAATGAACTCATCAAATAAAAACCATTACCAAAACCTTACTATCTCACCATAAATGTTTTTTTACCAAACACCACAACACAGACCACAACATACCCCATACTCATCCTAATCACCACCATTATTGTAGTAACCTAAAAAATGACCAACTAATGAAATACCCATCATATAAAGATCATCATTACATAGATGTACATTCCAAAATTCACAAGTTTTCGAATTTCAAATTGTCAAGGGGATTCCAACATGTCATATCATATCTTTATTTGGTAATATCATTCATGTATTTAATTCTCATGGGCGACTAGTTCATTATCCATATATAAGTCACTAGCATTTTATGTATAGTGGGATCCGTAAAAAAATACTAGTGTTTCATAAATTAGAACATCTAGTCAAAACCCCATTCTCTACAACAAAATTATTTTTAAATAATAAAAATTAGAATAAATAATCACATAAGAAATATCACAATATTAGTAAAAATATTTGAATACTCCTACACCCACGTCAATTTTAGTTAGATGCACATAATTATATAATTATGGAAACCCATAATATTCAACCAAATGAATAAAAATTAATGATATTCCCAGATATGCACATAATATAAGTAGAAAACAAGGATTCTCTTCCTCATCTATGAATTCAATGAACATTATCTAAGATTGTATAATCCAGAACCAACCACCACTAAAGGAAACACATTTAGAATGTTATAAATATAATGTACCATGATGCCTTGATAAATATCCAAACCATAACAGACACTCTCCACACATAAAAATTCCCAAAATTAATTTGAATAAAAAACTGATATGTGAGTTGGAAAGGGAGTACCTTAATTTTTGAGACATCATTCGGGATAAACGAGGAAGTTCAAACAGGAAATTGGTGACACTACAGGGTGATTGGAGATCATGGATTTGATTATGTTATGTGGGAACAAGAATAATGGAACTAGGGTGTAAGAACCCATTTTTTTCTACGAAAGACTTTGGAATATTCTTGAGGTTATTCCAGAGCAGCGCCTTCAGACGACGTGCGATTCTGAGCCCCATTGTGTCCGGAAAGAAATTCTCGGTGTGTTCACACTGGACATGCCAAATAAATGGGATACCTCCTAAACGTTTCTTTGGATCAGAGATCTGAGTGTACGGATGGGTCCGGAATGTGGTGTTTGCCCTAGGAACGACATAAATCATATTGGCGTTCGGCGTTTGGACCCCTCGCTCGCTTTTGGAACATAAAAGGATAAATTAAATAATTAATTTATTTTTTTAATGTCTTAACTCAAGTATATCTTAAACGGTGGTTCAAATTTGAAAACCGAGAGTACCGTTGAGTTCAGAGTGTGCCGTTTACCCTAGGAGGGGTGTAACTTTCACGGGCGCGGCCCATCTGTGAAAAATGTCCCCCAGGGTGTTTTCGTAATTTAGCGGATTGAAACATTAAATTTTAATAACTTTTGAATGGGGCCTCGTATGAAAATTCCAAGACCTCCATCGTGGTGGGGAGGTGGTGTTTGGCCTAGGGGAGGCTTAACCTCGACTCTATTGAAGGTTTCAGATGCGAGTTTAATTATGGGTTTAAATTAATTATAAAATTTAATTAATTCTTTTTTTTATTTAAACCCTCCTTCTCCCCTCTCTTACCTTTTTCTCCTCTGGAAAAATATCCCTCAAGGTAGCCCCCTCAGGATCCTCCTTTCCTCTAACTATCCTTCGAGGTGAGACATCTCCGGAGAACCCTTGCGAAGCTTCTGGCGAAGCCCATCGAGGTAGGCGGTGTTCATTTGAGTTTTAAATCCCAAACCCCTCTTTGAGTTTGATTATTTGCATCAAATTGTGGCTATTTTTTCGAACAAATCCTATGGTCTTGTAGTATAAATTTTTTTCTTTCCATCGCATTTCTTGGTTTGTAAATCGGAGTTTGGGGGAGGCCGTGGTTGTTCGGTGAAGTTTGCGGGTTTTGTTTTTTTTTTCCGGCAGGCCTTCAGCGGAGGAGGCGGCCATGGGCTTCGGACGGGCGCAGAAAGGTGCGATAGCGGGTCTTCAGTGCTGGCGAGTGAGGGCGGCTAGGGGCGTGCGGCTCTGGAGGGCTCGCTGGGAGGCGGTGCGAGGCGGAACCGGCTGCACGAGGCGGCGACTCCAGGCAGCGAGGCCGAACCGCCGGGGCGCGGCGACCGCGGGGTCGCGGCCCGCGACCCCCGCACATGGAAAAGACTTGTGAGATGCGGGTCTTCACACGGTGAGAGCGACCAGACCTCGTGGCCGGACTGCGCGTGGACTGCGAGTCCGCGGCAGGCCCAGGCCGGGTGGACCAGCCGGTCCAGGCCGGTCCCACCCAAGGGGCTTTGCCCCTTAGTTTTCAGACGCCCGTATTTTTCGCTACGAGTGTCCGTTTTTCTTGTCGTCAGTGGTAGTGTACTCCAGACGCTGAGGAAATTTATTTGAGATGGTTTTAGGAATTTTTTATTACCAAAACAAGGGGCCATGGAGGCAAGGCGCGTCTTTAAGTGAATTGACGTTTTTCCGAGGAGTCTTGTTTCGGACGGCGCAGACGCGTCTGATGTCCGTTTTGAGCGCCGTCAGTGGTGTTGCGACCCTCAAATCGAGTCGGAGTTTTGTAGTGTGGTTTCATGCGTTGATACCAGAGTTGAGGTGTGGGCGCCACAACCCGTCTTTTGAGCTGTGTGCAGCATTTTGTAACCCTTGAATCGGCCGTCTATTCGGGGCGTGCGAGCAGTCATTTCTAAGTGTTTTTCCGAGGGAATTGCTATGGTGCAATCCGCCCGCTCTAATTCGGCACACTGGTGCGGGCCCTGCGAGGGCCGTTTCAGGAGTTGACAGTGATTTCCAGCCATATCACTAGGTGACCTTTTTGGAAAAGTGAATAGTCCATCTTGTGTACTTTTTCGAAGGGATCACAATGGTGTGATCCGTTCGTTGGGTTTCGGGACTAGGATGTGGGTCCCACGTAGCACCGCTCATGTGCGGTGCACCGAAATGTATCTTTTTCTCCGGATATTCTTTCCAATCAAGTGATCAATCCTTGTAACGTGTTTTCCCAAGGGGAATGCAATGGTGCAATGCGCCCGACTATTTTCGGGGCCGAGGCTCAGGATCACGATACGCCGTTCGGGCGTAAGGTGGTGGGGGTGACTTTTCCATCAGATATCTGTTTGGGGTGAGTAATTAGTCAATCTCGCGTGTTTTTCCACGAGGATTATAACAGTTTAGTCTTTTCTGGCGAGAAGAGCCTCTTACTTGATCTTATTAAATGTGGAAGCAAGTAAGGCGTTTCGGTGGTGGTTCGTCCTACTATGTTTGTAACGAACCATTGGTGTGTGATCATGTGCAATCTCATGTGAGTGAAGTAATTATTAAAGAGATTTGGTTGGTTGTGCCTCTTCCGTTGAGGTGGAAAGTTGGAGTTGTTACGTTTACTCCCTTCTTGGGGACGTTGGGTTCCGTGTTCATGTTAGCCTTTGGGATGGAGACGTGGCATTCTCTGGGATTATGCGAGAATGATGGGAGGTACATGTGGATGGTTGTACCTGAGAATGTTTGTTCTCTTGGACGGGGTTGACTTGGGGCCACACAAAGTGTGGGCCCCATGTGCGTGGTATGTTCTCCTTTACGTACTTTTGACCTCTCACGATATAGAGGGTTCCTCGGTTCTCGTTAGTTGACCAGTAGGGTAGAGTTTTCACCTATTCATGTTCTCGTTTGTTGACCAGTAGGGTTGAGTTTTCCCCAGGTGCTGTTCTCGTTTGGTCGGCAGAGATGGCTTGGTTCCTATATTTCTTCAACTGTTAGGGGTTTTAATACCGTTCCCCCTTTCACCGGATTGAGACACCATTTACGACTACGGGTGTTTGAACAATGTTAGTGTTTTCCCCACTTTCTGGGATGAGTTGACTCGGTCAGCTTCGACAGTGACTCTGTGTATTGGAGCATGATTTCCTTGAGAGGCCCTGGGAGTTTCTCCCGTTCCTTCGTGATCCCTAGAAGAGTTCTTGTGGATTCGGTGTGACCAAAACATTATGCGGGAATCAATACTCTACCCAGGAGGTTGTTTCAAGTAGGGCTAAGGTTGTTTCGAGTAGGGCTCGACAGTTGTACCATCCAGCAGGGATGGCCAGTAGGTTACCATCCAGCAGGGATGCCCAGTACAGCGGTGTTCACCAAGCAGTAACATCTAGAAGGGATGGCCAGAGCAGTTCTAGGTTTACCTCTAGCAGGGCTGGCCAGTTGTCCCAGATGCCAGGCTTACCTCAAGCTGGGCTGAGAAGTGGTCCCCGATGTCGGTCTTACCTCCAGCTGGGCTGGGTAGTGGTCCCCGATGTCGGGTTACGTCTAGCTGGGCTGGGCAGTGGCCCCATCACCGATTGTAGCTGGGTCGACCTCTAGTGGATTACCCTATTATGGGACTGGGTAGTGTGGCACCTGTAGACTCTTGCAGGGTCTCCCTGTAGTGGGAACCCGTCGACTTCCAGGGACCCTCCAGCAGGGCTGGGCAGGGGATCGCCATTCGACATTGAGGAGACCACTCGACGAGGGGGCAGTGACGAGTTGTGGTTTGACGTTCCCCCATAACACTCAAGTACGTGGAGCACTTTCCCCACCGAGAGGCATCCTTGCGATGTGACCTAAAACCATGGTGGAAAGTCAGTGCCGCCCAAAGAGGATAGTTTCAAGGTGAAATGATTTGAGCCTTTGACATGCAGTTTGGGGAAGACGTGCGGGGTGTTAGGCATCGATGTTGTCTACTTCTGGGACTATTGGCTACTCACTTTCTTTTTCTATGCTATGGGATGGAGATCCCCTTAAGACCTTGTTCGGGCTTCTTGTTGAGCATATGTATATGTATATACCTTGTTCTATTACCCATTTCTTGGGTTTGGTTACTCTCCATCTAGGAGAGGTGAAGACGCGTGAGATATGCCACGTGCTTTCCGTGTCTATATTCTTGTGGTTGGATGAGTCTACTCTCCTGCTATAGGTAACGAAGACTCAACGGGAAGTTCATATTCTCACCATTTCCAGCTCCTTGTGTCTGGAAGAGTCTACCTCTTTTCTCTTGTTTTGTTGAGTGGGAATCTTTACTATTAATCTTACTGCACTCTCGGTTGTAGTCCTCTATTTTCCCTATTCGATCTACAACTCACCCTTTGGTACCTCCTTTGTTGCTCCCTCGAGCCTTTGGGGTATCCTACTGAGTATTATTATACTCACCCCTGCTTGGGCTTTGCCCGCACTTGGTGTGCCCATGCAGACGACGGACAGGTTGGTCATGAATTCAGTGGAGATTAGAAGTTCAGGAGCATGGACCACGTGCGGTGGTCAGAGTCGGGGTTCGAGGTGGGGAACACTTACAACTATTTTTTTTTGATTACATGTTGCCGGGTTGTGGAACTTTTCTGGTTGGGCACGTGTTTTTCCCCTTTTCTTTTTAGTTTACCTCAGCACTTTCTTGTACTGTTTAGTGGTCGATTCACTTTTGTGGTTTATTTATAGTAGTTGTTACTTTAATTTTCTTTTTTACTCTGCAATTTTTCATTGAGTTTGTTGCGTGTGTATGTACATGTACTCAGGAAAAGGCCTCTCCGGGTTGTTTAGCCTTCGGCGCTTGTCGGCAGCCCCTGGCCGATGGAGGTGGTCTTGGGGTAGTTGCAGCTCAAGCCCGGGTAGGGTCGACTCGTGACAAAGTGGTATCATAGGTGGTTTGTTCCTTGGGACGTTGTTTGGATGTCCCTAAAATAAAAGGAATTGGTTGGGATTTAGGGAAAAAGTGTTAATGTGTCTCGAGAGTGGCTCTCAGGCCAGGGAGTCCTGTGATGGTGCGACAGCCGACATATCCACTCACTAGGACCCTGATAACCCGCTTGTCGACTCGGCATGCTGAGACACTCGTTGTAGGGAAAATTTGATTGTGCATCGCATATGATTGAGTCTTTGACTGTCTTTATTTAGTCAGCTCCCCATTGTTGTTACTGTTATATATATATATGCTCATCTGACCGCGAAACTCCTTGATAATATTTAGGATGTCTCCGCGAAGACAACCAACCAAGATACCACCTTTGGTGCATGATAATGACCCTGTATGCTAAGAGGCCTCATTCCAGGATCCATAATGTGAACCCCTTTCTCTAGGTGGGCTGGCAGCCGTACCCCCACCTGTTGAACATCAGACAACTCTAGTTGATCAGACTGATCTTGAGCGTAGGTTGAGCGTGCTCAGTGAGTTCCAGCGACAGAGAACTCCGGGGTTCAGTGGTGAGCCAGGCCCTCAAGAAGCAATGGTTTGGCTCGAGATATTGGTTTTACTTTTTAGGCTTGTGCAGACGCCGACATATCTTATGGTGGCCTTGGCAGCCATCCTTTTTCATGGAGCAGCTTCACATTGGTGGAGTCTGGTGACTCAGTTTCATGACGAGTCGTCGCTTTCGTGGGGCGACATTCAGTTGTTGTTCCATGAGGAGTTTTTCTTCTCCTTCTTGTGCTCCGTTCGGAGTCAGGAGCTCATGCAGTTTCATCAGGGAGGGATGATAGTGGCCGAGTACGTGGCTAATTTCGCAGACCGTGCACGCTTTTACCCGGACTTGGTCCACGATGATACCTTCCGAGCACAGAAGTTTGAGCAGGGTCCCCGCAGAGAGATTAATGTTGTCTTAGTAACCTTGGGAATTTCCACATATGTCGGGGTGCGAGAGCAGGCACTGGAGACACAGAGCTTGTTGTCACGTTCTAGAGTTGGCGGTGGCAGCAGGCACGTTGGAGCCGAGACGTCTTCCGCAGATAGCGGGCGCCAGCAAGCAGAAGCTCGACACAGGTTGCTTTCTGACAAACAGGCTCAGGGGCGTTGTCGTACACCACAGTGGTTCCAGAGGGCACCAATGTAGCCCCAAGAGAGTAGGTGCTATGCTTGCGATGGGCGAGGTCACCTGGCACGGGACTGCCCGACCTGGAATGCAGAGTGCTTCGGGCAGGCTGCAAGTGAACCACCATGACGGAGGTAGCACCATGGTCGAAGTAGTACCCAGAGAGGTGGTTCTAGAAGAGGAGAGGGAGGAGATGGAAGTGGAGGACGACCTTACGAGGTATTCCCTTCACCACTAGGAAGTCCATGTTAGGCTCCAAGAGATGACAGTTGGGACAGCGGACACCCGCGAGATTTGGATTTCTACGATCATGTAGATCATTAGGTGATAAGAGGTAAGTTCTACAGCTCTTCTACTTTTTTCTGTAGGATTGTTAGGCTCTGTGTGTGAAATTATTTTCTCCCTGTTCCTTGTTTGAGGTGTTACTAGGGTGACTCAAGGAGTCGGGTGTAACCCTGTGTTGGTAGAGTAGAAGTTGTGTGACCTACCTCTTTAGTCGATGGCATCGACTCCATCGCCCTCCAGGTATGTAAGAGAGTCTTGGATGAGAGACATCGACTATGAAATCTTGTGTGACCTGATATCCTTGGGTGTTTCACCATATGTATATTCTGAAGGAGGGAATCACCAGGCCTTGTTTAAGGTGCAGGTGGTGATTTCAGTGGCAGCGTGCGATGTATATGTTCAATCAGGGAGGTGAGTGACCCCCGAGGGCCTTCGGGCCGTTTCAGACCATGCAAAGGGATGGCGAGGTTCCCTACCACCTTGACCTAACCCCAATTTCAGAAGTGGGTGAACGACGTATCCCGCGTGGCTTACCTGAGGATATGCGTGCATGCCCCTATGCACGTCATCGACAAGGGTCGACCTCACATGAACAGATAAAATCCTTTAGTCTGTGTGCGGTGGCGTAGAGTTGTGCAAGAGTTCTTCTGGGTACGAGAGATCCAGGTGCGGGCTGGGTACCCTGAGTTGTTCCCTGGTTTTTCTTTTTGGGGACGAAAATCTTGAATGATGGAATGATGTAAGAAATCATTTTTTGCTGTGAAGGACTTTGAAATATTCTTGAGGTTATTCTAGAGCAGCGCCTTCAGACGGCGTGCTATTCTGAGCCATGGTGTGGAAAAAATTAAATTTTCAATGTGTTCAAACTGGACACGCCAAATAAATGGGATAACTCCTAAACGGTGCGTCGGATCAAAGATTCGAGTGTTCAGATGGGTCTGGAATGGGGTTTGTACCCTTGGAACGACGTAAAACATGTTGGCGCGGGGCATTTGGACTCCTCGCTCGTTTTTAGAGCGTGAACGGATAAATTAGATAATTAATTTATTCGTTTAATGGATTAACACAAGTATCTCTTAAACAGTGGCTCAGATTGGAAAAATGAGGGAACCATTGAGTTCGGAGCGTTCCGTTTACCCTAGGAGGGGTGTAACATTCACGGGCGCGACCCATCTATGAAAAATGGCCCCAGGGGCATTTTCGTAATTTAGCGGCTTCAGACGTTAAATTTTAATAACTTTTGAGTGGGGCCTCGGATTAAAATTCTGAGACCTCCATCGTGGTGGGGAGGTGGTGTTTGTCCTAGGGGAGGCTTAACCTCGACTCTGTCGAAGGTTTCAGATGCTTGTTTATTTATGGGTTTAAAATAATTAAAAAATTTATTTAATTCTTTTTTTTATTTAAACCCTCCTTCTCCCCACCCCTTTCATGTTCTCCTAAGGAGAAATCTCCTTCAAGGAAGAACCCTCAAGTTCATCCTCTCTTCCAACTCTCCGGAGAGGCGCGACAGCTCCGGCGAACCCTTGCGAAGCTTCGGGCGGAGCCCATCGAGGTAGGCGGTGTTCGTTTGAGTTTTAAATCCCAAACCCTTGTTTGAGTTCAATTATTTGCATCAAATTGTGGATATTTCATTGAAAAAAATCCAATGGTATTTTAGTATAATTTTTTTTCTTTCCATCTCATTTCTCGGTTTGTAAATCGGAGTTCGGAGGAGTCCGCGGTCGTTCGGCGAAGTTTGCAGGTTTTGTTTTTTTCCGGCGGGCCTTCTGCGGAGTAGGCTGCTAGGGGTTTTGGCCGAGCGCAGTAAGGCACGACAGTGGGTCTTCAGAATGGGTGAGAAAGTGTGGTCGGAGGCATGAGGCTTTGGCAGGCGCGCTGGGTTCCGGCGCGAGGCGGAACCGGCATAGAGAGGTGGCGGCTCCAGGCGGCGAGGCAGAGCCGCCGGGGCGCGGCGACCGCGGGGTCGCGGCACGCAACCCCTGCCGGGGGACAAGACCCACGAGATGTGGGTCATAAAGTGGCGCGCTCGAATGGACCTCGTGGCTGGTCTGCGTGTGGTCCGTGAGTCCGCGGCGGGCCCAGGCCGGGCGGACCGACCGGTCCAAGCCGGTCCAGCCCAAGGGGCTTTGCCCCTTAGTTTTCGGACGCCCATATTTTTCTCTACGGGTGTCTGTTTTGCTTTCCTTCTGCAGTAGTGTACTCCAGACATCGAGGCTGACTTTTTTATATGGTTTTGGGAATTTTTAATTCCCAAAAGGAGGGGCCTCAGAGGCGTGACTCTTCTTTAAGTGAATTGACATTTTTCCGAGGAGTCTTGTTTTGGACGGCGCAGAGGCGTCCGATGTCCGTTTTGAGCACCGTCAGTGGATATGCGACCCTAGCGTCGAGTCGTAGTCTTCCAGTGTGGTTTCGAGCGTTGATACTGGAGTTGAGGCATGGGCCCCGCAACCCGTCTTTTGAGCTACGTGCAGCATTTTGTAACCTTTTCATCGGTCATCCGTTTGGGGCGTGCGAGCAGTCATTTCTGAGTGTTTTTTCGAGGGCATTGCTATGGTGAAATCCAGCAACTCTAATTCCGCACGCTGGTGCAGGACCAACGAGGGCCGTTTCGAGAGTTGATGGTGATTTCCAGCCTTATCACCGGTGTCCGTTTTGGACAAGTGAATAGTCCATCTTGTGTACTTTTTCGAGAGGATCGCAAAGGTGCGATCCGTTCGTTGGGTTTCGAAACTGGTATGTGGGTCCCACATTGCATCACTTGTGTTTGGTGCACTAGAATGCATATTTTACTTTGGATATCCATTCCACTCAAGTGATCAGTCCATTTGACTTGTTTTCCCAAGGGGATCGCAATGGTGAGATGCGCCCGACTGTTTTCGGGGCCGCGACTTGGTATCACAGGACGCCGTTCAGGCGTAAGGCGGTGGTTGTGACTTTTCTGCCAGATATCTGTTTGGGGAGAGTAAGTAGTCGAACTCATGTGTTTTTTTCACGAGGATTATAACGTTGTAATCTGTTCTGGCGAGCAGAGCCTCTTATGCGATCTTATTAAATGTGGAAGCACGTAAGGATCTCCAGTGGTAGTCCGTCCTACTGTGTTTGTAGAGAAACCTTGGCGTGTGATCTTGTGCACTCTCATGTGAGTGAAGTAATGATTTACGAGATGTGGTTGGTTGTGCCTCAGTCGTTGAGGTGGCAAGTTGGATTTTTTACTTTTATGCCCTTCGTGGGGACGTTGGGTGCTGTGTTCATGTTAGCCTTTGGGCTAGAGAGGTGGCATACTCTGGGAGTATGCGAGAACGCTATGAGGTACATGTGGATGGTTGTACCTGAGAATGTTTGTTCCCTTGGTTGGGGTTGACTTGGGGCCACAAGTCGTGTGGGCCCCATGTGCCTGTCGTGTTCTTCTTTACGTACTTTTGACCTCTCGTGATGTAGAGGGTTCCTAGGTTCTCTTTTGTTGACCAGCAGGGTTGAGTTTTCCCCTGTTCCTGTTCTTGCTTGTTGACCATCAGGGTTGAGTTGTCCCCTGTTGTTGTTCTCGTTTGGCCGACAGAGATGGCTTGGATCCTCTATTTCTTCAGCTGTGAGGGGTTTCAGTACCATTCCCCCTTTCACCGGACTACGACACCGTTTACGACTATGGGTGTTCGTACAGTGTGGCTATTTTCCCCACTTTATGGGATTAGTTGACTCGGTCCGCTTTGAATGTGACTCAGCGGATTGGGGCGTGATCACCTTGAGAGGCCCAAGGAGTTTCTCTCACTCCTTCATGATCCCTGGTAGAGTTCTTGTGGATTCGGTGTGACCAAAACATTACGTGGGCACCAGTCCTCTAACTAGGAGGTTGTTTTCAGTAGGGATGAGTTTATTTCGAGTAGGGATCACCAGTTGTACCATCTAGGAGGGATGGCCTATGGGTTACCATCCAGTAGGGATGGCCAGTACAGTGGTATTCACCGAGCAGTACCATCCAGCAGGGATGACCAGAGTAGTTCTGGGTTTACCTCCAGCGGGGCTAGGTAGTGGTCCCTAATGCCGGGCTTACCTCTAGCTAGGTCGGGCAGTCGTCCCTGATGCTAGGCTTGCCTCCAGCTGGGCTGGTCAGTGGTCCCCGATGCCGGGTTACCTCCAGCTGGGCTGGGCAGTGGTCCCGTCGCCGACATTAGCCGGGTCACCCTCCAGTGGATTATCATGTTACGGGACTGGGAAGTGTGGCACTCGTCGACTCTTGCTGGGTCTCCCTGTAGTGGGAACCCGATGACATCAAGGTACCCTCCAGCGGGGCTGGGCAAGGGGTCACATGTCTACTTTGAGGAGACCTCTCAACTGCAGGGCAATGACAAGTTGTGGTTTGACGTTCCCCCAAAACTCTCATGTATGAGGAGCACTTTCCCCACCGAGACGCGTCCTTGAGACGTGACCTAAAACCATGCGGGCGAGTCAGTGCCGCCCAAAGCGGATATTTTCGAGGTGTGGTGATTTGAGCCTTTGACTTGCAGTTCGAGGCAGACGTGTGGGATGCTGGGCATCGATGGTGTTTACTTCTGGGACTGTTGACTACTCACATTCTTGGGCTGAGCTACGGCATGGAGATCCCCTTATGACATTGTTCAGGCTTCTTGTTGAGCATATGTATATGTATATACATTGTTCTAGTACCCATTTCTTGGGGTTGGTTACTCTCCTTACAGGAGAGGCGGAGACGCGTGGGGTATGCCACATGGTTTCCGTGACTAGCTTCTCATGGTTGGACATGTCTACTCTCCTGCTATAGGTAGCGACGACTCGACAGGAAGTTCATATTCTCACCGTTTCTAGCTCCCTGTGTCTGGATGAGTCTACCTCCTTTCTCTTGTTGGGTTGATATAGACTCTCTATTGTTAATCTTACTACACTCTCGGTTGTAATCCTCTACTTTCCTTGTTCGATCTACTGCTCAGCCGTAGGTACCTCCTTTTTTTCTCCCTCGAGGCTTTGGGGTATCCTTCTGAGTATTTCTATACTCAAACCTGCATGGGCTTTTCCAGCACTTGGTGTGCCCTTGTAGATGAGAGAAGGGTTGGTCGTGACTTCAGTGGAGCTTAGGAGTTCGGGAGCTTGGACCACGTGCGGTGGTCAGAGTTGGGGTTTCAGGTGGGGGACCCTTCTAGCTGTTTTTCTTTTGTTTACCTATTGTCAGTTTGTGGCACTTTTATGGATAGGCATGTGTTTTTCCCCTTTTCTTTTCAGTTTACCTCAGAACTTGCTTGTACTGTATAGAGGTCGATACACTTTTCTCGTTTATTTATATCAGTTTGTACTTTACTTTTCATTTTTACTCTCCACTTTTTCATTGAGTGTGCTGTGTGTGTGTGTACAGGTACTCAGAAAAAGGCCTCCCAGAGTTTTTTAGCATTCAGCACTTGTCGGAAGCCCCTGGCCTATGGAGGCGGGCTTGGGGTAGTTGCGGCTCTAGCCTGGGTAGGGTCGGATCATGACATAAGAAATTTGAGATTACTACTTTTATAAATTATGATTATTAATGCTTCAACAGGGTTTGGGGATTTTCAAAAATCTCTTGGTGAGTTCTTTCTAAGAGGTGATTCACAATTTAATCATTGAGATATCAATTTTCTATATGTTGAAACTCACAATGACCATTTTTTTTCTACCACCAAAAATTTCACTATAGTGTGGTTTAGGCCCCCCCTAATGCATTATATGGATAGAAACTATATATTATCACCATGTGCTCAACTATTTTATCATCACCACACAAAATACAATGGTGCAATGGTCACCATAATGATCGTTTCCTTCATTCTGAAAATCATTTGGACAAACCCAATAAAACAAGATCCCCATGTATTTTTCATTTTCACTATAGTCCACATATGTACAAAACTTGAAAATGTCACTAATATTTGGCTAGTTGGCCAATCTTAATTTTTGTAGAATATCACAGCCTCAAACAACATAGTCCCTGGCCATCCTTTAATACCCCAAGGGATTAACGGTTATCCCCTCACAAAAATATCCATGAATACTGTAAAACATCAAGAACCAAGACCACTAGTATGGATTATTTACCCTCCAAAGGAAGAAAATAATCCTCTAGCCTCTGAATCACATTTAGACCCCCTCTTAGCAGTACCAAATATAAACAAAAAAGAACAATACCTTTTGATTTTGTTGAATATTAATCTTCATACTATTAAATTAAGATCCCCTCACATTACTCAATAGGATCTCTCCTAGAAATGAGAATGATAGAATAAATATATACGACCTTTCTTCCATGATGGTATGATTAAACCATAAGTTTATGGAATAAAAAGTGTAGTGGTAGAGTCAACTGAGGAGTATCACAATAATATACAAACCGATAAAAACATGAATAATTTTTATAGACATCATATATTAATTTATTGACACTAAAAGGAATAATTATGGCTTGATTAGTTAACAAATAATCAATATGAAATTATAGTACATTATAAATTTTGTTACAAACACTGTAATGATGATCCAAACTCTTCATTGATAATTAAAAAATTACAAAATCATTTTAATTAGTTATTTTGACTCATACACATCATTATATAGTGGGTTAATTAAATATTTATGATAACATACATCGTTATATGAGATGATAGTTGTTTCAAATATACCATATCACTAGATGTAGCATACAATTTCACATACTAGAATATTCAAAAAACGTAAATTGATATAACCCTTATCATTAAACAAGATATATAATTAAATGGAATTATAAATTTTTTACCCCACATACATTGAATCCACTAATAATTTAATCAAAATTTCATATTATTCTGTGTCAAATGTATCACTTCTTAATATAAACCCAAATATCTTTTTGGATAAAATGATAAAACCAATAACCGAAAATATTTAAAAAAATATCTAAATTGTGGATACAAAATTTACCCTAAAATAAGTCCTTATTCCAAAATAATTTTGTATAAATCAATGGGGATTTGTAGCATTGAAAATGATTATGAAATACATTTTTTTAACCATAATCCAAGAGATACCTCTACTAAATTATCATTTCCACTTAACATGTATAGGGATATTAAATGTTATTTATTAAACACTTGTATATTCAGAGAATTATATACTCTATATATATCTATAAAACATTCCAAATTATACAATCCATTTATTCAAGATTTTGAGTATAGTCATGGTATAAGAAAAATGGAAATCACTTATATTATAATACATAAATTCTTAATTATTCATTGAATTGTTGACATATATAGATGAATACATCACAAATAATTTATCAAATAGATGACTTCATCACAAAATAATTTAATATATTTGGATAAAAATAATTAATATTATAATATGAAGGTACAAGATGTCATATAAATTATACATTGTAAGAAAATCTAATCTGGATTGATAAAAATATACAATATAATCATCAACATACACAACCACCAATGATTCAAATAGTCTCAGGGTTATTATAATAATGTTATAAATTTATCAAGATTCATATATAGGATAAATTTTTATCCTTAATAATAGATTATTATTATAAAACATGATTCCAAATTTTACAAATGATATTATTTGTTAAATTACCTAGTGGTATAAAAAATAGAAACAATCTTAATAATATGTCACCCGTGTGTCTCATAAAATTTATGGTCCTCTGAATGGAGTGAGAATGACAAGGAATCAGAGTGGTAAAATCTATGTGACTAAAAAATCATCAACAAAAAACGCACATATTACTCATATGTTTATTAATTAACAGAATATTTATTTGATTTGGACACCAATGATAATGATAGATTATGAGAGATATATAACCTCACATTAAAAAAGAAATTTTAATTGGTTTTTCAAACTCTTTTTATTGTATTGTTACGTACTTCAAAATTTGTGATTGTTATACAACATAATAAATAATTATATTATTTTCATAATATAATAGTGGATGGAGATGGAATACGGATTTGGACTCTATTAAAATCTACAAAATATAATAAAATGGAAAGATGATCAACCAGAGTTAAACAAAAACTTTATTTATCTTCTTTCTTCACCTAAAAGATCCTCAAAACAATATATAATATATTTTTAGTGTATTTAACCTAAATATATATATTATTTTCTCTCTATGAAGAAAATTTTATTTTATATTAAGATATCTAAATTATTTATCAATATTATCATTCAAATAAAAAAATTATAGATCCTAACAAACAGAGGCTTGGATAATATTACAATGTTGCGTTATATTATGGTTATTTCTGGATTTGAACACCATTATAATGATATCATGCTCCCATGAAATCTGATGTTGGATTCTTTAAAAACAGTTTTATCATTGATTAAAACTTCCATATAGAATCATCTAGACCCTGAAATGGTCTTCTTCTCAAGATCCATTATCCCCATGAATAAACAAGTTTCTCCCATACCACACCATTAATTATTTAAAACATGCATTGGTTTTATTTTTCATGGATTATAGTGAGTTTATAAAATTATCATTCCATATCAGTGAGAATTTAATTATCAATATTTGCGTTTTTACATCATAATATAAATTTATTGAATAAACTATCACATGGTTTCTTCTCATATAGAATAATAACTTTAGTAAAATTCACCAAAGAACACCATCACACCATGATAAACCACTCTAATTTTTTTTCAACATTAAATTATGTGATTATTAAAAACAGAATGTATTTTTTCTCCTTATGACCATTAATTAATCCTTATATTATTTTCCAAAAAACTATGACCTATAAGAAATGTATTTTTATAAAATTCGTGACAATCGAAATTCTTATAAATAAAAACATGATATGTTTTTCAATATTCTATGACATGATTTGGGATTTCTAAAGTTTCATTGGTAATTTCAATATAATGTAAATTAAATCAAACACAATTAAATCCATGATATTGTTGATAATAAATAAAAAATTAAGACACTTTCAAATCTCATGAGACAATAAATCAAGAATCTAATATATAAAATGCTAATATTATGTGTGTAATTGAAATAGCACGTTACTAAATATATATTTTTTATGGTTTTCTACTCTCTGTGTGAAGAGAAGTAATATATTGACCATGTATCATTATTGTAACATCAATCTCCACCCTTTTTTGACACACGCCATTAAATATCTTCAATATCCGATTTTTTATTTATTGGAAAGATGAATTAAACTCCAAAATATTACATCATAAAAGAAACACATCTTCATGTATCCCAATCAATGAAATTTTCTTTGAATATCTTCACCAATTTTTATTATCATCAAATGAATATGAATTTCTCACCATTTTAAGGAGTTTTCTTATATATTCTCCACCATTTTTAATGTGTTTAAATGAATGTAGTATATGACATATAAATAATGTATTTATAAATATTATGGGAGAGAATACACACTCCATAACACTCTAAATTACATTTAGATATCCTATATCATTATATTTTTCATAATATTCATAACATTCTACTTTTATAAAATATATTCTATGTTTATTCCAACACAGTCATTATTATCCCTGATAAATTATTATTTTATTTTAATACATTTCAAATTCAAATATTTTACTATATTTATTGATAAATTGAATTCACATTTCTTGTTACACCTAATCTTTTATTGATATTGGACACAACTTTTTTTAGTTAAAGTTGTGTTTATCAAAAATAATTTGTGTTTTTGATTATTATTGAAAAACATACCCCAATACTATCATTTTTATATTAACCATTATTTTTTTCTATACTTTCATGTAATAAATTATCCACTAATAAAAAAAATCATCTTGTAGTAGACATATTACCTTAAAAATAACATACCCAATAAGAACATGAAGAGAACAAATAAATTTATATTTTTTCATTTATATCAAAATCCCGAATTAAGAGTACATTAGAAATATTACATGATCTATTTCAATTCAATTTTTTTTCTTTTTGTCTTACAATGGTTGAATGAATAATGTGTAACATTAAAAAAGTTTTTTGTTCATGAGGTAATTCAGAAAAGTAATCTACTAATCAAACAATCCAACTCATTTTGATACACTTATTTTCCTTCCTCATTCCTAAAAAATTTAATAATATTAATACGAGTGGAAACTTATCTAGAGTCATCCATTCCATATCTGTAAGAATATAGTTATCACAAGAGAGGAATAAAATATCTATTTTACTCACCACTTTATAACATAAGAAAAATTCTATTTCCCCAATGATTGATCTTTTATTGCATTTTTTCATTTATATTGAAACATATTCAATAGTTTTCAATTTGATCCCATAAAAAATTGTGTTATAATGAAAAAATATGAAAATAAGTGTTTTATTAATATTTTATTTTCAATATATATATATATATTTATCTATGTTACCTATCATAAATTGCAAGGTCCTTGAATAGTTGTATAGTTTTGAATACAATGTTGGTACATTTTTTTGATCCTATACTGTAATTTATTTTTCTTACACAGATGAAGATCATCCAAATCAATAATAATTCCATTTGGTTATTTTATATATATTTCCTCATCAAGATCTCTATTCAAGAATATTTATTTTTCATGTATTTTGTAGTCTTTATACATATATTGATAAAATAGTATATGAAAAATCATATAATTCCAAGAATTGTGACTAATGAAAATTATTCATGAATCTCAATAACCTCAATATCTATCTATCCCTTTAAATAATAAAAATAATATTTTTTCGATTCTACTATTCATTTATCATTAATAGTATTATAGAAAACCCATTTCATCTCTAACACCTATTTCTCCTCAGAACATGATAATAAATCCCATGTGTCATAAATTTTTTCAATGTCTTGAGAATGTAAATTGTCTATGGTCAAGGCCTTCTAGGGAACATTATATTTTCTAATAATCATATATTTCATGCGAAAATGGAAAAAAATTATTCCAAACCTTTATGGTCACATCATCCTCCAGAATTCTCTTCAATATTATCATAAAATAGATATGAGGTTTTTGTAGTACGATAATCCTTTAAATAAATGACATCAAATTTTTTATTAATCAACATATTTTTTTATAAAATAAGGTTATTTTTATACCATGTATTTATTAATGAAATATAAATTTGATGTCTTATTCATTAAACATTATTATTTTTGTTCTTTTTATTTTAAAAAAACATATGTTTTAAAAAAAATTAGATCATTATGTTTTTTTCTGTTACAAAAACTAATCTCATGTGGTTTTCCCACTAAACTCGGTTAAATAAAACACTTATTAAGAATATATATTTAATTTTATTCATAAATAAATAAAATATTTTCTCGTGCCCATATTACAGGGATCATATAATCCAAATTATTATTCCCCCAGTACACTACTATATTTTATTAAGGTATTCAAAGTTGTCAAAAAAAAATTAAAAATTTCATACTTCTTAGTATATGTTTTAATGTATCCATTACTGTAATAGGATAACTTTTTAGACTAATATATTTTTATATCAATGTAACACACATATATTTTAATATATATTTTTATTTAAAAAAATTATTTTTCTTTCATAGATTTAAATAAATAAAAACCCAAGTCAAAATGAACTATAATTTTTCAAAATATATTATAAATAAAAAAAATTTGTATATATGTACACAATTTTTAGTAGTCTTTATATTCTTCAAAAAATGAATTTTTCCAAAAAATGGTTTCTAATATTTTTTGAGAAAATAATATAATTTTTGATTTTTAAATTGAAAAAAGTATATTTGAAAAATTAAATTTAGTTTTTAAATAATCATGTTAAAAAATTTTTGGTAAATTGTTTGAATTTTCTAAAATGATTTATTTTTCAATGAATTGTTTAAATTCTTATTATTATTGAAAATTTATTTTCTTTTTATGATTTTATAATGATTTTTTTTAAATGATTTAAATGTAAAATTAATTGATTAATATTATTTATTTTCCAATTAATGATAATGGGATCAAATTTATTTTGTATTTTGGTAAAAGAACATTTTATTTGTTAGAAAACATGTTTTCTGTAATATATATTTTCATCGAGTTTAAAAATAATAACATGTTTTATTTTAAATTAAATTATTAACCATCTATGAATTTAATTTTTTATGATAAATTCCATATTTTAAATAAGAATAATAAATATTATATGATAATGTAAACATAATTTTTATTCTTAATGAATAGTAAAGGAAATAAAAATTCAATATTGTGGTTATGGTTAAAACATGTTTAGTATAGACTTATACCAGAAGATAATATTATTTTTTAGATTACAATAATCCAAATCATAGTTCATGATCATATTTTGACCTCATACTATCACACCATTAAATTTATGTCAATTTGGAAGCATTTAGTCAGATTTTTCCATTATTATAAATTTATCTTTTAATAAATACATAGGGTGTGAAGAACCCAAATTTATTTAATATATATTTGTGTTGTACTTTTTGTCAATACAGTTGTTTGATAAAAAGTTAATTTGTCAGCAAATGAATCTTGAGGATCTGAAATTGAATCGGAAGGGAGAATTATTCAGTTATAAAGGTTGTTTTGATTTAATTTGAAGAAGTTTATTTAAGTAAAAAAAATAATAAAGGATATGACTATTGAACAATTAATTAGTTCCAACAAGTTGAGTTAATGTATGAAACATTTATCACCCCATTTTGATTTATTCTATGGAATATGGAATTCGTACTATGTAAAGAAGTATGAAGTTGAAACTTTGAATCGACATGCAAAAGAAAAAAAATTATTTGTGAGAGGATTTTTTAAGGGGGTTAGTCTGACATTGCATTTGAAGGAATTTATATTTTTTGGATCATGTGTGGAGGTGAGGGTGAAAAGGGATTTTTAGAAACATTATATTAATGTGAATAGAAAAGAGGTCTAGTATAGATTGATGAAATCATGTTTTAGGACATTTTAAACAATTCCTCTAGAGTGATGTGACAGATTATATAATAATGGAGTGAGAAACCTTAAGCCATTTCATTATGGTAATGTTTGACTATACTACCAAATGCATTCCAATAGTGCAATATGTCTGCTAATCATTTAATCTATTTGAAATCTTTTGGGAATCATCTTCTCCACCGAGCTCATATAAGAAAGAAGTTCATCAAGTTTCTCCCATAAGACATTGTTTTCCAATAGAACCATGCTGGTAATTTTTATTTTTATCATTATAGAAAAATTGAATAAATATTTGAAGCTATATGATAATCCCAGTGGAATCATCTTTAATCTTAACTAGCACCTAACTATTATATTCAATGAGTCACCTCTATGAGACGTCAACATAAATATGGGAATTAATCATATAGGTTCATTTTACACCTCTTATGATCTGAATATGATCAAAAATATATGCATCATTATTTTTATGAATAAATGAGGAACAAAAAAATGATAAATTGTGTGAAGGAATGTATTATTTTCAGATGACAGTGATTTTCTATTTCACGAAATATATGTTATATGCTTATAGAGAAGAAGTGTACTCGAGCTTAGTTAGTTGGATATTATTATATTACCCCATGCATATAAACGTTGAAATTATATAAAGTCCCTCCAATTTATAATTATTATTCAATATTCATGGCACCTTGCATGCACCCACATGGATATGGTGAAGTGGACCTTGTTTATTGGTTATCTAGTATACTGTCGGGTTTTTTTGTTCATTGGGAATCCCAGCATTCCCGGTTCACTACATTCCATACCTTTAGTGGCTACTATTTAGTTCAGTTGAAAACCATTGATCCAATAGTGCTGGGGAAATTGTGTCTTGTTTTATTCAGCTGACCATGATCCATTGGGCATTGTGATATACAATTTTGATCTTTACATTAATTCTTCAGGATGTCTCGTCAAATATTATACAAACCATCCATTTGACCTCTGCTGTCAATGTGTCTTCCATCCCGCAGCTTCCCTAAACCTTCCAAACACTCTATATTATGCATTGATTGCACCTTTTTTTATGGTATGTGAGCTTCTGTTGGGTTCCTCTCGGTATGGTGGAGATCTCTCATAGTGATCTAGGTTTATTCCAGTTTTCTGAAGGTAGATGAGTGAAGCATCTAAGAGACTTTGGCCACCTTCACTCTCCTATGCTGCTGTACGTGCCACCTCTTGAAACCAAATTACTTCTCCGGAGGTGATTTAGTGGGGATCGTCTCGATTTTGGTTGTACAGATGGACACACTTATAGTGGTAATTTCCTTTACATATTTTTCAATCATAACCAAGATCTAGTATTAGATCTTGGATCTAAGGCGTGTCTTCTATTCTACAAGTTTTATGTTGTATCCTTCTTATGTGTGTGCATGATTCCTTCCCAGAGTGTGTATGGATTACTTTACATGACTGGGATGATTATTTCCACCTACTTCTATAGGCTCAGCCTACTTGAATAGTTTCATTGGTGTTATAATTTCTATATACGAGTCTGTAATAAGTGCATGTTTTATTTCATTCTCTCGTAATAAATTTGTTCCCCTAGTGGTGTTCTCTCTGTACACATAAGTCCCCTTGAGGCCGTAACATGTTACATTTATTGTCCCCATTATTTTATTGCTCAGTTTGTTTATCTTTTTCCATTTTCTAGACCAAGTGTATCATTCTTTATTCAATTCAATAATAAATAATCCATTAGTTAAACATATCATTTTTATCTCCATATCATGAGACAATAGATCTTGGCTTATATAGGGTTCATGTAATTGACCCCCACAGTTTCCTACATATATATACAAGAATAAACTAAGGTAGAGTGTGTGTTGATCATTTAGATAGAAGCTCATGTTTCCATAGAATCATTGAATTGTGAATGCTATGGTTCATGATAAAAATATGTTCCACACATACGATAGTTAGGTGAAAAAAAGGATATAACCACATAAACTTGATATATTATTTTTATGGTCATTTTTCTTCATGAATAACCACTTTACATGAAGTATTTGGGATAGTGCTTCATAGAATTTCCATGTCCTTTAAGATGAACATAGTAAACACATACATTTACTTTATCACACAAGGATAGAACAACACACTATTTCATGAATAGCATAAAATATTTACTTGGTTTTCCTGATCCCCCTGCATTATGGTCTTGTGTGATGATTGAAAACATGCACACATGTTTTTGTGAGTGATGTTTTTTGAAATAGTGGGTGTGGATAGTGTGTATGAGTGAAATCCTTCTTGCATATCAAGAATAAATCCATTATAGTTTTCTCACAAAAATAAATAAGTTAGGATAATCCTATGGACTTTTGGTATTTCACCGGAATGAATAAAATATTGTGTTTATTTGAACAAGAAGATTTAATTTTACAAGTGAAGTGAAAGAAAAAATTAAGGAAGTGCAAGTTTTTGAATTATTTGTTATTTATATGCACTGATAATTTAAAAGTGTATGTACTAATAATAAGGAAGTGTTTGTGTAGATTCATTCAGGGAAGAATATGTAGTTGATAACGCATGCATGATATCATAGAAGGGAAATCATATGAAAAGGTTATGTAGTATGTTACATGAAAAATTCATGTAAGATCTATGAAAAATGCAAAGACCATGTTGTATATAAAATACATGCATGACATTTGATGGAAATCACGTGAAATTTAAATTTGATATTCAGTGTGCATAATTATGAGACTGAATCTAAGACATTAATTGTATAAGTGTATCAGAATAATTTTTGTATTTTAGTTTTTAATGTTCGATGAGGCCTAGTCTTAAGAAGAATATAGAATTCTTGCCCCACCAATGTTTTACTAAGAGAACTTATTATATTTAGTGATAAAAAATATTTTATCATGTCCAATATTAATACAAAGTTGATAGATAAGACGAACCATTATATTAGAAGACATCTTACAGAGCATTGAGATATTATTAGTTGATTATTCACATATTGATGTGAGTTTTACATGGTGTATTATATTATATAGTTCAAGAGTATACTAAACCGACATTCATACATTGTTATTTATTTGATTTAGTGGAAGTATAATTGTTTCAGGTAAAGTGAGAAGTGTAGAATCAGTTTATACTTAGTGGTTCGAAGAGGAAGATGATTTTTTAGAGGATCATACTCAAATCATTCTCAGTGTTGATTTTTATTGTTTGTAAACTATTGTGAATCTGTATAACATTTTGTTTAGAGACATTGTATCAGGATTTGGTTGATACCGAACCATAGTGGTTTCAGGGTGATACTTGACCATCCAACATTTAATTTTGGATCTATTTTTAGTGTATATTCTGCGTCTCAGATCAACCTGAACATAGTAAGGATGTATTCACCCACATTAGGGGAGAACCTTGTAAAATTACACTATGATGTTCTACATTCACTTTTTGTCATTCATGCGGTGTATTTCTGTTTGTAAACAGGGAAGATCCATTCACTCTAACAAGTGAATTGGTTCAAGTTAAAAAGGGTCAATACAAAAGAAAATAAATTTTTTAATACTTGTGTACACTGATCAACATGTTATTTTTTTTATAAAATATAGTTATTTTTATACCATATGTATATTAATGAAATATAAATTTGATAGGGTATTCACTAAATATTATTATAGGTTTTCATTTTATTTCTAAAAAAATATGTCTTCAAACAGATTTAAGATCTTTTTTTGTTGTTAAAAAACCTAATCTTCTAAGGTTTTTCCACTAAACATGGTCAAATAAAACACTAATTAAGAAGGAATATTTACATTTTTTTTATAACTATGCAAAATATTGTCTTATTCCCATATTAAGAGGATCATATAAAAAAAATCTTTATTCCACCACTACACTACTATTATTTATTGTGGTATTCAAAATAATCAATATTTTGTCAAAACATCACAATTCTCATGATATTTTATAGTGAATCCATTCGTGTAGTAGAATCAATTTTAGAATAAAATATTTTGATATCAATGCTTCACGTATATATTTTAATATATATATGTATTTTAAAAAATTAATTTACTTTCTTAAATTTCAATAGATAGAAACCCACATATAAAAGAACAATAATTTAATAAAATATATTATAAAAAAAATACATTTTAAAAAATGTACTAAATTTCTAGTAGTCTTTATATACTTCAAAAACATACATTTTTCCTAAAAAAGGGTTTTTAATATTTTTTGACAAAGTAATATAATTATTTTTTTTAATTTATAACATATATTTGAAAATTTAAATTTACATTATAAATCATCATGATAAGAATAAATTATGGTGATTTTTTTGAATTTTCAAAAAAGATTCATTTTTCTATGAATTGTGAAAAAATAAGACTAATTGAAAATTTCTTTTCAATTGATGCATTTATAATGAGTCATTTTTTATAGATATAAATGTAAAATTATTTTAATAACTTTTTTAATTTTCCAATTAATGTTAGTCGAATCAAATTTATATTGTATTTTAGTATAAAAATATTTTATTTGTAATTAAACATGTTTTATGTAAAAATATATATTAATTGCCTTTAAAAATAATAACATTTTTTATATTAAATGAAATTTATAACCCACTAGGAATTGAATTTGTTAGAATAAATTCAATATTTTTAATTAGAATAATAAATATTATATGATAATGTAAAAAGAATTTTTATTCGTAACGAATAGTAAAAGATATAAAAATTCAATATTGTGGTTATGGTTAAAACATGTTCACCATAGGGTTATAACAAAATATAACAATAATTTTTTCAATTAAAATAATCTAAATCTTAGTGGGATAACATATTTTGACCATATACTACTCCACCATTGAATTTATGTCAATTTTGAAGCATTTATCTGCATTTGCCTTTATTATATATAAACCTTTTATGAAATACATAGTGGGTTAAGAACCCAAATTTATTAAATTTATATTTGTGTTGTAATTTTTTTCAATACAATGGTTCGATAAAAAGTTAATGTGTCTGTAAACTAATGTTGAGGTTTTGTCAATGAATTATTGTGGATAATTATTCAATTGGAAAGGATTATTTGATTTCATTTGAAGAAGTTTATTTAAGTAAAGATACAATAAATGTGATAATTGGTGAACTATTCATTAGTTCAAATGAAACATGTTAATGTATGAAACATTTATCACCTCATTTTGAAATATTCTATGGAATATGTAATTCATGCTATATGAATAAGTAAGAAGTTGGAAGATGGAATTGACATGAAAAAGAAAAAAATTAATTCAAGAGAGGAATGTTTGACGGGGTTATCTTGACCATACATAAAAAGGAATTTATATTTATTTGGATCGTGGGTGGAGGTGAGTGCTAAAAATATTTTTTAGAAACATTATTGTAACGTAAATAAAAAATAAGGCTAGCACGAAGTGATGAAATT
Organism: Viscum album; assembly: GCA_963277665.1. Taxonomy (NCBI): domain Eukaryota; kingdom Viridiplantae; phylum Streptophyta; class Magnoliopsida; order Santalales; family Viscaceae; genus Viscum; species Viscum album. Next base: position 32,214,524 of record OY728128.1, on the reverse strand, counting down.
ATGTTTTAGGAATTTGTAAATAATTCCTCTGGAGTGTTGTAGCATCATATATAATAATGGTGTGAGAATCATGAAGACATTTTGATATGGGAATGTTTAACTATACCACCAAATGAATTTAGACCATGCAATCTATCTATGGATCAGCTGATCTGTTTGAAATCATTTTCACATCATCTTCTCCATCGAGCTTATTTAAGAGAGAAAATTCATCAATTTTTTCTGATGAGACTTTATTCGTTGATAGAACCATGCTCCAAATAAGTATTTTATCATAATGAAAAAATTGAATGATTATTTGAAGTTATAGCATAATCTTAGTGGCATCATGTTCAAACATATCTAGAACCAAAATATTATATTCAATGAAGCACCTCCATGAGACGTCGACAAAATTAAGATCATTAATCATGGAGGTTCTTTTTAGACCTCTAATGATCTAATTATGATAAAAAATATATGCATCTTCATTTTTAGGAATAAATGATGAACTAAACGATGAGTAATCGTGTGAAGAAACAAAAAATATTTTCAGATAATAGTGATTATCTAATCCGTGAAATAGAGGATGTATGCCTGTAGAGAAGCAGTGCACTCGATCATAGTTAATTGGATAATATTTGTTCACCCCATGCATATACATATTGAAATTATATAAATTAAATCCCATTTCTAATTGTCATTCAATTATAATGGCCCCCTGTAGGCACCCACATAAATATGGGAAATTTTCCCTGTTTATTGTTTATTTGGTTTACCATCGGTTTGTTTTAGTTCTCTAGGAATCACTGATTTCTCTGTTCATTGCACTCCTTAACATTAGTGGTTGTAGTTTGGGTTTGTTGAAAAACTTTGATCCAACGTTTTTGGGGAAATTGTGTTTTTTTCTTCGGATGACCATGATTTGTTGTGTATTGTACTTCACTATTTTGAACATTCCATCTATGCCTCTCGCTATGTTGACTACAGTTATATGCACCGTCAATATGATCTATTCTTTCAATGAGGCATATATCCCGTTGCTTCCCTGAACTATCCAAACACTCCCTATCACACAATGATTTTTCCTTTTTGGAGGGGTTGTGAGATTCAGTTGGGTTAATCTGGGTCTTGTGATGATATCTCTCACTGAGTTAGGTGTTGTTCCTATTTTTCGAAGGTATATGGCTGAAGCATCTAGGAGACTTCGGCCACCTTCACTCCCCTATATTGATGTACATTCCACATCTTGAAACTAGTGTACCTCTCCGGATGATATTTAGTGGGGATCGTCTCGATTCAGGGCATACAAATAGACACACTTCAAGTGGTAATAGCCTTTACATATTTTTCAATCATAACCAAGATCCATTTTCTAGAACATGGATCTACAACATTTTAACATTTCTTAGACATGTTTGATTTTGTAACCTTGTTATGTGTGTGCATGATTCTGTCCAGTAGTGGGAAGGGCTAACTCTACGTGACTGGGTTGATTACAGCCACCTGGTTCTATAGGCTCGGCCTCCTCAAATAGTTTTGGTGGTCATTTCATATTTATATTTGATCCTGTAAATTTTGTATGTTATCTTTATTTATTTCATAAAAAATTGGTTGTCATATTGGGGTTCTCTCTGTGCACATAGGTCCCCTTAGGGCCAAAGCACATTACATATATTATCCCCATTATTTTCTTGCACTGTTTTTTTATCATGTTCCACTTTCATGATCGAGATTATATTTATTGATACACTTCGATAATAATTAATCAATTAACTAAACATATCAATTGGTTCTCCATTATATGAGAAGAAGGATCTTGGATTATATAGGGTAGAATTAATTGACCCCAGTTGATACCTACATATAAATACCATCACACACTAAGGTAGAGTGTGTGTTGGTCATTTAGTGGGAAGCTCCCATGTCCAATGAACTAAACAATCATGAATGGTATGGTTCTCGATAAAAGATGTTTCACACATACCCTACTTACGTGATGAAAAGGATATAACCATGGTCACTTGATCTATTATTTTCATTCTCATTTTTATTCATGAATAACTTATTTCCATGAATGTTTTGGGATAGTGCCTCATAGAATTTCCCTATCTTTTAAGATGAACATAGTGAACACAATAATTTCCTTTATCACAAGATGAAAAAATATAACACAGTTGCATGCTGATCTGAAAATATATTCTTGGTTTTCCCAATCAACCTTGTTTCTTGTCATGTGTGATGAATGAAAAATTGTGTGACTGAATCTGGGACATTAATTGTATAAGGGTATCAAAATAGTTTTTGTATATGTGTTTCCAATGTTACGTGTGGCCGAGTCTTATATCAGAATATAGAATTATTTCGCGACCATTGTTGTACTAAGGAAATTTATTATATTCAGTGATAAAAAGTACATGATAATGTCCAATATCAATAAAAAGTGGATAAATAAGCCAAACTATTATATTAGAAGTCATCTTACAGAGCATTGAGATATAATAGTTGATTATTCTAATATTTAAGTGAGTTGAACTAGGTGTATAATTATATACAATTCAAGAGTATATGAAACTGACATTCATACATTTTTATTAATGTAATTTAGTGGAATTAGATTTATTTTAGTTAAAGTAAACAATTGAAAAATCAGTTTATACATAGTGGTTCGAATAGGAAGATGGTTTTTATATTAGAGGATCATATTGAAATCTATCTCAATGTGGTTTTGTTTTTCTTGTGAACTAGTGTGAATCAATATATTATTTTGTTGAGAGACATTTTATTAGAAATTGGTTGATACCAATCGATATTGGTTTCGGGGTTATACCTGACCATCCAACTTTTAATTTGTGATTTATTTTTATTGTATAATATGTGGCTCATATCAACCAAAACAAAGTAAAGATGTAGTCACCCACATCGGGGGAGAACATTGTAAAAATACACTCTGATGTTCTTCATTCAATATTTGTATTTCATGTTGTGTATTTGTGTTTTTCAATAGGGAATATCTACTCACTCTAACAAGTGAAGTGGTTTATGATAAAGAGGAGTAATATAAAAGAAAAACTTTATTAAAACTTGTGTACACTGAATCACCCCCTCTCAGTGTACCTTCATGATCCACTAGGCACTTCAGTGTGTCCTCTCGCCAACTTATAAAAGAAAACCCCACCATTCTCTAATGTACACCACATTCAAGAATTTATATAAAAAATCCCTTAAAAATTATATCATCAAATTCCCTTACCACGATCTATCGGTATTGGTATTCCAAAAATAAAATGGCATGGTTCCTTAATAAAAGATCTAAAGGAGGCCTATTGATGAAGAGTTTGTCAACATTACCGACCTAAAAATTTATTTCTTCTTCCACATCCTATAAATATGTGGTATTAATAATAGAATATGAAATTTAGAATCCAAAATATACTAAATTTTTATTATGATTATTTTAAAAATTTATATTCCCAAATTTACATCATAGGGGAAATTAAACATCGCCTGTTTGTACGTACAGAATACCACTCCAACGTAGTGATACAATTTTTCTCCCATCACCATATTTGATGGACATATAATAGGATGTGGATATTTTTATAAATTATATTTATTACATAATTATTCTATTTTAATTATAATATAATATCCACCACATACCTTCTCATCAATTAGAAGATGATTACGTCGCTTATGCATATGTCTAGACTACCAACTCCACAAAGCAATGTTATTGGATTTACATTTCTTATTTTACTGGATTTTAATAAAGGGAGATTTATTAAATATAAACAATATATATGATAATGTCTTTTTTAAATATTAAATTACTCTCTACTATTCTTTTGAGCCAACTTTTGGAAATTCAAAACCATGCTCATTCCTATAAATGGTCTACCATCTCGATGAACAATGTAATTATTTTTTCTATCTATACCAAAAATTGATGTATCTATATATAAATATATAATAGGAATATAAATAACATTTTAATCGTGAAATATTTTTGGAGATGATAGAATCATAATCAATGTAATAGGACTGAAAATATCAATGCTATATTCTCATAAAAAAATGAAATAGTTTCTCCCCAAAAGGATGATTTTAATAATAAATTGTTAATAAATTGGCGATAAAATATCATAAGTTGATTAGATATGATATTATATCTTTATTATTTATACATTAATATAACTATAACAATTTTTAATTTATTATATACATGGTTATATTGCTATTAATCTGATTCATTGATTCTGAAAGGGATTTAGGTTGCATTATCTTTATTTATTAGGATTCCATGTGATTAAATTTAAAATAAGGAAAGTTTATGAATTATCTCTAAATAATACCATTAATTGTATTATCCACTAGTGAATTTGGGATATTAATTTTTTTTCCTTTTATTTTGCTATCTATAATTCTTCAAGACACTGAAATTAATTATTTTTGAAATTCGAAATTCTCACTCTTTGGTCAATAATATTTTCTATTCTATATACATGATTAATAAAATGGGGTTCATAAATGATTTTATTGTAGAGGCCCAAAGCTTGAAGTATATGGACATTACATTACTTTTGCGGAATACTTAGTACATAACAAAAACACAAACACAAGGACTGTAATAGTTTAGTGTCTTTGGAAACTCGGAACGTAATCTTCTAATCATGGTGAAAGATCTTCAACATCTCCCATAATTATCTTCCCTTTTTTTTCTTAACTAAAACCGTTCTTTATATCCAGGGGAAAAGAAAACATAAAAGGGTGAGATCAAATGCTCAGTAAGGGTAAAAAAAAGAAATATCAATCACATCATATTCATAAGAACATAACATTTTGGAAATATTAACCTACAAAAGAGATCATAAATTCATATCATGGGATAAATCATAGTAGTGAAATGTAATCCCAATAATCATAACATAAAACATGAAACTTTTTGGCGTACACACATAAACATAGAGAATCATTTCTTATTAGTCAAGACTCATTTCCAAGACTATCTTAGTTGACAAAGTCCATTTCTGAACCGAGTTCATTCCTCGTTTCAGTCCTGTTTCACTGAACCGGTTTAACCTGCCATTCCAGCCATGTCTATCTCATGAGATATAAAATCGTTACCCAATGCATTGTAGGGAGATATAGGTCCCACCCATCTCATAATGATACCATTCTTATGTGTGCCACAAAATCATAAATCATACATCATTGCATATCCCATATAATAAAAATGGGATTCTTAAACAACATGACATCATAAAACAATTCATATAAGATAAAGGATTTCATAGAAATATTTCCATCACATCATAATCAATTCAATGTAATAATAGGGATAGAAACAGAACCCTATATTTTATTATACGGAAAATAATTTTGATAAAACACTTGAACTCCATTCTTGAGGAAAATATCCTTTCTACTTCAAAAACTTTTTCCTTTCTTAACATTTCATACAATTTTAAACTAAAATAAGTTCATTAAAAATAAACTTGAAAACTTGTAAAGTAATCTTCTTGGAAATAATTTTTTAAAAATCCATTCATGCCGTATAAGTTAAAAAACATTCATCCCGTACTTATGTCGGAAAAGTCAAAAAAGTACCTCGTACGAAAAACGAAAAAAGATTCCTTTTATATCTTTCACTAAAAACTCACCGAAGTGTAAAATTGGATTTAAAAAATTGTATGTGGACGGAAATATTACATATTTAGGAATCATGGATGAGGATGATAAAATACACCCTAGTAAATACCAAAGTATAAACAATCTCGGATAAAATGAGATCGTGATATTTTCCCTTACCTTAGGTCCGATTTGCTTCGTAAGTGTCCGAAACTCCTGTATAATGATTTAAATAATGTCATTGACTTATTCCAGAATCACACTCATTGTTATTATATCATATATGGTTCACTTATGACTTTATATTACCCGTTCTTTTGTAAGTTCCTTGTTAACGAGCGTTTTGGGTAAAATTATTTCATTTGTCGTCCATGTTTTGACTTGTAATTATACATATGATTACTTAGATCATGATTACTTAATTCCAGAATATAAAACATTATTTATATATAATATATATTCAGAATATACATATATATAATAAATTAGTAAATGGAATGAAATACACCGTTCATGGAGATGATAGGTTGTACGTACGCATGAACACTGTTTTTGTTTCCTTATTGAGGTGAATGGAATTATGTAGATGACATACATATATATACACATAAATCCAGTATCATTATTATGTCATATATTTCATGATTACTTATTATATATACTTTATAATACATCATGAATGGTTAACGTGGAAAATGAATCTCATCGCATCGTGGAGACGGTAGTCCGTACGTACGCACGAGCGATGATATCGTTCTCATGATCGTGGGACTGTATTGGAGTGTATGTATACTATTTCAGAATCAATATCACTTTAAAATAATCATATATAGTTATTATTTACACCATTATACCCATCCAAGTAAGGTGGTGGTGGAAAATAGATTACACCACGGCGTGGAGACGATATTCCGTACATACGCACGTGCGGTGATTTCGTTTTCCGTAGGATGGATAGATGGTGAAATAGGGTTTTTTACACTTATAATAACATGTCAGTATATGAGTGATACGGATGTTATTACTTCATAATGAAACAACCTAAGAAGAAGAAGTGGAGGAAGAAATAAAGTTGAAAGAATCGGTAATGGACATTACCTCTTCTTTGAAGCGCCTCTTTGAGTCCTCTTCTTAGGGCACTAAAATTGCTATTTGAAGAAGACCAGGAGCTCTAGGATGTTCATAGGGAAGTGGAGAAGAGAATATTACAGGGTTTGGCCGAGCATTAAGGCTCAAAGTGGTCTGAGGAAGAGGGGGAGGATGTGCCCTTTTATAAGGGAGGAGAGGGGCACTTTTGGAATAACAAAAAATATTATTTGATTATAAAGCCAAATTCGGTTTTAAATAGCTCAAAATTGATTTATTTAAAATCTAAGGTGGGGATGAGTCTAAATACTCTCATATAATATAATTTATATTTGTTTAGGTCATTATACTAACCTTATCTTTTAGATTTAACTCTTAGTTAATTAGATTGACATTTACCATGTCACTTTGTATTTTTATATTATATAGCTAATAAACATACCATATACATCCAAGAGACCCAAAGTGGTCCCTTAATGCGACACAAATCTTGATATAAGTATCTTGGCCGAACCTTAGATTTTTATAAATAAAATAACAATCAATAATATAATATTTGTTTTAAAAACTATTTTATGTCAATTTTGACACTATTCAATAGTTGATTTTTGTGAAACTCATAACAGAATTATTACTTCGAAAAATGTTAATTAAATCATTACTAACATGTCCTATTAACCTATAAAATTATTTTAATTCATTAAAAGTCTCAAATTATATTTATTGGGGTATTTATAATATCAATTATGTTAATTTTTCCCTATTATGGTAATTACTGTATCATCATTTTGTCATAAATAAATTAAATTATATAATGTCTAAAAATTATAAATAAAATATTATTATGTAGGAAGTCGTTTTAAATTTCTAATGAATATTTACAATCGAAAATACAACTCATATAACCCTATGTAAAAAGTGTTTTTCTAAAAGATATGTGCTTTTGTCATTTTTGTATTCATTTTAACTTTATTAAAATAAAGTGCCCCTATCACTTACAAGTGGAACCATGGGGTCCCAAAATTGACCCAAGGATTCCCGTTGTCAAAACAAAAAGCATGTTTTTAAGATATAATAACTATCAAAAGATTGATACTTGTTTATGTTCGGTTTAATTGGGAAATTATGTCCAATGACCAACATTGTATTAAATGGTAAAAATATATTCTAAATATACTTTAAAACCACTCAAATTCATAATTTATCACTATTAATTATTTTGATTAAAAAAGTTGTTTTAAATTAAAATTTTGTAATTTTCACTATTCATCAAAATATGAATGTTATCCGAAAAGTACCAAAATTTCACCTTAGGATAAATTCGATACTCCGAATGCAAAAATGAAGTCCATTTTGAGAGATAAAATTTCTAAAATTTTTAAAGGTGGTTATTACTATTCATAACAGTTAGTTTTAATAATATTTTAATAGCATATCGTTGTTTAGTGAAACTCGGTATTGCGTACTACACACACTATCGAGGAAGGTAGCAATTGCGTGTAATGAAAGGTAAGTCAAGGATGCGTGTTGTGAAAGCTCCTTTTGGTGTAGCGTACAACAGAAGACATTAATGAAATTAAAAAGATTAATTTTCATAAAATCTCGGGGTGTTACATTCTACCCCCCTTAAATTGAATTTCTCCCTCAAAATGTGTCGGGGTTATAAATGGTTTACTATAAAAAAGTTTCTTTAATAGAAACCCACATTGTAAAAAGGAATACCAAAACCAATCTTTAAAAACAAAAGTATGAAACGTAACGGTTTCCCAAATAAACTAATCACTGGGTTTCCACATAGGTGAAAATATGGATATGGAAGAGAAATCTAACCATCATGTTCTGATGGAGAGTGGTAGAGAACATGGCTATGGAAAAGCCAGTAATCACAAAGCCATATTTTTGTGACAATCTAAGGTACCATATGATTAATCAGATATAAGAGCAGAAGGACAACATTTTTGGTTTTCAAGATCATTTCCCTAAAGTTGATGAAATTGGAATTAGAAGAAATACATTCATGATTTTGGTATAGTCTCACCATTGGTCGTTCTTTGGACAATTTCCACTTCATCTCTTAACGAAATGATGTTGAATTTGTCATTCATGATGTGTTAGCAGATCATGTGATAGAATGATGGGTCATTCCATCTGTCTCAAACTAAAGGTTAGAAATGTTATCAAAAAATACATAAGTCCATCTATAGTGAGATTAATCATATATGGTTCCTAAAATGGACATATAGTTCATATATCATACTGATTAATATAATAAAACTAGTTTATACTAAACAGGGACTTCCTGTAGGCCAGTGTTAGGCGATAAAGGCCATTCGCACTTCGGTTGTGGGTTCGATTCCCACAGCCTTGTTCAACGCGATGGGTTGTCTCCCATCCAGCAGGTTGTCCTTTTTCTAAAACTACATTAATATAACATCCCATAAATAATATAGTAAAAAACTTCTATCCTTAAACAATACTAACTTATGTCCAACATAATCCATTCCAATCTTTAGGCTTATCCAAAATAATGCTGTCTAATCTCATATTATAGTGAAAATGATTACCAAAGAGTTCATACAACTAGCATGTTAATACCATTGTTTACTCCCATATATCATGAGATATGTCTTGTTGGTCACATTCCAAACATTCAAAGGCCTTAATCATGTATTCTCTTGAAAAAATGAATACCCATTGAACCTTATTGAAAAAATGAATGCTGTTAAAAGTTAACTCATTCCACATACCAAAATTTTCAAAATTCTATATACTCAGACCATGATATCACTTAGTCCTTATATCAATCATGAGATAATGAATACTATCAAACATTTCATTTTTTTCCATATCCCTTCATTATGCACATATCATATTTTTTCCAAAAGTATCTCAATCAATTTCCATGGTTACCGGTACCATAAAATTATTGAAAACCACAATATACCAATACATAAATATTCAAATATTCCACGATACTATATACAACATTATTTTGGAATCCCATTACATAAACACTTAATCATTCCACCACATCATTGTCATATTCAACATTGCCAATGGTTATCGCATGTGACATCCCTTTGTCCTTTTCCTTAAGTGGTCGCTCATGTCGATCATCGCTAACCCGTGGATTAGGGCATTTATTAGCAAAATGCCCCATTTCCTTTCACTTGAAGCATTGAAGTGTAGTAGGTTCATTCTGTGTATCCCTTTATTAGTTTGCATCATTAGAAATCTTCTTCCCATCATTTCGGCATTCAAATGCCCGATGACCTTACTTTCCACATTTGAAATATTTACTTGTCCCTTTAAGACAATCTCTACCATTCTTCTTTCCACACTTTGAGCATAAGGAAACATTCATCTTTTTTTTCACCATTATTCTGAGATTTCTCCTTGAACTCAAACTTTCATTTTTTTGTCAAAAATATGAGATGGATAAGTAACACAAACTTCCATTTCTACCATGATAGCACAACACACAATTTCTTCATAGCTACTGAAGTCTCTTATAGCTAATGACCTTAGAAGATTTGGTTTTAAGCCACTGAAGAATCGATCAACTCTACTTTCAGGTTGAATGATAAATACAGATGCATACCTTGCTAGCCTTGTAAAATTCGCTTCGTATATACCAACAGATTCATCATCCTTTTTCTTTAGTTCAAGAAACCCCTTCTCCATCTTTGTTCGAAGAATACGAGGTAATTACTAACTGAAAAATAAGTTCTTGACCTCATCCCATTCCATGGACTCAATTTCATCTCTTGGCCTTGTATTCTTGATAATATTCCACCATTGATCGGCATCATCTTTCAAATGATACACTGCTAAGATGACTTTATCACGTTCAGAACATTGAAGAACTGAAAATATCTTTTCAGTAGTGCTGATCCATTGTTCTGCAACAAGTGGATCAGAAGACCCACTGAAAGAAGGTGGACGTTGCCTCATGAAGGACTCAATAGAATATTTTTCCCTTCTCTGCTCATTTTGAATTCCAGAATGATACATAGCTTGTGTAAGTATAGCAATAAAATTTTTCACTCCATCTCCCATAACATTTGTTTGTTCAGGAGGAAAATCATTGAATTTTACATTACATTGATCAACATGGTTCCTTCGGGTTCCAGCCATCGTCAAAAACCCAAAAAGAATAGTGTGAGAGGAAAACATCATGCTAGGGAAAAAAATAAAGGAGGAGTACCTTCAATATCTAACATCTTGGGTTACCATAATTATAGTAATATAACCTATACTTATACTTAACCTTAGGTACATCCCTAGACATACCATAGAAATATCTCTAGGGATCTCACTAAAGTTCTTGCATCCTAGTTTACATAGGTTGACTAAACATTTCCTCTGATACCAACTGTAGAGGCCCAAAGCTTGACGTACATGTACATTACATTACTTTTTCGGAATACATAGTACATAAAAAAACACACACACAAGGGCCATAATAGTTTAGTGTCTTTGGAAACTCGGAACGTAATCTTCTAATCATGGTGAAAGATCTTCAACATCTCCCATAAAGATCTTCCCTTTTTTTGCTTACCTAAAAGCTTTCTTTATATCCTGGGGAAAAGAAAACATAAAAGGGTGATCTCAAATGCTCAGTAAGGGTAAACAAAATAAAAATATCAATCACATAATATTCATAAGAACATAACAATTTGGAAATCATAATCTTCAAAAGAGATCATAATATCATAACATGGGATAAATCATAGTAGTGAAATGTAATCCCAATAATCATAACATAAAAAATGAAACATTGCGGTGTACACACATAATCATAGAGAATCATTTCTTATTAGTCAAGACTCATTTCCAAGACTATCTTATTGTACAAAGTCCATTTCTAAACCGAGTTCATTCATTGTTTTAGTCCTATTTCACTAAACCGGTTTAACCTTCTGTTTCAGCCATGTCTATCTCATGAGATATAAAATCGTTACCCAATGCATTTGTGGGAGATATAGGTCCCACCCATCTCATAATGACACCATTCTTATGTGTGCCACAAAATCATAAATCATACATCATTGCATAACCAATGTAATAAAAATGGGATTCTTAAACAACATTACATCATAAAACAATTCACATAAGATAAAGTATTTCATAAAAATAATTCCATCACAACATAATCAAATAAATGTAATAATAGGGATAGAAACCGAACCCTATATTTTTGTAGATGGAAAATAATTTTGATAAAACACATGAACTCCATTTTTGAGGAAAATATCCTTTCTACTTCAAAAACATTTTCTTTTCTTAACATGTCATACAATTTTAAACTAAAAGAAGTTGATTAAAAATAAACTTGAAAACATGTAAAGTAATCTTCTTGTAAATATTTTTTTAAAAATCCATTCATGCTGTATAAGTTAAAAAAAACATTCTTCCCGTACTTTTGTTGGAAAAGTCAAAAAGTACCTCGTACGAAAAACGACATAAGATTCCTTTTATATCATTTACTAAAAACTCACCAAAGGGTAAAATTGGATTTAAACAATTGTAGGTGGATGTAAATATTACATATTGAGGAATCATAGATGAGGATGATAAAATACACACCAGTAAATACCAAAGTATAAACAATCTCGGATAAAATGAGATTGTGATATTTTCCCTTAACTTAGGTCCTATTTGCTTCGTAAGTGTCCAAACCTTATGTATAATGATTTAAATAATTTCATTGACTTATTCAAGAATCATAATCATTGTTATGATATCATATATGTTTCACTTATGACTTTATATTACCCGTTCTTTTGTAAATTCCATGTTAAAGAGGGTTTTGGGTAAAATTATTTCATTTGTCGTCCGTGTTTTGATTTGTAGTTATACATATGATTACTTAGATCATGATTAATTAATTACAGAATATAAAACATGATTTATATATAATATATTTTCATAATATACATATATATAATAAATCAGTAAATGGAAAGAAATACACCGTTCATGGAGACGGTAGGCCGTACGTACGCATGAACATAGTTTTCGTTTCCTTATTGAGTTGAATGGAATTAAGTAGATGACATACATATATGTACACATAAATCCAGTATCATTATTATGTCATATATTTCATTATTACTTATTATATATACTTTATAATCATTCATGAATGGTTAACGTGGAAAATAAATCTCATCGCGTCGTGGAGACGGTAGTCCGTACGTACGCACGAGCGATGATATCGTTCTCATGATCGTTGGAATGTATTGGATTGTTTGTATACTATTTCAGAATCAATATGACTTTAAAATAATCATATATAGTTATTATTTACACCATTATACCCATCCAAGTAAGGTGGTGGTGGAAATTAGATTACACCACGGTGTGGAAACGGTATTCCGTACGTACGCACGTGCGGTGATTTCATTTTCCGTAGGATGGATAGATGGTGAAATATGGTTTTTTATACTTATAATAACATATCAGTATATTATTGATACTGATTTTATTACTTCATAATGAAACAACCTGAGAAGAAGAAGTAGAAGAAGAAATAAAGTTGAAAGAATCGGTAACAGACATTACCTTTTCTTGGAAGCGCCTCTTTGAGTCCTCTTCTTAGGGAACTAAAAGTTTTCATTGAAGAAGACTTGGACAACTAGGATGTTTCTAGGGAAGTGGAGAAGAGAATTTTTCAGGGGTTTGCAGAGCATGAAGGCTCATAGTGGTGTGAGGAATAGGGGGAGGATGTGCCCTTTTATAAGGAAGGAGAGGGGCACTTTTGGAATAACAAAAATATTATTTTATTATAAAGAATAATTCGGTTTTAAATAGCTAAAACATTATTTATTTCTAAGCTAAGGTGGTTATGGGTCTAAATACTCTCATCCAATAGATTTTATACAAGTTTAGGTCATTATACTAACCTTATCTTATAGTTTTAACTCTTAGTTAATTAGATTGACATTTACCATGTCACTTTGTATTTTTATATTATATAGTTAATAAACATACCATATACAGCCAAGAGACCCACAAGTGGTCCCTTAATGATACACCTATCTTTATATAAGTATCTTGGCTGAACCATAGATTTTTAGGAATAAAATAACAATCAATAATATAATATTTGTTTTAAAAACTATTTTATGTCAATTTTGACACTATTCAATAGTTGATTTTTGTGAAACTCATAATAGAATTATTACTACGAACAAAGTTAATTAAATCATTAATAAAATGTCCTATTAACCTAGAAAATTATTTTAATTCATTAAAAGTCTAAAATTATATTTATTTGGGTATTTATAATATCAATTATGTTAATTTTTCATTATTATGGTAATTACTGCATCATCATTGTGTCATAAATAAATTAAATTATATAATGTCTAAAAATTATAAATAAACTATCATTATGTAGGAAATATTTTTATCTTTATAATGAATATTTACAATCGAAAATATAACACATATAACCCTATGTAAAAAGTGTTTTTCTAAAAGATATATGCTTGTGTCATTTTTTTATTCATTTTATGTTAATTAAAATAAAGTGTCCCTATCACATACAAGTGCACCATGGGGTCCCAAAATTGACCCAAAGATTCCCATGGTCGAACATGTATCAACCAATAAGGTTATCACACGTTTTAGGGAAATTGTTTTATTACTATAATATTATTTTTAACCCTTACTTACCCGATTTAATCTTTAACCATGGTAAATAAAATATTTACTAAAGTAATTATTTAAAATGGCGAAAAATAAAAGTTACCTATTTACAAAATTTGAACATCCTGATTCAAAATATGGAATCAATTTTTCCAAATTCAAATCACAGAAGTGGCAGAAATTAATTTAAAATTAATTCCCGTTGTCAAAACAAAAAGCATGTTTTTAAGATATAATAACTATCAAAAGATTGATACTTGTTTATGTTCGGTTTAATTGGGAAATTATTTCCAATGACCAACATTGTATGAAATGGTAAAAATATATTCTAAATATACTTTAAAACCACTCAAATTCAAAATATATCACTATTAATTATTATGATTAAAAAAGTTGTTCTTAATTAAAATTTAGTAATTTTCACTATTCATCAAAATATGAAAGTTATCCGAAAAGTACCAAAATTTCACCTTAGGATAAATTCGATACTCCGAATGTAAAAATGAATTCCATTTTGAGAGATAAAGTTTCTAAAATTTTAAAAGGTGGTTATTACTATTCATAATGGCTAGTTTTAATAATATTTTAATAATATATCGTTGTTTAGTGAATCTTGGTATTGTGTACTACACACACTATCGAGGAAGGTCGCGATTACGTGTAATGCAAGGCAAGTCAAGGATGCATGTTGTGCAAGTACCTTTTGGTGTAGCGTACAACACAAGACATTAATGAAATTAAAATGAATATTTTTCATAAAATCTCGGGGTGTTACATTCTACCCCCCTTAAAATGAATTTCTCCCTCAAAATTCATCGGGGTTGTTAATGGTTTACTATTCAAATGTTTCTTTAATAGAAACCCACATCGTAAAAAGGAATACCAAAACCAATCATTAAAAACAAAAGTATGAAACGTAATGGTTTCCCAAATAAACTAATCACTGGGTTTCCACATAGGTGAAAATATGGATATGGAAGAGAAATCTAACCATCATGTTCTGATGGAGAGTGGTAGAGAACATGGCAATGGAAAAGCCAGCAATCACAAATCCATAAATTTGTGACGATCTAAAGTACCATCTGATTCATAAGATATAAGAGCATTAGGACTACGTTATTGGTTTTCAAGATCATTTCCCTAAAGTTGATGAAATTGGAATTAGAAGAAATACTTTCGTGATTTTGGTATAGTCTCACCGTTGGTTGTTCTTTGGACAATTTCCACTTCATCTCTTAAAGAAATGATGTTGAATTTGTCATTCATGATGTGTTAGCAGATCATGTGATAGAATGATGGGTCATTCCATCTGTCTCAAACAAAAGGCTAGAAAAGTTATCAAAAAATACATAAGTCACTATATAGTGAGATTAATCATATATGATTCCTAAAATGGACATATAATTCATATATCATACTGCTTAATATAATAAAACTAGTTTCTACTAAGCATGGACTTCCTGTAGGCCAGTGGTAGGCGATAAAGGCCAGTCGCACTTCGGTTGTGGGTTCGATTCCCACAACCTTGTCCGACACTATGGGCTGTCGCCCATCCTGCAGGTTTTCATTTTTCTAAAACTACATTACTATAACATCCCATAAATAATATCGAAAAAAACTTCTATCCTTAAACAATACTAACTTATGTCCAACATAATCCATTCCAATCTTTAGGATTATCCAAAATAATGTTGTCTAATCTCATATTATAGTAAAAACGATTACCAAAGAGTTCATACAACTAGCATGTTAATACCATTGTTTATCCCCATATATCATTAGATATGTCTTGATGGTCACATTCCAAACATTCAAAGGCCTTAATCATGTATTCGGTTGAAAAAAAATGACTACCCATTGAATTTTATTGAAAAAATGAATGCTGTTAAAAGTTAACTCTGTACACATACCAAAATCCTCAGAATTCTATATACTAAAACGATGATATCACATAGTCCTTATATCAATAATGATATCATGAATACTATCAAAAATTTCATTTTTTCCTTATCCCTTCATTATTCAAATATCATCTTTTTTCCAAAAGTATCTCAATCACTTTCCATGGTTACCGGTACCATAAAATTATTGAAAACCACAATAGACCAATACATAAATATTCCAATATTCCACGATACTATATACAACATTATTTAGGAATCCCATTACATAAACACTTAATCATTCCACCACATCGTTGTCATATTCAACATCTCCAATGGTGATCGCATTTGACTTCCCTTTTTCCTTTGCCTTAAGTGGTTGCTCATGTCGATCATCACTAACCCGTGGATTAGGGCATTTATTAGAAAAATGACCCATTTCCTTTCACTTGAAGCATTGAAGTGTAGTAGGTTCATTCTGTGTATCCATTTCTTTGTTTGCATCATTAGACATCTTCTTCCAATCATTGCGGCATTCAAATTCCCGATGACCTTCCTTTCCACATTTGAAACATTTACTTGTCCCTTTAAGACAATCTCCACCATGCTTCTTTCCACACTTTGAGAATAAGGAAACATTCATCTTCTTTTCACCATTATTATGAGATTTCTCCTTGAACTCCATCTTTCATTTCATGTCAAAACTATGAGATGGATAAGTAACACCAACTTCCATTTCTTCCTTGATAGAACAATGCACAATTTATTCATAGCTACTGAAGTCTCTTATAGCTAATTCCCTTTGAAGATTTGGTTTTAAGCCACTGAAGAATCGATCAACTCTACCTTCAGGTTGGATGATAAATCCAGATGCATACCATGCAAGCCTTGTAAAATTCGCCTCGTATATACAAACAGATTCATCAACTTTTTTGCTTTAGTTCAAGAAACCCCTTATCCATCATTGTTCGAAGAATACGAGGGAAGTACTTATTGAAAAATAAGTTCTTGAACTCGTCCCATTCCATGGACTCAATTTCATCTCTTGGCCTCGTATTCTTGATAAGAGTACACCACTGATCAGCATATTTTTCCAAATGATACACTGCTAAGATGACTTTATCACGTTCAGAACATTGAAGAACTGAAAATATCTTTTCAGTAGTACTGATCCATTGTTCCGCAACAAGTGGATCAGAAGACCCACTGAAAGAAGTTGGACGTTGCCTCATGAAGGACTAAATAGAATATTGTTCCCTTCTCTGCTCATTTGGATGTTCAGAATGATTCATAGCTTGTGTAAGTATAGCAATATGATTTTGCACTCCATCTCCCATAACATTTGTTTGTTCAGGAGGACAATCATTTCATTTTCCATTACATTGATCAACATGGTTCCTTCGGGTTCCAGCCATCGTCTAAAACCCAAAAAGAATAGTGTGAGAGGAAAAAATCATGCTAGGGAAAACAAAACAATAAAGGAGGAGTACCTTCAATATCTAACATCTTGGGTTACCGTAATTCTAGTACTATAACCTATACTTATACATAACCTTAGGTACATCCCTATACATACCTTAGAAATATCTCTAGGGATCTCACTAAAGTTATCGCATCCTAGTTTCCAAAGGTTGACTAAACCTTTCCTCTGATACCAACTGTAGAGCCCCAAAGCTTTACGTACATGGACATTACATTAATTTTGCGGAATACTTAGTACATAACAAAAACACACACACAAGGACTGTAATAGTTTAGTGTCTTTGGAAACTCGGAACGTAATCTTCTAATCATGGTGAAAGATCTTCAACATCTCCCATAAAGATCTTCCCTTTTTTTCTTACCTAAAAGCATTCTTTTTATCCTGGGGAAAAGAAAACATAAAAGGGTGAGCTCAAATGCTCAGTAAGGGTAAACAAAAGAAATATCAATCACATAATATTCATAAGAACATAACATTTTGGAAATCATAACTTGCAAAAGAGATCATAATATCATAACATGGGATAAATCATAGTAGTGAAATTTAATCCCAATAATCATAACTTAAAACATGAAACTTTGTGGAATACACACATAATCATAGAGAATCATTTCTTATTAGTCAAGACTCATTTCCAAGACTATCTTAGTGGACAAAGTCCATTTCTAAACCGAGTTCATTCCTCGTTTCAGTCCTGTTTGACTGAACCAGTTTAACCTGCCATTTCAGCCATGTCTATCTCATGAGATATAAAATCGTTACCCAATGAATTTGTGGGAGATATAGGTCCCACCCATCTCATAATGACACCATTCTTATGTGTTCCACAAAATCATAAATCATACTTCATTGCATAACCCATGTAATAAAAATGGGATTCTTAAACAACATGACATCATAAAAATATTCATATAAGATAAAGGATTTCATAAAAATAATTCCATCACAACATAATCAAATCAATGTAATAATAGGTATAGAAACAGAACCCTATATTTTCTTAGATGGAAAATAATTTTGATAAAACACTTGAACTCCATTCTTGAGGAAAATATCCTTTCTACTTCAAAAACATTTTTCTTTCTTAACATGTCATATAATTTTTAACTAAAAGAAGTTATTTGAAAATAAACTTGAAAACATGTAAAGTAATCTTCTTGGAAATAATTTTTTAAAAATCCAATCATGCCTTATAAGTTAAAAAAAATTCTTCCCGTACTTTTCATGGAAAAGTCAAAAAGTACCTCGTACGAAAAACGACAAAATATTCCTTTTATATATTTTACTAAAAACTCACCTAAGGGTAAAATTGGATTTAAACAATTGTAGGTGGATGTGAATATTACATATTGAGGAATCATGGATGAGGATGATAAAATACACACCAGTAAATACCAAAGTATAAACAATCTCGGATAAAATGAGATTGTGATATTTTCCCTTACCTTAGGTCCGATTTGCTTCGTAAGTGTCCGAACCTCCTGTATAATGATTTAAATAATTTCATTGACTTATTCCAGAATCATAATCATTGTTATGATATCATATATGGTTCACTTATGACTTTATGTTACCTGTTCTTTTGTAAATTCCATGTTAAAGTGCGTTTTGGGTAAAATTATTTCATTTGTCGTCCGTGTTTTGACTTGTAATTATACATATGATTACTTAGATCATGATTACATAATTCCAGAATATAAAACATTATTTATATATAATATAAATTCATAATATACATATATATAATAAATTAGTAAATGGAATGAAATACACCGTTCATGGAGACGGTAGGCCGTACGTACACATGAAGGCTGTTTTCGTTTCCTTATTGAGTTGAATGGAATTAAGTAGATGACATACATATATATAAACATAAATCCAGTATCATTATTATTTCATATATTTAATGATTACTTATTATATATACTTTATAATCATTCATGAATGGTTAACGTGGAAAATGAATCTCATCGCGTCGTGGAGACGGTAGTCCGTACGTACGCACGAGCGATGATATCATTCTCATGATCGTGGGACTGTATTGGAGTGTATGTATACTATTTCAGAATCAATATAAATTTAAAATAATCATATATAGTTATTATTTACACCATTATACCCATCCAAGTAAGGTGGTGGAGGAAAATAGATTACACCACGACGCGGAGACGGTACTCCGTACGTACACACGCGCGGTGATTTCGTTTTCCGTAGGATGAATAGATAGTGAAATATGGTTTTTTATACTTATAATAACATATCAGTATATGAGTGATACTGATGTTATTACTTCATAATGAAACAACCTAAGAATAAAAAGTGAAAGAAGAAATAAAGTTGAAAGAATCGGTAACGGACATTACCTCTTCTTTGAAACACCTCTTTGAGTCCTCTTCTTAGGGAACTAAAAGTTTTCTTTGAAGAATACCAGGACCACTAGGATGTTTCTAGGGAAGTGGAGAAGAGAATTTGGCAGGGGATGGCCGAGCTTGAAGGCTCTGTGTGGTGTGAGGAAGAGGGGGAGGAGGTGCCCTTTTATAAGGGAGGAGAGGGGCACTTTTGGAATAACTAAAAATATTATTTTATTATAAAGCCAAATTCGGTTTTAAATAGCTCAAAATTGATTTATTTCGAAGCTAAGGTGGGGATGGGTCGAAATCCTCTCATAAAATAGAATTTATACATGTTTAGGTCATTATACTAACCTTATCTTTTAGTTTTAACTCTTAGTTAATTAGATTGACATTTACCATGTCACTTTGTATTTTTATATTATATAGTTAATAAACATACCATATACAACCAAGAGACCCACAAGTGGTCCCTTAGTGATACTACTATATTTATATAAGTATCTTGTCTGAACCATAGATTTTTATGAATAAAACAACAATCAATAATATAATATTTTTTTAAAAAACTATTTTATGTCAATTTTGACACTATTCAATAGTTGATTTTTTTGAAACTCATAAAAGAATTATTACATCTAAAAAAGTTAATTAAATCATTAATAACATGTCCTATTGACCTAGAAAATTATTTTAATTAATTAAAAGTCTGAAATTATATTTATTTGGGTATTTATAATATCAATTATGTTAATTTTTCATTATTACGGTAATTACTGCATCATCATTTTGTCATAAATAAATTATATTATATAATGTCTAAAATTTATAAATAAACTATAATTATGTAGGAAATATTTTTAGCTTTCTAATTAATATTTACAATTGTAAATATAACACATATAATCCTATGTAAAAAGTGTTTTCCTAAAAGATATATGCTTGTGTCATTTTTTTATTCATTTTATCTTAATTAAAATAAAGTGTCCCTATCAATTAAAAGTGCACCATGGGGTTTGAAAATTGACCCAAAGATGCCCATGGTCGAACATGTATCAACCAATAAGGTTATCACACGTTTTAGGGAAATTTTTTTATTATTATAATATTATTTTTTAACCCTTATTTACCGGATTTACCCTTTAACCATGGTAAATAAAATATTTACCAATGTAATTATTCAAAATGTCGAAAAATAAAAGTTACCTATTTACAAAATTTGAACATCCTGATTCCAAATATGGAATCCATTTTTCCAAATTCAAAACACAGAAGTGGCAGAAATTAATTTAAAATTAATTACCGTTGTCAAAACAAAAAGCGTGTTTTTAAGATATAATAACTATCATAAGATTGATACGTGTTTATGTTCGGTTTAATTGGGAAATTATGTACAATGACCAAAATTGTATTAAATGGTAAAACTATATTCTAAATATACTTTAAAACCACTAAAATTCAAAATTTATCACTATTAATTATTTTGATTAAAAAAGTTGTTTTTAATTAAAATTTAGTAATTTTCACTATTCATCAGAATATGACAGTTATCCGAAAAGTACCAAAATTTCACCTTAGGATAAATTCGATACTCCGAATGAAAAAATGAAGTCCATTTTGAGAGATAAAATTTCTAAAATTTTAAAAGGTGGTTATTACTATTCATAATGGCTAGTTTTAATAATATTTTAATAGCATATCGTTGTTTAGTGAAACTCGGTATTGCGTACTACACACGCTATCAAGGAAGGTCGCGATTGCGTGTAATGCAAGGATATTCAAGGATGCATGTTGTGAAAACTCTTTTTGGTGTAGCATACAACTCAAGACATTAATGAAATTAAAAATAATATTTTTCATAAAATCTCGGGGTGTTACATTTATATAGGCCAATAATTTTATAAATTCATTTTATCCATTATTTAATTTTTTTAAAAAAATTAAAAATAATATTATTTTCATTTTCCAAATGAGTTAATTTTGTATTTTCCCTAAAAAATATAAAATGAATCGTAATTTTAACATATATTACTTGAATGGAATTCCATACCATCATGAATTCTAAATAAAATGATAGATGAATTAAAAATTTACTTTTTCATTTCAAATAAAATGTTTATAATTTTATTTATAGATGCTCTAAATTTAAAATTAGTTATTTCAAAATGAAAAGGGTATTTTCTTAATGAATTTTTACAGAGTATGTTTTAAGAAAATTTTGATTTATGAAAACATCCATTAATGATACATATCATTTACCGGTGATATAATATAGGGATAAAATTCTTATTATTTCACATGGTAGTTAATTCTTATGATGATGATATGTTTATGAATCATTAGATTTTTCCCTAGTTTGTATTATGATGCAATTTTTAAATGTTTTAAAAAAAATCCCTTTTATTATGATAAGATATATGATAAATGATTTACGATGTTATGTATCACATAAGAAGGTGTTATAATAAAATTTATGGTGAGGATGTAATTATATATCCCTATAATGCATTGTTTAAAATGATTTCCTACTGGGATAATACATTCCATAATGTGGAGTAAAAAAAATTTATTACGGGACCCTATGAACTATTATAGACATTGGAGTGAACCAGGAATAAAGATTTAAAAGACTGGATAGTTTACCCAATCCAAAATTATATTATTAGAATTTATCTAGGACTACATAAATTATATTCTTGTTAATTTTGTATTCAAAAATATTGTTGGCACAACATTTTTTATAATGTTGTATTTTTTGTTCAATAGTTTTCAAGGATGATAAAATTGAAGAAAGAGATGAATAATAACTCCAAATTTATTATGGGTGGTATTTCATATGATTGATGAGTTGATCTTAAGTTCAATGCACATGTATCAAGTGTGATACAAAGTCTATAACAATGAAACCATCTCGGAGAGTGTTGAAGGGCATGATGTTATAATGTGATCATGAAACATCTCATTATTCAAAGAGACCATGAAAGAGACTACATTAAAGAGAGAGGGACAATTTAATGATGGATAAAGTGGAGATTTGATGATTTAAGAATGATTATACAAAGATGAATAAGATGATACCCATCGTATTCAGTGTAGACTAGAATGAATGATGTTGCTAGAAGATAGAGAAGTTGTAGTACATTCTCAAGAATAATATGATGATACTAAAGATGATTGATCAATGAATATATATCATGATAGATATGGTTCATGATGAAAGCGGATGATTGTTGAAGAAGAAAGATGATAGTGAATTAGCATTGGTGTTCATGCCGAAGAAGATATTTAAGGTGCTCCTATTTCCAAGTGTTTTCCAAATTGTTGGACCTCAAAATCGGGATTTTGTTTATTCCAAAGGAAGGATTTATGCATATCACTGAGGGAGATAAAGAATAGTGAATGAAATTTGAAAAGGAATCAACCCGCATACCCTAGAGCATGGTCCACATATCTTGTCTGGGAATGGTTCACAGATGCGTACCTTGTAGCAGGAATGTTACATAGAATGGTTCACGAAATAGGTCACGGTATCGAAAATGGTTTTTCGTGAAAGGAGATGTGGCATGTAGAATGAATTGTCATTCGTAGAATAGATGTAATACGTGGATCAGTAATCACATGGTTCATGGTGGAGGATCACAATACACAGAAAGATAATAATCCGTGGTAAAAATTTCCCCAAAATGAAAATTTGGGTAAAACCGAATAGACAAATTTTCAGAGTTATTTTCTTATATAAGGAGTTCTAATCCAATAATTAAGAGAGATTGAATTATATAATAAAATACTATTGATGTGGAAGAAATCCACTTGGTCTAAAATCTGTATGTAGGAGAGATTCCTCATAGGGAGAAGCGGTACACAAAAAAGAAATGGTTCGCAAAATTGTAAAGAACAGTCCACATAAGAGATTCTACATAAGAAAATGTGGTACGTGACAGACAAAATGGTTTGAAAAATTAAATGGAACAATATGATGAAAATATTCTGTGTAGGAAAATGTTGTATACAAAATATGAAATAAGTCGTATAATTTGAAAAGTATGTTCGAAAAAGGATGAAATGGTATGCTAAGATTATACACAAAGCCAGTGTATAGATGTGGTATGCAAGTGCGATATGTGGATCATGCGCAATTTACAGAGGAGGAACTGTATGCAGAGCCAGAGTGTATGCAAAGTAGGTGCGTACGCGATGTAGGTTTGGTACATAGAGGAGGCATGGTACGCCGACCAGGGATGGTACGTGGAGAAAGTGTGGTAGGTAGAGCATGACCATTATGAGGAGAATGTGTGGCACACAGAGCATGCACCATATTAGGAGTAGGAGTAGTAAATGGATTAGGTTTGATATGTAGTTCAGAGAAATTCAGCATAATTATGGATAGCACACAGAATAAGAAACATTGAAAAGGAATTATGTGATTCTATAAGGAAGAAGAAGAATATTTAGTGCATTTAGTTGATTCACTAAATAATAAGATTGAACATAAAAGAGAATAAAATATTGATCATGTTGCATAGATAGTCTCATAATGGATAGGATAGTAAGACTTTTAGGCCAATCTGTTGAAGATAACTATAAGTCTATAAAATAACAATGACCTCTCCCAAGGGAGTGAGCTAGGGGATTCAACAGACGTGGTCCGAGGGAATTAGTGATCTATCCCGAAACATTTTTAACGGTAGTATACCTAGAATAGAATGATTGTGACTGATCATTTGTAATCTACATCTAGTGATGTTTAGATGCATTTGGTATGACTAGAAACCTGTTGACGTATGCTCCTGGGATGTAGCCCTTAGTACATAAATAAGTAAAAAGTATCGTGATGTCCTTCTAGATGTCAATGGTTTAATAATTGTACATATCAATCATACATGTTTTAAAAATTATTCCTACCAATGTGGGAACAAGATCCAGTAAAGAAGAGAAAAATGTGACACCTTGATTCACCCCCCTCTATGGGTGGTCTAAGGTTCTTCAAAAATTAGTTCTTATTCCAATATTATCCTATCATGCCTCATGTTTTTGGATTCCTTCATAATTCATCTCATAGGAACTATCATTCATTATGAGATGACTCCAGATTATTATATATAATATGTTCGGTATGGTTTTCAAATGTTATTCCCATATTATCGTACCCTTATTCTCATGTTACACTTATGTTATCATTGATTTCTCTATTTATCATTAATGATCATCTAACCTAACCATTTATTATTTTAGAATTCCCATTTTTTGAAGAATTATTTTAAGGTTGATATGTCTATGAAGGATGCTAGTTATTAATAACTTAATGACTTATGATATATATATCACATTAATATGTTTTTTCTTATCTATTTTTATATAGAAAAATAATATGATTATAGTAATGATATTAATGTTATATATTGTATATTTATCTTATTAGATTTAATGATTATGATTAAAATGTTTGGGTACTATAGTTGATATCAAATAAATATTAGGATACATATAGAAATTGGGATGAGATGACTTTAAAGGCAACCCTTATGATAATACTATGAATAAGATAATTTATTAAAATATAGTAATTTAAGAGGTATTTTTTTCATAGAAAAATATAAAAATATTGATTCTATAATATGAAATGGTTTTTGTACTGTTTAATCTTGGGGTAATAGCCCAAAAGAAATTTTTTCTAGAATATCTCAACCATAAATATGGTGGAAAGTGAGTGTAACCTATCTTTGCAATTAGTTTTACATTACCATGGGGGTATTCTAGTATTAAATCACATATTATTTTTGAAACATTATAATGGAATTAAATTAATGATAACGATGCATAATATCAATTAAAACAATGGTTATAATGATTGAAAAAATGTGCAATGATGTATATATCCTCTAAATGAAATTTCTTAATTATGTGGTTTCCCACTATGATTATTTTATCACACATAATGATTTTTTATTTTGGTCAATTAATGGGACCTGAAAAGTCTGTTCTAATACTGAATATAATGGACATTACAATGATTTTCATCAAAAGGAACCAAATGATAAGGGAGATAAAATAATAACTATTTTTTCTATGATTATGAAACATTCTCAGTAACTGAAATAAATAGGTTTTAAATGGAGCATAGCGGGGAAAAAAACCCATGGGTCCTTAATGATAAAACACCCACCTTCATTTAGTGGCTATATAATTCCACTATTTATTGAGTAAATGATCAACACCATTAAGATAATATTTTATATTATACAGTATCCAAAAAAATAAAATGATATATTAGTTTTTTATTATTTGGAAGTAGGAGTTGACTAATTGTGTAAACGTTTAAAAAAATTATGAAATCTATTGAATAGAGTGGGATGAGTTTAGAAGCTTGTTGTTCAATTAGTAAAATCCGTGTATTCAAAATATAAAAGTGGATAAGGAATTAAATGACATGAAGAAGATGGTCGGGGTATCTATTATTACTAATTGGAATATTATACAAGACTTTTGATATACGATTCATGAATTATATTCCAACCTAAATACAAGATTCATTGATCATTCAGAGTCTCAAAACCATGAAAACAATTAGTTTTAATCATAAGTAACTTCATTAGATATAGATAAATAGTTTCTTGTTCAATCAAATTGTAAATAAAAATTGGAGTTCCAAATCAATATCATGGTTTTGATAATAAAATAATGGTTGAGTTCAAAATATATTAAATGTATAAAACCCATGGAGTAAATAAAATGGCATTATTAGTAATCTAGATTTGTGGAAAGAAACATGGATGAAATTTTCATAAGGGTCCAAGTAACTGATTTATGTGTGGAATATAGTGTTATAGGGAAATCACTCACACTAAAGTGATTGGAATGAGATGTTAGATAATTATGGGGGGATAATACCACAAATAAACCTCCCATAGTAATGTTATTCAAATTAAATGAGTTTTGAATTATGATAAAAAAATTCTAAATTAAGAAGGGTAATGATTTTGATTGATTCCAGTGACCTCTTAATCTCATAGAAATAAAGGAAACCACATGTGATCACTTTTATCGATGTGGGGAGTGATAATGAATGGGTGGGAGGTACACATACATTCTACTATAGATCTAAGGACTTATGTGATTCTAGATCTACCCAATATTTTATATATGAATATCATTATGAGGGTATCACATTATCACAACACTGATTTGGTGTTGAATTATAATTGAAAACCGCAAATTGTATGAAGATAACATTTTATATATAAGATTGTCCTCCGATTGGGTAGTGTGGGTATATGCTTCCTAAAAATATCATTTTAATCCTTGTAGAATAATTTCATGTTATCTTAGGGATTAATTGAATTTCTATACGTAAATCCAATACAAATTCTCGAGGTAGGTATGTCAAATTTGATATTATAAAACAACCTATGTTATTATTGCGGTGATAAATTTTGTTTTTAATAGAAATAATAAGTGGTGCTACATCAATTTCAAAGAATCTTTATAGATAATCCCTATTTAGTATCTTGAATTAAAGAAGAAACTATTTGAGAATTTGTAAAAGGTTCTCATTTATCCATGTGTGTCCCCATGTGGTGCACATGGATTTCTTTTTAAGAATAAATTTGGATCAATGTCACCCTAAATTATTTATTGGGAGATGAAAAAGATCATAATCATGAATAATCATCTAGTAGAATGTATTATTGATTTTTCAATCAATTCTAACAAGAACAATAAACATTCATGACTAATCATTGATATGGATACTATTTGTTGGGGATTTATTTTTATAATATACCTAAGATAGAGATATGTTTAATGAATTGGTAATATGAATTAATATTGATTACATTTTGTATTACTAGTTATCATTCTATTTTTATCGACACAATGAAAAGAGTCTTTAGAGATTACCGAGATCACTTTGTAGATATACATATAGATGAAATTTCTATATATTTGAAGAGTAAGGATGTTAATTAATATAAAATTGTGGATTTTATTAACTTACCTAAGGATGGGTATGCCTTATATATAATTTAGTATGTTTGAATTTTGGATTCATGATGTTTCATTTTCCTATCATTTGATCTCATAAGATGGTTGATTAGTGAACCCATCTAAGATGGATGTTTTTTGACTGTTCGGCCAGACTATCCACTATGATATATATACATAATTACCGTAATTTTTAAGAATATTATTGATATTTTTTAAAGATTTAATTAGGGATTTAGAATACACTAACCATGTTAGCTATAACGGATATATGTTACTTTGGATTTATGAATGTGAAAAAAATCATTTAGTTATTGAGAAGTATAGTTTAGAAACACGTACATACACAACCTATAGTGGATAAGAACTTTCAATATTCAGTAATTCATCAATGAAGGGTCTGGGATGCATTCTCTTATGGTGAAATCTTATTACACATGAAAATTGAAGGGTCATGAGAAAAATTACTCAACTCAATTTTTGGAGTTATTTATGGTAAATTTTTAATTGACAATATGTTGGTATTATGTTATCATTGAAATATGTGAAATATGTAATGATCATAAAGCTAATGAATATATTCAATAATATAGTTTTAAATATGAAATAGATAATATGGTGGTAGCAGATTAATTATTTTTACTAGTCAATACATTACCACTATAGGAAAGTGAACAAGGTCATTAATTCTACTGAGTTAGAAGAGTCATTCTAACTTATCTTTAATGAGAGTGAAAAATGATACAATATTCCTATATTTGAATAGTATGGATTTGGATTTATTGATGGAATTGGTGAAATATTTCATTTTTTAAATGAGTGTTCAACTATTATATTCTGTGAATATTAAAGAAGCATTGAAAGAAGATTCTGAGTTTCAAAAGATAGTTGGAAATATTCCAAAGATAAGTTATGATATTAATGGAATGGTTTTTAGGAACTATTTATGTTTCTTTTCCATTTTATATTTTATGGAGTTATTGTATGAATCAAATTGTTCTTCATTCCATATTCATCTTTCATGTATGAATGATTTACAATGCCTTGAATGGGTGTTTTTGGAAGGATAACATGAGGAGTGTAATACCCCGTTTTTTCTTCTTATTGAATGAAATAGTTAATTATTAAATTTTAATGCTTTGTTTTACTCTATTAAATATTTATAATAGTTTATGTATGGGTTAGGGATTATTCTAGGATTTTTCAAAACAAAAACCTCCAAATTTTGGAGAATTTTTAGGGGGCACACAGTTGCAAAATTGTTATTAGTAAATGTGCAGCTAAACCAAGAGGACCATATTGAAGGTATCATTAAAAAAACATATCAAAGGGATTCTTCATAATCATAGAAAAATACGAACCTATATTAGAGGGAATTAACATTGGATTCTCATGGTTTAGTTAACCATAAGAATATCTTGTAGTATTAGTTCCATTTTGGTTGGGACCCCTACATGATTTGAGAATGGTTTGTCCAATCCATAAGCGATATCCAAGAGATGGGTGTACTTACAATGTTACTATCACAGGGTTGGTGCACAATTTGGCCAACTGTTCATCAAATCATTACGAGATCTTATTATTTCATGAATTTTCAATTTTTACCTTAGATATTATAAAACATTAACCATATATTTCTCCACAATCTAAAAATATAATCCCTTATACTTTTGAAGATCCCACAAAACATACATATTAGATTTAAAGTATCTCCTCCATTAAAATATTCATTGAACCACCATTTTTATAATTTCATTCCTCCCTGTAAGTGCTTCGATTCATTATCATCATTTCTCGTTTTATATTTCAAGCATAGACGAAATTTTGGTTTAATATGATATGAATTTTTTTTTCTATTGTTATAAATTTATATAAATTAGAACAATCTAGTGTAAAATTATAGATATCTATTCATATAATTTTACAAGGTTTCCAGTTTATTACATTTCCCTCAGACCTCGTCAATTTATTATTTTCTTCATTGTGTTTTGGGTCAGTTTTACCAGTGCCTTAGCCTTAAAATCAATTTTCATAAAATAAATTTTTTAATTGAGAATATAAACGCATTTTTAGACCCCCTTATTCTCTTTTTTAGGTCTATGAAATCGATTTGACTAATCCTTTGGGTGTTCCATTCCTATTTTTATGTGACCCCTTGCACTAGAATAGGTAAAACACCCATTGGTGTGTTGGGTTGGAATTCCTCAAGTGAATAAATTAATTTATGGGGATCAATTAAAAATTTAGAAATGCGAATGAATAATTTACAAAGATATTAGAAACTAGAAAAAAATATTTATTATATGAAACCTTAGATAACCATTGAATTTTTTGAATTAAATTAATGGACTTCAGTTATAAATTTAGTGAAGTTTTTAACATGGTAATGAAATAGATGTAACGATTTCATTAAACATATGGTAACCATTTTTAACATTCCAAGATATTATAAAATACATCATATCAAATAAATTAAATATTTTTTTTAGTTATATGTAACATTGACTATAGCTTGCATTACAAGACAGATCGAGTTTAAATGAAACATGGAAAAATATTGAAATATTATTATTTAATATGATAATTAAAACCTTTTATTGTAATGGAGAGCATGAATATTATTATCTAAATTATGAAAAATATATGGTCCATAAAATTATATAAAATAAATTCTTTTGTGAATAATTAATTAAAAATGAAAATATAAATTATTCAAAAATAAAAGAAACTGTTTTTTGAAAAACTATATTTATACCCCCAAACATATATAACCTCAATAAATTAAACAAATAACTATTGTTTAATGATTTTAATGATATTCATATAATATATATTCAATAAAATTTTTAATATTCATCTCATTTTTTTCTAAAAAAGTGATGCATAAAAATATGATTTTTTATGAAAAAATATATATTTTGAAAAAACAAAATTTTTCTCCATTTGAAAACATATTTTAAAATATTTTATTCACACTTTTAGTAAAAATATATGAAAATGTACGATTTATTTTTTAGATATTTATTATAATATTATATTAGAGTGGGTTTTTTAAAAATTTCTAGAAACATATTTATTTGATTAATAGTGAAAAATATTAGATTATATTATGAATTGTCATTTCTTTTAAAAATCGTTAAAAAATTATAATGTTTATTAATATAAAATTTGGGAATTTATGTATTTATTAATCCAAATATGGTAATTTTAGTAAATTATTTATTTATTTTTTATATAAAAACTTTTTCACATTTTTTTCATTAAAAACCAACATTCTCGTTGCTTCCACAAGATTAATTTTAAAATTAATTTAACAAATTTTGGGATTAGAATATTAAAATAGTGATTACATATTTAGAATATGAATAATTTGTATTTTATAATATTTTTATATTAATTTTATACATTAATGTATAAAAAATGGATAACAATTGTCATGGTTAATGTACTATTGGATTTACTAGAGGGTGTAAATTAAAAGGATTAGGTAAAAAATTACCATTTTTTTTGGAAAACCCCATTGGATTATCATAATTTTATAGTATATATTCAATGTTCTATAATACACCATTATGGTGAATTGTGACAAGTGACACGATGGGAAAACCTTGTCCTTTTCAAAACATATAAGTGTACCACATATATTACTTATAAAACGCCATCCCATATCTTCTTCACATTACACTTCCAACGCCAATAATTTTGAAAACAAACATACCAATTCACTTATTCATATCTCTAATCTAATCAAATATAAATAATTTTGTGTCAAACTAAAATACATTTTCTGAATTTGATGTAATGTACATAATCAATCATTTTTTTTTCTAACCCTAATTAAATACATATTAATGCATGATGATATAATAAAGTTTAATCTATATAATAATATGTTATTATGTTGATTTAATGAGATAAATAGTTATCATTCTCCATCAAATGGGTTACAAAAAAATTATTTGTGTGTACATTGGACTAACACCTCACAAACCATTATTATTAATTTTCAATCACAACCTCTCAATGCTATATATAATAATGAAATTTTTGATTATATATGATATTTATGATATTATTATGCTTCCTCGTTAATGATATCATTTGTTACTTATCACATTCCTTTCTATGGTATTAAAATAACATGGTTCTTGTGTACGATGAACTACCACCACATGAAGCGATTTGATTCTATATAGATTTACATGGTAGGTAATATAGATGGGATTAATTAAATTAATTGATATTTGTGAGATAAAATTTATTTTTTAATTATGATATTTTATTTACCTTTTTTATTTCATTCCATTTTGAAAATTGAAACAACATTCATGTGTATTTGGGGCTTATTGTCTCTATGAATGGTCTATTTGATTTTCTATCTCTAATTTTTTGGGATCACTCTAAATAAATTTATAATTGAAATATATAATATTAATATAATTTTACGAATTATAGATATCATATAACCATGATTAAATTATGAGTACTATAAATTTAAAATTAAATCATACACGAGAAAAAATCATTAATTTCTAAAAAGGTGACTTTAATAATGAATTTTTAATAACTGGTTAATAAAAGTAAATTATTAAATCATATAATATATGTTATATATATATGGTTTCTTAAATATTATTATAATCAGTTTATATTTATTTTAATTGTTGTTTTAATCTGTGTAAAGTATTTCCAGACTTATGGTAATGTATTTCCACATCTGTTTTTACATTTTCAATACTCATGCGACATTCATAACCTATTTTTTTTGGTGTACATACATCCCATGAATAAATTATATGATTATTATACTTATATTAATTTATATTTAAATATAATTTAGGTGTCACTCTTTTATTGGGTTGACAATTCCAAATTTACTAATGATGTATGCTATTTTTTTGTCTCAAATTTCCATCTTTCGGACATAAATTATGATACACACCTATATTAATATAGGATGTTTATATACATACCCTTTGAAATGTTATGTCATGAATATAATAATATTAATGATATGTTATTTTTCATTTAATTTTTTAAATTCTGGGGATTATGTTTAAATGTTTCTAAAGTAGTAACAATTTTATTTTACAATATCATTGATTATCAGGATTATTTATGATTATTCTCGCAATGTTGACTTATTATGATATATCTCTCAAGAAAATATTTAATATTTATAACCACTCTGTTATATCATTAGAATAAATTTATTACCTTCATTTTCTTCACTTTATGTACACATGAGATGAAAATAATGTGTTTATGATTCATCATCTTAATTTTTCACATTAGTCAAAAACTATTTTCTTATTAAAAAATTTATAATATAAAATAAAAAATGATATACACTATATCCCAAATATTTATTAATTATATTTATAACTAGAATAGAATAGTCATTTTTTAAGGAATATTTATTTTGTCTTCCAAACATTTCCCATTTTGATTTTATCAAAAATATGAATATAACATTTATTTTTACATGTAAGACATAAATTGAACTTCCCATAGTCACAACCATTGTTTTCATTAGTGATTTATTATTGGTTTTCATGTATTTTTAAAATAATTTTTTTGATGAATTTTTTTTCAAATTACAATGTATATTTTCCACAAAAAAATATTTTAAATCATTTTTGAATATTAATTTATATGTTCTCACGGTAAATTTCAAATGAAATAGATTTTTAAATGTTTTTATGTATTCAAAAGGTTTTTATCAAATTATTAAGGCTGTATTTCTCATGAAATGAATTAAATGATTTTTAAATCATCCTTTGTATTTTTTCAAGGTTATTTTAAACGAAAATTATTTTCAAAATTTTTTTATGAATTTTTTATTTTAAATTGTTATTTAATAAAAAACTAATTTTTCTCAAGAAATGATTTGAGTGATCCTTCAAAATAATATTTCATATTGTATGAAATCATTTTATAATAATTTTTATTTTCTAGTTATATTATCCAATGATATAATTAATATTCATTATCACGATATTTTATGTAAATAATGATAAAATATTTATGATATCCATTTCTATTACATAGGATAAAAAATGATAAAATGATTATAATACCTTATAATTTTTTCACATGTAATGATTTTATGTTGTTGTAATGTCATTTTTAATCCTATTTCTTTTATACATGTTATTTTAAAGTGATCATTTTATGAAACAAATTTACATTCATGGGTTCAGATATGGTGAATGTTTTTTGATCTTGTGAAATACATATATATGATTTTTATTTTGTGATATTAGTTAATTTATTACAAAATATGGGTGGGACATATATCTCCCTCTAATTAATTTGATAAATATTGATATCCAATGAGAAAAATAAAAAATTAAATGGTAGTGAACTCGGTTTAGTATGAGATTGTACCTACTATGTTAATCGTTGGAGAGAAACTCAAATACCATGATGGTTGGAGGATTGAAACTATTCCACTATGATTGTATTGTTAATG